>OZ038443.1:9166726-9496726 GCA_964036265.1 Daptonema setosum
TTCCCGGTTCCTTTATCGGCAGAGAAGGACAACTTATGTGGCCTGCCAGATGGCCAAACCTGATCCCTTTGGACTCCTGGCTCTAGGGTGATTTGAGAGAACACGTATAACTGGGGAGCTCTGAGAATACGGACCAGTCACGTCTTTTTATCCTTGAAGAGAAGGGTGCAAATGGCATGGGCACAGGTTATGAAGCCGTGCCTTGTTGTTGGGACGATGTTAGGATCTTGGAGGTACCCAAGTCAAAAGTTGAGCGGGTCAGTTTCCGTTTTACTGTTCCATTATTTATTATGTGTTGTTATATTTTCTGTGATGCTTCGCTCTTTTAGTGCCTTTTTTATTGACTTTTTTGACAAAGAATTTGGCACACAAGGAGGAAAACAAGCCCGAAAATGGGGATTTTTTCAATTGCTTGTAAAATTAGCTACAAACGTCCAATTAGCTTCTGGTAAGCGTCAAACAAATTGCCAAAGACTTGTTCATCTGAAAACGAAATTTAAATTATATAGACTCAGTACAACTCAAACGCCAAGCCGTCAACATCGGCGGTTAAGGATGGGACACCCTGTACATGTTGGTGAGTGATTCTAGACAACTGAGTGAAGATCACTTAGAAATTTTCTTACGAAGTGTGAGTAAGGAATTTTTACTCTTGCATAGGATTTTTTTTTATCTCCAAAGAAGTAACCAGCCAACGAATATTAATACTGAAATATAACACAATATATATAATAGATATAATGCATGCAGTGGATAATTTTTCTGTTATAATACATAGTTTTTTTTACGAATCATGGAGCAAAAGATGGTGATTAGAGTAAAAAGTTCGCGCGACAAAAACTCTCGACATTGACATGCACGCACGTGTCCCATGCATGTGTGCATTTAGCTGATAATTAATGTAAGATTAGGATATATAACGTTACTTATAATGTAATATTGAATAATGCAATATTATGTAATTTTTCTCGTTTTCACGGGTTCGTCCGCCAACAAAAAATTATCTTTAGTAGAAGAGATAAAAAGTTGAGTTCGACAAAAGGAGGATGGTGACCTAAACCTCAAATATCGTGTTTAACTCAGAGATGAACTTAGACTTGAGCTCGAACTGAGGAAGAACTGATCACATCATTGAAATGAACACATGTAACATCCACTTTGTGAGGATTCCTTACCTTAACGTTTATAGCAGACGTCGGAGATAAGATTCGTAAATACAGATATTTACGGGGTTAGCCGGCTCAGAGCCGGATGGGTAAGAATTCCACTTTTTGCTTGTTGTAAGCTGGGAAAGAATGACTGACTGACTGACTGACTGACTGACTGACTGACTGACTGACTGACTGACTGACTGACTGACTGACTGACTGACTGACTGACTGACTGACTGACTGACTCAGTTGTTAAGTGAATGACTGGTGACTGACTGACTGACTAACTGAATGACTGACTGACTGACTGACAGACTGACTGACTGACTGACTGACTGACTGACTGACTGACTGACTGACTGACTGACTGACTGACTGAATGACTGACTGAATCGTGTTCGTGACTGACTGACTGACTGACTGACTGACTGACTGACTGGCTGATTGACAGTTCACACTGTCAGACTTGAGAGGTTGGTCTGGCACAGATTTCACACGGATATGACTCAACATGGCATCTGATTCATCGGTCTGGATGGTTGCCCTTCACCGAATTACACCGTTCGTCCTTCGGTGAAGTCCAAAGAGCTGGCCGTCACCTGGCACTGACTATTTATAGCAAGGTCATGATGGGACACGTGGTCACGTGACTGTGTGAGTGAATGAGTGAGTGGGTGAGTGAGTGAGTGGGTGAGTAAGTGAGTGAGTGAGTGGGTGAGTAAGTGAGTGAGTGAGTGAGTGAGTGAGTGAGTGAGTGAGTGAGTGAGTGAGTGAGTGAGTGAGTGAGTGAGTGAGTGAGTGAGTGAGTGAGTGAGTGAGTGAGTGAGTGAGTGAGTGAGTGAGTGAGTGAGTGAGTGAGTGAGTGAGTGAGTGAGTGAGTGAGTGAGTGAGTGAGTGAGTGAGTGAGTGAGTGAGTGAGTGAGTGAGTGAGTGAGTGAGTGAGTGAGTGAGTGAGTGAGTGAGTGAGTGAGTGAGTGAGTGAGTGAGTGAGTGAGTGGGTGAGTGAGTGAGTGAGTGAGTGAGTGAGTGAGTGAGTGAGTGAGTGAGTGAGTGAGTGAGTGAGTGAGTGAGTGAGTGAGTGAGTGAGTGAGTGAGTGAGTGAGTGAAAATTCCATCCAATCTAACATGGTATAATATGGTAACATGAACGTGGTAACATGGTAACATGAACGAAGTCTAATCACGTGACTTCGTTCTCTATCCATCCATCACAATGTATTAACAGACTAGTTTGAACAGTGGAATTTCACTCTTTTTGGCAGTTCAAAAGAGTAGCATTTGTTCCATAGATGTTGGTAAAAAGGCCTCAAAACTGTTGATTCTTCCTTCTTCGAAGAAACTTTCCTCCCATTGAATGATCGACTCGTCCGCCCTGCGCAGGTTGAAGCGATTTTGTGTGCGCGCGTAAACTTTTTTTCCATCCACAAATTACAACCGTCCATTACGACAAGCCGTATTACTGTTTTTACAACCGACCCATTGAATCGGTGATTTATCACTCCTTACTCTCCTATTAATCTTTATAAAAACATTCCAGGAATACGCAGGTGTGACTGGCTGGCTGTCTGAGTGACTGTCTGTCTGTCTGTCTGTCTGAACGACTGTCTGACTGTCTGTCTGTCTGTCTGTCTGAACGACTGTCTGACTGTCTGTCAGTCGGTAAGAACCTGTTTACTGATTCTGACTGAGTGTCTGTCGTACCGATTGATCGAATAAAAGTCAGAATGAATGATTGACTGTCTGTTGGCATCACGGATTGACTGACTTAGACTGAGTTTGAGCGACTGTCTGACTGATTAAAGAAAAAACTTCGAAAACGCATTCCACCCATCTGTGACATCTGAACATCTACATATTTGAGCTACAGGATTCAGCCCTGTGTGTTGCATAACCCGGTTGAACTTGACTAAGACAACGTAGTTTTGTTGATTTGTTTCCCTGCAAAAAATGAGTCAAAAATTAAAATCCCGACAATAGCTATAGACCTCATAATTGAGTATAAGAAATGATTAAAATAGCGAAAAACATTGAAGTTGAGAAGCAATTTCTGACAAAACCAGATTCTCAAGTTTCGGAATATCACAACCACGTTATGGAATAATCCGAACCAGATTCTCAACACAATCCACATGAATCATGACTGCGAAAAGTCAACGCAATAAAATGGTCTTGAACCGAATCGGGTTTCGCTTATAAGGTATAACCAATTACGAGGCCTATAGGGTACCTCGAACGGAGTAAGAGCGATACTGATACGGTAGTTTGTTTGAAGTTGTCCAGGAGCACTCACGAACTACAAGGTGGAGTTGGTGGAGAATGTGATAGGTTGAATGTCGGGTTGGGAAGATTTGGGTCCAGTGACTCAGATCAGTGTATATTAAGTACGTTGAATGTTAGCGGCGACGAGTGAAGACAAAAAACGGCTATAATGGGTTCGATCAGAATATTATCTTATATATCAATCTGAATAAAGATCATGACTTGCTCTTTCACAGTGAGGTTTTGGGTTTTCATTCCAGATGTTTCTTTCCATCCGTTAATCTTTTCTGGCCTAACCTTTTTGTCGCTTCCCATGTCAAGTAGATAAGGCGCCGGCTTCGCATGCCGATGGTCCTGGTTCGAGCCCCGAGATTGGATTGAATCAGTGATTGTCATACGTAAATATGGGTGACCGTTATTTCACTGTATTTGTGACTTGGTATCAAACTTTGCTATTATGGCATAACAACTGAATAAAAAAATGTTAACCTCAACTCTCAACATTGCTTTATATAAGTAACTTGGGCAGTTTGAAATACATCACGATATTCAAAGTACAATGAGTAATTTGGGTCGTTTTTCTAATCATGCTCCGTGATTTTTATATTCACAACACGAATATGTATTGTGAGAGGAGCAGAGCGAGTAGGTCTGTATGTGATTATTGTGATTACCCTGTAATATGTTTCGTAATGTCATATGTATGTAGTTCCAGACCACCATTCCATTAAGTTAGTGTTGATTGGGCGACCTTTGGGCAAAGCTCCGCCCCATCAACGCTGGCCGTTCGGACAGCCAGTCAGTCAGTCGTTGCGAGCTCGCGCTGGAACCGGGTGGCTGGAATCAGCTCCCGATTCCAGTGTACGTAAGTTAGGTAGTTAGGGTAAACCCATAAGGTTACCAAATTTATAGGTTAGCCAGTTCTTATGGCTACTGGCTGGTTTTTGGTTTTTGTTTCATTTTACCTTTTCGTCCTTTTTATCTTTTTACTTTTTACTTTTTACTTTTTATTCTTACTTTGCTTTTGCGTCTTACCGGTTTACTTTTTACTTTGAGTTTGATTACTCTAATTTTAACTTTTACCCGTGCCTTGACTTTGCGTACTTTATTTTGTTCGAACAGTTAACTTGTGTAACTTTTTATAATAAGAAGGCTGGCTCAGTAAGTAACTGACTTGTTGTGGGAATTAATTTAGTAAGCGACTCACTCACTTTCTAAGTCATCCACTCACTCATACACTCGCGTCGCGCCCGCTTACTCACCCATTTACTCACCCGTTCATCCACTCACTCAGTCGGTTATTATTGTGAGAGGAGCAGAGCGAGTAGGTCTGTATGTGATTATTGTGATTACCCTGTAATATGTTTCGTAATGTCATATGTATGTAGTTCCAGACCACCATTCCATTAAGTTAGTGTTGATTGGGCGACCTTTGGGCAAAGCTCCGCCCCATCAACGCTGGCCGTTCGGACAGCCAGTCAGTCAGTCGTTGCGAGCTCGCGCTGGAACCGGGTGGCTGGAATCAGCTCCCGATTCCAGTGTACGTAAGTTAGGTAGTTAGGGTAAACCCATAAGGTTACCAAATTTATAGGTTAGCCAGTTCTTATGGCTACTGGCTGGTTTTTGGTTTTTGTTTCATTTTACCTTTTCGTCCTTTTTATCTTTTTACTTTTTACTTTTTACTTTTTATTCTTACTTTGCTTTTGCGTCTTACCGGTTTACTTTTTACTTTGAGTTTGATTACTCTAATTTTAACTTTTACCCGTGCCTTGACTTTGCGTACTTTATTTTGTTCGAACAGTTAACTTGTGTAACTTTTTATAATAAGAAGGCTGGCTCAGTAAGTAACTGACTTGTTGTGGGAATTAATTTAGTAAGCGACTCACTCACTTTCTAAGTCATCCACTCACTCATACACTCGCGTCGCGCCCGCTTACTCACCCATTTACTCACCCGTTCATCCACTCACTCAGTCGGTTATTCACTCATTCATTCACTCACTCATCCAACCACTCACTCATCCAACGCCTGAAACTAAGTTGTTGTGGAGATTCCTGATGGGAGTGCACGCCCACTCAGGTTTCACCATGACAATGGTGGAGGCTCTCAACTTCAGTTCAACTCGTGACCTCAGACCTCAGACCTCCGACCTCAACGTCTGGTTCGCTCTTCATACGTCTGCCACACCACCTTCAATAAAGACCACCGACCAGCCGGTTACATGAGTTAGTCAATCAGTCCTCATGACTGATTCTTGAATTCTTACCAATATTCTTACTTTTTTGTTTATTCTGTTTTGACGTTATTTTATATACCCGTACTTCCCCCTCCCTTCCCCAACGTAACCATGACGCGTACATTCGATACCATATCCAATATGTACATATCAAAAATATCAGTTACATAACAGTCAACGACGCGGATCAGCACACTCAACAAAACTCCCAACTCCCGTTTCCCTGTCACACCAAGTCAAGTCAGAATTGGATTATTTTCCTCTCTAACACCCATAACTTATTTCTATAGTTTCAATCCCATCCTTTACAAAATTCCCTCCCTTTAAAATATTAGTTCGCCCGCCAGTGCATTAGTCACTTGATCCGTCCATTTGACTGGCCCCAAATCTTTAACTCCCCCACCCTTTCACTTTTACTCCCTCACTTCCATAATTACCACACCTTCTCCCCCCCCTCCCCCCCCCGCAACCATGTAGCCTTCATCCACCGCCTGTGTATGTATGTATCAAACATATCAGCTACACAACAACCAGCGATGCGGATAAACAACGCCCCGCATAACCTTAACTTCGACCCTCCTCTTTGACACTAAAAGCCACGTTTGTAGTTCTTTCCCTCTCTTAAACACCCATCACTTGCGTTTGTCAAATACCCCTTCCCCATCAGCCACACCAACCATCCGCCGCTCAGCCAACTAAATCCCATCCTACATACGATTACAACCCCGTTATCTAACTACTGTTACATAGACCAACTTTATTCACAACTACTTTTATCATAAAATCATTTTTAACGTTAAGTAACAAAATACGCTCAACAAATAAGCTTTCTAACCCAACTCCCCTCACTTTGTCTTTAAAACACTCATAACTTTTCAAATGTTTTCCCCTCCCCTCCCTTATCGCCCACACCATTCATCCGCCGCCCAAACGCACCACACGTTCCATAGTCGACCATCAGCTGACTGCCTGAACTTTCGTATCAGCCCTAACCATCCCACTTGTTTAAACTTTCGTTTCAAAGTTTATAAAATTCCACATTTTATCCGATAACCAGTAACAAATTTCGGCTAATCGCAATTTTCTCACATTCCAAAAGTTTGTTTTCAACATTTTCACCGACCTTTATCATAAATTTAAAACAAAATAACATTTTTGTTTCTAGTGCCATCCCCCCCCCCCCTCCCACCCACTCGCTCGATCAACTCCCTCCCTATTCGATGATCTCCCGATATCTGCACCCCCCCCCCCCCCGTCCATGTACTGACACAAATTTTCCCCTATTTGACATGAATACACTGTTATGTTCCACATATCGATAGACAAAACACCAGTGCCCCTCGATTGGGTACGATTGACTTGTAGCGGCGCCCGGACAGGATAGGAAGAGGTACCCTTCCGAGAACCCTGTTCCACGATTTTGAATCTTACTGGGAAAGGCCCAGAAGGTTCCACAATTTTCAACTTACTGGGAAAGGCCCAGAAGCTCCCCCAATTTGAATCTTACTGGGAAAGGCCCAGAAGGTTCCACGATTTTCAGCTTACTGGGAAAGGCCCAGAAGCTCCCCCAATTTGAATCTTACTGGGAAAGGCCCAGAAGGTTCCATGATTTTCAACTTACTGGGAAAGGCCCAGAAGTCCCCCCATTTTGAATTTTACTGGGAAAGGCCCAGAAGGTTCCACGAATTCGAATCTTACTGGGGAAGGCCCAGAAGGTTCCGTGGTGTTAACAAGTCACCTCCCAAAAGACGTGAGCACTTCACTTACGTTACACGATACATGTTCTTATCTTGTACGTGTTAACAATTCACTACTCAACAGCGTGAGCTTTTCACATACGTTATTTATCTTGTAGCTTTAGATATATATATATGCCTTTAGAGCATATCATATCATGTTATTGAAATATTATTATTATTATTTTGTTCTATTGTTTCACCTTTGTACCCGCACCCATTCCTTGCCCCCCCCCCCCCCCCCCCGAACACCAATACCGACATCAACCATCACATTTGATTTACGTCTGTCATCAATCGCAATCCCAACAACATTATCCTGATTCGATTAACGCCGGCCATTCTAACCATCACGCCTAAACGTTGTCATCACTCCGGCTTGTACTCCACAGTCTTACGCCCTCTTTCTAATTCCCGATTTTCCATCTTTGCCGATAAGCTACTGTTGGTATAAGCAACCAATAACAGTGCCACTCATTCATCCCCCCCACCACCAATCACCCACCAGAGCAGCAATGCTGCACCTTCGTCAACCTGCCGTCTCTTAAAATGACCTAGGTATTAAGCATCACCAGATAACCGATTACCTCACACTTTACAGGCGTCCACATCGATGAATTTCCCAACACTTTGTACTTGTTTGCCAGCAGTTGTTTTACCAAAGTTCGTCGATTTTGCATAACATTTGCGACCGACAACTGTAAAACAGATTATTGCGATAACATTTTCATTTCAGAGCAAAGTTCATAATTCTCTGCTAAGTTTTCTCCCCCTCCCCCTTTTGCACCAAATGAAAACATTTTAATTCCAGGGCAAAGTTCATATTCTCATCGAAACTTTCCCACCACCAGACAACATACACTCTCCCCCCCCCCCCCTTCCCCCAACCGATATCACAGACAGCCACGAATACGGATCGCAAGCTACAGTAACCTGGGATGTTTCACCGTAACCTGTCCCACTCATCACATTTACAGAATTTTTTGTCACGCGAAAAGAACGAAACCTGATCAGTTCCGTTCTCAAAGCCATTCAAATTAAAATTACTCTCCGTTCATTTTAAATTCCCGATATTTGTTAACTGCATTGCATACGCCGTCCGTCCCCCCTTCTGCTTTCCCCTTTTACCTTCATTTTTATTACACATCTTTTCCACTAGATCCACCTCACTTACCCCACCCACTTACTTTCACCTCGCCTACCCTACCCTACCCCTCTCCGACCACTCAATCAGCCTTCATATAATATTTTTTCAGCTTTCAGTACAATTTGCGGTTTTCGCCTGCCCGTTTTCACGTGCCATTTTCGAGTTTACGCGTTTTCCCTGCCTGATGCAGGAGGTTCTCCCTGCCTGTTGCAGGATGGTTTTCCCTGCCTTTTGCAGGAGGTTTTCCCTGCCTGATGCAGGAGGTTTTCCCTGCCTATTGCAGGATGTTATTTCAGGATACCGGTATACACCATGCTAAGTGCCTCATCGCATGGCTACCATGAGCTGTGTGCGGCGCGCCTTGACAGGATAGGAGGATGCGCACCTCCCAGAACCCTGTCCCATAAAAGCGTTCGTTGGGGACAGATTTCCGTATGCAAGCTAAGTTTTTGTGGGCATATTTTCGTCAAAATGTGATGAAGTCGACGACTTGAAACACAACTTTATATTTTACTGTCATTTGTTTATATTTGAGGCACCATGTTCCGATCCTTCCCATTCTTACCCTGTCCCAACCCCTGCCTTGACACCCCCCCCCCTTCCCCCCATCTACGCAAGACTTCCAGACTAACTCGAAGTCTTATCTTCGATTATCAGCATCCCTTACCCGACAAGAAATAAACATGAAACTTTTGACCGACAAATATTTCTTGCCCCACCCTGGCCCCCAATTTTTTTATTATAAACAGGTCCCTTCCCCAAAGCACTGAGCGTCCTCCGATTTCTCAACAACGTATTCTCATGCGATGTGGCAACTACAACACACTCATCATATCATATACTTTAAGTTTGACAACAACTTATCTTTGCATTCCAACATACATTCATCCATGTATACAGGACGCTGTCTACATAGGAAATTGTGCACGGTTGGTTTCATACCGATGTTTTAAACGCCCCCGTTCAGTCTTTTAGAACATATCATTTATTTCCTTTTCTTTATTCTTTTTTTTTTATTATTTCTTTCATTGATTATTGTTTCATGTCTCCCAGTTTGAATTGAACCACCCCCCTCCCCATCTGTCGATTTTCTCAAATCGAACCACCTCGCATTTTTTTCCCATGCTTTTTCCCCTCCCCCCCTGTTCTAACTGGAACCTGTTTCCCCTCCCGTTGTTCCATCATTCCCCAAGTTCTCCCCCGCTGTTTCAATATACCCCCGTCCCCAGTTCAGGGCATCACCGTATGAGTGACGATCAAGAAGAATAATTCATGATCTCGACTGCCGACGGTACATTAGCTATGGATTCGGCGCATAACACTTTTGTGTGTTATGAATGTAAACCACATTTGAAATTTTGACCCCCCCCCCCCCCCCCCCCGCTTCCCGCTTTACACGATAGTCCCCTTTTCAGCCATCCTGGTTCCGTGGATTAACCTTTTATATTATTCCATTCCCAAACTCATTTTCAGTTGATTTTCCGTTTTGCAACACAGATAACGAGACATAAAACACATCCTGGTTTTGTCTGGCTTCTATGAAATCTGAGCACGGCGGGCATTTCAACATTCTGGTGTTTCGTTTGTCAGCGAAAATTTTCAAAGTTTTGAAATATTTCGTTACAACGTTCCTGTTTCGTCCTCCGTTCTTCATCACCATGCCTCCCCCCACAGGGCAGACGGCTTTTGACCGACATCATTGACCGCTTTTTGACCATCAAAAAAAAACCCCAGAAAACTTCGAATATTATTCTCATCAACATTCTTCTTACTCAACCCCCTCCCCCCCCCTCCCACCACCTTCCAACCCGACACATTCCGTGTATGGCTTCTAACCTTTCATCATCAATTTAAAATCCCCCCCCCCTTTAACAAAAAAGGCATAACACAACAGTCTGGTAATACAGTATTTTCAAAAAACTTTTTTATTTTGCAACAGTTTCATTGATTATCACCAACGATGTCGACAGTTGATTACAAGCTTGAGCTTTTAATTACACAGGTGCAAGCGTTGTCTGAAGAACTAGTCGAACTCAATTACAGAGTCGACGCACTCGACAACCAACTGCAATCCCTCACGTCTAGCGGCAGTTACATTATGTCACAACATCTCTTTAAAATTTGGCGTCCTGTCCCCAATCACTTCGACAGTCATTTTGGACCATCAATCACAAATGCGCTCCACCTGCTAAGTGCACAAGTTGAACGACTGTCACTTCACACTAACTTCCCGAACTCCGGGTCATACTGTTTCAGGTGCCAACGTCGAGGTCATACGGTTGCGAACTGCTGGTTCCTGCGAAAACCGTTACTGACTGCTCCGAGTAGTTCATCCCATGCTGTCGGCAACACTTCACCACGAGCAGTTCCTGCTGTTCCATCGTCACCAACCTCCACAAATTAACCGTTCCACACCAGCCGAAATAAAAGAAAAGCCCCATTTAGTAAACTTTCCGATTTGCTCTGTTCCGACTCCCCGACCCCTGACCCTTTCCTGCGCCCCCCCCCCTCTCATCGAATCATTCCACCCGTCCACAGCCCTTTCACCACCCATTTGTTTGACCTCTTTTACATCATTATATGCTTGTCACTTTAATTTCTGAGGATTTTAATTTCCGATCCATTAATACTGTACTACATGTACTTCTGATTCAACGGACTACACCTTTGCGGAACATCAAACAACACGCGAATCAGCCATCACAGTCTCCCCCAACCTAACAGCCAATGTCCCCATTACCACCGCCGTCCGGCGATCAAAACAACCTCTCCAATCAACAACCCCCCCCGCATTCCCAGTAAAATAATAGACCAGCGGCGTGTCACCCAAGGGTACCTGGCTGCCCTCCACAACGTCAACCACCGTCTCCCCGGCCCCAACCCATTGTTCTCTGTCATATCACTCACCACCCCTTCCACCACCACCCTCCTGCTGACGTTCACTACGGCAGCCATCGCGTCAACGCCCCCACCCTCCCCCCGACCCATCTTCCCCGCCAGCCCACCCACCCCTCCATGCCAACCGCCACCTACATCTTACCCACCCCGCCCGCCGCTCCCTTTTCACCGCCGAGCCCGATCGCTCACTTCCCTCCCTCACCGTACTTCCCCTACCCCTACCCATATCCATACTTCCCCTACCCATATCAGCCGGCCCCATTCCCCATGCCCCTCTCGATGTTCCGTCATCAATAACTGTCACAACATCTGAATCACGTTCCGTTGTCATAATTATAGTTTTATTTCAGTTTTTATCCTATTACGTGTGTTATATTTTGTTTCCCTAAAAAAAAATCAAACAAACCCGTCTCTTTTCCTAAACAACAATTTTTCTTTATAATTTATACTTTTGCCTAACACACCCGGTTCTCGATAACAATTTCTAATCCCAAGCCAGCCACTTTTCCTTCTTTTTACGTTTTCTTTATTTACATTTTTGTCTGCTTTTTACTTTGTCCGTGACCTATTTTATTATCAACTTTTATCATTTTGAATTTGTATGTGTCTCAAGTTAAAATTTTCCTCACCAGCTAACGTTTTCCCCTCTCTAACAAACTAACACTGTAGTAAGTTAGGCATTTCAATCAATAGTCGTTACACCTGTACGACTCAATTAAAAAACCAAAGCCCATCCCAAATAAAATTCTACCTTCACTTTTCAATTACCAATTCATCCATTAATCAACTCATTTGTAAACTAAATCCACTTCATTAGTAAAATTTTCTTCAACGAACCAGCCTGCTCATTTTGTTGTTCTAACATTGCTTATTGTTTGTTAACGATTTATTTGACTTGAACTACCTTGTTATATTTGTAGATTTGCTCCCATGCCACCCACGCCCTCGCTCATCTCGCTCCATCTCTCTCGGACCATCAATGCCAACGCTAACGCTCCCAATCGCCGATACCATATCATCGTACCACACGCCCAATCGGTCGGACATCATGTATCGGCAGTGTACCACATCATCATATCACACACCCAATCGGTCGGACAACATGTATCGGCGGTATCCAACACCAGTGACCTGTTGCAGCTACCACCCATGCCATCAATAACAAACTTATCTCGGAGTTCGGCATTTAGAAAATCACATGGTTGATTTCTCTGTGCAATCAGAGTATTGGACGAAGAACTGACACTGGTTTACGATATCAAACCATGAAAGAAAAAAAAACGACTTTTATCAATGTACATTACCTATTTTTCACGCCACATATCATTATTGACATTGACTAATCACATTGAATTATGGTACTTCTATCACTTAATACCCCAATCAAAAACGGGGTCCGTTTTTCGCGTGAAAGGAGCATATTATTGTGAGAGGAGCAGAGCGAGTAGGTCTGTATGTGATTATTGTGATTACCCTGTAATATGTTTCGTAATGTCATATGTATGTAGTTCCAGACCACCATTCCATTAAGTTAGTGTTGATTGGGCGACCTTTGGGCAAAGCTCCGCCCCATCAACGCTGGCCGTTCGGACAGCCAGTCAGTCAGTCGTTGCGAGCTCGCGCTGGAACCGGGTGGCTGGAATCAGCTCCCGATTCCAGTGTACGTAAGTTAGGTAGTTAGGGTAAACCCATAAGGTTACCAAATTTATAGGTTAGCCAGTTTTTATGGCTACTGGCTGGTTTTTGGTTTTTGTTTTATTTTACCTTTTTGTCCTTTTTATCTTTTTACTTTTTACTTTTTATTCTTACTTTGCTTTTGCGTCTTACCGGTTTACTTTTTACTTTGGGTTTGTTTACTCTAATTTAACTTTTCAATCGTGCCTTGACTTTGCGTACTTTATTTTGTTTGAACAGTTAACTCGGCTAATTTTTTATAATAAGAAGGCTGGCTCAGTAATTAACTGATTTGTCGTGGGAATTAATTTAGTAAGCAACTCACTCACTCTCTAAGTCGTCCACTCACTCATACACTCGCGTCGCGCCCGCTCACCCATTTACTCACTCATATCACCTGACGCCGAAACCACTCACTAATCAAATGCCGGAAACTAAGTTGTTGTGGAGATTCCTGATGGGAGTGCACGCCCACTCAGGTTTCACCATGACAGAACCCATATAATGGCACATGCCAGTTTTAGGGTCCCAAATACCGTAATTTTCAGTGGTCAGCAGGGCTCGAGCCTGGAAACGTTTTTTCGCTAAATTCTATTACATCCCAGTTGCAAACCACCAACTGGACCCAACTAGCATGAATTTTCGACCCCAAGTCTTTCGTGGCACCTGTGGTACACTGGTCACGGGTTCCACGGAAAGGGCTCAAAATTAGCCAAAAACAGGCTTTATTGGCTTATAACTCGCGATAGAAAACTCGGATCGTCGAAAACTCACTTCCATCGTGTAGAGCGTGTCCGAATTGACCTAGAAACATGTTCAAATTGCCGAAAAGTTTTTTTAATGGAGCCCATATAATGGCACATGCCAGTTTTAGGGTCCCAAATACCGTAATTTTCAGTCGTCCTCAGGGCACGAGCCTGGAAACGTTTTTTCGCTAAATTCTATTACATCCCAGTTGCAAACCACCAACTGGACCCAACTAGCATGAATTTTCGACCCCAAGTCTTTCGTGGCACCTGTGGTACACTGGTCACGGGTTCCACGGAAAGGGCTCAAAATTAGCCAAAAACAGGCTTTATTGGCTTATAACTCGCGATAGAAAACTCGGATCGTCGAAAACTTACTTCCATCGTGTAGAGCGTGTCCGAATTGTCCTAGAAACATGTTCAAATTGCCGAAAAGTTTTTTTAATGGAACCCATATAATGGCACATGCCAGTTTTAGGGTCCCAAATACCGTAATTTTCAGTGGTCAGCAGGGATCGAGCCTGGAAACGTTTTTTCGGTAAATTCTATTACATCCCAGTTGCAAACCACCAACTGGACCCAACTAGCATGAATTTTCGACCCCAAGTCTTTCGTGGCACCTGTGGTACACTGGTCACGGGTTCCACGGAAAGGGCTCAAAATTAGCCAAAAACAGGCTTTATTGGCTTATAACTCGCGATAGAAAACTCGGATCGTCGAAAACTCACTTCCATCGTGTAGAGCGTGTCCGAATTGACCTAGAAACATGTTCAAATTGCCGAAAAGTTTTTTTAATGGAGCCCATATAATGGCACATGCCAGTTTTAGGGTCCCAAATACCGTAATTTTCAGTCGTCCTCAGGGCACGAGCCTGGAAACGTTTTTTCGCTAAATTCTATTACATCCCAGTTGCAAACCACCAACTGGACCCAACTAGCATGAATTTTCGACCCCAAGTCTTTCGTGGCACCTGTGGTACACTGGTCACGGGTTCCACGGAAAGGGCTCAAAATTAGCCAAAAACAGGCTTTATTGGCTTATAACTCGCGATAGAAAACTCGGATCGTCGAAAACTTACTTCCATCGTGTAGAGCGTGTCCGAATTGTCCTAGAAACATGTTCAAATTGCCGAAAAGTTTTTTTAATGGAACCCATATAATGGCACATGCCAGTTTTAGGGTCCCAAATACCGTAATTTTCAGTGGTCAGCAGGGATCGAGCCTGGAAACGTTTTTTCGGTAAATTCTACTGAATCCTAGTTGCAAACCACCAACTGGACCCAACTAGCATGAATTTTCGACCCCAAGTCTTTCGTGGCACCTGTGGTACACTGGTCACGGGTTCCACGGAAAGGGCTCAAAATTAGCCAAAAACAGGCTTTATTGGCTTATAACTCGCGATAGAAAACTCGGATCGTCGAAAACTTACTTCCATCGTGTAGAGCGTGTCCGAATTGACCTAGAAACATGTTCAAATTGCCGAAAAGTTTTTTTAATGGAACCCATATAATGGCACATGCCAGTTTTAGGGTCCCAAATACCGTAATTTTCAGTGGTCAGCAGGGATCGAGCCTGGAAACGTTTTTTCGGTAAATTCTACTGAATCCTAGTTGCAAACCACCAACTGGACCCAACTAGCATGAATTTTCGACCCCAAGTCTTTCGTGGCACCTGTGGTACACTGGTCACGGGTTCCACGGAAAGGGCTCAAAATTAGCCAAAAACAGGCTTTATTGGCTTATAACTCGCGATAGAAAACTCGGATCGTCGAAAACTCATTTCCATCGTGTAGAGCGTGTCCGAATTGACCTAGAAACTTGTTCAAATTGCCGAAAAGTTTTTCTAATGGAACCCATATAATGGCACATGCCAGTTTTAGGGTCCCAAATACCGTAATTTTCAGTCGTCCTCAGGGCACGAGCCTGGAAACGTTTTTTCGTTAAATTATATTACATCCCAGTTGCAAACCACCAACTGGACCCAACTAGCATGAATTTTCGACCCCAAGTCTTTCGTGGCACCTGTGGTACACTGGTCACGGGTTCCACGGAAAGGGCTCAAAATTAGCCAAAAACAGGCTTTATTGGCTTATAACTCGCGATAGAAAACTCGGATCGTCGAAAACTCAATTCCATCGTGTAGAGCGTGTCCGAATTGACCTAGAAACATGTTCAAATTGCCGAAAAGTTTTTTTAATGGAACCCATATAATGGCACATGCCAGTTTTAGGGTCCCAAATACCGTAATTTTCAGTCGTCCTCAGGGCACGAGCCTGGAAACGTTTTTTCGCTAAATTCTATTACATCCCAGTTGCAAACCACCAACTGGACCCAACTAGCATGAATTTTCGACCCCAAGTCTTTCGTGGCACCTGTGGTACACTGGTCACGGGTTCCACGGAAAGGGCTCAAAATTAGCCAAAAACAGGCTTTATTGGCTTATAACTCGCGATAGAAAACTCGGATCGTCGAAAACTTACTTCCATCGTGTAGAGCGTGTTCGAGTTGACCTAGAAACATGTTCAAATTGCCGAAAAGTTTTTTTAATGGAACCCATTTAATGGCACATGCCAGTTTTAGGGTCCCAAATACCGTAATTTTCAGTGGTCAGCAGGGATCGAGCCTGGAAACGTTTTTTCGGTAAATTCTACTGAATCCTAGTTGCAAACCACCAACTGGACCCAACTAGCATGAATTTTCGACCCCAAGTCTTTCGTGGCACCTGTGGTACACTGGTCACGGGTTCCACGGAAAGGGCTCAAAATTAGCCAAAAACAGGCTTTATTGGCTTATAACTCGCGATAGAAAACTCGGATCGTCGAAAACTCATTTCCATCGTGTAGAGCGTGTCCGAATTGACCTAGAATCTTGTTCAAATTGCCGAAAAGTTTTTCTAATGGAACCCATATAATGGCACATGCCAGTTTTATGGTCCCAAATACCGTAATTTTCAGTCGTCCTCAGGGCACGAGCCTGGAAACGTTTTTTCGTTAAATTCTATTACATCCCAGTTGCAAACCACCAACTGGACCCAACTAGCATGAATTTTCGACCCCAAGTCTTTCGTGGCACCTGTGGTACACTGGTCACGGGTTCCACGGAAAGGGCTCAAAATTAGCCAAAAACAGGCTTTATTGGCTTATAACTCGCGATAGAAAACTCGGATCGTCGAAAACTCACTTCCATCGTGTAGTGCGTGTCCGAATTGACCTAGAAACATGTTCAAATTGCCGAAAAGTTTTTTTAATGGAACCCATATAATGGCACATGCCAGTTTTAGGGTCCCAAATACCGTAATTTTCAGTGGTCAGCAGGGCTCGAGCCTGGAATAATTTTTTCGGTAAATTCTACTGAATCCTAGTTGAAAACCACCAACTGGACCCAACTAGCATGAATTTTCGACCCCAAGTCTTTCGTGGCACCTGTGGTACACTGGTCACGGGTTCCACGGAAAGGGCTCAAAATTAGCCAAAAACAGGCTTTATTGGCTTATAACTCGCGATAGAAAACTCGGATCGTTGAAAACTCACTTCCATCGTGTAGAGCGTGTCCGAATTGACCTACAAAAACATGTTCAAATTGCCGAAAAGTTTTTTTAATGGAACCCATATAATGGCACATGCCAGTTTTAGGGTCCCAAATACCGTAATTTTCAGTCGTCCTCAGGGCACGAGCCTGGAAACGTTTTTTTCGCTAAATTCTATTACATCCCAGTTGCAAACCACCAACTGGACCCAACTAGCATGAATTTTCGACCCCAAGTCTTTCGTGGCACCTGTGGTACACTGGTCACGGGTTCCACGGAAAGGGCTCAAAATTAGCCAAAAACAGGCTTTATTGGCTTATAACTCGCGATAGAAAACTCGGATCGTCGAAAACTTACTTCCATCGTGTAGAGCGTGTCCGAATTGACCTAGAAACATGTTCAAATTGCCGAAAAGTTTTTTTTAATGGAACCCATATAATGGCACATGCCAGTTTTAGGGTCCCAAATACCGTAATTTTCAGTGGTCAGCAGGGATCGAGCCTGGAAACGTTTTTTCGGTAAATTCTACTGAATCCTAGTTGCAAACCACCAACTGGCCCCAACTAGCATGAATTTTCGACCCCAAGTCTTTCTTGGCACCTGTGGTACACTGGTCACGGGTTCCACGGAAAGGGCTCAAAATTAGCCAAAAACAGGCTTTATTGGCTTATAACTCGCGATAGAAAACTCGGATCGTCGAAAACTCACTTCCATCGTGTAGAGCGTGTCCGAATTGACCTAGAAACTTGTTCAAATTGCCGAAAAGTTTTTCTAATGGAACCCATATAATGGCACATGCCAGTTTTAGGGTCCCAAATGCCGTAATTTTCAGTCGTCCTCAGGGCACGAGCCTGGAAACGTTTTTTCGTTAAATTCTATTACATCCCAGTTGCAAACCACCAACTGGACCCAACTAGCATGAATTTTCGACCCCAAGTCTTTCGTGGCACCTGTGGTACACTGGTCACGGGTTCCACGGAAAAAGCTCAAAATTAGCCAAAAACAGGCTTTATTGGCTTATAACTCGCGATAGAAAACTCGGATCGTCGAAAACTCACTTCCATCGTGTAGTGCGTGTCCGAATTGACCTAGAAACATGTTCAAATTGCCGAAAAGTTTTTTTTTAATGGAACCCATATAATGGCACATGCCAGTTTTAGGGTCCCAAATACCGTAATTTTCAGTGGTCAGCAGGGCTCGAGCCTGGAATAATTTTTTCGGTAAATTCTACTGAATCCTAGTTGAAAACCACCAACTGGACCCAACTAGCATGAATTTTCGACCCCAAGTCTTTCTTGGCACCTGTGGTACACTGGTCACGGGTTCCACGGAAAGGGCTCAAAATTAGCCAAAAACAGGCTTTATTGGCTTATAACTCGCGATAGAAAACTCGGATCGTCGAAAACTCACTTCCATCGTGTAGAGCGTGTCCGAATTGACCTAGAAACTTGTTCAAATTGCCGAAAAGTTTTTCTAATGGAACCCATATAATGGCACATGCCAGTTTTAGGGTCCCAAATACCGTAATTTTCAGTCGTCCTCAGGGCACGAGCCTGGAAACGTTTTTTCGTTAAATTCTATTACATCCCAGTTGCAAACCACCAACTGGACCCAACTAGCATGAATTTTCGACCCCAAGTCTTTCGTGGCACCTGTGGTACACTGGTCACGGGTTCCACGGAAAAAGCTCAAAATTAGCCAAAAACAGGCTTTATTGGCTTATAACTCGCGATAGAAAACTCGGATCGTCGAAAACTCACTTCCATCGTGTAGTGCGTGTCCGTATTGACCTAGAAACATGTTCAAATTGCCGAAAAGTTTTTTTTTAATGGAACCCATATAATGGCACATGCCAGTTTTAGGGTCCCAAATACCGTAATTTTCAGTGGTCAGCAGGGCTCGAGCCTGGAATAATTTTTTCGGTAAATTCTACTGAATCCTAGTTGAAAACCACCAACTGGACCCAACTAGCATGAATTTTCGACCCCAAGTCTTTCGTGGCACCTGTGGTTCACTGGTCACGGGTTCCACGGAAAGGGCTCAAAATTAGCCAAAAACAGGCTTTATTGGCTTATAACTCGCGATAGAAAACTCGGATCGTCGAAAACTCACTTCCATCGTGTAGAGCGTGTCCGAATTGACCTAGAAACTTGTTCAAATTGCCGAAAAGTTTTTTAATGGAACCCATATAATGGCACATGCCAGTTTTAGGGTCCCAAATACCGTAATTTTCAGTCGTCCTCAGGGCACGAGCCTGGAAACGTTTTTTTTTCGCTAAATTCTATTACATTCCAGTTGCAAACCACCAACTGAACCCAACTAGCATGAATTTTCGACCCCAAGTCTTTCGTGGCACCTGTGGTACACTGGTCACGGGTTCCACGGAAAGGGCTCAAAATTAGCCAAAAACAGGCTTTATTGGCTTATAACTCGCGATAGAAAACTCGGATCGTCGAAAACTTACTTCCATCGTGTAGAGCGTGTCCGAATTGACCTAGAAACATGTTCAAATTGCCGAAAAGTTTTTTTAATGGAACCCATATAATGGCACATGCCAGTTTTAGGGTCCCAAATACCGTAATTTTCAGTGGTCAGCAGGGCTCGAGCCTGGAATCATTTTTTCGGTAAATTCTACTGAATCCTAGTTGCAAACCACCAACTGGACCCAACTAGCATGAATTTTCGACCCCAAGTCTTTCGTGGCACCTGTGGTACACTGGTCACGGGTTCCACGGAAAGGGCTCAAAATTAGCCAAAAACAGGCTTTATTGGCTTATAACTCGCGATAGAAAACTCGGATCGTCGAAAACTCACTTCCATCGTGTAGAGCGTGTCCGAATTGACCTAGAAACTTGTTCAAATTGCCGAAAAGTTTTTCTAATGGAACCCATATAATGGCACATGCCAGTTTTAGGGTCCCAAATACCGTAATTTTCAGTCGTCCTCAGGGCACGAGCCTGGAAACGTTTTTTCGTTAAATTCTATTACATCCCAGTTGCAAACCACCAACTGGACCCAACTAGCATGAATTTTCGACCCCAAGTCTTTCGTGGCACCTGTGGTACACTGGTCACGGGTTCCACGGAAAGGGCTCAAAATTAGCCAAAAACAGGCTTTATTGGCTTATAACTCGCGATAGAAAACTCGGATCGTCGAAAACTCACTTCCATCGTGTAGTGCGTGTCCGAATTGACCTAGAAACATGTTCAAATTGCCGAAAAGTTTTTTTTTAATGGAACCCATATAATGGCACATGCCAGTTTTAGGGTCCCAAATACCGTAATTTTCAGTGGTCAGCAGGGCTCGAGCCTGGAATAATTTTTTCGGTAAATTCTACTGAATCCTAGTTGAAAACCACCAACTGGACCCAACTAGCATGAATTTTCGACCCCAAGTCTTTCGTGGCACCTGTGGTTCACTGGTCACGGGTTCCACGGAAAGGGCTCAAAATTAGCCAAAAACAGGCTTTATTGGCTTATAACTCGCGATAGAAAACTCGGATCGTCGAAAACTCACTTCCATCGTGTAGAGCGTGTCCGAATTGACCTAGAAACATGTTCAAATTGCCGAAAAGTTTTTTTAATGGAACCCATATAATGGCACATGCCAGTTTTAGGGTCCCAAATACCGTAATTTTCAGTGGTCAGCAGGGCTCGAGCCTGGAAACGTTTTTTCGCTAAATTCTATTACATCCCAGTTGCAAACCACCAACTGGACCCAACTAGCATGAATTTTCGACCCCAAGTCTTTCGTGGCACCTGTGGTACACTGGTCACGGGTTCCACGGAAAGGGCTCAAAATTAGCCAAAAACAGGCTTTATTGGCTTATAACTCGCGATAGAAAACTCGGATCGTCGAAAACTCAGTTCCATCGTGTAGAACGTGTCCGAATTGACCTAGAAACATGTTCAAATTGCCGAAAAGTCTTTTTAATGGAACCCATATAATGGCACATGCCAGTTTTAGGGTCCCAAATACCGTAATTTTCAGTGGTCAGCAGGGCTCGAGCCTGGAAACGTTTTTTCCTTAAATTCTATTACATCCCAGTTGCAAACCACCAACTGGACCCAACTAGCATGAATTTTCGACCCCAAGTCTTTCGTGGCACCTGTGGTACACTGGTCACGGGTTCCACGGAAAGGGCTCAAAATTAGCCAAAAACAGGCTTTATTGGCTTATAACTCGCGATAGAAAACTCGGATCGTCGAAAACTCACTTCCATCGTGTAGAGCGTGTCCGAATTGACCTAGAAACATGTTCAAATTGCCGAAAAGTTTTTTTAATGGAACCCATATAATGGCACATGCCAGTTTTAGGGTCCCAAATACCGTAATTTTCAGTGGTCAGCAGGGATCGAGCCTGGAAACGTTTTTTCGCTAAATTCTACTGAATCCTAGTTGCAAACCACCAACTGGACCCAACTAGCATGAATTTTCGACCCCAAGTCTTTCGTGGCACCTGTGGTACACTGGTCACGGGTTCCACGGAAAGGGCTCAAAATTAGCCAAAAACAGGCTTTATTGGCTTATAACTTGCGATAGAAAACTCGGATCGTCGAAAACTCACTTCCATCGTGTAGAGCGTGTCCGAATTGACCTAGAAACTTGTTCAAATTGCCGAAAAGTTTTTTTAATGGAACCCATATAATAGCACATGCCAAATTTAGGGTCCCAAATACCGTAATTTTCAGTCGTCCTCAGGGCACGAGCCTGGAAACGTTTTTTTCGCTAAATTCTATTACATCCCAGTTGCAAACCACCAACTGGACCCAACTAGCATGAATTTTCGACCCCAAGTCTTTCGTGGAACCTGTGGTACACTGGTCACGGGTTCCACGGAAAGGGCTCGAAATTAGCCAAAAACAGGCTTTATTGGCTTATAACTCGCGATAGAAAACTCGGATCGTCGAAAACTCACTTCCATCGTGTAGAGCGTGTCCGAATTGACCTAGAAACATGTTCAAATTGCCGAAAAGTTTTTTTTAATGGAACCCATATAATAACACATGCCAGTTTTAGGGTCCCAAATACCGTAATTTTCAGTGGTCAGCAGGGCTCGAGCCTGGAAACGTTTTTTCGCTAAATTCTATTACATCCCAGTTGCAAACCACCAACTGGACCCAACTAGCATGAATTTTCGACCCCAAGTCTTTCGTGGCACCTGTGGTACACTGGTCACGGGTTCCACGGAAAGGGCTCAAAATAAGCCAAAAACAGGCTTTATTGGCTTATAACTCGCGATAGAAAACTCGGATCGTCGAAAACTCACTTCCATCGTGTACAGTTTGTCCGAATTGACCTAGAAACATGTTCAAATTGCCGAAAAGTTTTTTTAATGGAACCCATATAATGGCACATGCCAGTTTTAGGGTCCCAAATACCGTAATTTTCAGTGGTCAGCAGTGCTCGAGCCTGGAATAATTTTTTCGGTAAATTCTACTGAATCCTAGTTGCAAACCACCAACTGGACCCAACTAGCATGAATTTTCGACCCCAAGTCTTTCGTGGCACCTGTGGTACACTGGTCACGGGTTCCACGGAAAGGGCTCAAAATTAGCCAAAAACAGGCTTTATTGGCTTATAACTCGCGATAGAAAACTCAGATCGTCGAAAACTCTTTTCCATCGTGTAGAGCGTGTCCGAATTGACCTAGAAACATATTCAAATTGCCGAAAAGTTTTTTTAATGGAACCCATATAATGGCACATGCCAGTTTTAGGGTCCCAAATACCGTAATTTTCAGTGGTCAGCAGGGCTCGAGCCTGGAAACGTTTTTTCGCTAAATTCTATTACATCCCAGTTGCAAACCACCAACTGGACCCAACTAGCATGAATTTTCGACCCCAAGTCTTTCGTGGCACCTGTGGTACACTGGTCACGGGTTCCACGGAAAGGGCTCAAAATTAGCCAAAAAGAGGCTTTATTGGCTTATAACTCGCGATAGAAAACTCGGATCGTCGAAAACTCAGTTCCATCGTGTAGAGCGTGTCCGAATTTACCTAGAAACATGTTCAAATTGCCGAAAAGTTTTTTTTAATGGAACCCATATAATGGCACATGCCAGTTTTAGGGTCCCAAATACCGTAATTTTCAGTGGTCAGCAGGGCTCGAGCCTGGAAACGTTTTTTCGCTAAATTCTATTACATCCCAGTTGCAAACTACCAACTGGACCCAACTAGCATGAATTTTTGACCCCAAGTCTTTCGTGGCACCTGTGGTACACTGGTCACGGGTTCCACGGATAGGGCTCAAAATTAGCCAAAAACAGGCTTTATTGGCTTATAACTCGCGATAGAAAACTCGGATCGTCGAAAACTCACTTCCATCGTGTAGAGCGTGTCCGAATTGACCTAGAAACATGTTCAAATTGCCGAAAAGTTTTTTTTAATGGAACCCATATAATGGCACATGCCAGTTTTAGGGTCCCAAATACCGTATTTTTCAGTCGTCCTCAGGGCACGAGCCTGGAAACGTTTTTTCGCTAAATTCTATTACATCCCAGTTGCAAACCACCAACTGGACCCAACTAGCATGAATTTTCGACCCCAAGTCTTTCGTGGCACCTGTGGTACACTGGTCACGGGTTCCACGGAAAGGGCTCAAAATTAGCCAAAAACAGGCTTTATTGGCTTATAACTCGCGATAGAAATTTCGGATCGTCGAAAACTTACTTCCATCGTGTAGAGCGTGTCCGAATTGACCTAGAAACATGTTCAAATTGCCGAAAAGTTTTTTTAATGGAACCCATATAATGGCACATGCCAGTTTTAGGGTCCCAAATACCGTAATTTTCAGTGGTCAGCAGGGCTCGAGCCTGGAAACGTTTTTTCGCTAAATTCTACTGAATCCTAGTTGCAAACTACCAACTGGACCCAACTAGCAAGAATTTCCGACCCCAAGTCTTTCGTGGCACCTTTGGCACACTGGTCACGGGTTCCACGGAAAGGGCTCAAAATTAGCCAAAAACAGGCTTTATTGGCTTATAACTCGCGATAGAAAACTCGGATCGTCGAAAACTCACTTCCATCGTGTAGAGCGTGTCCGAATTGACCTAGAAACTTGTTCAAATTGCCGAAAAGTTTTTTTAATGGAACCCATATAATGGCACATGTCAGTTTTAGGGTCCCAAATACCGTAATTTTCAGTCGTCCTCAGGGCACGAGCCTGGAAACGTTTTTTCGCTAAATTATATTACATCCCAGTTGCAAACCACCAACTGGACCCAACTAGCATGAATTTTCGACCCCAAGTCTTTCGTGGCACCTGTGGTACACTGGTCACGGGTTCCACGGAAAGGGCTCAAAATTAGCCAAAAACAGGCTTTATTGGCTTATAACTCGCGATAGAAAACTAGGATCGTCGAAAACTCACTTCCATCGTGTAGAGCGTGTCCGAATTGACCTAGAAACATGTTCAAATTGCCGAAAAGTTTTTTTAATGGAACCCATATAATGGCACATGCCAGTTTTAGGGTCCCAAATACCGTAATTTTCAGTGTTCAGCAGGGCGCGAGCCTGGAAACGTTTTTTCGCTAAATTCTATTACATCCCAGTTGCAAACCACCAACTGAACCCAACTAGCATGAATTTTCGACCCCAAGTCTTTCGTGGCACCTGTGGTACACTGGTCACGGGTTCCACGGAAAGGGCTCAAAATTAGCCAAAAACAGGCTTTATTGGCTTATAACTCGCGATAGAAAACTCGGATCGTCGAAAACTCACTTCCATCGTGTAGAGCGTGTCCGAATTGACCTAGAAACATGTTCAAATTGCCGAAAAGTTTTTTTAATGGAACCCATATAATGGCACATGCCAGTTTTAGGGTCCCAAATACCGTAATTTTCAGTCGTCCTCAGGTCACGAGCCTGGAAACGTTTTTTCGCTAAATTCTATTACATCCCAGTTGCAAACGAGCAACTGGACCCAACTAGCATGAATTTTCGACCCCAAGTCTTTCGTGGCACCTGTGGTACACTGGTCACGGGTTCCACGGAAAGGGCTCAAAATTAGCCAAAAACAGGCTTTATTGGCTTATAACTCGCGATAGAAAACTCGGATCGTCGAAAACTTACTTCCATCGTGTAGAGCGTGGCCGAATTGACCTAGAAACATGTTCAAATTGCCGAAAAGTTTTTTTAATGGAACCCATATAAAGGCACATGCCAGTTTTAGGGTCCCAATTACCGTAATTTTCAGTGGTCAGCAGGGCTCGAGCCTGGAATAATTTTTTCGGTAAATTCTACTGAATCCTAGTTGCAAACCACCAACTGGACCCAACTAGCATGAATTTTCGACCCCAAGTCTTTCGTGGCACCTGTGGTACACTGGTCACGGGTTCCACGGAAAGGGCTCAAAATTAGCCAAAAACAGGCTTTATTGGCTTATAACACGCGATAGAAAACTCGGATCGTCGAAAACTCACTTCCATCGTGTAGAGCGTGTCCGAATTGACCTAGAAACATGTTCAAATTGCCGAAAAGTTTTTTTTAATGGAACCCATATAATGGCACATGCCAGTTTTAGGGTCCCAAATACCGTAATTTTCAGTGGTCAGCAGGGCTCGAGCCTGGAAACGTTTTTATGCTAAATTCTACTGAATCCTAGTTGCAAACCACCAACTGGACCCAACTAGCATGAATTTTCGACCCCAAGTCTTTCGTGGCACCTGTGGTACACTGGTCACGGGTTCCACGGAAAGGGCTCAAAATTAGCCAAAAACAGGCTTTATTGGCTTATAACTCGCGATAGAAAACTCGGATCGTCGAAAACCCACTTCCATCGTGTAGAGCGTGTCCGAATTGACCTAGAAACTTGTTCAAATTGCCGAAAAGTTTTTTTAATGGAACCCATATAATGGCACATGCCAGTTTTAGGGTCCCAAATACCGTAATTTTCAGTCGTCCTCAGGGCACGAGCCTGGAAACGTTTTTTCGTTAAATTCTATTACATCCCAGTTGCAAACCACCAACTGGACTCAACTAGCATGAATTTTCGACCCCAAGTCTTTCGTGGCACCTGTGGTACACTGGTCACGGGTTCCACGGAAAGGGCTCAAAATTAGCCAAAACAGGCTTTATTGGCTTATAACTCGCGAGAGAAAACTCGGATCGTCGAAAACTCACTTCCATCGTGTAGAGCGTGTCCGAATTGACCTAGAAACATGTTCAAATTGCCGAAAAGTTTTTTTAATGGAACCCATATAATGGCACATGCCAGTTTTAGGGTCCCAAATACCGTAATTTTCATTGGTCAGCAGGGCTCGAGCCTGGAAACGTTTTTATGCTAAATTCTACTGAATCCTAGTTGCAAACCACCAACTGGACCCAACTAGCATGAATTTTCGACCCCAAGTCTTTCGTGGCACCTGTGGTACACTGGTCACGGGTTCCACGGAAAGGGCTCAAAATTAGCCAAAAACAGGCTTTATTGGCTTATAACTCGCGATAGAAAACTCGGATCGTCGAAAACCCACTTCCATCGTGTAGAGCGTGTCCGAATTGACCTAGAAACTTGTTCAAATTGCCGAAAAGTTTTTTTAATGGAACCCATATAATGGCACATGCCAGTTTTAGTGTCCCAAATACCGTAATTTTCAGTCGTCCTCAGGGCACGAGCCTGGAAACGTTTTTTCGCTAAATTCTATTACATCCCAGTTGCAAACCACCAACTGGACCCAACTAGCATGAATTTTCGACCCCAAGTCTTTCGTGGCACCTGTGGTACACTGGTCACGGGTTCCACGGAAAGGGCTCAAAATTAGCCAAAACAGGCTTTATTGGCTTATAACTCGCGATAGAAAACTCGGATCGTCGAAAACTTACTTCCATCGTGTAGAGCGTGTCCGAATTGACCTAGAAACATGTTCAAATTTTCGAAAAGTTTTTTTAATGGAACCCATATAATGGCACATGCCAGTTTTAGGGTCCCAAATACCGTAATTTTCAGTGGTCAGCAGGGCTCGAGCCTGGAATCATTTTTTCGGTAAATTCTACTGAATCCTAGTTGCAAACCACCAACTGGACCCAACTAGCATGAATTTTCGACCCCAAGTCTTTCGTGGCACCTGTGGTACACTGGTCACGGGTTCCACGGAAAGGGCTCAAAATTAGCCAAAAAAACAGGCTTTATTGGCTTATAACTCGCGATAGAAAACTCGGATCGTCGAAAACTCACTTCCATCGTGTAGAGCGTGTCCGAATTGACCTAGAAACATGTTCAAATTGCCGAAAACTTTTTTTAATGGAACCCATATAATGGCACATGCCAGTTTTAGGGTCCCAAATACCGTAATTTTCATTGGTCAGCAGGGCTCGAGCCTGGAAACGTTTTTATGCTAAATTCTACTGAATCCTAGTTGCAAACCACCAACTGGACCCAACTAGCATGAATTTTCGACCCCAAGTCTTTCGTGGCACCTGTGGTACACTGGTCACGGGTTCCACGGAAAGGGCTCAAAATTAGCCAAAAACAGGCTTTATTGGCTTATAACTCGCGATAGAAAACTCGGATCGTCGAAAACCCACTTCCATCGTGTAGAGCGTGTCCGAATTGACCTAGAAACTTGTTCAAATTGCCGAAAAGTTTTTTTAATGGAACCCATATAATGGCACATGCCAGTTTTAGGGTCCCAAATACCGTAATTTTCAGTCGTCCTCAGGGCACGAGCCTGGAAACGTTTTTTTCGCTAAATTCTATTACATTCCAGTTGCAAACCACCAACTGGACCCAACTAGCATGAATTTTCGACCCCAAGTCTTTCGTGGCACCTGTGGTACACTGGTCACGGGTTCCACGGAAAGGGCTCAAAATTAGCCAAAAACAGGCTTTATTGGCTTATAACTCGCGATAGAAAACTCGGATCGTCGAAAACTTACTTCCATCGTGTAGAGCGTGTCCGAATTGACCTAGAAACATGTTCAAATTGCCGAAAAGTTTTTTTAATGGAACCCATATAATGGCACATGCCAGTTTTAGGGTCCCAAATACCGTAATTTTCAGTGGTCAGCAGGGCTCGAGCCTGGAATCATTTTTTCGGTAAATTCTACTGAATCCTAGTTGCAAACCACCAACTGGACCCAACTAGCATGAATTTTCGACCCCAAGTCTTTCGTGGCACCTGTGGTACACTGGTCACGGGTTCCACGGAAAGGGCTCAAAATTAGCCAAAAACAGGCTTTATTGGCTTATAACTCGCGATAGAAAACTCGGATCGTCGAAAACTCACTTCCATCGTGTAGAGCGTGTCCGAATTGACCTAGAAACTTGTTCAAATTGCCGAAAAGTTTTTCTAATGGAACCCATATAATGGCACATGCCAGTTTTAGGGTCCCAAATACCGTAATTTTCAGTCGTCCTCAGGGCACGAACCTGGAAACGTTTTTTCGTTAAATTCTATTACATCCCAGTTGCAAACCACCAACTGGACTCAACTAGCATGAATTTTCGACCCCAAGTCTTTCGTGGCACCTGTGGTACACTGGTCACGGGTTCCACGGAAAGGGCTCAAAATTAGCCAAAAACAGGCTTTATTGGCTTATAACTCGCGATAGAAAACTCGGATCGTCGAAAACTCACTTCCATCGTGTAGTGCGTGTCCGAATTGACCTAGAAACATGTTCAAATTGCCGAAAAGTTTTTTTAATGGAACCCATATAATGGCACATGCCAGTTTTAGGGTCCCAAATACCGTAATTTTCAGTGGTCAGCAGGGCTCGAGCCTGGAATAATTTTTTCGGTAAATTCTACTGAATCCTAGTTGAAAACCACCAACTGGACCCAACTAGCATGAATTTTCGACCCCAAGTCTTTCGTGGCACCTGTGGTACACTGGTCACGGGTTCCACGGAAAGGGCTCAAAATTAGCCAAAAACAGGCTTTATTGGCTTATAACTCGCGATAGAAAACTCGGATCGTCAAAAACTCACTTCCATCGTGTAGAGCGTGTCCGAATTGACCTAGAAACATGTTCAAATTGCCGAAAAGTTTTTTTAATGGAACCCATATAATGGCACATGCCAGTTTTAGGGTCCCAAATACCGTAATTTTCAGTCGTCCTCAGGGCACGAGCCTGGAAACGTTTTTTCGCTAAATTCTATTACATCCCAGTTGCAAACCACCAACTGGACCCAACTAGCATGAATTTTCGACCCCAAATCTTTCGTGGCACCTGTGGTACACTGGTCACGGGTTCCACGGAAAGGGCTCAAAATTAGCCAAAAACAGGCTTTATTGGCTTATAACTCGCGATAGAAAACTCGGATCGTCGAAAACTTACTTCCATCGTGTAGAGCGTGTCCGACTTGACCTAGAAACATGTTCAAATTGCCGAAAAGTTTTTTAAATGGAACCCATATAATGGCACATGCCAGTTTTAGGGTCCCAAATACCGTAATTTTCAGTCGTCCTCAGGGCACGAGCCTGGAAACGTTTTTTTCGCTAAATTCTATTACATCCCAGTTGCAAACCACCAACTGGACCCAACTAGCATGAATTTTCGACCCCCAGTCTTTCGTGGCACCTGTGGTACACTGGTCACGGGTTCCACGGAAAGGGCTCAAAATTAGCCAAAAACAGGCTTTATTGGCTTATAACTCGCGATAGAAAACTCGGATCGTCAAAAACTCACTTCCATCGTGTAGAGCGTGTCCGAATTGACCTAGAAACATGTTCAAATTGCCGAAAAGTTTTTTTAATGGAACCCATATAATGGCACATGCCAGTTTTAGGGTCCCAAATACCGTAATTTTCAGTCGTCCTCAGGGCACGAGCCTGGAAACGTTTTTTCGCTAAATTCTATTACATCCCAGTTGCAAACCACCAACTGGACCCAACTAGCATGAATTTTCGACCCCAAATCTTTCGTGGCACCTGTGGTACACTGGTCACGGGTTCCACGGAAAGGGCTCAAAATTAGCCAAAAACAGGCTTTATTGGCTTATAACTCGCGATAGAAAACTCGGATCGTCGAAAACTTACTTCCATCGTGTAGAGCGTGTCCGACTTGACCTAGAAACATGTTCAAATTGCCGAAAAGTTTTTTAAATGGAACCCATATAATGGCACATGCCAGTTTTAGGGTCCCAAATACCGTAATTTTCAGTGGTCAGCAGGGCTCGAGCCTGGAATCATTTTTTCGGTAAATTCTACTGAATCCTAGTTGCAAACCACCAACTGGACCCAACTAGCATGAATTTTCGACCCCAAGTCTTTCGTGGCACCTGTGGTACACTGGTCACGGGTTCCACGGAAAGGGCTCAAAATTAGCCAAATACAGGCTTTATTGGCTTATAACTCGAGATAGAAAACTCGGATCGTCGAAAACTCACTTCCATCGTGTAGAGCGTGTCCGAATTGACCTAGAAACTTGTTCAAATTGCCGAAAAGTTTTTCTAATGGAACCCATATAATGGCACATGCCAGTTTTAGGGTCCCAAATACCGTAATTTTCAGTCGTCCTCAGGGCACGAGCCTGGAAACGTTTTTTTCGCTAAATTCTATTACATCCCAGTTGCAAACCACCAACTGGACCCAACTAGCATGAATTTTCGACCCCCAGTCTTTCGTGGCACCTGTGGTACACTGGTCACGGGTTCCACGGAAAGGGCTCAAAATTAGCCAAAAACAGGCTTTATTGGCTTATAACTCGCGATAGAAAACTCGGATCGTCGAAAACTCACTTCCATCGTGTAGAGCGTGGCCGAATTGACCTAGAAACATGTTCAAATTGCCGAAAAGTTTTTCTAATGGAACCCATATAATGGCACATGCCAGTTTTAGGGTCCCAAATACCGTAATTTTCAGTCGTCCTCAGGGCACGAGCCTGGAAACGTTTTTTTCGCTAAATTCTACTGAATCCTAGTTGCAAACCACCAACTGGACCCAACTAGCATGAATTTTCGACCCCCAGTCTTTCGTGGCACCTGTGGTACACTGGTCACGGGTTCCACGGAAAGGGCTCAAAATTAGCCAAAAACAGGCTTTATTGGCTTATAACTCGCGATAGATAACTCGGATCGTCGAAAACTCACTTCCATCGTGTAGAGCGTGGCCGAATTGACCTAGAAACATGTTCAAATTGCCGAAAAGTTTTTTTTAATGGAACCCATATAAAGGCACATGCCAGTTTTAGGGTCTCAATTACCGTAATTTTCAGTGGTCAGCAGGGCTCGAGCCTGGAATAATTTTTTCGGTAAATTCTACTGAATCCTAGTTGCAAACCACCAACTGGACCCAACTAGCATGAATTTTCGACCCCAAGTCTTTCGTGGCACCTGTGGTACACTGGTCACGGGTTCCACGGAAAGGGCTCAAAATTAGCCAAAAACAGGCTTTATTGGCTTATAACTCGCGATAGAAAACTCGGATCGTCGAAAACTCACTTCCATCGTGTAGAGCGTGTCCGAATTGACCTAGAAACATGTTCAAATTGCCGAAAAGTTTTTTTAATGGAACCCATATAATGGCACATGCCAGTTTTAGGGTCCCAAATACCGTAATTTTCAGTCGTCCTCAGGGCACGAGCCTGGAAACGTTTTTTCGCTAAATTCTATTACATCCCAGTTGCAAACCACCAACTGGACCCAACTAGCATGAATTTTCAACCCCAAGTCTTTCGTGGCACCTGTGGTACACTGGTCACGGGTTCCACGGAAAGGGCTCAAAATTAGCCAAAAACAGGCTTTATTGGCTTATAACTCGCGATAGAAAACTCGGATCGTCGAAAACTTACTTCCATCGTGTAGAGCGTGTCCGAATTGACCTAGAAACATGTTCAAATTGCCGAAAAGTTTTTTTAATGGAACCCATATAATGGCACATGCCAGTTTTAGGGTCCCAAATACCGTAATTTTCAGTGGTCAGCAGGGCTCGAGCCTGGAATCATTTTTTCGGTAAATTCTACTGAATCCTAGTTGCAAACCACCAACTGGACCCAACTAGCATGAATTTTCGACCCCAAGTCTTTCGTGGCACCTGTGGTACACTGGTCACGGGTTCCACGGAAAGGGCTCAAAATTAGCCAAAAACAGGCTTTATTGGCTTATAACTCGAGATAGAAAACTCGGATCGTCGAAAACTCACTTCCATCGTGTAGAGCGTGTCCGAATTGACCTAGAAACTTGTTCAAATTGCCGAAAAGTTTTTCTAATGGAACCCATATAATGGCACATGCCAGTTTTAGGGTCCCAAATACCGTAATTTTCAGTCGTCCTCAGGGCACGAGCCTGGAAACGTTTTTTCGCTAAATTCTATTACATCCCAGTTGCAAACCACCAACTGGACCCAACTAGCATGAATTTTCGACCCCAAGTCTTTCGTGGCACCTGTGGTACACTGGTCACGGGTTCCACGGAAAGGGCTCAAAATTAGCCAAAAACAGGCTTTATTGGCTTATAACTCGCGATAGAAAACTCGGATCGTCGAAAACTCACTTCCATCGTGTAGAGCGTGGCCGAATTGACCTAGAAACATGTTCAAATTGCCGAAAAGTTTTTTTAATGGAACCCATATAATGGCACATGCCAGTTTTAGGGTCCCAAATACCGTAATTTTCAGTGGTCAGCAGGGCTCGAGCCTGGAAACGTTTTTTCGCTAAATTCTACTGAATCCTAGTTGCAAACCACCAACTGGGCCCAACTAGCATGAATTTTCGACCCCAAGTCTTTCGTGGCACCTGTGGTACACTGGTCACGGGTTCCACGGAAAGGGCTCAAAATTAGCCAAAAACAAGCTTTATTGGCTTATAACTCGCGATAGAAAACTCGGATCGTCGAAAACTCACTTCCATCGTGTAGAGCGTGTCCGAATTGACCCAGAAACATGTTCAAATTGCCGAAAAGGTTTTTTAATGGAACCCATATAATGGCACATGCCAGTTTTAGGGTCCCAAATACCGTAATTTTCAGTGGTCAGCAGGGCTCGAGCCTGGAATCATTTTTCCGGTAAATTCTACTGAATCCTAGTTGCAAACCACCAACTGTACCCAACTAGCATGAATTTTCGACCCCAAGTCTTTCGTGGCACCTGTGGTACACTGGTCACGGGTTCCACGGAAAGAGCTCAAAATTAGCCAAAAACAGGCTTTATTGGCTTATAACTCGCGATAGAAAACTCGGATCGTCGAAAACTCACTTCCATCGTGTAGAGCTTGTGCGAATTGACCTAGAAACATGTTCAAATTGCCGAAAAGTTTTTTTAATGGAACCCATATAATGGCACATGCCAGTTTTAGGGTCCCAAATACCGTAATTTTCAGTGGCCAGCAGGGCTCGAGCCTGGAAACGTTTTTTCGCTAAACTCTATTACATCCCAGTTGCAAACCACCAACTGGACCCAACTAGCATGAATTTTCGACCCCAAGTCTTTCGTGGCACCTGTGGTACACTGGTCACGGGTTCCACGGAAAGGGCTCAAAATTAGCCAAAAACAGGCTTTATTGGCTTATAACTCGCGATAGAAAACTCGGATCGTCGAAAACTCAGTTCCATCGTGTAGAGTGTGTCCGAATTGACCTAGAAACATGTTCAAATTGCCGAAAAGTTTTTTTAATGGAACCCATATAATGGCACATGCCAGTTTTAGGGTCCCAAATACCGTAATTTTCAGTCGTCCTCAGGGCACGAGCCTGGAAACGTTTTTTCGCTAAATTCTATTACATCCCAGTTGCAAACCACCAACTGGACCCAACTAGCATGAATTTTCAACCCCAAGTCTTTCGTGGCACCTGTGGTACACTAGTCACGGGTTCCACGGAAAGGGCTCAAAATTAGCCAAAAACAGGCTTTATTGGCTTATAACTCGCGATAGAAAACTCGGATCGTCGAAAACTTACTTCCATCGTGTAGAGCGTGTCCGAATTGACCTAGAAACATGTTCAAATTGCCGAAAAGTTTTTTTAATGGAACCCATATAATGGCACATGCCAGTTTTAGGGTCCCAAATACCGTAATTTTCAGTGGTCAGCAGGGCTCGAGCCTGGAATCATTTTTTCGGTAAATTCTACTGAATCCTAGTTGCAAACCACCAACTGGACCCAACTAGCATGAATTTTCGACCCCAAGTCTTTCGTGGCACCTGTGGTACACTGGTCACGGGTTCCACGGAAAGGGCTCAAAATTAGCCAAAAACAGGCTTTATTGGCTTATAACTCGAGATAGAAAACTCGGATCGTCGAAAACTCACTTCCATCGTGTAGAGCGTGTCCGAATTGACCTAGAAACTTGTTCAAATTGCCGAAAAGTTTTTCTAATGGAACCCATATAATGGCACATGCCAGTTTTAGGGTCCCAAATACCGTAATTTTCAGTCGTCCTCAGGGCACGAGCCTGGAAACGTTTTTTCGCTAAATTCTATTACATCCCAGTTGCAAACCACCAACTGGACCCAACTAGCATGAATTTTCGACCCCAAGTCTTTCGTGGCACCTGTGGTACACTGGTCACGGGTTCCACGGAAAGGGCTCAAAATTAGCCAAAAACAGGCTTTATTGGCTTATAACTCGCGATAGAAAACTCGGATCGTCGAAAACTCACTTCCATCGTGTAGAGCGTGGCCGAATTGACCTAGAAACATGTTCAAATTGCCGAAAAGTTTTTTTAATGGAACCCATATAATGGCACATGCCAGTTTTAGGGTCCCAAATACCGTAATTTTCAGTGGTCAGCAGGGCTCGAGCCTGGAAACGTTTTTTCGCTAAATTCTACTGAATCCTAGTTGCAAACCACCAACTGGGCCCAACTAGCATGAATTTTCGACCCCAAGTCTTTCGTGGCACCTGTGGTACACTGGTCACGGGTTCCACGGAAAGGGCTCAAAATTAGCCAAAAACAAGCTTTATTGGCTTATAACTCGCGATAGAAAACTCGGATCGTCGAAAACTCACTTCCATCGTGTAGAGCGTGTCCGAATTGACCCAGAAACATGTTCAAATTGCCGAAAAGGTTTTTTAATGGAACCCATATAATGGCACATGCCAGTTTTAGGGTCCCAAATACCGTAATTTTCAGTGGTCAGCAGGGCTCGAGCCTGGAATCATTTTTCCGGTAAATTCTACTGAATCCTAGTTGCAAACCACCAACTGTACCCAACTAGCATGAATTTTCGACCCCAAGTCTTTCGTGGCACCTGTGGTACACTGGTCACGGGTTCCACGGAAAGAGCTCAAAATTAGCCAAAAACAGGCTTTATTGGCTTATAACTCGCGATAGAAAACTCGGATCGTCGAAAACTCACTTCCATCGTGTAGAGCTTGTGCGAATTGACCTAGAAACATGTTCAAATTGCCGAAAAGTTTTTTTAATGGAACCCATATAATGGCACATGCCAGTTTTAGGGTCCCAAATACCGTAATTTTCAGTGGCCAGCAGGGCTCGAGCCTGGAAACGTTTTTTCGCTAAACTCTATTACATCCCAGTTGCAAACCACCAACTGGACCCAACTAGCATGAATTTTCGACCCCAAGTCTTTCGTGGCACCTGTGGTACACTGGTCACGGGTTCCACGGAAAGGGCTCAAAATTAGCCAAAAACAGGCTTTATTGGCTTATAACTCGCGATAGAAAACTCGGATCGTCGAAAACTCAGTTCCATCGTGTAGAGTGTGTCCGAATTGACCTAGAAACATGTTCAAATTGCCGAAAAGTTTTTTTAATGGAACCCATATAATGGCACATGCCAGTTTTAGGGTCCCAAATACCGTAATTTTCAGTCGTCCTCAGGGCACGAGCCTGGAAACGTTTTTTCGCTAAATTCTATTACATCCCAGTTGCAAACCACCAACTGGACCCAACTAGCATGAATTTTCGACCCCAAGTCTTTCGTGGCACCTGTGGTACACTGGTCACGGGTTCCACGGAAAGGGCTCAAAATTAGCCAAAAACAGGCTTTATTGGCTTATAACTCGCGATAGAAAACTCGGATCGTCGAAAACCCACTTCCATCGTGTAGAGCGTGTCCGAATTGACCTAGAAGCTTGTTCAAATTGCCGAAAATTTTTTTTAATGGAACCCATATAATGGCACATGCCAGTTTTAGGGTCCCAAATACCGTAATTTTCAGTCGTCCTCAGGGCACGAGCCTGGAAACGTTTTTTCGCTAAATTCTATTACATCCCAGTTGCAAACCACCAACTGGACCCAACTAGCATGAATTTTCGACCCCAAGTCTTTCGTGGCACCTGTGGTACACTGGTCACGGGTTCCACGGAAAGGGCTCAAAATTAGCCAAAAACAGGCTTTATTGGCTTATAACTCGCGATAGAAAACTCGGATCGTCGAAAACTCACTTCCATCGTGTAGAGCGTGTCCGAATTGACCTAGAAACATGTTCAAATTGCCGAAAAGTTTTTTTAATGGAACCCATATAATGGCACATGCCAGTTTTAGGGTCCCAAATACCGTAATTTTCAGTGGTCAGCAGGGCTCGAGCCTGGAATAATTTTTTCGGTAAATTCTACTGAATCCTAGTTGCAAACCACCAACTGGACCCAACTAGCATGAATTTTCGACCCCAAGTCTTTCGTGGCACCTGTGGTACACTGGTCACGGGTTCCACGGAAAGGGCTCAAAATTAGCCAAAAACAGGCTTTATTGGCTTATAACTCGCGATAGAAAACTCGGATCGTCGAAAACCCACTTCCATCGTGTAGAGCGTGTCCGAATTGACCTAGACGCTTGTTCAAATTGCCGAAAAGTTTTTTTAATGGAACCCATATAATGGCACATGCCAGTTTTAGGGTCCCAAATACCGTAATTTTCAGTGGTCAGCAGGGCTCGAGCCTGGAATCATTTTTTCGGTAATTTCTACTGAATCCTAGTTGCAAACCACCAACGTGACCCAACTAGCATGAATTTTCGACCCCAAGTCTTTCGTGGCACCTGTGGTACACTGGTCACGGGTTCCACGGAAAGGGCTCAAAATTAGCCAAAAACAGGCTTTATTGGCTTATAACTCGCGATAGAAAACTCGGATCGTCAAAAACTCACTTCCATCGTGTACAGCGTGTCCGAATTGACCTAGAAACATGTTCAAATTGCCGAAAAGTTTTTTTAATGGAACCCATATAATGGCACATGCCAGTTTTAGGGTCCCAAATACCGTAATTTTCAGTCGTCCTCAGGGCACGAGCCTGGAAACGTTTTTTCGCTAAATTCTATTACATCCCAGTTGCAAACCACCAACTGGACCCAACTAGCATGAATTTTCGACCCCAAGTCTTTCGTGGCACCTGTGGTACACTGGTCACGGGTTCCACGGAAAGGGCTCAAAATTAGCCAAAAACAGGCTTTATTGGCTTATAACTCGCGATAGAAAACTCGGATCGTCGAAAACTTACCTCCATCGTGTAGAGCGTGTCCGATTTGACCTAGAAACATGTCCAAATTGCCGAAAAGTTTTTTTAATGGAACCCATATAATGGCACATGCCAGTTTTAGGGTCCCAAATACCGTAATTTTCAGTGGTCAGCAGGGCTCGAGCCTGGAATCATTTTTTCGGTAAATTCTACTGAATCCTAGTTGCAAACCACCAACTGGACCCAACTAGCATGAATTTTCGACCCCAAGTCTTTCGTGGCACCTGTGGTACACTGGTCACGGGTTCCACGGAAAGGGCTCAAAATTAGCCAAAAACAGGCTTTATTGGCTTATAACTCGCGATAGAAAACTCGGATCGTCGAAAACTCACTTCCATCGTGTAGAGCGTGTCCGAATTGACCTAGAAACATGTTCAAATTGCCGAAAAGTTTTTTTAATGGAACCCATATAATGGCACATGCCAGTTTTAGGGTCCCAAATACCGTAATTTTCAGTGGTCAGCAGGGCTCGAGCCTGGAAACGTTTTTTCGCTAAATTCTATTACATCCCAGTTGCAAACCACCAACTGGACCCAACTAGCATGAATTTTCGACCCAAGTCTTTCGTGGCACCTGTGGTACACTGGTCACGGGTTCCACGGAAAGTGCTCAAAGTTAGCCAAAAACAGGCTTTATTGGCTTATAACTCGCGATAAAAAACTCGGATCGTCGAAAACTCAGTTCCATCGTGTAGAGCGTGTCCGAATTGACCTAGAAACATGTTCAAATTGCCCAAAAGTTTTTTCAATGGAACCCATATAATGGCACATGCCAGTTTTAGGGTCCCAAATACCGTAATTTTCAGTGGTCAGCAGGGCTCGAGCCTGGAAACGTTTTTTCGCTAAATTCTATTACATCCCAGTTGCAAACCACCAACTGGACCCAACTAGCATGAATTTTCGACCCCAAGTCTTTCGTGGCACCTGTGGTACACTGGTCACGGGTTCCACGGAAAGGGCTCAAAATTAGCCAAAAACAGGCTTTATTAGCTTATAACTCGCGATAGAAAACTCGGATCGTCGAAAACTCACTTCCATCGTGTAGAGCGTGTTCGAATTGACCTAGAAACATGTTCAAATTGCCGAAAAGTTTTTTTAATGGAACCCATATAATGGCACATGCCAGTTTTAGGGTCCCAAATACCGTAATTTTCAGTCGTCCTCAGGGCACGAGCCTGGAAACGTTTTTTCGCTAAATTCTATTACATCCCAGTTTCAAACCACCAACTGGACCCAACTAGCATGAATTTTCGACCCCAAGTCTTTCGTGGCACCTGTGGTACATTGGTCACGGGTTCCACGGAAAGGGCTCAAAATTAGCCAAAAACAGGCTTTATTGGCTTATAACTCGCGATAGAAAACTCGGATCGTCGAAAACCCACTTCCATCGTGTAGAGCGTGTCCGAATTGACCTAGAAACTTGTTCAAATTGCCGAAAAGTTTTTTAATGGAACCCATATAATGGCACATGCCAGTTTTAGGGTCCCAAATACCGTAATTTTCAGTCGTCCTCAGGGCACGAGCCTGGAAACGTTTTTTTGCTAAATTCTATTACATCCCAGTTGCAAACCACCAACTGGACCCAACTAGCATGAATTTTCGACCCCAAGTCTTTCGTGGCACCTGTGGTACACTGGTCACGGGTTCCACGGAAAGGGCTCAAAATTAGCCAAAAACAGGCTTTATTGGCTTATAACTCGCGATAGAAAACTCGGATCGTCGAAAACTCACTTCCATCGTGTAGAGCGTGTCCGAATTGACCTAGAAACATGTTCAAATTGCCGAAAAGTTTTTTTAATGGAACCCATATAATGGCACATGCCAGTTTTAGGGTCCCAAATACCGTAATTTTCAGTGGTCAGCAGGGCTCGAGCCTGGAATAATTTTTTTCGGTAAATTCTACTGAATCCTAGTTGCAAACCACCAACTGGACCCAACTAGCATGAATTTTCGACCCCAAGTCTTTCGTGGCACCTGTGGTACACTGGTCACGGGTTCCACGGAAAGGGCTCAAAATTAGCCAAAAACAGGCTTTATTGGCTTATAACTCGCGATAGAAAACTCGGATCGTCGAAAACCCACTTCCATCGTGTAGAGCGTGTCCGAATTGACCTAGAAGCTTGTTCAAATTGCCGAAAAGTTTTTTTAATGGAACCCATATAATGGCACATGCCAGTTTTAGGGTCCCAAATACCGTAATTTTCAGTCGTCCTCAGGGCACGAGCCTGGAAACGTTTTTTCGCTAAATTCTATTACATCCCAGTTGCAAACCACCAACTGGACCCAACTAGCATGAATTTTCGACCCCAAGTCTTTCGTGGCACCTGTGGTACACTGGTCACGGGTTCCACGGAAAGGGCTCAAAATTAGCCAAAAACAGGCTTTATTGGCTTATAACTCGCGATAGAAAACTCGGATCGTCGAAAACCCACTTCCATCGTGTAGAGCGTGTCCGAATTGACCTAGAAACATGTTCAAATTGCCCAAAAGTTTTTTTAATGGAACCCATATAATGGCACATGCCAGTTTTAGGGTCCCAAATACCGTAATTTTCAGTGGTCAGCAGGGCTCGAGCCTGGAAACGTTTTTTTGCTAAATTCTACTGAATCCTAGTTGCAAACCACCAACTGGACCCAACTAGCATGAATTTTCGACCCCAAGTCTTTCGTGGCACCTGTGGTACACTGGTCACGGGTTCCACGGAAAGGGCTCAAAATTAGCCAAAAACAGACTTTATTGGCTTATAAATCGCGATAGAAAACTCGGATCGTCGAAAACCCACTTCCATCGTGTAGAGCGTGTCCGAATTGACCTAGAAGCTTGTTCAAATTGCCGAAAAATTTTTTTAATGGAACCCATATAATGGCACATGCCAGTTTTAGGGTCCCAAATACCGTAATTTTCAGTCGTCCTCAGGGCACGAGCCTGGAAACGTTTTTTCGCTAAATTCTATTACATCCCAGTTGCAAACCACCAACTGGACCCAACTAGCATGAATTTTCGACCCCAAGTCTTCCGTGGCACCTGTGGTACATTGGTCACGGGTTCCACGGAAAGGGCTCAAAATTAGCCAAAAACAGGCTTTATTGGCTTATAACTCGCGATAGAAAACTCGGATCGTCGAAAACCCACTTCCATCGTGTAGAGCGTGTCCGAATTGACCTAGAAACTTGTTCAAATTGCCGAAAAGTTTTTTAATGGAACCCATATAATGGCACATGCCAGTTTTAGGGTCCCAAATACCGTAATTTTCAGTCGTCCTCAGGGCACGAGCCTGGAAACGTTTTTTCGCTAAATTCTATTACATCCCAGTTGCAAACCACCAACTGGACCCAACTAGCATGAATTTTCGACCCCAAGTCTTTCGTGGCACCTGTGGTACACTGGTCACGGGTTCCACGGAAAGGGCTCAAATTTAGCCAAAAAACAGGCTTTATTGGCTTATAACTCGCGATAGAAAACTCGGATCGTCAAAAACTCAGTTCCATCGTGTAGAGCGTGTCCGAATTGACCTAGAAACATGTTCAAATTGCCGAAAAGTTTTTTTAATGGAACCCATATAATGGCACATGCCAGTTTTAGGGTCCCAAATACCGTAATTTTCAGTGGTCAGCAGGGCTCGAGCCTGGAAACGTTTTTTCGCCAAATTCTACTGAATCCTAGTTGCAAACCACCAACTGGGCCCAACTAGCATGAATTTTCGACCCCAAGTCTTTCGTGGCACCTGTGGTACACTGGTCACGGGTTCCACGGAAAGGGCTCAAAATTAGCCAAAAACAGGCTTTATTGGCTTATAACTCGCGATAGAAAACTCGGATCGTCGAAAACCCACTTCCATCGTGTAGAGCGTGTCCGAATTGACCTAGAAACTTGTTCAAATTGCCGAAAAGTTTTTTTAATGGAACCCATATAATGGCACATGCCAGTTTTAGGGTCCCAAATACCGTAATTTTCAGTGGTCAGCAGGGCTCGAGCCTGGAATCATTTTTTCGGTAATTTCTACTGAATCCTAGTTGCAAACCACCAACGTGACCCAACTAGCATGAATTTTCGACCCCAAGTCTTTCGTGGCACCTGTGGTACACTGGTCACGGGTTCCACGGAAAGGGCTCAAAATTAGCCAAAAACAGGCTTTATTGGCTTATAACTCGCGATAGAAAACTCGGATCGTCAAAAACTCACTTCCATCGTGTACAGCGTGTCCGAATTGACCTAGAAACATGTTCAAATTGCCGAAAAGTTTTTTTAATGGAACCCATATAATGGCACATGCCAGTTTTAGGGTCCCAAATACCGTAATTTTCAGTCGTCTTCAGGGCACGAGCCTGGAAACGTTTTTTCGCTAAATTCTATTACATCCCAGTTGCAAACCACCAACTGGACACAACTAGCATGAATTTTCGACCCCAAGTCTTTCGTGGCACCTGTGGTACACTGGTCACGGGTTCCACGGAAAGGGCTCAAAATTAGCCAAAAACAGGCTTTATTGGCTTATAACTCGCGATAGAAAACTCGGATCGTCGAAAACTTACCTCCATCGTGTAGAGCGTGTCCGATTTGACCTAGAAACATGTTCAAATTGCCGAAAAGTTTTTTTAATGGAACCCATATAATGGCACATGCCAGTTTTAGGGTCCCAAATACCGTAATTTTCAGTGGTCAGCAGGGCTCGAGCCTGGAATCATTTTTTCGGTAAATTCTACTGAATCCTAGTTGCAAACCACCAACTGGACCCAACTAGTATGAATTTTCGACCCCAAGTCTTTCGTGGCACCTGTGGTACACTGGTCACGGGTTCCACGGAAAGGGATCAAAATTAGCCAAAAACAGGCTTTATTGGCTTATAACTCGCGATAGAAAACTCGGATCGTCGAAAACTCACTTCCATCGTGTAGAGCGTGTCCGAATTGACCTAGAAACATGTTCAAATTGCCGAAAAGTTTTTTTAATGGAACCCATATAATGGCACATGCCAGTTTTAGGGTCCCAAATACCGTAATTTTCAGTGGTCAGCAGGGCTCGAGCCTGGAAACGTTTTTTCGCTAAATTCTATTACATCCCAGTTGCAAACCACCAACTGGACCCAACTAGCATGAATTTTCGACCCCAAGTCTTTCGTGGCACCTGTGGTACACTGGTCACGGGTTCCACGGAAAGGGCTCAAAATTAGCCAAAAAACAGGCTTTATTGGCTTATAACTCGCGATAGAAAACTCGGATCGTCAAAAACTCAGTTCCATCGTGTAGAGCGTGTCCGAATTGACCTAGAAACATGTTCAAATTGCCGAAAAGTTTTTTTAATGGAACCCATATAATGGCACATGCCAGTTTTAGGGTCCCAAATACCGTAATTTTCAGTGGTCAGCAGGGCTCGAGCCTGGAAACGTTTTTTCGCCAAATTCTACTGAATCCTAGTTGCAAACCACCAACTGGGCCCAACTAGCATGAATTTTCGACCCCAAGTCTTTCGTGGCACCTGTGGTACACTGGTCACGGGTTCCACGGAAAGGGCTCAAAATTAGCCAAAACAAGCTTTATTGGCTTATAACTCGCGATAGAAAACTCGGATCGTCGAAAACTCACTTCCATCGTGTAGAGCGTGTCCGAATTGACCTAGAAACATGTTCAAATTGCCGAAAAGTTTTTTTAATGGAACCCATATAATGGCACATGCCAGTTTTAGGGTCACAAATACCGTAATTTTCAGTGGTCAGCAGGGCTCCAGCCTGGAAACGTTTTTTCGCTAAATTCTACTGAATCCTAGTTGCAAACCACCAACTGGGCCCAACTAACATGAATTTTCGACCCCAAGTCTTTCGTGGCACCTGTGGTACACTGGTCACGGGTTCCACGGAAAGGGCTCAAAATTAGCCAAAAACAAGCTTTATTGGCTTATAACTCGCGATAGAAAACTCTGATCGTCGAAAACTCACTTCCATCGTGTAGAGCGTGTCCGAATTGACCTAGAAACATGTTCAAATTGCCGAAAAGTTTTTTTAATGGAACCCATATAATGGCACATGCCAGTTTTAGGGTCCCAAATACCGTAATTTTCAGTGGTCAGCAGGGCTCGAGCCTGGAATAATTTTTTCGGTAAATTCTACTGAATCCTAGTTGCAAACCACCAACTGGACCCAACTAGCATGAATTTTCGACCCCAAGTCTTTCGTGGCACCTGTGGTACACTGGTCACGGGTTCCACGGAAAGGGCTCAAAATTAGCCAAAAACAGGTTTTATTGGCTTATAACTCGCGATAGAAAACTCGGATCGTCGAAAACTCACTTCCATCGTGTAGAGCGTGTCCGAATTGACCTAGAAACATGTTCAAATTGCCGAAAAGTTTTTTTAATGGAACCCATATAATGGCACATGCCAGTTTTAGGGTCCCAAATACCGTAATTTTCAGTGGTCAGCAGGGCTCGAGCCTGGAAACGTTTTTTCGCTAAATTCTATTACATCCCAGTTGCAAACCACCAACTGGACCCAACTAGCATGAATTTTCGACCCCAAGTCTTTCGTGGCACCTGTGGTACACTGGTCACGGGTTCCACGGAAAGGGCTCAAAATTAGCCAAAAACAGGCTTTATTGGCTTATAACTCGCGATAGAAAACTCGGATCGTCGAAAACTCACTTCCATCGTGTAGAGCGTGTCCGAATTGATCTAGAAACATGTTCAAATTGCCGAAAAGTTTTTTTAATGGATTCCATATAATGGCACATGCCAGTTTTAGGGTCCCAAATACCGTAATTTTCAGTCGTCTTCAGGGCACGAGCCTGGAAACGTTTTTTCGCTAAATTCTATTACATCCCAGTTGCAAACCACCAACTGGACCCAACTAGCATGAATTTTCGACCCCAAGTCGTTCGTGGCACCTGTGGTACAGTGGTCACGGGTTCCACGGAAAGGGCTCAAAATTAGCCAAAAACAGGCTTTATTGGCTTATTACTCGCGATAGAAAACTCGGATCGTCGAAAACCCACTTCCATCGTGTAGAGCGTGTCCGAATTGACCTAGAAGCTTGTTCAAATTGCCGAAAATTTTTTTTAATGGAACCCATATAATGGCACATGCCAGTTTTAGGGTCCCAAATACCGTAATTTTCAGTGGTCAGCAGGGCTCGAGCCTGGAAACGTTTTTTCGCTAAATTCTATTACATCCCAGTTGCAAACCATCAACTGGACCCAACTAGCATGAATTTTCGACCCCAAGTCTTTCGTGGCACCTGTGGTACACTGGTCACGGGTTCCACGGAAAAGGCTCAAAATTAGCCAAAAACAGGCTTTATTGGCTTATAACTCGCGATAGAAAACTCGGATCGTCGAAAACTCAGTTCCATCGTGTAGAGCGTGTCCGAATTGACCCAGAAACATGTTCAAATTGCCGAAAAGTTTTTTTAATGGAACCCATATAATGGCACATGCCAGTTTTAGGGTCCCAAATACCGTAATTTTCAGTGGTCAGCAGGGCTCGAGCCTGGAAACGTTTTTTCGCTAAATTCTATTACATCCCAGTTGCAAACCACCAACTGGACCCAACTAGCATGAATTTTCGACCCCAAGTCTTTCGTGGCACCTGTGGTACACTGGTCACGGGTTCCACGGAAAGGGCTCAGATTAGCCAAAAACAGGCTTTATTGGCTTATAACTCGCGATAGAAAACTCGGATCGTCGAAAACCCACTTCCATCGTGTAGAGCGTGTCCGAATTGACCTAGAAACATGTTCAAATTGCCGAAAAGTTTTTTTAATGGAACCCATATAATGGCACATGCCAGTTTTAGGGTCCCAAATACCGTAATTTTCAGTGGTCAGCAGGGCTCGAGCCTGGAAACGTTTTTTCGCTAAATTCTATTACATCCCAGTTGCAAACCACCAACTGGACCCAACTAGCATGAATTTTCGACCCCAAGTCTTTCGTGGCACCTGTGGTACACTGGTCACGGGTTCCACGGAAAGGGCTCAGATTAGCCAAAAACAGGCTTTATTGGCTTATAACTCGCGATAGAAAACTCGGATCGTCGAAAACCCACTTCCATCGTGTAGAGCGTGTCCGAATTGACCTAGAAACATGTTCAAATTGCCGAAAAGTTTTTTTAATGGAACCCATATAATGGCACATGCCAGTTTTAGGGTCCCAAATACCGTAATTTTCAGTGGTCAGCAGGGCTCGAGCCTGGAATAATTTTTTCGCTAAATTATACTGAATCCTAGTTGCAAACCACCAACTGGACCCAACTAGTACGAATTTTCGACCCCAAGTCTTTCGTGGCACCTGTGGTACACTGGTCACGGGTTCCACGGAAAGGGCTCAAAATTAGCCAAAAACAGGCTTTATTGGCTTATAACTCGCGATAGAAAACTCGGATCGTCGAAAACTCACTTCCATCGTGTAGAGCGTGTCCGAATTGACCTAGAAACATGTTCAAATTGCCGAAAAGTTTTTTTAATGGAACCCATATAATGGCACATGCCAGTTTTAGGGTCCCAAATACCGTAATTTTCAGTGGTCAGCAGGGCTCGAGCCTGGAATAATTTTTTCGGTAAATTCTACTGAATCCTAGTTGCAAACCACCAACTGGACCCAACTAGCATGAATTTTCGACCCCAAGTCTTTCGTGGCACCTGTGGTACACTGGTCACGGGTTCCACGGAAAGGGCTCAAAATTAGCCAAAAACAGGCTTTATTGGCTTATAACTCGCGATAGAAAACTCGGATCGTCGAAAACCCACTTCCATCGTGTAGAGCGTGTCCGAATTGACCTAGAAGCTTGTTCAAATTGCCGAAAAGTTTTTTTAATGGAACCCATATAATGGCACATGCCAGTTTTAGGGTCCCAAATACCGTAATTTTCAGTGGTCAGCAGGGCTCGAGCCTGGAATCATTTTTTTCGGTAATTTCTACTGAATCCTAGTTGCAAACCACCAACGTGACCCAACTAGCATGAATTTTCGACCCCAAGTCTTTCGTGGCACCTGTGGTACACTGGTCACGGGTTCCACGGAAAGGGCTCAAAATTAGCCAAAAACAGGCTTTATTGGCTTATAACTCGCGATAGAAAACTCGGATCGTCAAAAACTCACTTCCATCGTGTAGAGCGTGTCCGAATTGACCTAGAAACATGTTCAAATTGCCGAGAAGTTTTTTTAATGGATTCCATATAATGGCACATGCCAGTTTTAGGGTCCCAAATACCGTAATTTTCAGTCGTCTTCAGGGCACGAGCCTGGAAACGTTTTTTCGCTAAATTCTATTACATCCCAGTTGCAAACCACCAACTGGACCCAACTAGCATGAATTTTCGACCCCAAGTCTTTCGTGGCACCTGTGGTACACTGGTCACGGGTTCCACGGAAAGGGCTCAAAATTAGCCAAAAACAGGCTTTATTGGCTTATAACTCGCGATAGAAAACTCGGATCGTCAAAAACTCACTTCCATCGTGTAGAGCGTGTCCGAATTGACCTAGAAACATGTTCAAATTGCCAAAAAGTTTTTTTAATGGAACCCATATAATGGCACATGCCAGTTTTAGGGTCCCAAATACCGTAATTTTCAGTGGTCAGCAGGGCTCGAGCCTGGAAACGTTTTTTCGCTAAATTCTACTGAATCCTAGTTGCAAACCACCAACTGGACCCAACTAGCATGAATTTTCGACCCCAAGTCTTTCGTGGCACCTGTGGTACACTGGTCACGGGTTCCACGGAAAGGGCTCAAAATTAGCCAAAAACAGGCTTTATTGGCTTATAACTCGCGATAGAAAACTCGGATCGTCGAAAACTCACTTCCATCGTGTAGAGCGTGTCTGAATTGACCTAGAAACTTGTTCAAATTGCCGAAAAGTTTTTTAATGGAACCCATATAATGGCACATGCCAGTTTTAGGGTCCCAAATACCGTAATTTTCAGTCGTCCTCAGGGCACGAGCCTGGAAACGTTTTTTCGCTAAATTCTATTACATCCCAGTTGCAAACCACCAACTGGACCCAACTAGCATGAATTTTCGACCCCAAGTCTTTCGTGGCACCTGTGGTACACTGGTCACGGGTTCCACGGAAAGGGCTCAAATTTAGCCAAAAAACAGGCTTTATTGGCTTATAACTCGCGATAGAAAACTCGGATCGTCAAAAACTCAGTTCCATCGTGTAGAGCGTGTCCGAATTGACCTAGAAACATGTTCAAATTGCCGAAAAGTTTTTTTAATGGAACCCATATAATGGCACATGCCAGTTTTAGGGTCCCAAATACCGTAATTTTCAGTGGTCAGCAGGGCTCGAGCCTGGAAACGTTTTTTCGCCAAATTCTACTGAATCCTAGTTGCAAACCACCAACTGGGCCCAACTAGCATGAATTTTCGACCCCAAGTCTTTCGTGGCACCTGTGGTACACTGGTCACGGGTTCCACGGAAAGGGCTCAAAATTAGCCAAAAACAGGCTTTATTGGCTTATAACTCGCGATAGAAAACTCGGATCGTCGAAAACCCACTTCCATCGTGTAGAGCGTGTCCGAATTGACCTAGAAACATGTTCAAATTGCCGAAAAGTTTTTTTAATGGAACCCATATAATGGCACATGCCAGTTTTAGGGTCCCAAATACCGTAATTTTCAGTGGTCAGCAGGGCTCGAGCCTGGAAACGTTTTTTCGCTAAATTCTACTGAATCCTAGTTGCAAACCACCAACTGGACCCAACTAGCATGAATTTTCGACCCCAAGTCTTTCGTGGCACCTGTGGTACACTGGTCACGGGTTCCACGGAAAGGGCTCAAAATTAGCCAAAAACAGGCTTTATTGGCTTATAACTCGCGATAGAAAACTCGGATCGTCGAAAACCCACTTCCATCGTGTAGAGCGTGTCCGAATTGACCTAGAAGCTTGTTCAAATTGCCGAATTTTTTTTTTAATGGAACCCATATAATGGCACATGCCAGTTTTAGGGTCCCAAATACCGTAATTTTCAGTCGTCCTTAGGGCACGAGCCTGGAAACGTTTTTTCGCTAAATTCTATTACATCCCAGTTGCAAACCACCAACTGGACCCAACTAGCATGAATTTTCGACTCCAAGTCTTTCGTGGCACCTGTGGTACACTGGTCACGGGTTCCACGGAAAGGGCTCAAAATTAGCCAAAAACAGGCTTTATTGGCTTATAACTCGCGATAGAAAACTCGGATCGTCAAAAACTCACTTCCATCGTGTAGAGCGTGTCCGAATTGACCTAGAAACATGTTCAAATTGCCGAAAAGTTTTTTTAATGGAACCCATATAATGGCACATGCCAGTTTTAGGGTCCCAAATACCGTAATTTTCAGTGGTCAGCAGGGCTCGAGCCTGGAAACGTTTTTTCGCTAAATTCTACTGAATCCTAGTTACAAACCACCAACTGGACCCAACTAGCATGAATTTTCGACCCCAAGTCTTTCGTGGCACCTGTGGTACACTGGTCACGGGTTCCACGGAAAGGGCTCAAAATTAGCCAAAAACAGGCTTTATTGGCTTATAACTCGCGATAGAAAACTCGGATCGTCGAAAACTCACTTCCATCGTGTAGAGCGTGTCTGAATTGACCTAGAAACTTGTTCAAATTGCCGAAAAGTTTTTTTAATGGAACCCATATAATGGCACATGCCAGTTTTAGGGTCCCAAATACCGTAATTTTCAGTCGTTCTCAGGGCACGAGCCTGGAAACGTTTTTTCGCTAAATTCTATTACATCCCAGTTGCAAACCACCAACTGGACCCAACTAGCATGAATTTTCGACCCCAAGTCTTTCGTGGCACCTGTGGTACACTGGTCACGGGTTCCACGGAAAGGGCTCAAAGTTAGCCAAAAACAGGCTTTATTGGCTTATAACTCGCGATAGAAAACTCGGATCGTCAAAAACTCACTTCCATCGTGTAGAGCGTGTCCGAATTGACCTAGAAACATGTTCAAATTGCCGAAAAGTTTTTTTAATGGAACCCATATAATGGCACATGCCAGTTTTAGGGTCCCAAATACCGTAATTTTCAGTGGTCAGCAGGGCTCGAGCCTGGAAACGTTTTTTCGCTAAATTCTACTGAATCCTAGTTGCAAACCACCAACTGGACCCAACTAGCATGAATTTTCGACCCCAAGTCTTTCGTGGCACCTGTGGTACACTGGTCACGGGTTCCACGGAAAGGGCTCAAAATTAGCCAAAAACAGGCTTTATTGGCTTATAACTCGCGATAGAAAACTCGGATCGTCGAAAACTCACTTCCATCGTGTAGAGCGTGTCTGAATTGACCTAGAAACTTGTTCAAATTGCCGAAAAGTTTTTTTAATGGAACCCATATAATGGCACATGCCAGTTTTAGGGTCCCAAATACCGTAATTTTCAGTCGTTCTCAGGGCACGAGCCTGGAAACGTTTTTTCGCTAAATTCTATTACATCCCAGTTGCAAACCACCAACTGGACCCAACTAGCATGAATTTTCGACCCCAAGTCTTTCGTGGCACCTGTGGTACACTGGTCACGGGTTCCACGGAAAGGGCTCAAAGTTAGCCAAAAACAGGCTTTATTGGCTTATAACTCGCGATAGAAAACTCGGATCGTCGAAAACTCACTTCCATCGTGTAGAGCGTGTCTGAATTGACCTAGAAACATGTTCAAATTGCCGAAAAGTTTTTTTAATGGATTCCATATAATGGCACATGCCAGTTTTAGGGTCCCAAATACCGTAATTTTCAGTCGTCTTCAGGGCACGAGCCTGGAAACGTTTTTTCGCTAAATTCTATTACATCCCAGTTGCAAACCACCAACTGGACCCAACTAGCATGAATTTTCGACCCCAAGTCTTTCGTGGCACCTGTGGTACACTGGTCACGGGTTCCACGGAAAGGGCTCAAAATTAGCCAAAAACAGGCTTTATTGGCTTATAACTCGCGATAGAAAACTCGGATCGTCAAAAACTCACTTCCATCGTGTAGAGCGTGTCCGAATTGACCTAGAAACATGTTCAAATTGCCGAAAAGTTTTTTTAATGGAACCCATATAATGGCACATGCCAGTTTTAGGGTCCCAAATACCGTAATTTTCAGTGGTCAGCAGGGCTCGAGCCTGGAAACGTTTTTTCGCTAAATTCTACTGAATCCTAGTTGCAAACCACCAACTGGACCCAACTAGCATGAATTTTCGACCCCAAGTCTTTCGTGGCACCTGTGGTACACTGGTCACGGGTTCCACGGAAAGGGCTCAAAATTAGCCAAAAACAGGCTTTATTGGCTTATAACTCGCGATAGAAAACTCGGATCGTCGAAAACTCACTTCCATCGTGTAGAGCGTGTCTGAATTGACCTAGAAACTTGTTCAAATTGCCGAAAAGTTTTTTAATGGAACCCATATAATGGCACATGCCAGTTTTAGGGTCCCAAATACCGTAATTTTCAGTCGTCCTCAGGGCACGAGCCTGGAAACGTTTTTTCGCTAAATTCTATTACATCCCAGTTGCAAACCACCAACTGGACCCAACTAGCATGAATTTTCGACCCCAAGTCTTTCGTGGCACCTGTGGTACACTGGTCACGGGTTCCACGGAAAGGGCTCAAATTTAGCCAAAAAACAGGCTTTATTGGCTTATAACTCGCGATAGAAAACTCGGATCGTCAAAAACTCAGTTCCATCGTGTAGAGCGTGTCCGAATTGACCTAGAAACATGTTCAAATTGCCGAAAAGTTTTTTTAATGGAACCCATATAATGGCACATGCCAGTTTTAGGGTCCCAAATACCGTAATTTTCAGTGGTCAGCAGGGCTCGAGCCTGGAAACGTTTTTTCGCCAAATTCTACTGAATCCTAGTTGCAAACCACCAACTGGGCCCAACTAGCATGAATTTTCGACCCCAAGTCTTTCGTGGCACCTGTGGTACACTTGTCACGGGTTCCACGGAAAGGGCTCAAAATTAGCCAAAAACAGGCTTTATTGGCTTATAACTCGCGATAGAAAACTCGGATCGTCGAAAACCCACTTCCATCGTGTAGAGCGTGTCCGAATTGACCTAGAAACTTGTTCAAATTGCCGAAAAGTTTTTTTAATGGAACCCATATAATGGCACATGCCAGTTTTAGGGTCCCAAATACCGTAATTTTCAGTGGTCAGCAGGGCTCGAGCCTGGAATCATTTTTTCGGTAATTTCTACTGAATCCTAGTTGCAAACCACCAACGTGACCCAACTAGCATGAATTTTCGACCCCAAGTCTTTCGTGGCACCTGTGGTACACTGGTCACGGGTTCCACGGAAAGGGCTCAAAATTAGCCAAAAACAGGCTTTATTGGCTTATAACTCGCGATAGAAAACTCGGATCGTCAAAAACTCACTTCCATCGTGTACAGCGTGTCCGAATTGACCTAGAAACATGTTCAAATTGCCGAAAAGTTTTTTTAATGGAACCCATATAATGGCACATGCCAGTTTTAGGGTCCCAAATACCGTAATTTTCAGTCGTCTTCAGGGCACGAGCCTGGAAACGTTTTTTCGCTAAATTCTATTACATCCCAGTTGCAAACCACCAACTGGACACAACTAGCATGAATTTTCGACCCCAAGTCTTTCGTGGCACCTGTGGTACACTGGTCACGGGTTCCACGGAAAGGGCTCAAAATTAGCCAAAAACAGGCTTTATTGGCTTATAACTCGCGATAGAAAACTCGGATCGTCGAAAACTTACCTCCATCGTGTAGAGCGTGTCCGATTTGACCTAGAAACATGTTCAAATTGCCGAAAAGTTTTTTTAATGGAACCCATATAATGGCACATGCCAGTTTTAGGGTCCCAAATACCGTAATTTTCAGTGGTCAGCAGGGCTCGAGCCTGGAATCATTTTTTCGGTAAATTCTACTGAATCCTAGTTGCAAACCACCAACTGGACCCAACTAGTATGAATTTTCGACCCCAAGTCTTTCGTGGCACCTGTGGTACACTGGTCACGGGTTCCACGGAAAGGGATCAAAATTAGCCAAAAACAGGCTTTATTGGCTTATAACTCGCGATAGAAAACTCGGATCGTCGAAAACTCACTTCCATCGTGTAGAGCGTGTCCGAATTGACCTAGAAACATGTTCAAATTGCCGAAAAGTTTTTTTAATGGAACCCATATAATGGCACATGCCAGTTTTAGGGTCCCAAATACCGTAATTTTCAGTGGTCAGCAGGGCTCGAGCCTGGAAACGTTTTTTCGCTAAATTCTATTACATCCCAGTTGCAAACCACCAACTGGACCCAACTAGCATGAATTTTCGACCCCAAGTCTTTCGTGGCACCTGTGGTACACTGGTCACGGGCTCCACGGAAAGGGCTCAAAATTAGCCAAAAAACAGGCTTTATTGGCTTATAACTCGCGATAGAAAACTCGGATCGTCAAAAACTCAGTTCCATCGTGTAGAGCGTGTCCGAATTGACCTAGAAACATGTTCAAATTGCCGAAAAGTTTTTTTAATGGAACCCATATAATGGCACATGCCAGTTTTAGGGTCCCAAATACCGTAATTTTCAGTGGTCAGCAGGGCTCGAGCCTGGAAACGTTTTTTCGCCAAATTCTACTGAATCCTAGTTGCAAACCACCAACTGGGCCCAACTAGCATGAATTTTCGACCCCAAGTCTTTCGTGGCACCTGTGGTACACTGGTCACGGGTTCCACGGAAAGGGCTCAAAATTAGCCAAAACAAGCTTTATTGGCTTATAACTCGCGATAGAAAACTCGGATCGTCGAAAACTCACTTCCATCGTGTAGAGCGTGTCCGAATTGACCTAGAAACATGTTCAAATTGCCGAAAAGTTTTTTTAATGGAACCCATATAATGGCACATGCCAGTTTTAGGGTCCCAAATACCGTAATTTTCAGTGGTCAGCAGGGCTCGAGCCTGGAAACGTTTTTTCGCTAAATTCTACTGAATCCTAGTTGCAAACCACCAACTGGGCCCAACTAACATGAATTTTCGACCCCAAGTCTTTCGTGGCACCTGTGGTACACTGGTCACGGGTTCCACGGAAAGGGCTCAAAATTAGCCAAAAACAAGCTTTATTGGCTTATAACTCGCGATAGAAAACTCGGATCGTCGAAAACTCACTTCCATCGTGTAGAGCGTGTCCGAATTGACCTAGAAACATGTTCAAATTGCCGAAAAGTTTTTTTAATGGAACCCATATAATGGCACATGCCAGTTTTAGGGTCCCAAATACCGTAATTTTCAGTGGTCAGCAGGGCTCGAGCCTGGAATAATTTTTTCGGTAAATTCTACTGAATCCTAGTTGCAAACCACCAACTGGACCCAACTAGCATGAATTTTCGACCCCAAGTCTTTCGTGGCACCTGTGGTACACTGGTCACGGGTTCCACGGAAAGGGCTCAAAATTAGCCAAAAACAGGTTTTATTGGCTTATAACTCGCGATAGAAAACTCGGATCGTCGAAAACTCACTTCCATCGTGTAGAGCGTGTCCGAATTGACCTAGAAACATGTTCAAATTGCCGAAAAGTTTTTTTAATGGAACCCATATAATGGCACATGCCAGTTTTAGGGTCCCAAATACCGTAATTTTCAGTGGTCAGCAGGGCTCGAGCCTGGAAACGTTTTTTCGCTAAATTCTATTACATCCCAGTTGCAAACCACCAACTGGACCCAACTAGCATGAATTTTCGACCCCAAGTCTTTCGTGGCACCTGTGGTACACTGGTCACGGGTTCCACGGAAAGGGCTCAAAATTAGCCAAAAACAGGCTTTATTGGCTTATAACTCGCGATAGAAAACTCGGATCGTCGAAAACTCACTTCCATCGTGTAGAGCGTGTCCGAATTGATCTAGAAACATGTTCAAATTGCCGAAAAGTTTTTTTAATGGAACCCATATAATGGCACATGCCAGTTTTAGGGTCCCAAATACCGTAATTTTCAGTGGTCAGCAGGGCTCGAGCCTGGAAACGTTTTTTCGCTAAATTCTACTGAATCCTAGTTGCAAACCACCAACTGGGCCCAACTAGCATGAATTTTCGACCCCAAGTCTTTCGTGGCACCTGTGGTACACTAGTCACGGGTTCCACGGAAAGGGCTCAAAATTAGCCAAAAACAGGCTTTATTGGCTTATAACTCGCGATAGAAAACTCGGATCGTCAAAAACTCACTTCCATCGTGTAGAGCGTGTCCGAATTGACCTAGAAACATGTTCAAATTGCCGAAAAGTTTTTTTAATGGAACCCATATAATGGCACATGCCAGTTTTAGGGTCCCAAATACCGTAATTTTCAGTGGTCAGCAGGGCTCGAGCCTGGAATAATTTTTTCGGTAAATTCTACTGAATCCTAGTTGCAAACCACCAACTGGACCCAACTAGCATGAATTTTCGACCCCAAGTCTTTCGTGGCACCTGTGGTACACTGGTCACGGGTTCCACGGAAAGGGCTCAAAATTAGCCAAAAACAGGCTTTATTGGCTTATAACTCGCGATAGAAAACTCGGATCGTCGAAAACCCACTTCCATCGTGTAGAGCGTGTCCGAATTGACCTAGAAGCTTGTTCAAATTGCCGAAAAGTTTTTTTAATGGAACCCATATAATGGCACATGCCAGTTTTAGGGTCCCAAATACCGTAATTTTCAGTCGTCCTCAGGGCACGAGCCTGGAAACGTTTTTTCGCTAAATTCTATTACATCCCAGTTGCAAACCACCAACTGGACCCAACTAGCATGAATTTTCGACCCCAAGTCTTTCGTGGCACCTGTGGTACACTGGTCACGGGTTCCACGGAAAGGGCTCAAAATTAGCCAAAAACAGGCTTTATTGGCTTATAACTCGCGATAGAAAACTCGGATCGTCGAAAACTTACCTCCATCGTGTAGAGCGTGTCCGATTTGACCTAGAAACATGTTCAAATTGCCGAAAAGTTTTTTTAATGGAACCCATATAATGGCACATGCCAGGTTTAGGGTCCCAAATACCGTAATTTTCAGTGGTCAGCAGGGCTCGAGCCTGGAATCATTTTTTCGGTAAATTCTACTAAATCCTAGTTGCAAACCACCAACTGGACCCAACTAGCATGAATTTTCGACCCCAAGTCTTTCGTGGCACCTGTGGTACACTGGTCACGGGTTCCACGGAAAGGGCTCAAAATTAGCCAAAAACAGGCTTTATTGGCTTATAACTCGCGATAGAAAACTCGGATCGTCGAAAACTCACTTCCATCGTGTAGAGCGTGTCCGAATTGACCTAGAAACATGTTCAAATTGCCGAAAAGTTTTTTTAATGGAACCCATATAATGGCACATGCCAGTTTTAGGGTCCCAAATACCGTAATTTTCAGTGGTCAGCAGGGCTCGAGCCTGGAAACGTTTTTTCGCTAAATTCTATTACATCCCAGTTGCAAACCACCAACTGGACCCAACTAGCATGAATTTTCGACCCCAAGTCTTTCGTGGCACCTGTGGTACACTGGTCACGGGTTCCACGGAAAGGGCTCAAAATTAGCCAAAAAACAGGCTTTATTGGCTTATAACTCGCGATAGAAAACTCGGATCGTCGAAAACTCAGTTCCATCGTGTAGAGCGTGTCCGAATTGACCTAGAAACATGTTCAAATTGCCGAAAAGTTTTTTTAATGGAACCCATATAATGGCACATGCCAGTTTTAGGGTCCCAAATACCGTAATTTTCAGTGGTCAGCAGGGCTCGAGCCTGGAAACGTTTTTTCGCCAAATTCTACTGAATCCTAGTTGCAAACCACCAACTGGGCCCAACTAGCATGAATTTTCGACCCCAAGTCTTTCGTGGCACCTGTGGTACACTGGTCACGGGTTCCACGGAAAGGGCTCAAAATTAGCCAAAAACAGGCTTTATTGGCTTATAACTCGCGATAGAAAACTCGGATCGTCGAAAACCCACTTCCATCGTGTAGAGCGTGTCCGAATTGACCTAGAAACTTGTTCAAATTGCCGAAAAGTTTTTTTAATGGAACCCATATAATGGCACATGCCAGTTTTAGGGTCCCAAATACCGTAATTTTCAGTCGTCCTCAGTGCACGAGCCTGGAAACGTTTTTTCGCTAAATTCTATTACATCCCAGTTGCAAACCACCAACTGGACCCAACTAGCATGAATTTTCGACCCAATTCTTTCGTGGCACCTGTGGTACACTGGTCACGGGTTCCACGGAAAGGGCTCAAAATTAGCCAAAAACAGGCTTTATTGGCTTATAACTCGCGATAGAAAACTCGGATCGTCGAAAACTCACTTCCATCGTGTAGAGCGTGTCCGAATTGACCTAGAAACATGTTCAAATTGCCGAAAAGTTTTTTTAATGGAACCCATATAATGGCACATGCCAGTTTTAGGGTCCCAAATACCGTAATTTTCAGTGGTCAGCAGGGCTCGAGCCTGGAATAATTTTTTCGGTAAATTCTACTGAATCCTAGTTGCAAACCACCAACTGGACCCAACTAGCATGAATTTTCGACCCCAAGTCTTTCGTGGCACCTGTGGTACACTGGTCACGGGTTCCACGGAAAGGGCTCAAAATTAGCCAAAAACAGGCTTTATTGGCTTATAACTCGCGATAGAAATTTCGGATCGTCGAAAACTCACTTCCATCGTGTAGAGCGTGTCCGAATTGACCTAGAAACATGTTCAAATTGCCGAAAAGTTTTTTAATGGAACCCATATAATGGCACATGCCAGTTTTAGGGTCCCAAATACCGTAATTTTCAGTGGTCAGCAGGGCTCGAGCCTGGAAACGTTTTTTTCGCTAAATTCAATTACATCCCAGTTGCAAACCACCAACTGGACCCAACTAGCATGAATTTTCGACCCCAAGTCTTTCGTGGCACCTGTGGTACACTGGTCACGGGTTCCACGGAAAGGGCTCAAAATTAGCCAAAAACAGGCTTTATTGGCCTATAACTCGCGATAGAAAACTCGGATCGTCGAAAACTCACTTCCATCGTGTAGAGCGTGTCCGAATTGACCTAGAAACATGTTCAAATTGCCGAAAAGTTTTTTAATGGAACCCATATAATGGCACATGCCAGTTTTAGGGTCCCAAATACCGTAATTTTCAGTGGTCAGCAGGGCTCGAGCCTGGAAACGTTTTTTCGCTAAATTCTACTGAATCCTAGTTGCAAACCACCAACTGGGCCCAACTAGCATGAATTTTCGACCCCAAGTCTTTCGTGGCACCTGTGGTACACTGGTCACGGGTTCCACGGAAAGGGCTCAAAATTAGCCAAAAACAGGCTTTATTGGCTTATAACTCGCGATAGAAAACTCGGATCGTCGAAAACCCACTTTCATCGTGTAGAGCGTGTCCGAATTGACCTAGAAACTTGTTCAAATTGCCGAAAAGTTTTTTTAATGGAATCCATATAATGGCACATGCCAGTTTTAGGGTCCCAAATACCGTAATTTTCAGTCGTCCTCAGGGCACGAGCCTGGAAACGTTTTTTCGCTAAATTCTATTACATCCCAGTTGCAAACCACCAACTGGATCCAACTAGCATGAATTTTCGACCCCAAGTCTTTCGTGGCACCTGTGGTACACTGGTCACGGGTTCCACGGAAAGGGCTCAAAATTAGCCAAAAACAGGCTTTATTGGCTTATAACTCGCGATAGAAAACTCGGATCGTCGAAAACTCACTTCCATCGTGTAGAGCATGTCCGAATTGACCTAGAAACATGTTCAAATTGCCGAAAAGTTTTTTTAATGGAACCCATATAATGGCACATGCCAGTTTTAGGGTCCCAAATACCGTAATTTTCAGTGGTCAGCAGGGCTCGAGCCTGGAAACGTTTATTCGCTAAATTCTACTGAATCCTAGTTGCAAACCACCAACTGGACCCAACTAGCATGAATTTTCGACTCCAAGTCTTTCGTGGCACCTGTGGTACACTGGTCACGGGTTCCACGGAAAGGGCTCAAAATTAGCCAAAAACAGGCTTTATTGGCTTATAACTCGCGATAGAAAACTCGGATCGTCGAAAACTCACTTCCATCGTGTAGAGCGTGTCCGAATTGACCTAGAAACATGTTCAAATTGCCGAAAAGTTTTTTTAATGGAACCCATATAATGGCACATGCCAGTTTTAGGGTCCCAAATACCGTAATTTTCAGTCGTCCTCAGGGCACGAGCCTGGAAACGTTTTTTCGCTAAATTCTATTACATCCCAGTTGCAAACCACCAACTGGATCCAACTAGCATGAATTTTCGACCCCAAGTCTTTCGTGGCACCTGTGGTACACTGGTCACGGGTTCCACGGAAAGGGCTCAAAATTAGCCAAAAACAGGCTTTATTGGCTTATAACTCGCGATAGAAAACTCGGATCGTCGAAAACTCACTTCCATCGTGTAGAGCGTGTCCGAATTGACCTAGAAACATGTTCAAATTGCCGAAAAGTTTTTTTAATGGAACCCATATAATGGCACATGCCAGTTTTAGGGTCCCAAATACCGTAATTTTCAGTGGTCAGCAGGGCTCGAGCCTGGAAACGTTTTTTCGCTAAATTCTACTGAATCCTAGTTGCAAACCACCAACTGGGCCCAACTAGCATGAATTTTCGACCCAAGTCTTTCGTGGCACCTGTGGTACACTGGTCACGGGTTCCACGGAAAGGGCTCAAAATTAGCCAAAAACAGGCTTTATTGGCTTATACATAACTCGCGATAGAAAACTCGGATCGTCGAAAACCCACTTTCATCGTGTAGAGCGTGTCCGAATTGACCTAGAAACTTGTTCAAATTGCCGAAAAGTTTTTTTAATGGAACCCATATAATGGCACATGCCAGTTTTAGGGTCCCAAATACCGTAATTTTCAGTGGTCAGCAGGGCTCGAGCCTGGAAACGTTTTTTCGCTAAATTCTATTACATCCCAGTTGCAAACCACCAACTGGACCCAACTAGCATGAATTTTCGACCCCAAGTCTTTCGTGGCACCTGTGGTACACTGGTCACGGGTTCCACGGAAAGGGCTCAAAATTAGCCAAAAACAGGCTTTATTGGCTTATAACTCGCGATAGAAAACTCGGATCGTCGAAAACTCACTTCCATCGTGTAGAGCATGTCCGAATTGACCTAGAAACATGTTCAAATTGCCGAAAAGTTTTTTTAATGGAACCCATATAATGGCACATGCCAGTTTTAGGGTCCCAAATACCGTAATTTTCAGTGGTCAGCAGGGCTCGAGCCTGGAAACGTTTTTTCGCTAAATTCTACTGAATCCTAGTTGCAAACCACCAACTGGACCCAACTAGCATGAATTTTCGACTCCAAGTCTTTCGTGGCACCTGTGGTACACTGGTCACGGGTTCCACGGAAAGGGCTCAAAATTAGCCAAAAACAGGCTTTATTGGCTTATAACTCGCGATAGAAAACTCGGATCGTCGAAAACTCACTTCCATCGTGTAGAGCGTGTCCGAATTGACCTAGAAACATGTTCAAATTGCCGAAAAGTTTTTTTAATGGAACCCATATAATGGCACATGCCAGTTTTAGGGTCCCAAATACCGTAATTTTCAGTCGTCCTCAGGGCACGAGCCTGGAAACGTTTTTTCGCTAAATTCTATTACATCCCAGTTGCAAACCACCAACTGGATCCAACTAGCATGAATTTTCGACCCCAAGTCTTTCGTGGCACCTGTGGTACACTGGTCACGGGTTCCACGGAAAGGGCTCAAAATTAGCCAAAAACAGGCTTTATTGGCTTATAACTCGCGATAGAAAACTCGGATCGTCGAAAACTCACTTCCATCGTGTAGAGCGTGTCCGAATTGACCTAGAAACATGTTCAAATTGCCGAAAAGTTTTTTTAATGGAACCCATATAATGGCACATGCCAGTTTTAGGGTCCCAAATACCGTAATTTTCAGTGGTCAGCAGGGCTCGAGCCTGGAAACGTTTTTTCGCTAAATTCTACTGAATCCTAGTTGCAAACCACCAACTGGACCCAACTAGCATGAATTTTCGACTCCAAGTCTTTCGTGGTACCTGTGGTACACTGGTCACGGGTTCCACGGAAAGGGCTCAAAATTAGCCAAAAACAGGCTTTATTGGCTTATAACTCGCGATAGAAAACTCGGATCGTCAAAAACTCACTTCCATCGTGTAGAGCGTGTCCGAATTGACCTAGAAACATGTTCAAATTGCCGAAAAGTTTTTTTAATGGAACCCATATAATGGCACATGCCAGTTTTAGGGTCCCAAATACCGTAATTTTCAGTGGTCAGCAGGGCTCGAGCCTGGAAACGTTTTTTCGCTAAATTCTATTACATCCCAGTTGCAAACCACCAACTGGACCCAACTAGCATGAATTTTCGACCCCAAGTCTTTCGTGGCACCTGTGGTACACTGGTCACGGGTTCCACGGAAAGGGCTCAAAATTAGCCAAAAAACAGGCTTTATTGGCTTATAACTCGCGATAGAAAACTCGGATCGTCGAAAACTCACTTCCATCGTGTAGAGCGTGTCCGAATTGACCTAGAAACATGTTCAAATTGCCGAAAAGTTTTTTTAATGGAACCCATATAATGGCACATGCCAGTTTTAGGGTCCCAAATACCGTAATTTTCAGTGGTCAGATGGGCTCGAGCCTGGAATAATTTTTTCGGTAAATTCTACTGAATCCTAGTTGCAAACCACCAACTGGACCCAACTAGCATGAATTTTCGACCCCAAGTCTTTCGTGGCACCTGTGGTACACTGGTCACGGGTTCCACGGAAAGGGCTCAAAATTAGCCAAAAACAGGCTTTATTGGCTTATAACTCGCGATAGAAAACTCGGATCGTCGAAAACTCACTTCCATCGTGTAGAGCGTGTCCGAATTGACCTAGAAACATGTTCAAATTGCCGAAAAGTTTTTTTAATGGAACCCATATAATGGCACATGCCAGTTTTAGGGTCCCAAATACCGTAATTTTCAGTCGTCCTCAGGGCACGAGCCTGGAAACGTTTTTTCGCTAAATTCTATTACATCCCAGTTGCAAACCACCAACTGGATCCAACTAGCATGAATTTTCGACCCCAAGTCTTTCGTGGCACCTGTGGTACACTGGTCACGGGTTCCACGGAAAGGGCTCAAAATTAGCCAAAAACAGGCTTTATTGGCTTATAACTCGCGATAGAAAACTCGGATCGTCGAAAACTCACTTCCATCGTGTAGAGCGTGTCCGAATTGACCTAGAAACATGTTCAAATTGCCGAAAAGTTTTTTTAATGGAACCCATATAATGGCACATGCCAGTTTTAGGGTCCCAAATACCGTAATTTTCAGTGGTCAGCAGGGCTCGAGCCTGGAAACGTTTTTTCGCTAAATTCTACTGAATCCTAGTTGCAAACCACCAACTGGGCCCAACTAGCATGAATTTTCGACCCAAGTCTTTCGTGGCACCTGTGGTACACTGGTCACGGGTTCCACGGAAAGGGCTCAAAATTAGCCAAAAACAGGCTTTATTGGCTTATACATAACTCGCGATAGAAAACTCGGATCGTCGAAAACCCACTTTCATCGTGTAGAGCGTGTCCGAATTGACCTAGAAACTTGTTCAAATTGCCGAAAAGTTTTTTTAATGGAACCCATATAATGGCACATGGCAGTTTTAGGGTCCCAAATACCGTAATTTTCAGTGGTCAGCAGGGCTCGAGCCTGGAAACGTTTTTTCGCTAAATTCTATTACATCCCAGTTGCAAACCACCAACTGGACCCAACTAGCATGAATTTTCGACCCCAAGTCTTTCGTGGCACCTGTGGTACACTGGTCACGGGTTCCACGGAAAGGGCTCAAAATTAGCCAAAAACAGGCTTTATTGGCTTATAACTCGCGATAGAAAACTCGGATCGTCGAAAACTCACTTCCATCGTGTAGAGCATGTCCGAATTGACCTAGAAACATGTTCAAATTGCCGAAAAGTTTTTTTAATGGAACCCATATAATGGCACATGCCAGTTTTAGGGTCCCAAATACCGTAATTTTCAGTGGTCAGCAGGGCTCGAGCCTGGAAACGTTTTTTCGCTAAATTCTACTGAATCCTAGTTGCAAACCACCAACTGGACCCAACTAGCATGAATTTTCGACTCCAAGTCTTTCGTGGCACCTGTGGTACACTGGTCACGGGTTCCACGGAAAGGGCTCAAAATTAGCCAAAAACAGGCTTTATTGGCTTATAACTCGCGATAGAAAACTCGGATCGTCGAAAACTCACTTCCATCGTGTAGAGCGTGTCCGAATTGACCTAGAAACATGTTCAAATTGCCGAAAAGTTTTTTTAATGGAACCCATATAATGGCACATGCCAGTTTTAGGGTCCCAAATACCGTAATTTTCAGTCGTCCTCAGGGCACGAGCCTGGAAACGTTTTTTCGCTAAATTCTATTACATCCCAGTTGCAAACCACCAACTGGATCCAACTAGCATGAATTTTCGACCCCAAGTCTTTCGTGGCACCTGTGGTACACTGGTCACGGGTTCCACGGAAAGGGCTCAAAATTAGCCAAAAACAGGCTTTATTGGCTTATAACTCGCGATAGAAAACTCGGATCGTCGAAAACTCACTTCCATCGTGTAGAGCGTGTCCGAATTGACCTAGAAACATGTTCAAATTGCCGAAAAGTTTTTTTAATGGAACCCATATAATGGCACATGCCAGTTTTAGGGTCCCAAATACCGTAATTTTCAGTGGTCAGCAGGGCTCGAGCCTGGAAACGTTTTTTCGCTAAATTCTACTGAATCCTAGTTGCAAACCACCAACTGGGCCCAACTAGCATGAATTTTCGACCCAAGTCTTTCGTGGCACCTGTGGTACACTGGTCACGGGTTCCACGGAAAGGGCTCAAAATTAGCCAAAAACAGGCTTTATTGGCTTATACATAACTCGCGATAGAAAACTCGGATCGTCGAAAACCCACTTTCATCGTGTAGAGCGTGTCCGAATTGACCTAGAAACTTGTTCAAATTGCCGAAAAGTTTTTTTAATGGAACCCATATAATGGCACATGGCAGTTTTAGGGTCCCAAATACCGTAATTTTCAGTGGTCAGCAGGGCTCGAGCCTGGAAACGTTTTTTCGCTAAATTCTATTACATCCCAGTTGCAAACCACCAACTGGACCCAACTAGCATGAATTTTCGACCCCAAGTCTTTCGTGGCACCTGTGGTACACTGGTCACGGGTTCCACGGAAAGGGCTCAAAATTAGCCAAAAACAGGCTTTATTGGCTTATAACTCGCGATAGAAAACTCGGATCGTCGAAAACTCACTTCCATCGTGTAGAGCATGTCCGAATTGACCTAGAAACATGTTCAAATTGCCGAAAAGTTTTTTTAATGGAACCCATATAATGGCACATGCCAGTTTTAGGGTCCCAAATACCGTAATTTTCAGTGGTCAGCAGGGCTCGAGCCTGGAAACGTTTTTTCGCTAAATTCTACTGAATCCTAGTTGCAAACCACCAACTGGACCCAACTAGCATGAATTTTCGACTCCAAGTCTTTCGTGGCACCTGTGGTACACTGGTCACGGGTTCCACGGAAAGGGCTCAAAATTAGCCAAAAACAGGCTTTATTGGCTTATAACTCGCGATAGAAAACTCGGATCGTCGAAAACTCACTTCCATCGTGTAGAGCGTGTCCGAATTGACCTAGAAACATGTTCAAATTGCCGAAAAGTTTTTTTAATGGAACCCATATAATGGCACATGCCAGTTTTAGGGTCCCAAATACCGTAATTTTCAGTCGTCCTCAGGGCACGAGCCTGGAAACGTTTTTTCGCTAAATTCTATTACATCCCAGTTGCAAACCACCAACTGGATCCAACTAGCATGAATTTTCGACCCCAAGTCTTTCGTGTCACCTGTGGTACACTGGTCACGGGTTCCACGGAAAGGGCTCAAAATTAGCCAAAAACAGGCTTTATTGGCTTATAACTCGCGATAGAAAACTCGGATCGTCGAAAACTCACTTCCATCGTGTAGAGCGTGTCCGAATTGACCTAGAAACATGTTCAAATTGCCGAAAAGTTTTTTTAATGGAACCCATATAATGGCACATGCCAGTTTTAGGGTCCCAAATACCGTAATTTTCAGTGGTCAGCAGGGCTCGAGCCTGGAAACGTTTTTTCGCTAAATTCTACTGAATCCTAGTTGCAAACCACCAACTGGGCCCAACTAGCATGAATTTTCGACCCCAAGTCTTTCGTGGCACCTGTGGTACACTGGTCACGGGTTCCACGGAAAGGGCTCAAAATTAACCAAAAACAGGCTTTATTGGCTTATAACTCGCGATAGAAAACTCGGATCGTCGAAAACCCACTTCCATCGTGTAGAGCGTGTCCGAATTGACCTAGAAACTTGTTCAAATTGCCGAAAAGTTTTTTTAATGGAACCCATATAATGGCACATGCCAGTTTTAGGGTCCCAAATACCGTAATTTTCAGTCGTCCTCAGGGCACGAGCCTGGAAACGTTTTTTCGCTAAATTCTATTACATCCCAGTTGCAAACCACCAACTGGACCCAACTAGCATGAATTTTCGACCCCAAGTCTTTCGTGGCACCTGTGGTACACTGGTCACGGGTCCCACGGAAAGGGCTCAAAATTAGCCAAAAACAGGCTTTATTGGCTTATAACTCGCGATAGAAAACTCGGATCGTCGAAAACTCACTTCCATCGTGTAGAGCGTGTCCGAATTGACCTAGAAACATGTTCAAATTGCCGAAAAGTTTTTTTAATGGAACCCATATAATGGCACATGCCAGTTTTAGGGTCCCAAATACCGTATTTTTCAGTGGTCAGCAGGGCTCGAGCCTGGAAACGTTTTTTTCGCTAAATTCTACTGAATCCTAGTTGCAAACCACCAACTGGACCCAACTAGCATGAATTTTCGACCCCAAGTCTTTCATGGCACCTGTGGTACACTGGTCACGGGTTCCACGGAAAGGGCTCAAAATTAGCCAAAAACAGGCTTTATTGGCTTATAACTCGCGATAGAAAACTCGGATCGTCGAAAACTCACTTCCATCGTGTAGAGCGTGTCCGAATTGACCTAGAAACATGTTCAAATTGCCGAAAAGTTTTTTTAATGGAACCCATATAATGGCACATGCCAGTTTTAGGGTCCCAAATACCGTATTTTTCAGTGGTCAGCAGGGCTCGAGCCTGGAAACGTTTTTTTCGCTAAATTCTACTGAATCCTAGTTGCAAACCACCAACTGGACCCAACTAGCATGAATTTTCGACCCCAAGTCTTTCATGGCACCTGTGGTACACTGGTCACGGGTTCCACGGAAAGGGCTCAAAATTAGCCAAAAACAGGCTTTATTGGCTTATAACTCGCGATAGAAAACTCGGATCGTCGAAAACTCACTTCCATCGTGTAGAGCGTGTCCGAATTGACCTAGAAACATGTTCAAATTGCCGAAAAGTTTTTTTAATGGAACCCATATAATGGCACATGCCAGTTTTAGGGTCCCAAATACCGTAATTTTCAGTCGTTCTCAGGGCACGAGCCTGGAAACGTTTTTTCGCTAAATTCTATTACATCCCAGTTGCAAACCACCAACTGGACCCAACTAGCATGAATTTTCGACCCCAAGTCTTTCGTGGCACCTGTGGTACACTGGTCACGGGTTCCACGGAAAGGGCTCAAAATTAGCCAAAAACAGGCTTTATTGGCTTATAACTCGCGATAGAAAACTCGGATCGTCGAAAACTCACTTCCATCGTGTAGAGCGTGTCCGAATTGACCTAGAAACTTGTTTAAATTGCCGAAAAGTTTTTTTAATGGAACCCATATAATGGCACATGCCAGTTTTAGGGTCCCAAATACCGTAATTTTCAGTCGTTCTCAGGGCACGAGCCTGGAAACGTTTTTTCGCTAAATTCTATTACATCCCAGTTGCAAACCACCAACTGGACCCAACTAGCATGAATTTTCGACCCCAAGTCTTTCGTGGCACCTGTGGTACACTGGTCACGGGTTCCACGGAAAGGGCTCAAAATTAGCCAAAAACAGGCTTTATTGGCTTATAACTCGCGATAGAAAACTCGGATCGTCGAAAACTCACTTCCATCGTGTAGAGCGTGTCCGAATTGACCTAGAAACTTGTTCAAATTGCCGAAAAGTTTTTTTAATGGAACCCATATAATGGCACATGCCAGTTTTAGGGTCCCAAATACCGTAATTTTCAGTCGTTCTCAGGGCACGAGCCTGGAAACGTTTTTTCGCTAAATTCTATTACATCCCAGTTGCAAACCACCAACTGGACCCAACTAGCATGAATTTTCGACCCCAAGTCTTTCGTGGCACCTGTGGTACACTGGTCACGGGTTCCACGGAAAGGGCTCAAAATTAACCAAAAACAGGCTTTATTGGCTTATAACTCGCGATAGAAAACTCGGATCGTCGAAAACCCACTTCCATCGTGTAGAGCGTGTCCGAATTGACCTAGAAACTTGTTCAAATTGCCGAAAAGTTTTTTTAATGGAACCCATATAATGGCACATGCCAGTTTTAGGGTCCCAAATACCGTAATTTTCAGTGGTCAGCAGGGCTCGAGCCTGGAAACGTTTTTTCGCTAAATTCTACTGAATCCTAGTTGCAAACCACCAACTGGACCCAACTAGCATGAATTTTCGACCCCAAGTCTTTCGTGGCACCTGTGGTACACTGGTCACGGGTTCCACGGAAAGGGCTCAAAATTAGCCAAAAACAGGCTTTATTGGCTTATAACTCGCGATAGAAAACTCGGATCGTCGAAAACTCACTTCCATCGTGTAGAGCGTGTCCGAATTGACCTAGAAACTTGTTCAAATTGCCGAAAAGTTTTTTTAATGGAACCCATATAATGGCACATGCCAGTTTTAGGGTCCCAAATACCGTAATTTTCAGTCGTTCTCAGGGCACGAGCCTGGAAACGTTTTTTCGCTAAATTCTATTACATCCCAGTTGCAAACCACCAACTGGACCCAACTAGCATGAATTTTCGACTCCAAGTCTTTCGTGGTACCTGTGGTACACTGGTCACGGGTTCCACGGAAAGGGCTCAAAATTAGCCAAAAACAGGCTTTATTGGCTTATAACTCGCGATAGAAAACTCGGATCGTCAAAAACTCACTTCCATCGTGTAGAGCGTGTCCGAATTGACCTAGAAACATGTTCAAATTGCCGAAAAGTTTTTTTAATGGAACCCATATAATGGCACATGCCAGTTTTAGGGTCCCAAATACCGTAATTTTCAGTGGTCAGCAGGGCTCGAGCCTGGAAACGTTTTTTCGCTAAATTCTATTACATCCCAGTTGCAAACCACCAACTGGACCCAACTAGCATGAATTTTCGACCCCAAGTCTTTCGTGGCACCTGTGGTACACTGGTCACGGGTTCCACGGAAAGGGCTCAAAATTAGCCAAAAAACAGGCTTTATTGGCTTATAACTCGCGATAGAAAACTCGGATCGTCGAAAACTCAGTTCCATCGTGTAGAGCGTGTCCGAATTGACCTAGAAACATGTTCAAATTGCCGAAAAGTTTTTTTAATGGAACCCATATAATGGCACATGCCAGTTTCTAGAGTCCCAAATACCGTAATTTTCAGTGGTCAGATGGGCTCGAGCCTGGAAACGTTTTTTCGCTAAATTCTACTGAATCCTAGTTGCAAACCACCAACTGGGCCCAACTAGCATGAATTTTCGACCCCAAGTCTTTCGTGGCACCTGTGGTACACTGGTCACGGGTTCCACGGAAAGGGCTCAAAATTAACCAAAAACAGGCTTTATTGGCTTATAACTCGCGATAGAAAACTCGGATCGTCGAAAACCCACTTCCATCGTGTAGAGCGTGTCCGAATTGACCTAGAAACTTGTTCAAATTGCCGAAAATTTTTTTTAATGGAACCCATATAATGGCACATGCCAGTTTTAGGGTCCCAAATACCGTAATTTTCAGTCGTCCTCAGGGCACGAGCCTGGAAACGTTTTTTCGCTAAATTCTATTACATCCCAGTTGCAAACCACCAACTGGATCCAACTAGCATGAATTTTCGACCCCAAGTCTTTCGTGGCACCTGTGGTACACTGGGCACGGGTTCCACGGAAAGGGCTCAAAATTAGCCAAAAACAGGCTTTATTGGCTTATAACTCGCGATAGAAAACTCGGATCGTCGAAAACTCACTTCCATCGTGTAGAGCGTGTCCGAATTGACCTAGAAACATGTTCAAATTGCCGAAAAGTTTTTTTAATGGAACCCATATAATGGCACATGCCAGTTTTAGGGTCCCAAATACCGTAATTTTCAGTGGTCAGCAGGGCTCGAGCCTGGAAACGTTTTTTCGCTAAATTCTACTGAATCCTAGTTGCAAACCACCAACTGGGCCCAACTAGCATGAATTTTCGACCCAAGTCTTTCGTGGCACCTGTGGTACACTGGTCACGGGTTCCACGGAAAGGGCTCAAAATTAGCCAAAAACAGGCTTTATTGGCTTATACATAACTCGCGATAGAAAACTCGGATCGTCGAAAACCCACTTTCATCGTGTAGAGCGTGTCCGAATTGACCTAGAAACTTGTTCAAATTGCCGAAAAGTTTTTTTAATGGAACCCATATAATGGCACATGGCAGTTTTAGGGTCCCAAATACCGTAATTTTCAGTGGTCAGCAGGGCTCGAGCCTGGAAACGTTTTTTCGCTAAATTCTATTACATCCCAGTTGCAAACCACCAACTGGACCCAACTAGCATGAATTTTCGACCCCAAGTCTTTCGTGGCACCTGTGGTACACTGGTCACGGGTTCCACGGAAAGGGCTCAAAATTAGCCAAAAACAGGCTTTATTGGCTTATAACTCGCGATAGAAAACTCGGATCGTCGAAAACTCACTTCCATCGTGTAGAGCATGTCCGAATTGACCTAGAAACATGTTCAAATTGCCGAAAAGTTTTTTTAATGGAACCCATATAATGGCACATGCCAGTTTTAGGGTCCCAAATACCGTAATTTTCAGTGGTCAGCAGGGCTCGAGCCTGGAAACGTTTTTTCGCTAAATTCTACTGAATCCTAGTTGCAAACCACCAACTGGACCCAACTAGCATGAATTTTCGACTCCAAGTCTTTCGTGGCACCTGTGGTACACTGGTCACGGGTTCCACGGAAAGGGCTCAAAATTAGCCAAAAACAGGCTTTATTGGCTTATAACTCGCGATAGAAAACTCGGATCGTCGAAAACTCACTTCCATCGTGTAGAGCGTGTCCGAATTGACCTAGAAACATGTTCAAATTGCCGAAAAGTTTTTTTAATGGAACCCATATAATGGCACATGCCAGTTTTAGGGTCCCAAATACCGTAATTTTCAGTCGTCCTCAGGGCACGAGCCTGGAAACGTTTTTTCGCTAAATTCTATTACATCCCAGTTGCAAACCACCAACTGGATCCAACTAGCATGAATTTTCGACCCCAAGTCTTTCGTGGCACCTGTGGTACACTGGTCACGGGTTCCACGGAAAGGGCTCAAAATTAGCCAAAAACAGGCTTTATTGGCTTATAACTCGCGATAGAAAACTCGGATCGTCGAAAACTCACTTCCATCGTGTAGAGCGTGTCCGAATTGACCTAGAAACATGTTCAAATTGCCGAAAAGTTTTTTTAATGGAACCCATATAATGGCACATGCCAGTTTTAGGGTCCCAAATACCGTAATTTTCAGTGGTCAGCAGGGCTCGAGCCTGGAAACGTTTTTTCGCTAAATTCTACTGAATCCTAGTTGCAAACCACCAACTGGGCCCAACTAGCATGAATTTTCGACCCAAGTCTTTCGTGGCACCTGTGGTACACTGGTCACGGGTTCCACGGAAAGGGCTCAAAATTAGCCAAAAACAGGCTTTATTGGCTTATACATAACTCGCGATAGAAAACTCGGATCGTCGAAAACCCACTTTCATCGTGTAGAGCGTGTCCGAATTGACCTAGAAACTTGTTCAAATTGCCGAAAAGTTTTTTTAATGGAACCCATATAATGGCACATGGCAGTTTTAGGGTCCCAAATACCGTAATTTTCAGTGGTCAGCAGGGCTCGAGCCTGGAAACGTTTTTTCGCTAAATTCTATTACATCCCAGTTGCAAACCACCAACTGGACCCAACTAGCATGAATTTTCGACCCCAAGTCTTTCGTGGCACCTGTGGTACACTGGTCACGGGTTCCACGGAAAGGGCTCAAAATTAGCCAAAAACAGGCTTTATTGGCTTATAACTCGCGATAGAAAACTCGGATCGTCGAAAACTCACTTCCATCGTGTAGAGCATGTCCGAATTGACCTAGAAACATGTTCAAATTGCCGAAAAGTTTTTTTAATGGAACCCATATAATGGCACATGCCAGTTTTAGGGTCCCAAATACCGTAATTTTCAGTGGTCAGCAGGGCTCGAGCCTGGAAACGTTTTTTCGCTAAATTCTACTGAATCCTAGTTGCAAACCACCAACTGGACCCAACTAGCATGAATTTTCGACTCCAAGTCTTTCGTGGCACCTGTGGTACACTGGTCACGGGTTCCACGGAAAGGGCTCAAAATTAGCCAAAAACAGGCTTTATTGGCTTATAACTCGCGATAGAAAACTCGGATCGTCGAAAACTCACTTCCATCGTGTAGAGCGTGTCCGAATTGACCTAGAAACATGTTCAAATTGCCGAAAAGTTTTTTTAATGGAACCCATATAATGGCACATGCCAGTTTTAGGGTCCCAAATACCGTAATTTTCAGTCGTCCTCAGGGCACGAGCCTGGAAACGTTTTTTCGCTAAATTCTATTACATCCCAGTTGCAAACCACCAACTGGATCCAACTAGCATGAATTTTCGACCCCAAGTCTTTCGTGTCACCTGTGGTACACTGGTCACGGGTTCCACGGAAAGGGCTCAAAATTAGCCAAAAACAGGCTTTATTGGCTTATAACTCGCGATAGAAAACTCGGATCGTCGAAAACTCACTTCCATCGTGTAGAGCGTGTCCGAATTGACCTAGAAACATGTTCAAATTGCCGAAAAGTTTTTTTAATGGAACCCATATAATGGCACATGCCAGTTTTAGGGTCCCAAATACCGTAATTTTCAGTGGTCAGCAGGGCTCGAGCCTGGAAACGTTTTTTCGCTAAATTCTACTGAATCCTAGTTGCAAACCACCAACTGGGCCCAACTAGCATGAATTTTCGACCCCAAGTCTTTCGTGGCACCTGTGGTACACTGGTCACGGGTTCCACGGAAAGGGCTCAAAATTAACCAAAAACAGGCTTTATTGGCTTATAACTCGCGATAGAAAACTCGGATCGTCGAAAACCCACTTCCATCGTGTAGAGCGTGTCCGAATTGACCTAGAAACTTGTTCAAATTGCCGAAAAGTTTTTTTAATGGAACCCATATAATGGCACATGCCAGTTTTAGGGTCCCAAATACCGTAATTTTCAGTCGTCCTCAGGGCACGAGCCTGGAAACGTTTTTTCGCTAAATTCTATTACATCCCAGTTGCAAACCACCAACTGGACCCAACTAGCATGAATTTTCGACCCCAAGTCTTTCGTGGCACCTGTGGTACACTGGTCACGGGTCCCACGGAAAGGGCTCAAAATTAGCCAAAAACAGGCTTTATTGGCTTATAACTCGCGATAGAAAACTCGGATCGTCGAAAACTCACTTCCATCGTGTAGAGCGTGTCCGAATTGACCTAGAAACATGTTCAAATTGCCGAAAAGTTTTTTTAATGGAACCCATATAATGGCACATGCCAGTTTTAGGGTCCCAAATACCGTATTTTTCAGTGGTCAGCAGGGCTCGAGCCTGGAAACGTTTTTTTCGCTAAATTCTACTGAATCCTAGTTGCAAACCACCAACTGGACCCAACTAGCATGAATTTTCGACCCCAAGTCTTTCATGGCACCTGTGGTACACTGGTCACGGGTTCCACGGAAAGGGCTCAAAATTAGCCAAAAACAGGCTTTATTGGCTTATAACTCGCGATAGAAAACTCGGATCGTCGAAAACTCACTTCCATCGTGTAGAGCGTGTCCGAATTGACCTAGAAACATGTTCAAATTGCCGAAAAGTTTTTTTAATGGAACCCATATAATGGCACATGCCAGTTTTAGGGTCCCAAATACCGTATTTTTCAGTGGTCAGCAGGGCTCGAGCCTGGAAACGTTTTTTTCGCTAAATTCTACTGAATCCTAGTTGCAAACCACCAACTGGACCCAACTAGCATGAATTTTCGACCCCAAGTCTTTCATGGCACCTGTGGTACACTGGTCACGGGTTCCACGGAAAGGGCTCAAAATTAGCCAAAAACAGGCTTTATTGGCTTATAACTCGCGATAGAAAACTCGGATCGTCGAAAACTCACTTCCATCGTGTAGAGCGTGTCCGAATTGACCTAGAAACATGTTCAAATTGCCGAAAAGTTTTTTTAATGGAACCCATATAATGGCACATGCCAGTTTTAGGGTCCCAAATACCGTAATTTTCAGTCGTTCTCAGGGCACGAGCCTGGAAACGTTTTTTCGCTAAATTCTATTACATCCCAGTTGCAAACCACCAACTGGACCCAACTAGCATGAATTTTCGACCCCAAGTCTTTCGTGGCACCTGTGGTACACTGGTCACGGGTTCCACGGAAAGGGCTCAAAATTAGCCAAAAACAGGCTTTATTGGCTTATAACTCGCGATAGAAAACTCGGATCGTCGAAAACTCACTTCCATCGTGTAGAGCGTGTCCGAATTGACCTAGAAACTTGTTTAAATTGCCGAAAAGTTTTTTTAATGGAACCCATATAATGGCACATGCCAGTTTTAGGGTCCCAAATACCGTAATTTTCAGTCGTTCTCAGGGCACGAGCCTGGAAACGTTTTTTCGCTAAATTCTATTACATCCCAGTTGCAAACCACCAACTGGACCCAACTAGCATGAATTTTCGACCCCAAGTCTTTCGTGGCACCTGTGGTACACTGGTCACGGGTTCCACGGAAAGGGCTCAAAATTAGCCAAAAACAGGCTTTATTGGCTTATAACTCGCGATAGAAAACTCGGATCGTCGAAAACTCACTTCCATCGTGTAGAGCGTGTCCGAATTGACCTAGAAACTTGTTCAAATTGCCGAAAAGTTTTTTTAATGGAACCCATATAATGGCACATGCCAGTTTTAGGGTCCCAAATACCGTAATTTTCAGTCGTTCTCAGGGCACGAGCCTGGAAACGTTTTTTCGCTAAATTCTATTACATCCCAGTTGCAAACCACCAACTGGACCCAACTAGCATGAATTTTCGACCCCAAGTCTTTCGTGGCACCTGTGGTACACTGGTCACGGGTTCCACGGAAAGGGCTCAAAATTAACCAAAAACAGGCTTTATTGGCTTATAACTCGCGATAGAAAACTCGGATCGTCGAAAACCCACTTCCATCGTGTAGAGCGTGTCCGAATTGACCTAGAAACTTGTTCAAATTGCCGAAAAGTTTTTTTAATGGAACCCATATAATGGCACATGCCAGTTTTAGGGTCCCAAATACCGTAATTTTCAGTGGTCAGCAGGGCTCGAGCCTGGAAACGTTTTTTCGCTAAATTCTACTGAATCCTAGTTGCAAACCACCAACTGGACCCAACTAGCATGAATTTTCGACCCCAAGTCTTTCGTGGCACCTGTGGTACACTGGTCACGGGTTCCACGGAAAGGGCTCAAAATTAGCCAAAAACAGGCTTTATTGGCTTATAACTCGCGATAGAAAACTCGGATCGTCGAAAACTCACTTCCATCGTGTAGAGCGTGTCCGAATTGACCTAGAAACTTGTTCAAATTGCCGAAAAGTTTTTTTAATGGAACCCATATAATGGCACATGCCAGTTTTAGGGTCCCAAATACCGTAATTTTCAGTCGTTCTCAGGGCACGAGCCTGGAAACGTTTTTTCGCTAAATTCTATTACATCCCAGTTGCAAACCACCAACTGGACCCAACTAGCATGAATTTTCGACCCCAAGTCTTTCGTGGCACCTGTGGTACACTGGTCACGGGTTCCACGGAAAGGGCTCAAAATTAGCCAAAAACAGGCTTTATTGGCTTATAACTCGCGATAGAAAACTCGGATCGTCGAAAACTCACTTCCATCGTGTAGAGCGTGTCCGAATTGACCTAGAAACTTGTTCAAATTGCCGAAAAGTTTTTTTAATGGAACCCATATAATGGCACATGCCAGTTTTAGGGTCCCAAATACCGTAATTTTCAGTCGTTCTCAGGGCACGAGCCTGGAAACGTTTTTTCGCTAAATTCTATTACATCCCAGTTGCAAACCACCAACTGGACCCAACTAGCATGAATTTTCGACCCCAAGTCTTTCGTGGCACCTGTGGTACACTGGTCACGGGTTCCACGGAAAGGGCTCAAAATTAGCCAAAAACAGGCTTTATTGGCTTATAACTCGCGATAGAAAACTCGGGTCGTCGAAAACTCACTTCCATCGTGTAGAGCGTGTCCGAATTGACCTAGAAACATGTTCAAATTGCCGAAAAGTTTTTTTAATGGAACCCATATAATGGCACATGCCAGTTTTAGGGTCCCAAATACCGTAATTTTCAGTGGTCAGCAGGGCTCGAGCCTGGAAACGTTTTTTTCGCTAAATTCTATTACATCCCAGTTGCAAACCACCAACTGGACCCAACTAGCATGAATTTTCGACCCCAAGTCTTTCGTGGCACCTGTGGTACACTGGTCACGGGTTCCACGGAAAGGGCTCAAAATTAGCCAAAAACAGGCTTTATTGGCTTATAACTCGCGATAAAAAACTCGGATCGTCGAAAACTCAGTTCCATCGTGTAGAGCGTGTCCGAATTGACCTAGCAGCTTGTTCAAATTGCCGAAAAGTTTTTTTAATGGAACCCATATAATGGCACATGCCAGTTTTAGGGTCCCAAATACCGCAATTTTCAGTGGTCAGCAGGGCTCGAGCCTGGAAACGTTTTTTCGCTAAACTATATTACATCCCAGTTGCAAACCACCAACTGGACCCAACTAGCATGAATTTTCGACCCCAAGTCTTTCGTGGCACCTGTGGTACACTGGTCACGGGTTCCACGGAAAGGGCTCAAAATTAGCCAAAAACAGGCTTTATTGGCTTATAACTCGCGATAGAAAACTCGGAACGTCAAAAACTCAGTTCCATCGTGTAGAGCGTGTCCGAATTGACCTAGGAACATGTTCAAATTGCCGAAAAGTTTTTTTAATGGAACCCATATAATGGCACATGCCAGTTTTAGGGTCCCAAATACCGTAATTTTCAGTGGTCAGCCAGGCTCGAGCCTGGAAACGTTTTTTCGCTAAATTCTACTGAATCCTAGTTGCAAACCACCAACTGGACCCAACTAGCATGAATTTTCGACCCCAAGTCTTTCGTGGCACCTGTGGTACACTGGTCACGGGTTCCACGGAAAGGGCTCAAAATTAGCCAAAAACAGGCTTTATTGGCTTATACCTCGCGATAGAAAACTCGGATCGTCGAAAACCCACTTCCATCGTGTAGAGCGTGTCCGAATTGACCTAGAAACTTGTTCAAATTGCCGAAAAGTTTTTTTTAATGGAACCCATATAATGGCACATGCCAGTTTTAGGGTCCCAAATACCGTAATTTTCAGTCGTCCTCAGGGCACGAGCCTGGAAACGTTTTTTTCGCTAAATTCTATTACATCTCAGTTGCAAACCACCAACTGGACCCAACTAGCATGAATTTTCGACCCCAAGTCTTTCGTGGCACCTGTGGTACACTGGTCACGGGTTCCACGGAAAGGGCTCAAAATTAGCCAAAAACAGGCTTTATTGGCTTATAACTCGCGATAGAAAACTCGGATCGTCGAAAACTCACTTCCATCGTGTAGAGCGTGTCCGAATTGACCTAGAAACATGTTCAAATTGCCGAAAAGTTTTTTTAATGGAACCCATATAATGGCACATGCCAGTTTTAGGGTCCCAAATACCGTAATTTTCAGTGGTCAGCAGGGCTCGAGCCTGGAATAATTTTTTCGGTAAATTCTACTGAATCCTAGTTGCAAACCACCAACTGGACCCAACTAGCATGAATTTTCGATCCCAAGTCTTTCGTGGCACCTGTGGTACACTGGTCACGGGTTCCACGGAAAGGGCTCAAAATTAGCCAAAAACAGGCTTTATTGGCTTATAACTCGCGATAGAAAACTCGGATCGTCGAAAACTCACTTCCATCGTGTAGAGCGTGTCCGAATTGACCTAGAAACATGTTCAAATTGCCGAAAAGTTTTTTTAATGGAACCCATATAATGGCACATGCCAGTTTTAGGGTCCCAAATACCGTAATTTTCAGTCGTCCTCAGGGCACGAGCCTGGAAACGTTTTTTCGCTAAATTATATTACATCCCAGTTGCAAACCACCAACTGGACCCAACTAGCATGAATTTTCGACCCCAAGTCTTTCGTGGCACCTGTGGTACACTGGTCACGGGTTCCACGGAAAGGGCTCAAAATTAGCCAAAAACAGGCTTTATTGGCTTATAACTCGCGATAGAAAACTCGGATCGTCGAAAACCCACTTCCATCGTGTAGAGCGTGTCCGAATTGACCTAGAAGCTTGTTCAAATTGCCGAAAAGTTTTTTTAATGGAACCCATATAATGGCACATGCCAGTTTTAGGGTCCCAAATACCGTAATTTTCAGTCGTCCTCAGGGCACGAGCCTGGAAACGTTTTTTCGCTAAATTATATTACATCCCAGTTGCAAACCACCAACTGGACCCAACTAGCATGAATTTTCGAACTCAAGTCTTTCGTGGCACCTGTGGTACACTGGTCACGGGTTCCACGGAAAGGGCTCAAAATTAGCCAAAAACAGGCTTTATTGGCTTATAACTCGCGATAGAAAACTCGGATCGTCGAAAACCCACTTCCATCGTGTAGAGCGTGTCCGAATTGACCTAGAAACATGTTCAAATTGCCGAAAAGTTTTTTTAATGGAACCCATATAATGGCACATGCCAGTTTTAGGGTCCCAAATACCGTAATTTTCAGTGGTCAGCAGGGCTCGAGCCTGGAAACGTTTTTTCGCTAAATTCTACTGAATCCTAGTTGCAAACCACCAACTGGACCCAACTAGCATGAATTTTCGACCCCAAGTCTTTCGTGGCACCTGTGGTACACTGGTCACGGGTTCCACGGAAAGGGCTCAAAATTAGCCAAAAACAGGCTTTATTGGCTTATAACTCGCGATAGAAAACTCGGATCGTCGAAAACCCACTTCCATCGTGTAGAGCGTGTCCGAATTGACCTAGAAGCTTGTTCAAATTGCCGAAAATTTTTTTTAATGGAACCCATATAATGGCACATGCCAGTTTTAGGGTCCCAAATACCGTAATTTTCAGTCGTCCTCAGGGCACGAGCCTGGAAACGTTTTTTTCGCTAAATTCTATTACATCCCAGTTGCAAACCACCAACTGGACTCAACTAGCATGAATTTTCGACCCCAAGTCTTTCGTGGCACCTGTGGTACACTGGTCACGGGTTCCACGGAAAGGGCTCAAAATTAGCCAAAAACAGGCTTTATTGGCTTATAACTCGCGATAGAAAACTCGGATCGTCGAAAACTCACTTCCATCGTGTAGAGCGTGTCCGAATTGACCTAGAAACATGTTCAAATTGCCGAAAAGTTTTTTTAATGGAACCCATATAATGGCACATGCCAGTTTTAGGGTCCCAAATACCGTAATTTTCAGTGGTCAGCAGGGCTCGAGCCTGGAATAATTTTTTCGGTAAATTCTACTGAATCCTAGTTGCAAACCACCAACTGGACCCAACTAGCATGAATTTTCGACCCCAAGTCTTTCGTGGCACCTGTGGTACACTGGTCACGGGTTCCACGGAAAGGGCTCAAAATTAGCCAAAAACAGGCTTTATTGGCTTATAACTCGCGATAGAAAACTCGGATCGTCGAAAACTCACTTCCATCGTGTAGAGCGTGTCCGAATTGACCTAGAAACTTGTTCAAATTGCCGAAAAGTTTTTTTAATGGAACCCATATAATGGCACATGCCAGTTTTAGGGTCCCAAATACCGTAATTTTCAGTCGTTCTCAGGGCACGAGCCTGGAAACGTTTTTTTCGCTAAATTCTATTACATCCCAGTTGCAAACCACCAACTGGACCCAACTAGCATGAATTTTCGACCCCAAGTCTTTCGTGGCACCTGTGGTACACTGGTCACGGGTTCCACGGAAAGGCCTCAAAATTAGCCAAAAACAGGCTTTATTGGCTTATAACTCGCGATAGAAAACTCGGATCGTCGAAAACTCACTTCCATCGTGTAGAGCGTGTCCGAATTGACCTAGAAACTTGTTCAAATTGCCGAAAAGTTTTTTTAATGGAACCCATATAATGGCACATGCCAGTTTTAGGGTCCCAAATACCGTAATTTTCAGTCGTTCTCAGGGCACGAGCCTGGAAACGTTTTTTCGCTAAATTCTATTACATCCCAGTTGCAAACCACCAACTGGACCCAACTAGCATGAATTTTCGACCCCAAGTCTTTCGTGGCACCTGTGGTACACTGGTCACGGGTTCCACGGAAAGGGCTCAAAATTAGCCAAAAACAGGCTTTATTGGCTTATAACTCGCGATAGAAAACTCGGATCGTCGAAAACTCACTTCCATCCTGTAGAGCGTGTCCGAATTGACCTAGAAAATTGTTCAAATTGCCGAAAAGTTTTTTTAATGGAACCCATATAATGGCACATGCCAGTTTTAGGGTCCCAAATACCGTAATTTTCAGTCGTTCTCAGGGCACGAGCCTGGAAACGTTTTTTCGCTAAATTCTATTACATCCCAGTTGCAAACCACCAACTGGACCCAACTAGCATGAATTTTCGACCCCAAGTCTTTCGTGGCACCTGTGGTACACTGGTCACGGGTTCCACGGAAAGGGCTCAAAATTAGCCAAAAACAGGCTTTATTGGCTTATAACTCGCGATAGAAAACTCGGATCGTCGAAAACCCACTTCCATCGTGTAGAGCGTGTCCGAATTGACCTAGAAACTTGTTCAAATTGCCGAAAAGTTTTTTTAATGGAACCCATATAATGGCACATGCCAGTTTTAGGGTCCCAAATACCGTAATTTTCAGTGGTCAGCAGGGCTCGAGCCTGGAAACGTTTTTTCGCTAAATTCTACTGAATCCTAGTTGCAAACCACCAACTGGACCCAACTAGCATGAATTTTCGACCCCAAGTCTTTCGTGGCACCTGTGGTACACTGGTCACGGGTTCCACGGAAAGGGCTCAAAATTAGCCAAAAACAGGCTTTATTGGCTTATAACTCGCGATAGAAAACTCGGATCGTCGAAAACTCACTTCCATCGTGTAGAGCGTGTCCGAATTGACCTAGAAACTCGTTCAAATTGCCGAAAAGTTTTTTTAATGGAACCCATATAATGGCACATGCCAGTTTTAGGGTCCCAAATACCGTAATTTTCAGTCGTTCTCAGGGCACGAGCCTGGAAACGTTTTTTCGCTAAATTCTATTACATCCCAGTTGCAAACCACCAACTGGACCCAACTAGCATGAATTTTCGACCCCAAGTCTTTCGTGGCACCTGTGGTACACTGGTCACGGGTTCCACGGAAAGGGCTCAAAATTAGCCAAAAACAGGCTTTATTGGCTTATAACTCGCGATAGAAAACTCGGATCGTCGAAAACTCACTTCCATCGTGTAGAGCGTGTCCGAATTGACCTAGAAACTTGTTCAAATTGCCGAAAAGTTTTTTTTAATGGAACCCATATAATGGCACATGCCAGTTTTAGGGTCCCAAATACCGTAATTTTCAGTCGTTCTCAGGGCACGAGCCTGGAAACGTTTTTTCGCTAAATTCTATTACATCCCAGTTGCAAACCACCAACTTGACCCAACTAGCATGAATTTTCGACCCCAAGTCTTTCGTGGCACCTGTGGTACACTGGTCACGGGTTCCACGGAAAGGGCTCAAAATTAGCCAAAAACAGGCTTTATTGGCTTATAACTCGCGATAGAAAACTCGGGTCGTCGAAAACTCACTTCCATCGTGTAGAGCGTGTCCGAATTGACCTAGAAACATGTTCAAATTGCCGAAAAGTTTTTTTAATGGAACCCATATAATGGCACATGCCAGTTTTAGGGTCCCAAATACCGTAATTTTCAGTGGTCAGCAGGGCTCGAGCCTGGAAACGTTTTTTCGCTAAATTCTACTGAATCCTAGTTGCAAACCACCAACTGGACCCAACTAGCATGAATTTTCGACCCCAAGTCTTTCGTGGCACCTGTGGTACACTGGTCACGGGTTCCACGGAAAGGGCTCAAAATTAGCCAAAAACAGGCTTTATTGGCTTATAACTCGCGATAGAAAACTCGGATCGTCGAAAACTCACTTCCATCGTGTAGAGCGTGTCCGAATTGACCTAGAAACTCGTTCAAATTGCCGAAAAGTTTTTTTAATGGAACCCATATAATGGCACATGCCAGTTTTAGGGTCCCAAATACCGTAATTTTCAGTCGTTCTCAGGGCACGAGCCTGGAAACGTTTTTTCGCTAAATTCTATTACATCCCAGTTGCAAACCACCAACTGGACCCAACTAGCATGAATTTTCGACCCCAAGTCTTTCGTGGCACCTGTGGTACACTGGTCACGGGTTCCACGGAAAGGGCTCAAAATTAGCCAAAAACAGGCTTTATTGGCTTATAACTCGCGATAGAAAACTCGGATCGTCGAAAACTCACTTCCATCGTGTAGAGCGTGTCCGAATTGACCTAGAAACTTGTTCAAATTGCCGAAAAGTTTTTTTTAATGGAACCCATATAATGGCACATGCCAGTTTTAGGGTCCCAAATACCGTAATTTTCAGTCGTTCTCAGGGCACGAGCCTGGAAACGTTTTTTCGCTAAATTCTATTACATCCCAGTTGCAAACCACCAACTTGACCCAACTAGCATGAATTTTCGACCCCAAGTCTTTCGTGGCACCTGTGGTACACTGGTCACGGGTTCCACGGAAAGGGCTCAAAATTAGCCAAAAACAGGCTTTATTGGCTTATAACTCGCGATAGAAAACTCGGGTCGTCGAAAACTCACTTCCATCGTGTAGAGCGTGTCCGAATTGACCTAGAAACATGTTCAAATTGCCGAAAAGTTTTTTTAATGGAACCCATATAATGGCACATGCCAGTTTTAGGGTCCCAAATACCGTAATTTTCAGTGGTCAGCAGGGCTCGAGCCTGGAAACGTTTTTTTCGCTAAATTCTATTACATCCCAGTTGCAAACCACCAACTGGACCCAACTAGCATGAATTTTCGACCCCAAGTCTTTCGTGGCACCTGTGGTACACTGGTCACGGGTTCCACGGAAAGGGCTCAAAATTAGCCAAAAACAGGCTTTATTGGCTTATAACTCGCGATAAAAAACTCGGATCGTCGAAAACTCAGTTCCATCGTGTAGAGCGTGTCCGAATTGACCTAGAAACATGTTCAAATTGCCGAAAAGTTTTTTTAATGGAACCCATAAAATGGCACATGCCAGTTTTAGGGTCCCAAATACCGTAATTTTCAGTGGTCAGCAGGGCTCGAGCCTGGAAACGTTTTTTCGCTAAATTCTACTGAATCCTAGTTGCAAACCACCAACTGGGCCCAACTAGCATGAATTTTCGACCCCAAGTCTTTCGTGGCACCTGTGGTACACTGGTCACGGGTTCCACGGAAAGGGCTCAAAATTAGCCAAAAACAGGCTTTATTGGCTTATAACTCGCGATAGAAAACTCGGATCGTCGAAAACCCACTTCCATCGTGTAGAGCGTGTCCGAATTGACCTAGAAACTTGTTCAAATTGCCGAAAAGTTTTTTTAATGGAACCCATATAAAGGCACATGCCAGTTTTAGGGTCCCAAATACCGTAATTTTCAGTCGTCCTCAGGGCACGAGCCTGGAAACGTTTGTTCGCTAAATTCTATTACATCCCAGTTGCAAACCACCAACTGGACCCAACTAGCATGAATTTTCGACCCCAAGTCTTTCGTGGCACCTGTGGTACACTGGTCACGGGTTCCACGGAAAGGGCTCAAAATTAGCCAAAAACAGGCTTTATTGGCTTATAACTCGCGATAGAAAACTCGGATCGTCGAAAACTCACTTCCATCGTGTAGAGCGTGTCCGAATTGACCTAGAAACATGTTCAAATTGCCGAAAAGTTTTTTTAATGGAACCCATATAATGGCACATGCCAGTTTTAGGGTCCCAAATACCGTAATTTTCAGTGGTCAGCAGGGCTCGAGCCTGGAATAATTTTTTCGGTAAATTCTACTGAATCCTAGTTGCAAACCACCAACTGGACCCAACTAGCATGAATTTTCGACCCCAAGTCTTTCGTGGCACCTGTGGTACACTGGTCACGGGTTCCACGGAAAGGGCTCAAAATTAGCCAAAAACAGGCTTTATTGGCTTATAACTCGCGATAGAAAACTCGGATCGTCGAAAACCCACTTCCATCGTGTAGAGCGTGTCCGAATTGACCTAGAAGCTTGTTCAAATTGCCGAAAAGTTTTTTTAATGGAACCCATATAATGGCACATGCCAGTTTTAGGGTCCCAAATACCGTAATTTTCAGTCGTCCTCAGGGCACGAGCCTGGAAACGTTTTTTCGCTAAATTATATTACATCCCAGTTGCAAACCACCAACTGGACCCAACTAGCATGAATTTTCGACCCCAAGTCTTTCGTGGCACCTGTGGTACACTGGTCACGGGTTCCACGGAAAGGGCTCAAAATTAGCCAAAAACAGGCTTTATTGGCTTATAACTCGCGATAGAAAACTCGGATCGTCGAAAACCCACTTCCATCGTGTAGAGCGTGTCCGAATTGACCTAGAAGCTTGTTCAAATTGCCGAAAAGTTTTTTTAATGGAACCCATATAATGGCACATGCCAGTTTTAGGGTCCCAAATACCGTAATTTTCAGTCGTCCTCAGGGCACGAGCCTGGAAACGTTTTTTCGCTAAATTATATTACATCCCAGTTGCAAACCACCAACTGGACCCAACTAGCATGAATTTTAGACCCCAAGTCTTTCGTGGCACCTGTGGTACACTGGTCACGGGTTCCACGGAAAGGGCTCAAAATTAGCCAAAAACAGGCTTTATTGGCTTATAACTCGCGATAGAAAACTCGGATCGTCGAAAACCCACTTCCATCGTGTAGAGCGTGTCCGAATTGACCTAGAAACATGTTCAAATTGCCGAAAAGTTTTTTTAATGGAACCCATATAATGGCACATGCCAGTTTTAGGGTCCCAAATACCGTAATTTTCAGTGGTCAGCAGGGCTCGAGCCTGGAAACGTTTTTTCGCTAAATTCTACTGAATCCTAGTTGCAAACCACCAACTGGACCCAACTAGCATGAATTTTCGACCCCAAGTCTTTCGTGGCACCTGTGGTACACTGGTCACGGGTTCCACGGAAAGGGCTCAAAATTAGCCAAAAACAGGCTTTATTGGCTTATAACTCGCGATAGAAAACTCGGATCATCGAAAACCCACTTCCATCGTGTAGAGCGTGTCCGAATTGACCTAGAAGCTTGTTCAAATTGCCGAAATTTTTTTTTAATGGAACCCATATAATGGCACATGCCAGTTTTAGGGTCCCAAATACCGTAATTTTCAGTCGTCCTCAGGGCACGAGCCTGGAAACGTTTTTTCGCTAAATTCTATTACATCCCAGTTGCAAACCACCAACTGGACTCAACTAGCATGAATTTTCGACCCCAAGTCTTTCGTGGCACCTGTGGTACACTGGTCACGGGTTCCACGGAAAGGGCTCAAAATTAGCCAAAAACAGGCTTTATTGGCTTATAACTCGCGATAGAAAACTCGGATCGTCGAAAACTCACTTCCATCGTGTAGAGCGTGTCCGAATTGACCTAGAAACATGTTCAAATTGCCGAAAAGTTTTTTTAATGGAACCCATATAATGGCACATGCCAGTTTTAGGGTCCCAAATACCGTAATTTTCAGTGGTCAGCAGGGCTCGAGCCTGGAATAATTTTTTCGGTAAATTCTACTGAATCCTAGTTGCAAACCACCAACTGGACCCAACTAGCATGAATTTTCGACCCCAAGTCTTTCGTGGCACCTGTGGTACACTGGTCACGGGTTCCACGGAAAGGGCTCAAAATTAGCCAAAAACAGGCTTTATTGGCTTATAACTCGCGATAGAAAACTCGGATCGTCGAAAACCCACTTCCATCGTGTAGAGCGTGTCCGAATTGACCTAGAAGCTTGTTCAAATTGCCGAAAAGTTTTTTTAATGGAACCCATATAATGGCACATGCCAGTTTTAGGGTCCCAAATACCGTAATTTTCAGTCGTCCTCAGGGCACGAGCCTGGAAACGTTTTTTCGCTAAATTATATTACATCCCAGTTGCAAACCACCAACTGGACCCAACTAGCATAAATTTTCGACCCCAAGTCTTTCGTGGCACCTGTGGTACACTGGTCACGGGTTCCACGGAAAGGGCTCAAAATTAGCCAAAAACAGGCTTTATTGGCTTATAACTCGCGATAGAAAACTCGGATCGTCGAAAACCCACTTCCATCGTGTAGAGCGTGTCCGAATTGACCTAGAAACATGTTCAAATTGCCGAAAAGTTTTTTTAATGGAACCCATATAATGGCACATGCCAGTTTTAGGGTCCCAAATACCATAATTTTCAGTGGTCAGCAGGGCTCGAGCCTGGAAACGTTTTTTCGCTAAATTCTACTGAATCCTAGTTGCAAACCACCAACTGGACCCAACTAGCATGAATTTTCGACCCCAAGTCTTTCGTGGCACCTGTGGTACACTGGTCACGGGTTCCACGGAAAGGGTTCAAAATTAGCCAAAAACAGGCTTTATTGGCTTATAACTCGCGATAGAAAACTCGGATCGTCGAAAACTCACTTCCATCGTGTAGAGCGTGTCCGAATTGACCTAGAAACATGTTCAAATTGCCGAAAAGTTTTTTTAATGGAACCCATATAATGGCACATGCCAGTTTTAGGGTCCCAAATACCGTAATTTTCAGTGGTCAGCAGGGCTCGAGCCTGGAATAATTTTTTCGGTAAATTCTACTGAATCCTAGTTGCAAACCACCAACTGGACCCAACTAGCATGAATTTTCGACCCCAAGTCTTTCGTGGCACCTGTGGTACACTGGTCACGGGTTCCACGGAAAGGGCTCAAAATTAGCCAAAAACAGGCTTTATTGGCTTATAACTCGCGATAGAAAACTCGGATCGTCGAAAACCCACTTCCATCGTGTAGAGCGTGTCCGAATTGACCTAGAAGCTTGTTCAAATTGCCGAAAAGTTTTTTTAATGGAACCCATATAATGGCACATGCCAGTTTTAGGGTCCCAAATACCGTAATTTTCAGTGGTCAGCAGGGCTCGAGCCTGGAATCATTTTTTCGGTAATTTCTACTGAATCCTAGTTGCAAACCACCAACGTGACCCAACTAGCATGAATTTTCGACCCCAAGTCTTTCGTGGCACCTGTGGTACACTGGTCACGGGTTCCACGGAAAGGGCTCAAAATTAGCCAAAAACAGGCTTTATTGGCTTATAACTCGCGATAGAAAACTCGGATCGTCAAAAACTCACTTCCATCGTGTACAGCGTGTCCGAATTGACCTAGAAACATGTTCAAATTGCCGAAAAGTTTTTTTAATGGAAGCCATATAATGGCACATGCCAGTTTTAGGGTCCCAAATACCGTAATTTTCAGTCGTCCTCAGGGCACGAGCCTGGAAACGTTTTTTCGCTAAATTCTATTACATCCCAGTTGCAAACCACCAACTGGACCCAACTAGCATGAATTTTCGACCCCAAGTCTTTCGTGGCACCTGTGGTACACTGGTCACGGGTTCCACGGAAAGGGCTCAAAATTAGCCAAAAACAGGCTTTATTGGCTTATAACTCGCGATAGAAAACTCGGATCGTCGAAAACTTACCTCCATCGTGTAGAGCGTGTCCGATTTGACCTAGAAACATGTTCAAATTGCCGAAAAGTTTTTTTAATGGAACCCATATAATGGCACATGCCAGTTTTAGGGTCCCAAATACCGTAATTTTCAGTGGTCAGCAGGGCTCGAGCCTGGAATCATTTTTTCGGTAAATTCTACTGAATCCTAGTTGCAAACCACCAACTGGACCCAACTAGCATGAATTTTCGACCCCAAGTCTTTCGTGGCACCTGTGGTACACTGGTCACGGGTTCCACGGAAAGGGCTCAAAATTAGCCAAAAACAGGGTTTATTGGCTTATAACTCGCGATAGAAAACTCGGATCGTCGAAAACTCACTTCCATCGTGTAGAGCGTGTCCGAATTGACCTAGAAACATGTTCAAATTGCCGAAAAGTTTTTTTAATGGAACCCATATAATGGCACATGCCAGTTTTAGGGTCCCAAATACCGTAATTTTCAGTGGTCAGCAGGGCTCGAGCCTGGAAACGTTTTTTCGCTAAATTCTATTACATCCCAGTTGCAAACCACCAACTGGACCCAACTAGCATGAATTTTCGACCCCAAGTCTTTCGTGGCACCTGTGGTACACTGGTCACGGGTTCCACGGAAAGGGCTCAAAATTAGCCAAAAAACAGGCTTTATTGGCTTATAACTCGCGATAGAAAACTCGGATCGTCAAAAACTCAGTTCCATCGTGTAGAGCGTGTCCGAATTGACCTAGAAACATGTTCAAATTGCCGAAAAGTTTTTTTAATGGAACCCATATAATGGCACATGCCAGTTTTAGGGTCCCAAATACCGTAATTTTCAGTGGTCAGCAGGGCTCGAGCCTGGAAACGTTTTTTCGCCAAATTCTACTGAATCCTAGTTGCAAACCACCAACTGGGCCCAACTAGCATGAATTTTCGACCCCAAGTCTTTCGTGGCACCTGTGGTACACTGGTCACGGGTTCCACGGAAAGGGCTCAAAATTAGCCAAAAACAGGCTTTATTGGCTTATAACTCGCGATAGAAAACTCGGATCGTCGAAAACCCACTTCCATCGTGTAGAGCGTGTCCGAATTGACCTAGAAACTTGTTCAAATTGCCGAAAAGTTTTTTTAATGGAACCCATATAATGGCACATGCCAGTTTTAGGGTCCCAAATACCGTAATTTTCAGTCGTCCTCAGTGCACGAGCCTGGAAACGTTTTTTCGCTAAATTCTATTACATCCCAGTTGAAAACCACCAACTGGACCCAACTAGCATGAATTTTCGACCCCAAGTCTTTCGTGGCACCTGTGGTAAACTGGTCACGGGTTCCACGGAAAGGGCTCAAAATTAGCCAAAAACAGGCTTTATTGGCTTATAACTCGCGATAGAAAACTCGGATCAACGAAAACTCACTTCCATCGTGTAGAGCGTGTCCGAATTGACCTAGAAACATGTTCAAATTGCCGAAAAGTTTTTTTAATGGAACCCATATAATGGCACATGCCAGTTTTAGGGTCCCAAATACCGTAATTTTCAGTGGTCAGCAGGGCTCGAGCCTGGAATAATTTTTTCGGTAAATTCTACTGAATCCTAGTTGCAAACCACCAACTGGACCCAACTAGCATGAATTTTCGACCCCAAGTCTTTCGTGGCACCTGTGGTACACTGGTCACGGGTTCCACGGAAAGGGCTCAAAATTAGCCAAAAACAGGCTTTATTGGCTTATAACTCGCGATAGAAAACTCGGATCGTCGAAAACTCACTTCCATCGTGTAGAGCGTGTCCGAATTGACCTAGAAACATGTTCAAATTGCCGAAAAGTTTTTTTAATGGAACCCATATAATGGCACATGCCAGTTTTAGGGTCCCAAATACCGTAATTTTCAGTGGTCAGCAGGGCTCGAGCCTGGAAACGTTTTTTCGCTAAATTCTATTACATCCCAGTTGCAAACCACCAACTGGACCCAACTAGCATGAATTTTCGACCCCAAGTCTTTCGTGGCACCTGTGGTACACTGGTCACGGGTTCCACGGAAAGGGCTCAAAATTAGCCAAAAACAGGCTTTATTGGCTTATAACTCGCGATAGAAAACTCGGATCGTCGAAAACTCACTTCCATCGTGTAGAGCGTGTCCGAATTGACCTAGAAACATGTTCAAATTGCCGAAAAGTTTTTTAATGGAACCCATATAATGGCACATGCCAGTTTTAGGGTCCCAAATACCGTAATTTTCAGTGGTCAGCAGGGCTCGAGCCTGGAAACGTTTTTTCGCTAAATTCTACTGAATCCTAGTTGCAAACCACCAACTGGGCCCAACTAGCATGAATTTTCGACCCCAAGTCTTTCGTGGCACCTGTGGTACACTGGTCACGGGTTCCACGGAAAGGGCTCAAAATTAGCCAAAAACAGGCTTTATTGGCTTATAACTCGCGATAGAAAACTCGGATCGTCGAAAACCCACTTCCATCGTGTAGAGCGTGTCCGAATTGACCTAGAAGCTTGTTCAAATTGCCGAAAATTTTTTTTAATGGAACCCATATAATGGCACATGCCAGTTTTAGGGTCCCAAATACCGTAATTTTCAGTCGTCCTCAGGGCACGAGCCTGGAAACGTTTTTTCGCTAAATTCTATTACATCCCAGTTGCAAACCACCAACTGGACCCAACTAGCATGAATTTTCGACCCCAAGTCTTTCGTGGCACCTGTGGTACACTGGTCACGGGTTCCACGGAAAGGGCTCAAAATTAGCCAAAAACAGGCTTTATTGGCTTATAACTCGCGATAGAAAACTCGGATCGTCGAAAACTCACTTCCATCGTGTAGAGCGTGTCCGAATTGACCTAGAAACATGTTCAAATTGCCGAAAAGTTTTTTTAATGGAACCCATATAATGGCACATGCCAGTTTTAGGGTCCCAAATACCGTAATTTTCAGTGGTCAGCAGGGCTCGAGCCTGGAATAATTTTTTCGGTAAATTCTAATGAATCCTAGTTGCAAACCACCAACTGGACCCAACTAGCATGAATTTTCGACCCCAAGTCTTTCGTGGCACCTGTGGTACACTGGTCACGAGTTCCACGGAAAGGGCTCAAAATTAGCCAAAAACAGGCTTTATTGGCTTATAACTCGCGATAGAAAACTCGGATCGTCGAAAACCCACTTCCATCGTGTAGAGCGTGTCCGAATTGACCTAGAAGCTTGTTCAAATTGCCGAAAAGTTTTTTTAATGGAACCCATATAATGGCACATGCCAGTTTTAGGGTCCCAAATACCGTAATTTTCAGTGGTCAGCAGGGCTCGAGCCTGGAATCATTTTTTTCGGTAATTTCTACTGAATCCTAGTTGCAAACCACCAACGTGACCCAACTAGCATGAATTTTCGACCCCAAGTCTTTCGTGGCACCTGTGGTACACTGGTCACGGGTTCCACGGAAAGGGCTCAAAATTAGCCAAAAACAGGCTTTATTGGCTTATAACTCGCGATAGAAAACTCGGATCGTCAAAAACTCACTTCCATCGTGTACAGCGTGTCCGAATTGACCTAGAAACATGTTCAAATTGCCGAAAAGTTTTCTTAATGGAACCCATATAATGGCACATGCCAGTTTTAGGGTCCCAAATACCGTAATTTTCAGTCGTCCTCAGGGCACGAGCCTGGAAACGTTTTTTCGCTAAATTCTATTACATCCCAGTTGCAAACCACCAACTGGACCCAACTAGCATGAATTTTCGACCCCAAGTCTTTCGTGGCACCTGTGGTACACTGGTCACGGGTTCCACGGAAAGGGCTCAAAATTAGCCAAAAACAGGCTTTATTGGCTTATAACTCGCGATAGAAAACTCGGATCGTCGAAAACCCACTTCCATCGTGTAGAGCGTGTCCGAATTGACCTAGAAACATGTTCAAATTGCCGAAAAGTTTTTTTAATGGAACCCATATAATGGCACATGCCAGTTTTAGGGTCCCAAATACCGTAATTTTCAGTGGTCAGCAGGGCTCGAGCCTGGAAACGTTTTTTCGCTAAATTCTACTGAATCCTAGTTGCAAACCACCAACTGGACCCAACTAGCATGAATTTTCGACCCCAAGTCTTTCGTGGCACCTGTGGTACACTGGTCACGGGTTCCACGGAAAGGGCTCAAAATTAGCCAAAAACAGGCTTTATTGGCTTATAACTCGCGATAGAAAACTCGGATCGTCGAAAACCCACTTCCATCGTGTAGAGCGTGTCCGAATTGACCTAGAAGCTTGTTCAAATTGCCGAAAATTTTTTTAATGGAACCCATATAATGGCACATGCCAGTTTTAGGGTCCCAAATACCGTAATTTTCAGTCGTCCTCAGGGCACGAGCCTGGAAACGTTTTTTCGCTAAATTCTATTACATCCCAGTTGCAAACCACCAACTGGACCCAACTAGCATGAATTTTCGACCCCAAGTCTTTCGTGGCACCTGTGGTACACTGGTCACGGGTTCCACGGAAAGGGCTCAAAATTAGCCAAAAACAGGCTTTATTGGCTTATAACTCGCGATAGAAAACTCGGATCGTCGAAAACTCACTTCCATCGTGTAGAGCGTGTCCGAATTGACCTAGAAACTTGTTCAAATTGCCGAAAAGTTTTTTTAATGGAACCCATATAATGGCACATGCCAGTTTTAGGGTCCCAAATACCGTAATTTTCAGTGGTCAGCAGGGCTCGAGCCTGGAATAATTTTTTCGGTAAATTCTACTGAATCCTAGTTGCAAACCACCAACTGGACCCAACTAGCATGAATTTTCGACCCCAAGTCTTTCGTGGCACCTGTGGTACACTGGTCACGGGTTCCACGGAAAGGGCTCAAAATTAGCCAAAAACAGGCTTTATTGGCTTATAACTCGCGATAGAAAACTCGGATCGTCGAAAACTCACTTCCATCGTGTAGAGCGTGTCCGAATTGACCTAGAAACATGTTCAAATTGCCGAAAAGTTTTTTTAATGGAACCCATATAATGGCACATGCCAGTTTTAGGGTCCCAAATACCGTAATTTTCAGTCGTCCTCAGGGCACGAGCCTGGAAACGTTTTTTCGCTAAATTCTATTACATCCCAGTTGCAAACCACCAACTGGACCCAACTAGCATGTCTTTCGTGGCACCTGTGGTACACTGGTCACGGGTTCCACGGAAAGGGCTCAAAATTAGCCAAAAACAGGCTTTATTGGCTTATAACTCGCGATAGAAAACTCGGATCGTCGAAAACTCACTTCCATCGTGTAGAGCGTGTCCGAATTGACCTAGAAACTTGTTCAAATTGCCGAAAAGTTTTTTTAATGGAACCCATATAATGGCACATGCCAGTTTTAGGGTCCCAAATACCGTAATTTTCAGTCGTCCTCAGTGCACGAGCCTGGAAACGTTTTTTCGCTAAATTCTATTACATCCCAGTTGCAAACCACCAACTGGACCCAACTAGCATGAATTTTCGACCCCAAGTCTTTCGTGGCACCTGTGGTACACTGGTCACGGGTTCCACGGAAAGGGCTCAAAATTAGCCAAAAACAGGCTTTATTGGCTTATAACTCGCGATAGAAAACTCGGATCGTCGAAAACTCACTTCCATCGTGTAGAGCGTGTCCGAATTGACCTAGAAACATGTTCAAATTGCCGAAAAGTTTTTTTAATGGAACCCATATAATGGCACATGCCAGTTTTAGGGTCCCAAATACCGTAATTTTCAGTGGTCAGCAGGGCTCGAGCCTGGAATAATTTTTTCGGTAAATTCTACTGAATCCTAGTTGCAAACCACCAACTGGACCCAACTAGCATGAATTTTCGACCCCAAGTCTTTCGTGGCACCTGTGGTACACTGGTCACGGGTTCCACGGAAAGGGCTCAAAATTAGCCAAAAACAGGCTTTATTGGCTTATAACTCGCGATAGAAAACTCGGATCGTCGAAAACTCACTTCCATCGTGTAGAGCGTGTCCGAATTGACCTAGAAACATGTTCAAATTGCCGAAAAGTTTTTTTAATGGAACCCATATAATGGCACATGCCAGTTTTAGGGTCCCAAATACCGTAATTTTCAGTGGTCAGCAGGGCTCGAGCCTGGAAACGTTTTTTCGCTAAATTCTATTACATCCCAGTTGCAAACCACCAACTGGACCCAACTAGCATGAATTTTCGACCCCAAGTCTTTCGTGGCACCTGTGGTACACTGGTCACGGGTTCCACGGAAAGGGCTCAAAATTAGCCAAAAACAGGCTTTATTGGCTTATAACTCGCGATAGAAAACTCGGATCGTCGAAAACTCACTTCCATCGTGTAGAGCGTGTCCGAATTGACCTAGAAACATGTTCAAATTGCCGAAAAGTTTTTTAATGGAACCCATATAATGGCACATGCCAGTTTTAGGGTCCCAAATACCATAATTTTCAGTGGTCAGCAGGGCTCGAGCCTGGAATAATTTTTTCGGTAAATTCTACTGAATCCTAGTTGCAAACCACCAACTGGACCCAACTAGCATGAATTTTCGACCCCAAGTCTTTCGTGGCACCTGTGGTACACTGGTCACGGGTTCCACGGAAAGGGCTCAAAATTAGCCAAAAACAGGCTTTATTGGCTTATAACTCGCGATAGAAAACTCGGATCGTCGAAAACTCACTTCCATCGTGTAGAGCGTGTCCGAATTGACCTAGAAACATGTTCAAATTGCCGAAAAGTTTTTTTAATGGAACCCATATAATGGCACATGCCAGTTTTAGGGTCCCAAATACCGTAATTTTCAGTCGTCCTCAGGGCACGAGCCTGGAAACGTTTTTTCGCTAAATTCTATTACATCCCAGTTGCAAACCACCAACTGGACCCAACTAGCATGTCTTTCGTGGCACCTGTGGTACACTGGTCACGGGTTCCACGGAAAGGGCTCAAAATTAGCCAAAAACAGGCTTTATTGGCTTATAACTCGCGATAGAAAACTCGGATCGTCGAAAACTCACTTCCATCGTGTAGAGCGTGTCCGAATTGACCTAGAAACTTGTTCAAATTGCCGAAAAGTTTTTTTAATGGAACCCATATAATGGCACATGCCAGTTTTAGGGTCCCAAATACCGTAATTTTCAGTCGTCCTCAGTGCACGAGCCTGGAAACGTTTTTTCGCTAAATTCTATTACATCCCAGTTGCAAACCACCAACTGGACCCAACTAGCATGAATTTTCGACCCCAAGTCTTTCGTGGCACCTGTGGTACACTGGTCACGGGTTCCACGGAAAGGGCTCAAAATTAGCCAAAAACAGGCTTTATTGGCTTATAACTCGCGATAGAAAACTCGGATCGTCGAAAACTCACTTCCATCGTGTAGAGCGTGTCCGAATTGACCTAGAAACATGTTCAAATTGCCGAAAAGTTTTTTTAATGGAACCCATATAATGGCACATGCCAGTTTTAGGGTCCCAAATACCGTAATTTTCAGTGGTCAGCAGGGCTCGAGCCTGGAATAATTTTTTCGGTAAATTCTACTGAATCCTAGTTGCAAACCACCAACTGGACCCAACTAGCATGAATTTTCGACCCCAAGTCTTTCGTGGCACCTGTGGTACACTGGTCACGGGTTCCACGGAAAGGGCTCAAAATTAGCCAAAAACAGGCTTTATTGGCTTATAACTCGCGATAGAAAACTCGGATCGTCGAAAACTCACTTCCATCGTGTAGAGCGTGTCCGAATTGACCTAGAAACATGTTCAAATTGCCGAAAAGTTTTTTTAATGGAACCCATATAATGGCACATGCCAGTTTTAGGGTCCCAAATACCGTAATTTTCAGTGGTCAGCAGGGCTCGAGCCTGGAAACGTTTTTTCGCTAAATTCTATTACATCCCAGTTGCAAACCACCAACTGGACCCAACTAGCATGAATTTTCGACCCCAAGTCTTTCGTGGCACCTGTGGTACACTGGTCACGGGTTCCACGGAAAGGGCTCAAAATTAGCCAAAAACAGGCTTTATTGGCTTATAACTCGCGATAGAAAACTCGGATCGTCGAAAACTCACTTCCATCGTGTAGAGCGTGTCCGAATTGACCTAGAAACATGTTCAAATTGCCGAAAAGTTTTTTAATGGAACCCATATAATGGCACATGCCAGTTTTAGGGTCCCAAATACCATAATTTTCAGTGGTCAGCAGGGCTCGAGCCTGGAAACGTTTTTTCGCTAAATTCTACTGAATCCTAGTTGCAAACCACCAACTGGGCCCAACTAGCATGAATTTTCGACCCCAAGTCTTTCGTGGCACCTGTGGTACACTGGTCACGGGTTCCACGGAAAGGGCTCAAAATTAGCCAAAAACAGGCTTTATTGGCTTATAACTCGCGATAGAAAACTCGGATCGTCGAAAACCCACTTCCATCGTGTAGAGCGTGTCCGAATTGACCTAGAAGCTTGTTCAAATTGCCAAAAAAATTTTTAATGGAACCCATATAATGGCACATGCCAGTTTTAGGGTCCCAAATACCGTAATTTTCAGTCGTCCTCAGGGCACGAGCCTGGAAACGTTTTTTCGCTAAATTCTATTACATCCCAGTTGCAAACCACCAACTGGACCCAACTAGCATGAATTTTCGACCCCAAGTCTTTCGTGGCACCTGTGGTACACTGGTCACGGGTTCCACGGAAAGGGCTCAAAATTAGCCAAAAACAGGCTTTATTGGCTTATAACTCTCGATAGAAAACTCGGATCGTCGAAAACTCACTTCCATCGTGTAGAGCGTGTCCGAATTGACCTAGAAACACGTTCAAATTGCCGAAAAGTTTTTTTAATGGAACCCATATAATGGCACATGCCAGTTTTAGGGTCCCAAATACCGTAATTTTCAGTGGTCAGCAGGGCTCGAGCCTGGAATAATTTTTTCGGTAAATTCTAATGAATCCTAGTTGCAAACCACCAACTGGACCCAACTAGCATGAATTTTCGACCCCAAGTCTTTCGTGGCACCTGTGGTACACTGGTCACGGGTTCCACGGAAAGGGCTCAAAATTAGCCAAAAACAGGCTTTATTGGCTTATAACTCGCGATAGAAAACTCGGATCGTCGAAAACTCACTTCCATCGTGTAGAGCGTGTCCGAATTGACCTAGAAACATGTTCAAATTGCCGAAAAGTTTTTTTAATGGAACCCATATAATGGCACATGCCAGTTTTAGGGTCCCAAATACCGTAATTTTCAGTGGTCAGCAGGGCTCGAGCCTGGAAACGTTTTTTCGCTAAATTCTATTACATCCCAGTTGCAAACCACCAACTGGACCCAACTATCATGAATTTTCGACCCCAAGTCTTTCGTGGCACCTGTGGTACACTGGTCACGGGTTCCACGGAAAGGGCTCAAAATTAGCCAAAAACAGGCTTTATTGGCTTATAACTCGCGATAGAAAACTCGGATCGTCAAAAACTCACTTCCATCGTGTACAGCGTGTCCGAATTGACCTAGAAACATGTTCAAATTGCCGAAAAGTTTTTTTAATGGAACCCATATAATGGCACATGCCAGTTTTAGGGTCCCAAATACCGTAATTTTCAGTCGTCCTCAGGGCACGAGCCTGGAAACGTTTTTTCGCTAAATTCTATTACATCCCAGTTGCAAACCACCAACTGGACCCAACTAGCATGAATTTTCGACCCCAAGTCTTTCGTGGCACCTGTGGTACACTGGTCACGGGTTCCACGGAAAGGGCTCAAAATTAGCCAAAAACAGGCTTTATTGGCTTATAACTCGCGATAGAAAACTCGGATCGTCGAAAACTTACCTCCATCGTGTAGAGCGTGTCCGATTTGACCTAGAAACATGTTCAAATTGCCGAAAAGTTTTTTTAATGGAACCCATATAATGGCACATGCCAGTTTTAGGGTCCCAAATACCGTAATTTTCAGTGGTCAGCAGGGCTCGAGCCTGAAATCATTTTTTCGGTAAATTCTACTGAATCCTAGTTGAAAACCACCAACTGGACCCAACTAGCATGCATTTTCGACCCCAAGTCTTTCGTGGCACCTGTGGTACACTGGTCACGGGTTCCACGGAAAGGGCTCAAAATTAGCCAAAAACAGGCTTTATTGGCTTATAACTCGCGATAGAAAACTCGGATCGTCGAAAACTCACTTCCATCGTGTAGAGCGTGTCCGAATTGACCTAGAAACATGTTCAAATTGCCGAAAAGTTTTTTTAATGGAACCCATATAATGGCACATGCCAGTTTTAGGGTCCCAAATACCGTAATTTTCAGTGGTCAGCAGGGCTCGAGCCTGGAAACGTTTTTTCGCTAATTTCTATTACATCCCAGTTGCAAACCACCAACTGGACCCAACTAGCATGAATTTTGACCCCAAGTCTTTCGTGGCACCTGTGGTACACTGGTCACGGGTTCCACGGAAAGGGCTCAAAATTAGCCAAAAAACAGGCTTTATTGGCTTATAACTCGCGATAGAAAACTCGGATCGTCGAAAACTCAGTTCCATCGTGTAGAGCGTGTCCGAATTGACCTAGAAACATGTTCAAATTGCCGAAAAGTTTTTTTAATGGAACCCATATAATGGCACATGCCAGTTTTAGGGTCCCAAATACCGTAATTTTCAGTGGTCAGCAGGGCTCGAGCCTGGAAACGTTTTTTCGCCAAATTCTACTGAATCCTAGTTGCAAACCACCAACTGGGCCCAACTAGCATGAATTTTCGACCCCAAGTCTTTCGTGGCACCTGTGGTACACTGGTCACGGGTTCCACGGAAAGGGCTAAAAATTAGCCAAAAACAAGCTTTATTGGCTTATAACTCGCGATAGAAAACTCGGATCGTCGAAAACCCACTTCCATCGTGTAGAGCGTGTCCGAATTGACCTAGAAACTTGTTCAAATTGCCGAAAAGTTTTTTTAATGGAACCCATATGATGGCACATGCCAGTTTTAGGGTCCCAAATACCGTAATTTTCAGTCGTCCTCAGTGCACGAGCCTGGAAACGTTTTTTCGCTAAATTCTATTACATCCCAGTTGCAAACCACCAACTGGACCCAACTAGCATGAATTTTCGACCCCAAGTCTTTCGTGGCACCTGTGGTACACTGGTCACGGGTTCCACGGAAAGGGCTCAAAATTAGCCAAAAACAGACTTTATTGGCTTATAACTCGCGATAGAAAACTCGGATCGTCGAAAACTCACTTCCATCGTGTAGAGCGTGTCCGAATTGACCTAGAAACATGTTCAAATTGCCGAAAAGTTTTTTTAATGGAACCCATATAATGGCACATGCCAGTTTTAGGGTCCCAAATACCTTAATTTTCAGTGGTCAGCAGGGCTCGAGCCTGGAATAATTTTTTCGGTAAATTCTACTGAATCCTAGTTGCAAACCACCAACTGGACCCAACTAGCATGAATTTTCGACCCCAAGTCTTTCGTGGCACCTGTGGTACACTGGTCACGGGTTCCACGGAAAGGGCTCAAAATTAGCCAAAAACAGGCTTTATTGGCTTATAACTCGCGATAGAAAACTCGGATCGTCGAAAACTCACTTCCATCGTGTAGAGCGTGTCCGAATTGACCTAGAAACATGTTCAAATTGCCGAAAAGTTTTTTTAATGGAACCCATATAATGGCACATGCCAGTTTTAGGGTCCCAAATACCGTAATTTTCAGTGGTCAGCAGGGCTCGAGCCTGGAAACGTTTTTTTCGCTAAATTCTATTACATCCCAGTTGCAAACCACCAACTGGACCCAACTAGCATGAATTTTCGACCCCAAGTCTTTCGTGGCACCTGTGGTACACTGGTCACGGGTTCCACGGAAAGGGCTCAAAATTAGCCAAAAACAGGCTTTATTGGCTTATAACTCGCGATAGAAAACTCGGATCGTCGAAAACTCACTTCCATCGTGTAGAGCGTGTCCGAATTGACCTAGAAACATGTTCAAATTGCCGAAAAGTTTTTTAATGGAACCCATATAATGGCACATGCCAGTTTTAGGGTCCCAAATACCGTAATTTTCAGTGGTCAGCAGGGCTCGAGCCTGGAAACGTTTTTTCGCTAAATTCTACTGAATCCTAGTTGCAAACCACCAACTGGGCCCAACTAGCATGAATTTTCGACCCCAAGTCTTTCGTGGCACCTGTGGTACACTGGTCACGGGTTCCACGGAAAGGGCTCAAAATTAGCCAAAAACAGGCTTTATTGGCTTATAACTCGCGATAGAAAACTCGGATCGTCGAAAACCCACTTCCATCGTGTAGAGCGTGTCCGAATTGACCTAGAAACTTGTTCAAATTGCCGAAAAGTTTTTTTAATGGAATCCATATAATGGCACATGCCAGTTTTAGGGTCCCAAATACCGTAATTTTCAGTCGTCCTCAGGGCACGAGCCTGGAAACGTTTTTTCGCTAAATTCTATTACATCCCAGTTGCAAACCACCAACTGGATCCAACTAGCATGAATTTTCGACCCCAAGTCTTTCGTGGCACCTGTGGTACACTGGTCACGGGTTCCACGGAAAGGGCTCAAAATTAGCCAAAAACAGGCTTTATTGGCTTATAACTCGCGATAGAAAACTCGGATCGTCGAAAACCCACTTCCATCGTGTAGAGCGTGTCCTAATTGACCTAGAAACATGTTCAAATTGCCGAAAAGTTTTTTTAATGGAACCCATATAATGGCACATGCCAGTTTTAGGGTCCCAAATACCGTAATTTTCAGTGGTCAGCAGGGCTCGAGCCTGGAAACGTTTTTTCGCTAAATTCTACTGAATCCTAGTTGCAAACCACCAACTGGACCCAACTAGCATGAATTTTCGATCCCAAGTCTTTCGTGGCACCTGTGGTACACTGGTCACGGGTTCCACGGAAAGGGCTCAAAATTAGCCAAAAACAGGCTTTATTGGCATATAACTCGCGATAGAAAACTCGGATCGTCGAAAACCCACTTCCATCGTGTAGAGCGTGTCCGAATTGACCTAGAAGCTTGTTCAAATTGCCGAAATTTTTTTTAATGGAATCCATATAATGGCACATGCCAGTTTTAGGGTCCCAAATACCGTAATTTTCAGTGGTCAGCAGGGCTCGAGCCTGGAAACGTTTTTTCGCTAAATTCTACTGAATCCTAGTTGCAAACCACCAACTGGACCCAACTAGCATGAATTTTCGACCCCAAGTCTTTCGTGGCACCTGTGGTACACTGGTCACGGGTTCCACGGAAAGGGCTCAAAATTAGCCAAAAACAGGCTTTATTGGCATATAACTCGCGATAGAAAACTCGGATCGTCGAAAACCCACTTCCATCGTGTAGAGCGTGTCCGAATTGACCTAGAAGCTTGTTCAAATTGCCGAAAATTTTTTTAATGGAACCCATATAATGGCACATGCCAGTTTTAGGGTCCCAAATACCGTAATTTTCAGTCGTCCTCAGGGCACGAGCCTGGAAACGTTTTTTCGCTAAATTCTATTACATCCCAGTTGCAAACCACCAACTGGACCCAACTAGCATGAATTTTCGACCCCAAGTCTTTCGTGGCACCTGTGGTACACTGGTCACGGGTTCCACGGAAAAGGCTCAAAATTAGCCAAAAACAGGCTTTATTGGCTTATAACTCGCGATAGAAAACTCGGATCGTCGAAAACTTACCTCCATCGTGTAGAGCGTGTCCGATTTGACCTAGAAACATGTTCAAATTGCCGAAAAGTTTTTTTAATGGAACCCATATAATGGCACATGCCAGTTTTAGGGTCCCAAATACCGTAATTTTCAGTGGTCAGCAGGGCTCGAGCCTGGAATCATTTTTTCGGTAAATTCTACTGAATCCTAGTTGCAAACCACCAACTGGACCCAACTAGCATGAATTTTCGACCCCAAGTCTTTCGTGGCACCTGTGGTACACTGGTCACGGGTTCCACGGAAAGGGCTCAAAATTAGCCAAAAACAGGCTTTATTGGCTTATAACTCGCGATAGAAAACTCGGATCGTCGAAAACTCACTTCCATCGTGTAGAGCGTGTCCGAATTGACCTAGAAACATGTTCAAATTGCCGAAAAGTTTTTTTAATGGAACCCATATAATGGCACATGCCAGTTTTAGGGTCCCAAATACCGTAATTTTCAGTGGTCAGCAGGGCTCGAGCCTGGAAACGTTTTTTCGCTAAATTCTATTACATCCCAGTTGCAAACCACCAACTGGACCCAACTAGCATGAATTTTCGACCCCAAGTCTTTCGTGGCACCTGTGGTACACTGGTCACGGGTTCCACGGAAAGGGCTCAAAATTAGCCAAAAACAGGCTTTATTGGCTTATAACTCGCGATAGAAAACTCGGATCGTCAAAAACTCACTTCCATCGTGTACAGCGTGTCCGAATTGACCTAGAAACATGTTCAAATTGCCGAAAAGTTTTTTTAATGGAACCCATATAATGACACATGCCAGTTTTAGGGTCCCAAATACCGTAATTTTCAGTGGTCAGCAGGGCTCGAGCCTGGAATCATTTTTTCGGTAAATTCTACTGAATCCTAGTTGCAAACCACCAACTGGACCCAACTAGCATGAATTTTCGACCCCAAGTCTTTCGTGGCACCTGTGGTACACTGGTCACGGGTTCCACGGAAAGGGCTCAAAATTAGCCAAAAACAGGCTTTATTGGCTTATAACTCGCGATAGAAAACTCGGATCGTCGAAAACTCACTTCCATCGTGTAGAGCGTGTCCGAATTGACCTAGAAACATGTTCAAATTGCCGAAAAGTTTTTTTAATGGAACCCATATAATGGCACATGCCAGTTTTAGGGTCCCAAATACCGTAATTTTCAGTGGTCAGCAGGGCTCGAGCCTGGAAACGTTTTTTCGCTAAATTCTATTACATCCCAGTTGCAAACCACCAACTGGACCCAACTAGCATGAATTTTCGACCCCAAGTCTTTCGTGGCACCTGTGGTACACTGGTCACGGGTTCCACGGAAAGGGCTCAAAATTAGCCAAAAACAGGCTTTATTGGCTTATAACTCGCGATAGAAAACTCGGATCGTCAAAAACTCACTTCCATCGTGTACAGCGTGTCCGAATTGACCTAGAAACATGTTCAAATTGCCGAAAAGTTTTTTTAATGGAACCCATATAATGGCACATGCCAGTTTTAGGGTCCCAAATACCGTAATTTTCAGTCGTCCTCAGGGCACGAGCCTGGAAACGTTTTTTTCGCTAAATTCTATTACATCCCAGTTGCAAACCACCAACTGGACCCAACTAGCATGAATTTTCGACCCCAAGTCTTTCGTGGCACCTGTGGTACACTGGTCACGGGTTCCACGGAAAGGGCTCAAAATTAGCCAAAAACAGGCTTTATTGGCTTATAACTCGCGATAGAAAACTCGGATCGTCGAAAACTTACCTCCATCGTGTAGAGCGTGTCCGATTTGACCTAGAAACATGTTCAAATTGCCGAAAAGTTTTTTTAATGGAACCCATATAATGGCACATGCCAGTTTTAGGGTCCCAAATACCGTAATTTTCAGTGGTCAGCAGGGCTCGAGCCTGAAATCATTTTTTCGGTAAATTCTACTGAATCCTAGTTGCAAACCACCAACTGGACCCAACTAGCATGCATTTTCGACCCCAAGTCTTTCGTGGCACCTGTGGTACACTGGTCACGGGTTCCACGGAAAGGGCTCAAAATTAGCCAAAAACAGGCTTTATTGGCTTATAACTCGCGATAGAAAACTCGGATCGTCGAAAACTCACTTCCATCGTGTAGAGCGTGTCCGAATTGACCTAGAAACATGTTCAAATTGCCGAAAAGTTTTTTTAATGGAACCCATATAATGGCACATGCCAGTTTTAGGGTCCCAAATACCGTAATTTTCAGTGGTCAGCAGGGCTCGAGCCTGGAAACGTTTTTTCGCTAAATTCTATTACATCCCAGTTGCAAACCACCAACTGGACCCAACTAGCATGAATTTTCGACCCCAAGTCTTTCGTGGCACCTGTGGTACACTGGTCACGGGTTCCACGGAAAGGGCTCAAAATTAGCCAAAAAACAGGCTTTATTGGCTTATAACTCGCGATAGAAAACTCGGATCGTCGAAAACTCAGTTCCATCGTGTAGAGCGTGTCCGAATTGACCTAGAAACATGTTCAAATTGCCGAAAAGTTTTTTTAATGGAACCCATATAATGGCACATGCCAGTTTTAGGGTCCCAAATACCGTAATTTTCAGTGGTCAGCAGGGCTCGAGCCTGGAAACGTTTTTTCGCCAAATTCTACTGAATCCTAGTTGCAAACCACCAACTGGGCCCAACTAGCATGAATTTTCGACCCCAAGTCTTTCGTGGCACCTGTGGTACACTGGTCACGGGTTCCACGGAAAGGGCTCAAAATTAGCCAAAAACAAGCTTTATTGGCTTATAACTCGCGATAGAAAACTCGGATCGTCGAAAACCCACTTCCATCGTGTAGAGCGTGTCCGAATTGACCTAGAAACTTGTTCAAATTGCCGAAAAGTTTTTTTAATGGAACCCATATGATGGCACATGCCAGTTTTAGGGTCCCAAATACCGTAATTTTCAGTCGTCCTCAGTGCACGAGCCTGGAAACGTTTTTTCGCTAAATTCTATTACATCCCAGTTGCAAACCACCAACTGGACCCAACTAGCATGAATTTTCGACCCCAAGTCTTTCGTGGTACCTGTGGTACACTGGTCACGGGTTCCACGGAAAGGGCTCAAAATTAGCCAAAAAAAGGCTTTATTGGCTTATAACTCGCGATAGAAAACTCGGATCGTCGAAAACTCACTTCCATCGTGTAGAGCGTGTCCGAATTGACCTAGAAACATGTTCAAATTGCCGAAAAGTTTTTTTAATGGAACCCATATAATGGCACATGCCAGTTTTAGGGTCCCAAATACCTTAATTTTCAGTGGTCAGCAGGGCTCGAGCCTGGAATAATTTTTTCGGTAAATTCTACTGAATCCTAGTTGCAAACCACCAACTGGACCCAACTAGCATGAATTTTCGACCCCAAGTCTTTCGTGGCACCTGTGGTACACTGGTCACGGGTTCCACGGAAAGGGCTCAAAATTAGCCAAAAACAGGCTTTATTGGCTTTTAACTCGCGATAGAAAACTCGGATCGTCGAAAACTCACTTCCATCGTGTAGAGCGTGTCCGAATTGACCTAGAAACATGTTCAAATTGCCGAAAAGTTTTTTTAATGGAACCCATATAATGGCACATGCCAGTTTTAGGGTCCCAAATACCGTAATTTTCAGTGGTCAGCAGGGCTCGAGCCTGGAAACGTTTTTTCGCTAAATTCTATTACATCCCAGTTGCAAACCACCAACTGGACCCAACTAGCATGAATTTTCGACCCCAAGTCTTTCGTGGCACCTGTGGTACACTGGTCACGGGTTCCACGGAAAGGGCTCAAAATTAGCCAAAAAACAGGCTTTATTGGCTTATAACTCGCGATAGAAAACTCGGATCGTCAAAAACTTAGTTCCATCGTGTAGAGCGTGTCCGAATTGACCTAGAAACATGTTCAAATTGCCGAAAAGTTTTTTTAATGGAACCCATATAATGGCACATGCCAGTTTTAGGGTCCCAAATACCTTAATTTTCAGTGGTCAGCAGGGCTCGAGCCTGGAATAATTTTTTCGGTAAATTCTACTGAATCCTAGTTGCAAACCACCAACTGGACCCAACTAGCATGAATTTTCGACCCCAAGTCTTTCGTGGCACCTGTGGTACACTGGTCACGGGTTCCACGGAAAGGGCTCAAAATTAGCCAAAAACAGGCTTTATTGGCTTTTAACTCGCGATAGAAAACTCGGATCGTCGAAAACTCACTTCCATCGTGTAGAGCGTGTCCGAATTGACCTAGAAACATGTTCAAATTGCCGAAAAGTTTTTTTAATGGAACCCATATAATGGCACATGCCAGTTTTAGGGTCCCAAATACCGTAATTTTCAGTGGTCAGCAGGGCTCGAGCCTGGAAACGTTTTTTCGCTAAATTCTATTACATCCCAGTTGCAAACCACCAACTGGACCCAACTAGCATGAATTTTCGACCCCAAGTCTTTCGTGGCACCTGTGGTACACTGGTCACGGGTTCCACGGAAAGGGCTCAAAATTAGCCAAAAACAGGCTTTATTGGCTTATAACTCGCGATAGAAAACTCGGATCGTCAAAAACTCACTTCCATCGTGTACAGCGTGTCCGAATTGACCTAGAAACATGTTCAAATTGCCGAAAAGTTTTTTTAATGGAACCCATATAATGGCACATGCCAGTTTTAGGGTCCCAAATACCGTAATTTTCAGTCGTCCTCAGGGCACGAGCCTGGAAACGTTTTTTTCGCTAAATTCTATTACATCCCAGTTGCAAACCACCAACTGGACCCAACTAGCATGAATTTTCGACCCCAAGTCTTTCGTGGCACCTGTGGTACACTGGTCACGGGTTCCACGGAAAGGGCTCAAAATTAGCCAAAAACAGGCTTTATTGGCTTATAACTCGCGATAGAAAACTCGGATCGTCGAAAACTTACCTCCATCGTGTAGAGCGTGTCCGATTTGACCTAGAAACATGTTCAAATTGCCGAAAAGTTTTTTTAATGGAACCCATATAATGGCACATGCCAGTTTTAGGGTCCCAAATACCGTAATTTTCAGTGGTCAGCAGGGCTCGAGCCTGAAATCATTTTTTCGGTAAATTCTACTGAATCCTAGTTGCAAACCACCAACTGGACCCAACTAGCATGCATTTTCGACCCCAAGTCTTTCGTGGCACCTGTGGTACACTGGTCACGGGTTCCACGGAAAGGGCTCAAAATTAGCCAAAAACAGGCTTTATTGGCTTATAACTCGCGATAGAAAACTCGGATCGTCGAAAACTCACTTCCATCGTGTAGAGCGTGTCCGAATTGACCTAGAAACATGTTCAAATTGCCGAAAAGTTTTTTTAATGGAACCCATATAATGGCACATGCCAGTTTTAGGGTCCCAAATACCGTAATTTTCAGTGGTCAGCAGGGCTCGAGCCTGGAAACGTTTTTTCGCTAAATTCTATTACATCCCAGTTGCAAACCACCAACTGGACCCAACTAGCATGAATTTTCGACCCCAAGTCTTTCGTGGCACCTGTGGTACACTGGTCACGGGTTCCACGGAAAGGGCTCAAAATTAGCCAAAAAACAGGCTTTATTGGCTTATAACTCGCGATAGAAAACTCGGATCGTCGAAAACTCAGTTCCATCGTGTAGAGCGTGTCCGAATTGACCTAGAAACATGTTCAAATTGCCGAAAAGTTTTTTTAATGGAACCCATATAATGGCACATGCCAGTTTTAGGGTCCCAAATACCGTAATTTTCAGTGGTCAGCAGGGCTCGAGCCTGGAAACGTTTTTTCGCCAAATTCTACTGAATCCTAGTTGCAAACCACCAACTGGGCCCAACTAGCATGAATTTTCGACCCCAAGTCTTTCGTGGCACCTGTGGTACACTGGTCACGGGTTCCACGGAAAGGGCTCAAAATTAGCCAAAAACAAGCTTTATTGGCTTATAACTCGCGATAGAAAACTCGGATCGTCGAAAACCCACTTCCATCGTGTAGAGCGTGTCCGAATTGACCTAGAAACTTGTTCAAATTGCCGAAAAGTTTTTTTAATGGAACCCATATGATGGCACATGCCAGTTTTAGGGTCCCAAATACCGTAATTTTCAGTCGTCCTCAGTGCACGAGCCTGGAAACGTTTTTTCGCTAAATTCTATTACATCCCAGTTGCAAACCACCAACTGGACCCAACTAGCATGAATTTTCGACCCCAAGTCTTTCGTGGTACCTGTGGTACACTGGTCACGGGTTCCACGGAAAGGGCTCAAAATTAGCCAAAAAAAGGCTTTATTGGCTTATAACTCGCGATAGAAAACTCGGATCGTCGAAAACTCACTTCCATCGTGTAGAGCGTGTCCGAATTGACCTAGAAACATGTTCAAATTGCCGAAAAGTTTTTTTAATGGAACCCATATAATGGCACATGCCAGTTTTAGGGTCCCAAATACCTTAATTTTCAGTGGTCAGCAGGGCTCGAGCCTGGAATAATTTTTTCGGTAAATTCTACTGAATCCTAGTTGCAAACCACCAACTGGACCCAACTAGCATGAATTTTCGACCCCAAGTCTTTCGTGGCACCTGTGGTACACTGGTCACGGGTTCCACGGAAAGGGCTCAAAATTAGCCAAAAACAGGCTTTATTGGCTTTTAACTCGCGATAGAAAACTCGGATCGTCGAAAACTCACTTCCATCGTGTAGAGCGTGTCCGAATTGACCTAGAAACATGTTCAAATTGCCGAAAAGTTTTTTTAATGGAACCCATATAATGGCACATGCCAGTTTTAGGGTCCCAAATACCGTAATTTTCAGTGGTCAGCAGGGCTCGAGCCTGGAAACGTTTTTTCGCTAAATTCTATTACATCCCAGTTGCAAACCACCAACTGGACCCAACTAGCATGAATTTTCGACCCCAAGTCTTTCGTGGCACCTGTGGTACACTGGTCACGGGTTCCACGGAAAGGGCTCAAAATTAGCCAAAAACAGGCTTTATTGGCTTATAACTCGCGATAGAAAACTCGGATCGTCAAAAACTCACTTCCATCGTGTACAGCGTGTCCGAATTGACCTAGAAACATGTTCAAATTGCCGAAAAGTTTTTTTAATGGAACCCATATAATGACACATGCCAGTTTTAGGGTCCCAAATACCGTAATTTTCAGTGGTCAGCAGGGCTCGAGCCTGGAATCATTTTTTCGGTAAATTCTACTGAATCCTAGTTGCAAACCACCAACTGGACCCAACTAGCATGAATTTTCGACCCCAAGTCTTTCGTGGCACCTGTGGTACACTGGTCACGGGTTCCACGGAAAGGGCTCAAAATTAGCCAAAAACAGGCTTTATTGGCTTATAACTCGCGATAGAAAACTCGGATCGTCGAAAACTCACTTCCATCGTGTAGAGCGTGTCCGAATTGACCTAGAAACATGTTCAAATTGCCGAAAAGTTTTTTTAATGGAACCCATATAATGGCACATGCCAGTTTTAGGGTCCCAAATACCGTAATTTTCAGTGGTCAGCAGGGCTCGAGCCTGGAAACGTTTTTTCGCTAAATTCTATTACATCCCAGTTGCAAACCACCAACTGGACCCAACTAGCATGAATTTTCGACCCCAAGTCTTTCGTGGCACCTGTGGTACACTGGTCACGGGTTCCACGGAAAGGGCTCAAAATTAGCCAAAAACAGGCTTTATTGGCTTATAACTCGCGATAGAAAACTCGGATCGTCAAAAACTCACTTCCATCGTGTACAGCGTGTCCGAATTGACCTAGAAACATGTTCAAATTGCCGAAAAGTTTTTTTAATGGAACCCATATAATGGCACATGCCAGTTTTAGGGTCCCAAATACCGTAATTTTCAGTCGTCCTCAGGGCACGAGCCTGGAAACGTTTTTTTCGCTAAATTCTATTACATCCCAGTTGCAAACCACCAACTGGACCCAACTAGCATGAATTTTCGACCCCAAGTCTTTCGTGGCACCTGTGGTACACTGGTCACGGGTTCCACGGAAAGGGCTCAAAATTAGCCAAAAACAGGCTTTATTGGCTTATAACTCGCGATAGAAAACTCGGATCGTCGAAAACTTACCTCCATCGTGTAGAGCGTGTCCGATTTGACCTAGAAACATGTTCAAATTGCCGAAAAGTTTTTTTAATGGAACCCATATAATGGCACATGCCAGTTTTAGGGTCCCAAATACCGTAATTTTCAGTGGTCAGCAGGGCTCGAGCCTGAAATCATTTTTTCGGTAAATTCTACTGAATCCTAGTTGCAAACCACCAACTGGACCCAACTAGCATGCATTTTCGACCCCAAGTCTTTCGTGGCACCTGTGGTACACTGGTCACGGGTTCCACGGAAAGGGCTCAAAATTAGCCAAAAACAGGCTTTATTGGCTTATAACTCGCGATAGAAAACTCGGATCGTCGAAAACTCACTTCCATCGTGTAGAGCGTGTCCGAATTGACCTAGAAACATGTTCAAATTGCCGAAAAGTTTTTTTAATGGAACCCATATAATGGCACATGCCAGTTTTAGGGTCCCAAATACCGTAATTTTCAGTGGTCAGCAGGGCTCGAGCCTGGAAACGTTTTTTCGCTAAATTCTATTACATCCCAGTTGCAAACCACCAACTGGACCCAACTAGCATGAATTTTCGACCCCAAGTCTTTCGTGGCACCTGTGGTACACTGGTCACGGGTTCCACGGAAAGGGCTCAAAATTAGCCAAAAAACAGGCTTTATTGGCTTATAACTCGCGATAGAAAACTCGGATCGTCGAAAACTCAGTTCCATCGTGTAGAGCGTGTCCGAATTGACCTAGAAACATGTTCAAATTGCCGAAAAGTTTTTTTAATGGAACCCATATAATGGCACATGCCAGTTTTAGGGTCCCAAATACCGTAATTTTCAGTGGTCAGCAGGGCTCGAGCCTGGAAACGTTTTTTCGCCAAATTCTACTGAATCCTAGTTGCAAACCACCAACTGGGCCCAACTAGCATGAATTTTCGACCCCAAGTCTTTCGTGGCACCTGTGGTACACTGGTCACGGGTTCCACGGAAAGGGCTCAAAATTAGCCAAAAACAAGCTTTATTGGCTTATAACTCGCGATAGAAAACTCGGATCGTCGAAAACCCACTTCCATCGTGTAGAGCGTGTCCGAATTGACCTAGAAACTTGTTCAAATTGCCGAAAAGTTTTTTTAATGGAACCCATATGATGGCACATGCCAGTTTTAGGGTCCCAAATACCGTAATTTTCAGTCGTCCTCAGTGCACGAGCCTGGAAACGTTTTTTCGCTAAATTCTATTACATCCCAGTTGCAAACCACCAACTGGACCCAACTAGCATGAATTTTCGACCCCAAGTCTTTCGTGGTACCTGTGGTACACTGGTCACGGGTTCCACGGAAAGGGCTCAAAATTAGCCAAAAAAAGGCTTTATTGGCTTATAACTCGCGATAGAAAACTCGGATCGTCGAAAACTCACTTCCATCGTGTAGAGCGTGTCCGAATTGACCTAGAAACATGTTCAAATTGCCGAAAAGTTTTTTTAATGGAACCCATATAATGGCACATGCCAGTTTTAGGGTCCCAAATACCTTAATTTTCAGTGGTCAGCAGGGCTCGAGCCTGGAATAATTTTTTCGGTAAATTCTACTGAATCCTAGTTGCAAACCACCAACTGGACCCAACTAGCATGAATTTTCGACCCCAAGTCTTTCGTGGCACCTGTGGTACACTGGTCACGGGTTCCACGGAAAGGGCTCAAAATTAGCCAAAAACAGGCTTTATTGGCTTTTAACTCGCGATAGAAAACTCGGATCGTCGAAAACTCACTTCCATCGTGTAGAGCGTGTCCGAATTGACCTAGAAACATGTTCAAATTGCCGAAAAGTTTTTTTAATGGAACCCATATAATGGCACATGCCAGTTTTAGGGTCCCAAATACCGTAATTTTCAGTGGTCAGCAGGGCTCGAGCCTGGAAACGTTTTTTCGCTAAATTCTATTACATCCCAGTTGCAAACCACCAACTGGACCCAACTAGCATGAATTTTCGACCCCAAGTCTTTCGTGGCACCTGTGGTACACTGGTCACGGGTTCCACGGAAAGGGCTCAAAATTAGCCAAAAAACAGGCTTTATTGGCTTATAACTCGCGATAGAAAACTCGGATCGTCAAAAACTTAGTTCCATCGTGTAGAGCGTGTCCGAATTGACCTAGAAACATGTTCAAATTGCCGAAAAGTTTTTTTAATGGAACCCATATAATGGCACATGCCAGTTTTAGGGTCCCAAATACCTTAATTTTCAGTGGTCAGCAGGGCTCGAGCCTGGAATAATTTTTTCGGTAAATTCTACTGAATCCTAGTTGCAAACCACCAACTGGACCCAACTAGCATGAATTTTCGACCCCAAGTCTTTCGTGGCACCTGTGGTACACTGGTCACGGGTTCCACGGAAAGGGCTCAAAATTAGCCAAAAACAGGCTTTATTGGCTTTTAACTCGCGATAGAAAACTCGGATCGTCGAAAACTCACTTCCATCGTGTAGAGCGTGTCCGAATTGACCTAGAAACATGTTCAAATTGCCGAAAAGTTTTTTTAATGGAACCCATATAATGGCACATGCCAGTTTTAGGGTCCCAAATACCGTAATTTTCAGTGGTCAGCAGGGCTCGAGCCTGGAAACGTTTTTTCGCTAAATTCTATTACATCCCAGTTGCAAACCACCAACTGGACCCAACTAGCATGAATTTTCGACCCCAAGTCTTTCGTGGCACCTGTGGTACACTGGTCACGGGTTCCACGGAAAGGGCTCAAAATTAGCCAAAAACAGGCTTTATTGGCTTATAACTCGCGATAGAAAACTCGGATCGTCAAAAACTCACTTCCATCGTGTACAGCGTGTCCGAATTGACCTAGAAACATGTTCAAATTGCCGAAAAGTTTTTTTAATGGAACCCATATAATGGCACATGCCAGTTTTAGGGTCCCAAATACCGTAATTTTCAGTCGTCCTCAGGGCACGAGCCTGGAAACGTTTTTTTCGCTAAATTCTATTACATCCCAGTTGCAAACCACCAACTGGACCCAACTAGCATGAATTTTCGACCCCAAGTCTTTCGTGGCACCTGTGGTACACTGGTCACGGGTTCCACGGAAAGGGCTCAAAATTAGCCAAAAACAGGCTTTATTGGCTTATAACTCGCGATAGAAAACTCGGATCGTCGAAAACTTACCTCCATCGTGTAGAGCGTGTCCGATTTGACCTAGAAACATGTTCAAATTGCCGAAAAGTTTTTTTAATGGAACCCATATAATGGCACATGCCAGTTTTAGGGTCCCAAATACCGTAATTTTCAGTGGTCAGCAGGGCTCGAGCCTGAAATCATTTTTTCGGTAAATTCTACTGAATCCTAGTTGCAAACCACCAACTGGACCCAACTAGCATGCATTTTCGACCCCAAGTCTTTCGTGGCACCTGTGGTACACTGGTCACGGGTTCCACGGAAAGGGCTCAAAATTAGCCAAAAACAGGCTTTATTGGCTTATAACTCGCGATAGAAAACTCGGATCGTCGAAAACTCACTTCCATCGTGTAGAGCGTGTCCGAATTGACCTAGAAACATGTTCAAATTGCCGAAAAGTTTTTTTAATGGAACCCATATAATGGCACATGCCAGTTTTAGGGTCCCAAATACCGTAATTTTCAGTGGTCAGCAGGGCTCGAGCCTGGAAACGTTTTTTCGCTAAATTCTATTACATCCCAGTTGCAAACCACCAACTGGACCCAACTAGCATGAATTTTCGACCCCAAGTCTTTCGTGGCACCTGTGGTACACTGGTCACGGGTTCCACGGAAAGGGCTCAAAATTAGCCAAAAAACAGGCTTTATTGGCTTATAACTCGCGATAGAAAACTCGGATCGTCGAAAACTCAGTTCCATCGTGTAGAGCGTGTCCGAATTGACCTAGAAACATGTTCAAATTGCCGAAAAGTTTTTTTAATGGAACCCATATAATGGCACATGCCAGTTTTAGGGTCCCAAATACCGTAATTTTCAGTGGTCAGCAGGGCTCGAGCCTGGAAACGTTTTTTCGCCAAATTCTACTGAATCCTAGTTGCAAACCACCAACTGGGCCCAACTAGCATGAATTTTCGACCCCAAGTCTTTCGTGGCACCTGTGGTACACTGGTCACGGGTTCCACGGAAAGGGCTCAAAATTAGCCAAAAACAAGCTTTATTGGCTTATAACTCGCGATAGAAAACTCGGATCGTCGAAAACCCACTTCCATCGTGTAGAGCGTGTCCGAATTGACCTAGAAACTTGTTCAAATTGCCGAAAAGTTTTTTTAATGGAACCCATATGATGGCACATGCCAGTTTTAGGGTCCCAAATACCGTAATTTTCAGTCGTCCTCAGTGCACGAGCCTGGAAACGTTTTTTCGCTAAATTCTATTACATCCCAGTTGCAAACCACCAACTGGACCCAACTAGCATGAATTTTCGACCCCAAGTCTTTCGTGGTACCTGTGGTACACTGGTCACGGGTTCCACGGAAAGGGCTCAAAATTAGCCAAAAAAAGGCTTTATTGGCTTATAACTCGCGATAGAAAACTCGGATCGTCGAAAACTCACTTCCATCGTGTAGAGCGTGTCCGAATTGACCTAGAAACATGTTCAAATTGCCGAAAAGTTTTTTTAATGGAACCCATATAATGGCACATGCCAGTTTTAGGGTCCCAAATACCTTAATTTTCAGTGGTCAGCAGGGCTCGAGCCTGGAATAATTTTTTCGGTAAATTCTACTGAATCCTAGTTGCAAACCACCAACTGGACCCAACTAGCATGAATTTTCGACCCCAAGTCTTTCGTGGCACCTGTGGTACACTGGTCACGGGTTCCACGGAAAGGGCTCAAAATTAGCCAAAAACAGGCTTTATTGGCTTTTAACTCGCGATAGAAAACTCGGATCGTCGAAAACTCACTTCCATCGTGTAGAGCGTGTCCGAATTGACCTAGAAACATGTTCAAATTGCCGAAAAGTTTTTTTAATGGAACCCATATAATGGCACATGCCAGTTTTAGGGTCCCAAATACCGTAATTTTCAGTGGTCAGCAGGGCTCGAGCCTGGAAACGTTTTTTCGCTAAATTCTATTACATCCCAGTTGCAAACCACCAACTGGACCCAACTAGCATGAATTTTCGACCCCAAGTCTTTCGTGGCACCTGTGGTACACTGGTCACGGGTTCCACGGAAAGGGCTCAAAATTAGCCAAAAAACAGGCTTTATTGGCTTATAACTCGCGATAGAAAACTCGGATCGTCAAAAACTTAGTTCCATCGTGTAGAGCGTGTCCGAATTGACCTAGAAACATGTTCAAATTGCCGAAAAGTTTTTTTAATGGAACCCATATAATGGCACATGCCAGTTTTAGGGTCCCAAATACCTTAATTTTCAGTGGTCAGCAGGGCTCGAGCCTGGAATAATTTTTTCGGTAAATTCTACTGAATCCTAGTTGCAAACCACCAACTGGACCCAACTAGCATGAATTTTCGACCCCAAGTCTTTCGTGGCACCTGTGGTACACTGGTCACGGGTTCCACGGAAAGGGCTCAAAATTAGCCAAAAACAGGCTTTATTGGCTTTTAACTCGCGATAGAAAACTCGGATCGTCGAAAACTCACTTCCATCGTGTAGAGCGTGTCCGAATTGACCTAGAAACATGTTCAAATTGCCGAAAAGTTTTTTTAATGGAACCCATATAATGGCACATGCCAGTTTTAGGGTCCCAAATACCGTAATTTTCAGTGGTCAGCAGGGCTCGAGCCTGGAAACGTTTTTTCGCTAAATTCTATTACATCCCAGTTGCAAACCACCAACTGGACCCAACTAGCATGAATTTTCGACCCCAAGTCTTTCGTGGCACCTGTGGTACACTGGTCACGGGTTCCACGGAAAGGGCTCAAAATTAGCCAAAAAAACAGGATTTATTGGCTTATAACTCGCGATAGAAAACTCGGATCGTCGAAAACTTAGTTCCATCGTGTAGAGCGTGTCCGAATTGACCTAGAAACATGTTCAAATTGCCGAAAAGTTTTTTTAATGGAACCCATATAATGGCACATGCCAGTTTTAGGGTCCCAAATACCGTAATTTTCAGTGGTCAGCAGGGCTCGAGCCTGGAAACGTTTTTTCGCCAAATTCTACTGAATCCTAGTTGCAAACCACCAACTGGGCCCAACTAGCATGAATTTTCGACCCCAAGTCTTTCGTGGCACCTGTGGTACACTGGTCACGGGTTCCACGGAAAGGGCTCAAAATTAGCCAAAAACAAGCTTTATTGGCTTATAACTCGCGATAGAAAACTCGGATCGTCGAAAACCCACTTCCATCGTGTAGAGCGTGTCCGAATTGACCTAGAAACTTGTTCAAATTGCCGAAAAGTTTTTTTAATGGAACCCATATGATGGCACATGCCAGTTTTAGGGTCCCAAATACCGTAATTTTCAGTCGTCCTCAGTGCACGAGCCTGGAAACGTTTTTTCGCTAAATTCTATTACATCCCAGTTGCAAACCACCAACTGGACCCAACTAGCATGAATTTTCGACCCCAAGTCTTTCGTGGCACCTGTGGTACACTGGTCACGGGTTCCACGGAAAGGGCTCAAAATTAGCCAAAAACAGGCTTTATTGGCTTATAACTCGCGATAGAAAACTCGGATCGTCGAAAACTCACTTCCATCGTGTAGAGCGTGTCCGAATTGACCTAGAAACATGTTCAAATTGCCGAAAAGTTTTTTTAATGGAACCCATATAATGGCACATGCCAGTTTTAGGGTCCCAAATACCTTAATTTTCAGTGGTCAGCAGGGCTCGAGCCTGGAATAATTTTTTCGGTAAATTCTACTGAATCCTAGTTGCAAACCACCAACTGGACCCAACTAGCATGAATTTTCGACCCCAAGTCTTTCGTGGCACCTGTGGTACACTGGTCACGGGTTCCACGGAAAGGGCTCAAAATTAGCCAAAAACAGGCTTTATTGGCTTATAACTCGCGATAGAAAACTCGGATCGTCGAAAACTCACTTCCATCGTGTAGAGCGTGTCCGAATTGACCTAGAAACATGTTCAAATTGCCGAAAAGTTTTTTTAATGGAACCCATATAATGGCACATGCCAGTTTTAGGGTCCCAAATACCGTAATTTTCAGTGGTCAGCAGGGCTCGAGCCTGGAAACGTTTTTTCGCTAAATTCTATTACATCCCAGTTGCAAACCACCAACTGGACCCAACTAGCATGAATTTTCGACCCCAAGTCTTTCGTGGCACCTGTGGTACACTGGTCACGGGTTCCACGGAAAGGGCTCAAAATAAACCAAAAACAGGCTTTATTGGCTTATAACTCGCGATAGAAAACTCGGATCGTCGAAAACTCACTTCCATCGTGTAGAGCGTGTCCGAATTGACCTAGAAACATGTTCAAATTGCCGAAAAGTTTTTTAATGGAACCCATATAATGGCACATGCCAGTTTTAGGGTCCCAAATACCGTAATTTTCAGTGGTCAGCAGGGCTCGAGCCTGGAAACGTTTTTTCGCTAAATTCTACTGAATCCTAGTTGCAAACCACCAACTGGGCCCAACTAGCATGAATTTTCGACCCCAAGTCTTTCGTGGCACCTGTGGTACACTGGTCACGGGTTCCACGGAAAGGGCTCAAAATTAGCCAAAAACAGGCTTTATTGGCTTATAACTCGCGATAGAAAACTCGGATCGTCGAAAACCCACTTCCATCGTGTAGAGCGTGTCCGAATTGACCTAGAAACTTGTTCAAATTGCCGAAAAGTTTTTTTAATGGAATCCATATAATGGCACATGCCAGTTTTAGGGTCCCAAATACCGTAATTTTCAGTCGTCCTCAGGGCACGAGCCTGGAAACGTTTTTTCGCTAAATTCTATTACATCCCAGTTGCAAACCACCAACTGGATCCAACTAGCATGAATTTTCGACCCCAAGTCTTTCGTGGCACCTGTGGTACACTGGTCACGGGTTCCACGGAAAGGGCTCAAAATTAGCCAAAAACAGGCTTTATTGGCTTATAACTCGCGATAGAAAACTCGGATCGTCGAAAACTCACTTCCATCGTGTAGAGCATGTCCGAATTGACCTAGAAACATGTTCAAATTGCCGAAACGTTTTTTTAATGGAACCCATATAATGGTACATGCCAGTTTTAGGGTCCCAAATACCGTAAATTTCAGTGGTCAGCAGGGCTCGAGCCTGGAATCATTTTTTCGGTAAATTCTACTGAATCCTAGTTGCAAACCACCAACTGGACCCAACTAGCATGAATTTTCGACCCCAAGTCTTTCGTGGCACCTGTGGTACACTGGTCACGGGTTCCACGGAAAGGGCTCAAAATTAGCCAAAAACAGGCTTTATTGGCTTATAACTCGCGATAGAAAACTCGGATCGTCGAAAACTCACTTCCATCGTGTAGAGCGTGTCCGAATTGACCTAGAAACATGTTCAAATTGCCGAAAAGTTTTTTTAATGGAACCCATATAATGGCACATGCCAGTTTTAGGGTCCCAAATACCGTAATTTTCAGTGGTCAGCAGGGCTCGAGCCTGGAAACGTTTTTTCGCTAAATTCTACTGAATCCTAGTTGCAAACCACCAACTGGGCCCAACTAGCATGAATTTTCGACCCCAAGTCTTTCGTGGCACCTGTGGTACACTGGTCACGGGTTCCACGGAAAGGGCTCAAAATTAGCCAAAAACAGGCTTTATTGGCTTATAACTCGCGATAGAAAACTCGGATCGTCGAAAACCCACTTCCATCGTGTAGAGCGTGTCCGAATTGACCTAGAAACTTGTTCAAATTGCCGAAAAGTTTTTTTAATGGAATCCATATAATGGCACATGCCAGTTTTAGGGTCCCAAATACCGTAATTTTCAGTCGTCCTCAGGGCACGAGCCTGGAAACGTTTTTTCGCTAAATTCTATTACATCCCAGTTGCAAACCACCAACTGGATCCAACTAGCATGAATTTTCGACCCCAAGTCTTTCGTGGCACCTGTGGTACACTGGTCACGGGTTCCACGGAAAGGGCTCAAAATTAGCCAAAAACAGGCTTTATTGGCTTATAACTCGCGATAGAAAACTCGGATCGTCGAAAACTCACTTCCATCGTGTAGAGCATGTCCGAATTGACCTAGAAACATGTTCAAATTGCCGAAAAGTTTTTTTAATGGAACCCATATAATGGCACATGCCAGTTTTAGGGTCCCAAATACCGTAATTTTCAGTGGTCAGCAGGGCTCGAGCCTGGAAACGTTTTTTCGCTAAATTCTACTGAATCCTAGTTGCAAACCACCAACTGGACCCAACTAGCATGAATTTTCGACTCCAAGTCTTTCGTGGCACCTGTGGTACACTGGTCACGGGTTCCACGGAAAGGGCTCAAAATTAGCCAAAAACAGGCTTTATTGGCTTATAACTCGCGATAGAAAACTCGGATCGTCGAAAACTCACTTCCATCGTGTAGAGCGTGTCCGAATTGACCTAGAAACATGTTCAAATTGCCGAAAAGTTTTTTTAATGGAACCCATATAATGGCACATGCCAGTTTTAGGGTCCCAAATACCGTAATTTTCAGTCGTCCTCAGGGCACGAGCCTGGAAACGTTTTTTCGCTAAATTCTATTACATCCCAGTTGCAAACCACCAACTGGATCCAACTAGCATGAATTTTCGACCCCAAGTCTTTCGTGGCACCTGTGGTACACTGGTCACGGGTTCCACGGAAAGGGCTCAAAATTAGCCAAAAACAGGCTTTATTGGCTTATAACTCGCGATAGAAAACTCGGATCGTCGAAAACTCACTTCCATCGTGTAGAGCGTGTCCGAATTGACCTAGAAACATGTTCAAATTGCCGAAAAGTTTTTTAATGGAACCCATATAATGGCACATGCCAGTTTTAGGGTCCCAAATACCGTAATTTTCAGTGGTCAGCAGGGCTCGAGCCTGGAAACGTTTTTTCGCTAAATTCTACTGAATCCTAGTTGCAAACCACCAACTGGGCCCAACTAGCATGAATTTTCGACCCCAAGTCTTTCGTGGCACCTGTGGTACACTGGTCACGGGTTCCACGGAAAGGGCTCAAAATTAGCCAAAAACAGGCTTTATTGGCTTATAACTCGCGATAGAAAACTCGGATCGTCGAAAACCTACTTCCATCGTGTAGAGCGTGTCCGAATTGACCTAGAAACTTGTTCAAATTGCCGAAAAGTTTTTTTAATGGAATCCATATAATGGCACATGCCAGTTTTAGGGTCCCAAATACCGTAATTTTCAGTCGTCCTCAGGGCACGAGCCTGGAAACGTTTTTTCGCTAAATTCTATTACATCCCAGTTGCAAACCACCAACTGGATCCAACTAGCATGAATTTTCGACCCCAAGTCTTTCGTGGCACCTGTGGTACACTGGTCACGGGTTCCACGGAAAGGGCTCAAAATTAGCCAAAAACAGGCTTTATTGGCTTATAACTCGCGATAGAAAACTCGGATCGTCGAAAACCCACTTCCATCGTGTAGAGCGTGTCCGAATTGACCTAGAAGCTTGTTCAAATTGCCGAAAAGTTTTTTTAATGGAACCCATATAATGGCACATGCCAGTTTTAGGGTCCCAAATACCGTAATTTTCAGTCGTCCTCAGGGCACGAGCCTGGAAACGTTTTTTCGCTAAATTCTATTACATCCCAGTTGCAAACCACAACTGGACCCAACTAGCATGAATTTTCGACCCCAAGTCTTTCGTGGCACCTGTGGTACACTGGTCACGGGTTCCACGGAAAGGGCTCAAAATTAGCCAAAAACAGGCTTTATTGGCTTATAACTCGCGATAGAAAACTCGGATCGTCGAAAACCCACTTCCATCGTGTAGAGCATGTCCGAATTGACCTAGAACCATGTTCAAATTGCCGAAAAGTTTTTTTAATGGAACCCATATAATGGCACATGCCAGTTTTAGGGTCCCAAATACCGTAATTTTCAGTGGTCAGCAGGGCTCGAGCCTGGAAACGTTTTTTCGCTAAATTCTACTGAATCCTAGTTGCAAACCACCAACTGGACCCAACTAGCATTAATTTTCGACCCCAAGTCTTTCGTGGCACCTGTGGTACACTGGTCACGGGTTCCACGGAAAGGGCTCAAAATTAGCCAAAAACAGGCTTTATTGGCTTATAACTCGCGATAGAAAACTCGGATCGTCGAAAACCCACTTCCATCGTGTAGAGCGTGTCCGAATTGACCTAGAAGCTTGTTCAAATTGCCGAAATTTTTTTTTAATGGAACCCATATAATGGCACATGCCAGTTTTAGGGTCCCAAATACCGTAATTTTCAGTCGTCCTCAGGGCACGAGCCTGGAAACGTTTTTTCGCTAAATTCTATTACATCCCAGTTGCAAACCACCAACTGGACCCAACTAGCATGAATTTTCGACCCCAAGTCTTTCGTGGCACCTGTGGTACACTGGTCACGGGTTCCACGGAAAGGGCTCAAAATTAGCCAAAAACAGGCTTTATTGGCTTATAACTCGCGATAGAAAACTCGGATCGTCGAAAACTCACTTCCATCGTGTAGAGCGTGTCCGAATTGACCTAGAAACATGTTCTAATTGCCGAAAAGTTTTTTTAATGGAACCCATATAATGGCACATGCCAGTTTTAGGGTCCTAAATACCGTAATTTTCAGTGGTCAGCAGGGCTCGAGCCTGGAATCATTTTTTCGGTAAATTCTACTGAATCCTAGTTGCAAACCACCAACTGGATCCAACTAGCATGAATTTTCGACCCCAAGTCTTTCGTGGCACCTGTGGTACACTGGTCACGGGTTCCACGGAAAGGGCTCAAAATTAGCCAAAAACAGGCTTTATTGGCTTATAACTCGCGATAGAAAACTCGGATCGTCGAAAACTCACTTCCATCGTGTAGAGCGTGTCCGAATTGACCTAGAAACATGTTCAAATTGCCGAAAAGTTTTTTTAATGGAACCCATATAATGGCACATGCCAGTTTTAGGGTCCCAAATACCGTAATTTTCAGTGGTCAGCAGGGCTCGAGCCTGGAAACGTTTTTTCGCTAAATTCTATTACATCCCAGTTGCAAACCACCAACTGGACCCAACTAGCATGAATTTTCGACCCCAAGTCTTTCGTGGCACCTGTGATACACTGGTCACGGGTTCCACGGAAAGGGCTCAAAATTAGCCAAAAACAGGCTTTATTGGCTTATAACTCGCGATAGAAAACTCGGATCGTCGAAAACTCAGTTCCATCGTGTAGAGCGTGTCCGAATTGACCTAGAAACATGTTCAAATTGCCGAAAAGTTTTTTTAATGGAACCCATATAATGGCACATGCCAGTTTTAGGGTCCCAAATACCGTAATTTTCAGTGGTCAGCAGGGCTCGAGCCTGGAAACGTTTTTTCGCTAAATTCTATTACATCCCAGTTGCAAACCACCAACTGGACCCAACTAGCATAAATTTTCGACCCCAAGTCTTTCGTGGCACCTGTGGTACACTGGTCACGGGTTCCACGGAAAGGGCTCAAAATTAGCCAAAAACAGGCTTTATTGGCTTATAACTCGCGATAGAAAACTCGGATCGTCGAAAACTCACTTCCATCGTGTAGAGCGTGTCCGAATTGACCTAGAAACATGTTCAAATTGCCGAAAAGTTTTTTAATGGAACCCATATAATGGCACATGCCAGTTTTAGGGTCCCAAATACCGTAATTTTCAGTGGTCAGCAGGGCTCGAGCCTGGAAACGTTTTTTCGCTAAATTCTACTGAATCCTAGTTGCAAACCACCAACTGGGCCCAACTAGCATGAATTTTCGACCCCAAGTCTTTCGTGGCACCTGTGGTACACTGGTCACGGGTTCCACGGAAAGGGCTCAAAATTAGCCAAAAACAGGCTTTATTGGCTTATAACTCGCGATAGAAAACTCGGATCGTCGAAAACCTACTTCCATCGTGTAGAGCGTGTCCGAATTGACCTAGAAACTTGTTCAAATTGCCGAAAAGTTTTTTTAATGGAATCCATATAATGGCACATGCCAGTTTTAGGGTCCCAAATACCGTAATTTTCAGTCGTCCTCAGGGCACGAGCCTGGAAACGTTTTTTCGCTAAATTCTATTACATCCCAGTTGCAAACCACCAACTGGATCCAACTAGCATGAATTTTCGACCCCAAGTCTTTCGTGGCACCTGTGGTACACTGGTCACGGGTTCCACGGAAAGGGCTCAAAATTAGCCAAAAACAGGCTTTATTGGCTTATAACTCGCGATAGAAAACTCGGATCGTCGAAAACCCACTTCCATCGTGTAGAGCGTGTCCGAATTGACCTAGAAGCTTGTTCAAATTGCCGAAAAGTTTTTTTAATGGAACCCATATAATGGCACATGCCAGTTTTAGGGTCCCAAATACCGTAATTTTCAGTCGTCCTCAGGGCACGAGCCTGGAAACGTTTTTTCGCTAAATTCTATTACATCCCAGTTGCAAACCACAACTGGACCCAACTAGCATGAATTTTCGACCCCAAGTCTTTCGTGGCACCTGTGGTACACTGGTCACGGGTTCCACGGAAAGGGCTCAAAATTAGCCAAAAACAGGCTTTATTGGCTTATAACTCGCGATAGAAAACTCGGATCGTCGAAAACTCACTTCCATCGTGTAGAGCGTGTCCGAATTGACCTAGAAACATGTTCTAATTGCCGAAAAGTTTTTTTAATGGAACCCATATAATGGCACATGCCAGTTTTAGGGTCCTAAATACCGTAATTTTCAGTGGTCAGCAGGGCTCGAGCCTGGAATCATTTTTTCGGTAAATTCTACTGAATCCTAGTTGCAAACCACCAACTGGATCCAACTAGCATGAATTTTCGACCCCAAGTCTTTCGTGGCACCTGTGGTACACTGGTCACGGGTTCCACGGAAAGGGCTCAAAATTAGCCAAAAACAGGCTTTATTGGCTTATAACTCGCGATAGAAAACTCGGATCGTCGAAAACTCACTTCCATCGTGTAGAGCGTGTCCGAATTGACCTAGAAACATGTTCAAATTGCCGAAAAGTTTTTTTAATGGAACCCATATAATGGCACATGCCAGTTTTAGGGTCCCAAACACCGTAATTTTCAGTGGTCAGCAGGGCTCGAGCCTGGAAACGTTTTTTCGCTAAATTCTATTACATCCCAGTTGCAAACCACCAACTGGACCCAACTAGCATGAATTTTCGACCCCAAGTCTTTCGTGGCACCTGTGGTACACTGGTCACGGGTTCCACGGAAAGGGCTCAAAATTAGCCAAAAACAGGCTTTATTGGCTTATAACTCGCGATAGAAAACTCGGATCGTCGAAAACTCAGTTCCATCGTGTAGAGCGTGTCCGAATTGACCTAGAAACATGTTCAAATTGCCGAAAAGTTTTTTTAATGGAACCCATATAATGGCACATGCCAGTTTTAGGGTCCCAAATACCGTAATTTTCAGTGGTCAGCAGGGCTCGAGCCTGGAAACGTTTTTTCGCTAAACTCTATTACATCCCAGTTGCAAACCACCAACTGGACCCAACTAGCATGAATTTTCGACCCCAAGTCTTTCGTGGCACCTGTGGTACACTGGTCACGGGTTCCACGGAAAGGGCTCAAAATTAGCCAAAAATAGGCTTTATTGGCCTATAACTCGCGATAGAAAACTCGGATCGTCGAAAACTCAGTTCCATCGTGTAGAGCGTGTCCGAATTGACCTAGAAACATGTTCAAATTGCCGAAAAGTTTTTTTAATGGAACCCATATAATGGCACATGCCAGTTTTAGGGTCCCAAATACCGTAATTTTCAGTGGTCAGCAGGGCTCGAGCCTGGAAACGTTTTTTCGCTAAATTCTACTGAATCCTAGTTGCAAACCACCAACTGGGCCCAACTAGCATGAATTTTCGACCCCAAGTCTTTCGTGGCACCTGTGGTACACTGGTCACGGGTTCCACGGAAAGGGCTCAAAATTAGCCAAAAACAGGCTTTATTGGCTTATAACTCGCGATAGAAAACTCGGATCGTCGAAAACCCACTTCCATCGTGTAGAGCGTGTCCGAATTGACCTAGAAACTTGTTCAAATTGCCGAAAAGTTTTTTTAATGGAACCCATATAATGGCACATGCCAGTTTTAGGGTCCCAAATACCGTAATTTTCAGTCGTCCTCAGTGCACGAGCCTGGAAACGTTTTTTCGCTAAATTCTATTACATCCCAGTTGCAAACCACCAACTGGACCCAACTAGCATGAATTTTCGACCCAAGTCTTTCGTGGCACCTGTGGTACACTGGTCACGGGTTCCACGGTAAGGGCTCAAAATTAGCCAAAAACAGGCTTTATTGGCTTATAACTCGCGATAGAAAACTCGGATCGTCGAAAACTCACTTCCATCGTGTAGAGCGTGTCCGAATTGACCTAGAAACATGTTCAAATTGCCGAAAAGTTTTTTTAATGGAACCCATATAATGGCACATGCCAGTTTTAGGGTCCCAAATACCGTAATTTTCAGTGGTCAGCAGGGCTCGAGCCTGGAATAATTTTTTCGGTAAATTCTACTGAATCCTAGTTGCAAACCACCAACTGGACCCAACTAGCATGAATTTTCGACCCCAAGTCTTTCGTGGCACCTGTGGTACACTGGTCACGGGTTCCACGGAAAGGGCTCAAAATTAGCCAAAAACAGGCTTTATTGGCTTATAACTCGCGATAGAAAACTCGGATCGTCAAAAACTCACTTCCATCGTGTAGAGCGTGTCCGAATTGACTTAGAAACATGTTCAAATTGCCGAAAAGTTTTTTTAATGGAACCCATATAATGGCACATGCCAGTTTTAGGGTCCCAAATACCGTAATTTTCAGTGGTCAGCAGGGCTCGAGCCTGGAAACGTTTTTTCGCTAAATTCTATTACATCCCAGTTGCAAACCACCAACTGGACCCAACTAGCATGAATTTTCGACCCCAAGTCTTTCGTGGCACCTGTGGTACACTGGTCACGGGTTCCACGGAAAGGGCTCAAAATTAGCCAAAAACAGGCTTTATTGGCTTATAACTCGCGATAGAAAACTCGGATCGTCGAAAACTCAGTTCCATCGTGTAGAGCGTGTCCGAATTGACCTAGAAACATGTTCAAATTGCCGAAAAGTTTTTTTAATGGAACCCATATAATGGCACATGCCGGTTTTAGGGTCCCAAATACCGTAATTTTCAGTGGTCAGCAGGGCTCGAGCCTGGAAACGTTTTTTCGCTAAATTCTACTGAATCCTAGTTGCAAACCACCAACTGGGCCCAACTAGCATGAATTTTCGACCCCAAGTCTTTCGTGGCACCTGTGGTACACTGGTCACGGGTTCCACGGAAAGGGCTCAAAATTAGCCAAAAACAGGCTTTATTGGCTTATAACTCGCGATAGAAAACTCGGATCGTCGAAAACCCACTTCCATCGTGTAGAGCGTGTCCGAATTGACCTAGAAACTTGTTCAAATTGCCGAAAAGTTTTTTTAATGGAATCCATATAATGGCACATGCCAGTTTTAGGGTCCCAAATACCGTAATTTTCAGTCGTCCTCAGGGCACGAGCCTGGAAACGTTTTTTCGCTAAATTCTATTACATCCCAGTTGCAAACCACCAACTGGATCCAACTAGCATGAATTTTCGACCCCAAGTCTTTCGTGGCACCTGTGGTACACTGGTCACGGGTTCCACGGAAAGGGCTCAAAATTAGCCAAAAACAGGCTTTATTGGCTTATAACTCGCGATAGAAAACTCGGATCGTCGAAAACTCACTTCCATCGTGTAGAGCGTGTCCGAATTGACCTAGAAACACGTTCAAATTGCCGAAAAGTTTTTTTAATGGAACCCATATAATGGCACATGCCAGTTTTAGGGTCCCAAATACCGTAATTTTCAGTGGTCAGCAGGGCTCGAGCCTGGAAACGTTTTTTCGCTAAACTCTACTGAATCCTAGTTGCAAACCACCAACTGGACCCAACTAGCATGAATTTTCGACTCCAAGTCTTTCGTGGCACCTGTGGTACACTGGTCACGGGTTCCACGGAAATGGGCTCAAAATTAGCCAAAAACAGGCTTTATTGGCTTATAACTCGCGATAGAAAACTCGGATCGTCGAAAACTCACTTCCATCGTGTAGAGCGTGTCCGAATTGACCTAGAAACATGTTCAAATTGCCGAAAAGTTTTTTTTAATGGAACCCATATAATGGCACATGCCAGTTTTAGGGTCCCAAATACCGTAATTTTCAGTGGTCAGCAGGGCTCGAGCCTGGAAACGTTTTTTCGCTAAATTCTATTACATCCCAGTTGCAAACCACCAACTGGACCCAACTAGCATGAATTTTCGACCCCAAGTCTTTCGTGGCACCTGTGGTACACTGGTCACGGGTTCCACGGAAAGGGCTCAAAATTAGCCAAAAACAGGCTTTATTGGCTTATAACTCGCGATAGAAAACTCGGATCGTCGAAAACTCACTTCCATCGTGTAGAGCGTGTCCGAATTGACCTAGAAACATGTTCTAATTGCCGAAAAGTTTTTTTAATGGAACCCATATAATGGCACATGCCAGTTTTAGGGTCCTAAATACCGTAATTTTCAGTGGTCAGCAGGGCTCGAGCCTGGAATCATTTTTTCGGTAAATTCTACTGAATCCTAGTTGCAAACCACCAACTGGATCCAACTAGCATGAATTTTCGACCCCAAGTCTTTCGTGGCACCTGTGGTACACTGGTCACGGGTTCCACGGAAAGGGCTCAAAATTAACCAAAAACAGGCTTTATTGGCTTATAACTCGCGATAGAAAACTCGGATCGTCGAAAACTCACTTCCATCGTGTAGAGCGTGTCCGAATTGACCTAGAAACATGTTCAAATTGCCGAAAAGTTTTTTTTAATGGAACCCATATAATGGCACATGCCAGTTTTAGGGTCCCAAATACCGTAATTTTCAGTGGTCAGCAGGGCTCGAGCCTGGAAACGTTTTTTCGCTAAATTCTATTACATCCCAGTTGCAAACCACCAACTGGACCCAACTAGCATGAATTTTCGACCCCAAGTCTTTCGTGGCACCTGTGGTACACTGGTCACGGGTTCCACGGAAAGGGCTCAAAATTAGCCAAAAACAGGCTTTATTGGCTTATAACTCGCGATAGAAAACTCGGATCGTCGAAAACCCACTTCCATCGTGTAGAGCGTGTCCGAATTGACCTAGAAACTTGTTCAAATTGCCGAAAAGTTTTTTTAATGGAACCCATATAATGGCACATGCCAGTTTTAGGGTCCCAAATACCGTAATTTTCAGTCGTCCTCAGTGCACGAGCCTGGAAACGTTTTTTCGCTAAATTCTATTACATCCCAGTTGCAAACCACCAACTGGACCCAACTAGCATGAATTTTCGACCCAAGTCTTTCGTGGCACCTGTGGTACACTGGTCACGGGTTCCACGGTAAGGGCTCAAAATTAGCCAAAAACAGGCTTTATTGGCTTATAACTCGCGATAGAAAACTCGGATCGTCGAAAACTCACTTCCATCGTGTAGAGCGTGTCCGAATTGACCTAGAAACATGTTCAAATTGCCGAAAAGTTTTTTTAATGGAACCCATATAATGGCACATGCCAGTTTTAGGGTCCCAAATACCGTAATTTTCAGTGGTCAGCAGGGCTCGAGCCTGGAATAATTTTTTCGGTAAATTCTACTGAATCCTAGTTGCAAACCACCAACTGGACCCAACTAGCATGAATTTTCGACCCCAAGTCTTTCGTGGCACCTGTGGTACACTGGTCACGGGTTCCACGGAAAGGGCTCAAAATTAGCCAAAAACAGGCTTTATTGGCTTATAACTCGCGATAGAAAACTCGGATCGTCGAAAACTCACTTCCATCGTGTAGAGCGTGTCCGAATTGACTTAGAAACATGTTCAAATTGCCGAAAAGTTTTTTTAATGGAACCCATATAATGGCACATGCCAGTTTTAGGGTCCCAAATACCGTAATTTTCAGTGGTCAGCAGGGCTCGAGCCTGGAAACGTTTTTTCGCTAAATTCTATTACATCCCAGTTGCAAACCACCAACTGGACCCAACTAGCATGAATTTTCGACCCCAAGTCTTTCGTGGCACCTGTGGTACACTGGTCACGGGTTCCACGGAAAGGGCTCAAAATTAGCCAAAAACGGGCTTTATTGGCTTATAACTCGCGATAGAAAACTCGGATCGTCGAAAACTCAGTTCCATCGTGTAGAGCGTGTCCGAATTGACCTAGAAACATGTTCAAATTGCCGAAAAGTTTTTTTAATGGAACCCATATAATGGCACATGCCGGTTTTAGGGTCCCAAATACCGTAATTTTCAGTGGTCAGCAGGGCTCGAGCCTGGAAACGTTTTTTCGCTAAATTCTACTGAATCCTAGTTGCAAACCACCAACTGGGCCCAACTAGCATGAATTTTCGACCCCAAGTCTTTCGTGGCACCTGTGGTACACTGGTCACGGGTTCCACGGAAAGGGCTCAAAATTAGCCAAAAACAGGCTTTATTGGCTTATAACTCGCGATAGAAAACTCGGATCGTCGAAAACCCACTTCCATCGTGTAGAGCGTGTCCGAATTGACCTAGAAACTTGTTCAAATTGCCGAAAAGTTTTTTTAATGGAATCCATATAATGGCACATGCCAGTTTTAGGGTCCCAAATACCGTAATTTTCAGTCGTCCTCAGGGCACGAGCCTGGAAACGTTTTTTCGCTAAATTCTATTACATCCCAGTTGCAAACCACCAACTGGATCCAACTAGCATGAATTTTCGACCCCAAGTCTTTCGTGGCACCTGTGGTACACTGGTCACGGGTTCCACGGAAAGGGCTCAAAATTAGCCAAAAACAGGCTTTATTGGCTTATAACTCGCGATAGAAAACTCGGATCGTCGAAAACTCACTTCCATCGTGTAGAGCGTGTCCGAATTGACCTAGAAACACGTTCAAATTGCCGAAAAGTTTTTTTAATGGAACCCATATAATGGCACATGCCAGTTTTAGGGTCCCAAATACCGTAATTTTCAGTGGTCAGCAGGGCTCGAGCCTGGAAACGTTTTTTCGCTAAATTCTACTGAATCCTAGTTGCAAACCACCAACTGGACCCAACTAGCATGAATTTTCGACTCCAAGTCTTTCGTGGCACCTGTGGTACACTGGTCACGGGTTCCACGGAAATGGGCTCAAAATTAGCCAAAACAGGCTTTATTGGCTTATAACTCGCGATAGAAAACTCGGATCGTCGAAAACTCACTTCCATCGTGTAGAGCGTGTCCGAATTGACCTAGAAACATGTTCAAATTGCCGAAAAGTTTTTTTAATGGAACCCATATAATGGCACATGCCAGTTTTAGGGTCCCAAATACCGTAATTTTCAGTGGTCAGCAGCGCTCGAGCCTGGAAACGTTTTTTCGCTAAATTCTATTACATCCCAGTTGCAAACCACCAACTGGACCCAACTAGCATGAATTTTCGACCCCAAGTCTTTCGTGGCACCTGTTGTACACTGGTCACGGGTTCCACGGAAAGGGCTCAAAATTAGCCAAAAACAGGCTTTATTGGCTTATAACTCGCGATAGAAAACTCGGATCGTCGAAAACTCAGTTCCATCGTGTAGAGCGTGTCCGAATTGACCTAGAAACATGTTCAAATTGCCGAAAAGTTTTTTTAATGGAACCCATATAATGGCACATGCCAGTTTTAGGGTCCCAAATACCGTAATTTTCAGTGGTCAGCAGGGCTCGAGCCTGGAAACGTTTTTTCGCTAAATTCTATTACATCCCAGTTGCAAACCACCAACTGGACCCAACTAGCATGAATTTTCGACCCCAAGTCTTTCGTGGCACCTGTGGTACACTGGTCACGGGTTCCACGGAAAGAGCTCAAAATTAGCCAAAAACAGGCTTTATTGGCTTATAACTCGCGATAGAAAACTCGGATCGTCGAAAACTCACTTCCATCGTGTAGAGCGTGTCCGAATTGACCTAGAAACATGTTCAAATTGCCGAAAAGTTTTTTTAATGGAACCCATATAATGGCACAAGCCAGTTTTAGGGTCCCAAATACCGTAATTTTCAGTGGTCAGCAGGGCTCGAGCCTGGAATAATTTTTTCGGTAAATTCTACTGAATCCTAGTTGCAAACCACCAACTGGACCCAACTAGCATGAATTTTCGACCCCAAGTCTTTCGTGGCACCTGTGGTACACTGGTCACGGGTTCCACGGAAAGGGCTCAAAATTAGCCAAAAACAGGCTTTATTGGCTTATAACTCGCGATAGAAAACTCGGATCGTCGAAAACTCACTTCCATCGTGTAGAGCGTGTCCGAATTGACTTAGAAACATGTTCAAATTGCCGAAAAGTTTTTTTAATGGAACCCATATAATGGCACATGCCAGTTTTAGGGTCCCAAATACCGTAATTTTCAGTGGTCAGCAGGGCTCGAGCCTGGAAACGTTTTTTCGCTAAATTCTATTACATCCCAGTTGCAAACCACCAACTGGACCCAACTAGCATGAATTTTCGACCCCAAGTCTTTCGTGGCACCTGTGGTACACTGGTCACGGGTTCCACGGAAAGGGCTCAAAATTAGCCAAAAACGGGCTTTATTGGCTTATAACTCGCGATAGAAAACTCGGATCGTCGAAAACTCAGTTCCATCGTGTAGAGCGTGTCCGAATTGACCTAGAAACATGTTCAAATTGCCGAAAAGTTTTTTTAATGGAACCCATATAATGGCACATGCCGGTTTTAGGGTCCCAAATACCGTAATTTTCAGTGGTCAGCAGGGCTCGAGCCTGGAAACGTTTTTTCGCTAAATTCTACTGAATCCTAGTTGCAAACCACCAACTGGGCCCAACTAGCATGAATTTTCGACCCCAAGTCTTTCGTGGCACCTGTGGTACACTGGTCACGGGTTCCACGGAAAGGGCTCAAAATTAGCCAAAAACAGGCTTTATTGGCTTATAACTCGCGATAGAAAACTCGGATCGTCGAAAACCCACTTCCATCGTGTAGAGCGTGTCCGAATTGACCTAGAAACTTGTTCAAATTGCCGAAAAGTTTTTTTAATGGAATCCATATAATGGCACATGCCAGTTTTAGGGTCCCAAATACCGTAATTTTCAGTCGTCCTCAGGGCACGAGCCTGGAAACGTTTTTTCGCTAAATTCTATTACATCCCAGTTGCAAACCACCAACTGGATCCAACTAGCATGAATTTTCGACCCCAAGTCTTTCGTGGCACCTGTGGTACACTGGTCACGGGTTCCACGGAAAGGGCTCAAAATTAGCCAAAAACAGGCTTTATTGGCTTATAACTCGCGATAGAAAACTCGGATCGTCGAAAACTCACTTCCATCGTGTAGAGCGTGTCCGAATTGACCTAGAAACACGTTCAAATTGCCGAAAAGTTTTTTTAATGGAACCCATATAATGGCACATGCCAGTTTTAGGGTCCCAAATACCGTAATTTTCAGTGGTCAGCAGGGCTCGAGCCTGGAAACGTTTTTTCGCTAAATTCTACTGAATCCTAGTTGCAAACCACCAACTGGACCCAACTAGCATGAATTTTCGACTCCAAGTCTTTCGTGGCACCTGTGGTACACTGGTCACGGGTTCCACGGAAATGGGCTCAAAATTAGCCAAAACAGGCTTTATTGGCTTATAACTCGCGATAGAAAACTCGGATCGTCGAAAACTCACTTCCATCGTGTAGAGCGTGTCCGAATTGACCTAGAAACATGTTCAAATTGCCGAAAAGTTTTTTTAATGGAACCCATATAATGGCACATGCCAGTTTTAGGGTCCCAAATACCGTAATTTTCAGTGGTCAGCAGCGCTCGAGCCTGGAAACGTTTTTTCGCTAAATTCTATTACATCCCAGTTGCAAACCACCAACTGGACCCAACTAGCATGAATTTTCGACCCCAAGTCTTTCGTGGCACCTGTTGTACACTGGTCACGGGTTCCACGGAAAGGGCTCAAAATTAGCCAAAAACAGGCTTTATTGGCTTATAACTCGCGATAGAAAACTCGGATCGTCGAAAACTCAGTTCCATCGTGTAGAGCGTGTCCGAATTGACCTAGAAACATGTTCAAATTGCCGAAAAGTTTTTTTAATGGAACCCATATAATGGCACATGCCAGTTTTAGGGTCCCAAATACCGTAATTTTCAGTGGTCAGCAGGGCTCGAGCCTGGAAACGTTTTTTCGCTAAATTCTATTACATCCCAGTTGCAAACCACCAACTGGACCCAACTAGCATGAATTTTCGACCCCAAGTCTTTCGTGGCACCTGTGGTACACTGGTCACGGGTTCCACGGAAAGAGCTCAAAATTAGCCAAAAACAGGCTTTATTGGCTTATAACTCGCGATAGAAAACTCGGATCGTCGAAAACTCACTTCCATCGTGTAGAGCGTGTCCGAATTGACCTAGAAACATGTTCAAATTGCCGAAAAGTTTTTTTAATGGAACCCATATAATGGCACATGCCAGTTTTAGGGTCCCAAATAACGTAATTTTCAGTGGTCAGCAGGGCACGAGCCTGGAAACGTTTTTTCGCTAAATTCTATTACATCCCAGTTGCAAACCACCAACTGGACCCAACTAGCATGAATTTTCGACCCCAAGTCTTTCGTGGCACCTGTGGTACACTGGTCACGGGTTCCACGGAAAGGGCTCAAAATTAGCCAAAAACAGGCTTTATTGGCTTATAACTCGCGATAGAAAACTCGGATCGTCGAAAACTCAGTTCCATCGTGTAGAGCGTGTCCGAATTGACCTAGAAACATGTTCAAATTGCCGAAAAGTTTTTTTAATGGAACCCATATAATGGCACATGCCAGTTTTAGGGCACGGTCCCAAATACCGTAATTTTCAGTGGTCAGCAGGGCTCGAGCCTGGAAACGTTTTTTCGCTAAATTCTACTGAATCCTAGTTGCAAACCACCAACTGGGCCCAACTAGCATGAATTTTCGACCCCAAGTCTTTCGTGGCACCTGTGGTACACTGGTCACGGGTTCCACGGAAAGGGCTCAAAATTAGCCAAAAACAGGCTTTATTGGCTTATAACTCGCGATAGAAAACTCGGATCGTCGAAAACCTACTTCCATCGTGTAGAGCGTGTCCGAATTGACCTAGAAACTTGTTCAAATTGCCGAAAAGTTTTTTTAATGGAATCCATATAATGGCACATGCCAGTTTTAGGGTCCCAAATACCGTAATTTTCAGTCGTCCTCAGGGCACGAGCCTGGAAACGTTTTTCGCTAAATTCTATTACATCCCAGTTGCAAACCACCAACTGGATCCAACTAGCATGAATTTTCGACCCCAAGTCTTTCGTGGCACCTGTGGTACACTGGTCACGGGTTCCACGGAAAGGGCTCAAAATTAGCCAAAAACAGGCTTTATTGGCTTATAACTCGCGATAGAAAACTCGGATCGTCGAAAACTCACTTCCATCGTGTAGAGCGTGTCCGAATTGACCTAGAAACATGTTCAAATTGCCGAAAAGTTTTTTTAATGGAACCCATATAATGGCACATGCCAGTTTTAGGGTCCCAAATACCGTAATTTTCAGTGGTCAGCAGGGCTCGAGCCTGGAAACGTTTTTTCGCTAAATTCTACTGAATCCTAGTTGCAAACCACCAACTGGACCCAACTAGCATGAATTTTCGACTCCAAGTCTTTCGTGGCACCTGTGGTACACTGGTCACGGGTTCCACGGAAAGGGCTCAAAATTAGCCAAAAACAGGCTTTATTGGCTTATAACTCGCGATAGAAAACTCGGATCGTCGAAAACTCACTTCCATCGTGTAGAGCGTGTCCGAATTGACCTAGAAACATGTTCAAATTGCCGAAAAGTTTTTTTAATGGAACCCATATAATGGCACATGCCAGTTTTAGGGTCCCAAATACCGTAATTTTCAGTGGTCAGCAGGGCTCGAGCCTGGAAACGTTTTTTCGCTAAATTCTATTACATCCCAGTTGCAAACCACCAACTGGACCCAACTAGCATGAATTTTCGACCCCAAGTCTTTCGTGGCACCTGTGGTACACTGGTCACGGGTTCCACGGAAAGGGCTCAAAATTAGCCAAAAACAGGTTTTATTGGCTTATAACTCGCGATAGAAAACTCGGATCGTCGAAAACTCAGTTCCATCGTGTAGAGCGTGTCCGAATTGACCTAGAAACATGTTCAAATTGCCGAAAAGTTTTTTTAATGGAACCCATATAATGGCACATGCCAGTTTTAGGGTCCCAAATACCGTAATTTTCAGTGGTCAGCAGGGCTCGAGCCTGGAATCATTTTTTCGGTAATTTCTACTGAATCCTAGTTGCAAACCACCAACTGGACCCAACTAGCATGAATTTTCGACCCCAAGTCTTTCGTGGCACCTGTGGTACACTGGTCACGGGTTCCACGGAAAGGGCTCAAAATTAGCCAAAAACAGGCTTTATTGGCTTATAACTCGCGATAGAAAACTCGGATCGTCAAAAACTCACTTCCATCGTGTACAGCGTGTCCGAATTGACCTAGAAACATGTTCAAATTGCCGAAAAGTTTTTTTTAATGGAACCCATATAATGGCACATGCCAGTTTTAGGGTCCCAAATACCGTAATTTTCAGTGGTCAGCAGGGCTCGAGCCTGGAAACGTTTTTTCGCTAAATTCTATTACATCCCAGTTGCAAACCACCAACTGGACCCAACTAGCATGAATTTTCGACCCCAAGTCTTTCGTGGCACCTGTGGTACACTGGTCACGGGTTCCACGGAAAGGGCTCAAAATTAGCCAAAAACAGGCTTTATTGGCTTATAACTCGCGTTAAAAAACTCGGATCGTCGAAAACTCAGTTCCATCGTGTAGAGCGTGTCCGAATTGACCTAGAAACATGTTCAAATTGCCGAAAAGTTTTTTTAATGGAACCCATATAATGGCACATGCCAGTTTTAGGGTCCCAAATACCGTAATTTTCAGTGGTCAGCAGGGCTCGAGCCTGGAAACGTTTTTTCGCTAAATTCTATTACATCCCAGTTGCAAACCACCAACTGGACCCAACTAGCATGAATTTTCGACCCCAAGTCTTTCGTGGCACCTGTGGTACACTGGTCACGGGTTCCACGGAAAGGGCTCAAAATTAGCCAAAAACAGGCTTTATTGGCTTATAACTCGCGATAGAAAACTCGGATCGTCGAAAACTCAGTTCCATCGTGTAGAGCGTGTCCGAATTGACCTAGAAACATGTTCAAATTGCCGAAAAGTTTTTTTAATGGAACCCATATAATGGCACATGCCAGTTTTAGGGTCCCAAATACCGTAATTTTCAGTGGTCAGCAGGGCTCGAGCCTGGAAACGTTTTTTCGCTAAATTCTACTGAATCCTAGTTGCAAACCACCAACTGGGCCCAACTAGCATGAATTTTCGACCCCAAGTCTTTCGTGGCACCTGTGGTACACTGGTCACGGGTTCCACGGAAAGGGCTCAAAATTAGCCAAAAACAGGCTTTATTGGCTTATAACTCGCGATAGAAAACTCGGATCGTCGAAAACTCACTTCCATCGTGTAGAGCGTGTCCGAATTGACCTAGAAACATGTTCAAATTGCCGAAAAGTTTTTTTAATGGAACCCATATAATGGCACATGCCAGTTTTAGGGTCCCAAATACCGTAATTTTCAGTGGTCAGCAGGGCTCGAGCCTGGAATCATTTTTTCGGTAAATTCTACTGAATCCTAGTTGCAAACCACCAACTGGACCCAACTAGCATGAATTTTTGACCCCAAGTCTTTCGTGGCACCTGTGGTACACTGGTCACGGGTTCCACGGAAAGTGCTCAAAATAAGCCAAAAACAGGCTTTATTGGCTTATAACTCGCGTTAAAAAACTCGGATCGTCGAAAACTCACTTCCATCGTGTAGAGCGTGTCCGAATTGACCTAGAAACATGTTCAAATTGCCGAAAAGTTTTTTTAATGGAACCCATATAATGGCACATGCCAGTTTTAGGGTCCCAAATACCGTAATTTTCAGTCGTCCTCAGGGCACGAGCCTGGAAACGTTTTTTCGCTAAATTCTATTACATCCCAGTTGCAAACCACCAACTGGATCCAACTAGCATGAATTTTCGACCCCAAGTCTTTCGTGGCACCTGTGGTACACTGGTCACGGGTTCCACGGAAAGGGCTCAAAATTAGCCAAAAACAGGCTTTATTGGCTTATAACTCGCGATAGAAAACTCGGATCGTCGAAAACTCACTTCCATCGTGTAGAGCGTGTCCGAATTGACCTAGAAACACGTTCAAATTGCCGAAAAGTTTTTTTAATGGAACCCATATAATGGCACATGCCAGTTTTAGGGTCCCAAATACCGTAATTTTCAGTGGTCAGCAGGGCTCGAGCCTGGAAACGTTTTTTCGCTAAATTCTACTGAATCCTAGTTGCAAACCACCAACTGGACCCAACTAGCATGAATTTTCGACTCCAAGTCTTTCGTGGCACCTGTGGTACACTGGTCACGGGTTCCACGGAAATGGGCTCAAAATTAGCCAAAAGCAGGCTTTATTGGCTTATAACTCGCGATAGAAAACTCGGATCGTCGAAAACTCACTTCCATCGTGTAGAGCGTGTCCGAATTGACCTAGAAACATGTTCAAATTGCCGAAAAGTTTTTTTAATGGAACCCATATAATGGCACATGCCAGTTTTAGGGTCCCAAATACCGTAATTTTCAGTGGTCAGCAGCGCTCGAGCCTGGAAACGTTTTTTCGCTAAATTCTATTACATCCCAGTTGCAAACCACCAACTGGACCCAACTAGCATGAATTTTCGACCCCAAGTCTTTCGTGGCACCTGTTGTACACTGGTCACGGGTTCCACGGAAAGGGCTCAAAATTAGCCAAAAACAGGCTTTATTGGCTTATAACTCGCGATAGAAAACTCGGATCGTCGAAAACTCAGTTCCATCGTGTAGAGCGTGTCCGAATTGACCTAGAAACATGTTCAAATTGCCGAAAAGTTTTTTTAATGGAACCCATATAATGGCACATGCCAGTTTTAGGGTCCCAAATACCGTAATTTTCAGTGGTCAGCAGGGCTCGAGCCTGGAAACGTTTTTTCGCTAAATTCTATTACATCCCAGTTGCAAACCACCAACTGGACCCAACTAGCATGAATTTTCGACCCCAAGTCTTTCGTGGCACCTGTGGTACACTGGTCACGGGTTCCACGGAAAGAGCTCAAAATTAGCCAAAAACAGGCTTTATTGGCTTATAACTCGCGATAGAAAACTCGGATCGTCGAAAACTCACTTCCATCGTGTAGAGCGTGTCCGAATTGACCTAGAAACATGTTCAAATTGCCGAAAAGTTTTTTTAATGGAACCCATATAATGGCACATGCCAGTTTTAGGGTCCCAAATAACGTAATTTTCAGTGGTCAGCAGGGCACGAGCCTGGAAACGTTTTTTCGCTAAATTCTATTACATCCCAGTTGCAAACCACCAACTGGACCCAACTAGCATGAATTTTCGACCCCAAGTCTTTCGTGGCACCTGTGGTACACTGGTCACGGGTTCCACGGAAAGGGCTCAAAATTAGCCAAAAACAGGCTTTATTGGCTTATAACTCGCGATAGAAAACTCGGATCGTCGAAAACTCAGTTCCATCGTGTAGAGCGTGTCCGAATTGACCTAGAAACATGTTCAAATTGCCGAAAAGTTTTTTTAATGGAACCCATATAATGGCACATGCCAGTTTTAGGGCACGGTCCCAAATACCGTAATTTTCAGTGGTCAGCAGGGCTCGAGCCTGGAAACGTTTTTTCGCTAAATTCTACTGAATCCTAGTTGCAAACCACCAACTGGGCCCAACTAGCATGAATTTTCGACCCCAAGTCTTTCGTGGCACCTGTGGTACACTGGTCACGGGTTCCACGGAAAGGGCTCAAAATTAGCCAAAAACAGGCTTTATTGGCTTATAACTCGCGATAGAAAACTCGGATCGTCGAAAACCTACTTCCATCGTGTAGAGCGTGTCCGAATTGACCTAGAAACTTGTTCAAATTGCCGAAAAGTTTTTTTAATGGAATCCATATAATGGCACATGCCAGTTTTAGGGTCCCAAATACCGTAATTTTCAGTCGTCCTCAGGGCACGAGCCTGGAAACGTTTTTCGCTAAATTCTATTACATCCCAGTTGCAAACCACCAACTGGATCCAACTAGCATGAATTTTCGACCCCAAGTCTTTCGTGGCACCTGTGGTACACTGGTCACGGGTTCCACGGAAAGGGCTCAAAATTAGCCAAAAACAGGCTTTATTGGCTTATAACTCGCGATAGAAAACTCGGATCGTCGAAAACTCACTTCCATCGTGTAGAGCGTGTCCGAATTGACCTAGAAACATGTTCAAATTGCCGAAAAGTTTTTTTAATGGAACCCATATAATGGCACATGCCAGTTTTAGGGTCCCAAATACCGTAATTTTCAGTGGTCAGCAGGGCTCGAGCCTGGAAACGTTTTTTCGCTAAATTCTACTGAATCCTAGTTGCAAACCACCAACTGGACCCAACTAGCATGAATTTTCGACTCCAAGTCTTTCGTGGCACCTGTGGTACACTGGTCACGGGTTCCACGGAAAGGGCTCAAAATTAGTCAAAAACAGGCTTTATTGGCTTATAACTCGCGATAGAAAACTCGGATCGTCGAAAACTCACTTCCATCGTGTAGAGCGTGTCCGAATTGACCTAGAAACATGTTCAAATTGCCGAAAAGTTTTTTTAATGGAACCCATATAATGGCACATGCCAGTTTTAGGGTCCCAAATACCGTAATTTTCAGTGGTCAGCAGGGCTCGAGCCTGGAAACGTTTTTTCGCTAAATTCTATTACATCCCAGTTGCAAACCACCAACTGGACCCAACTAGCATGAATTTTCGACCCCAAGTCTTTCGTGGCACCTGTGGTACACTGGTCACGGGTTCCACGGAAAGGGCTCAAAATTAGCCAAAAACAGGTTTTATTGGCTTATAACTCGCGATAGAAAACTCGGATCGTCAAAAACTCACTTCCATCGTGTACAGCGTGTCCGAATTGACCTAGAAACATGTTCAAATTGCCGAAAAGTTTTTTTTAATGGAACCCATATAATGGCACATGCCAGTTTTAGGGTCCCAAATACCGTAATTTTCAGTGGTCAGCAGGGCTCGAGCCTGGAAACGTTTTTTCGCTAAATTCTATTACATCCCAGTTGCAAACCACCAACTGGACCCAACTAGCATGAATTTTCGACCCCAAGTCTTTCGTGGCACCTGTGGTACACTGGTCACGGGTTCCACGGAAAGGGCTCAAAATTAGCCAAAAACAGGCTTTATTGGCTTATAACTCGCGATAGAAAACTCGGATCGTCGAAAACTCAGTTCCATCGTGTAGAGCGTGTCCGAATTGACCTAGAAACATGTTCAAATTGCCGAAAAGTTTTTTTAATGGAACCCATATAATGGCACATGCCAGTTTTAGGGTCCCAAATACCGTAATTTTCAGTGGTCAGCAGGGCTCGAGCCTGCAAACGTTTTTTCGCTAAATTCTATTACATCCCAGTTGCAAACCACCAACTGGACCCAACTAGCATGAATTTTCGACCCCAAGTCTTTCGTGGCACCTGTGGTACACTGGTCACGGGTTCCACGGAAAGGGCTCAAAATTAGCCAAAAACAGGTTTTATTGGCTTATAACTCGCGATAGAAAACTCGGATCGTCGAAAACTCAGTTCCATCGTGTAGAGCGTGTCCGAATTGACCTAGAAACATGTTCAAATTGCCGAAAAGTTTTTTTAATGGAACCCATATAATGGCACATGCCAGTTTTAGGGTCCCAAATACCGTAATTTTCAGTGGTCAGCAGGGCTCGAGCCTGGAATCATTTTTTCGGTAATTTCTACTGAATCCTAGTTGCAAACCACCAACTGGACCCAACTAGCATGAATTTTCGACCCCAAGTCTTTCGTGGCACCTGTGGTACACTGGTCACGGGTTCCACGGAAAGGGCTCAAAATTAGCCAAAAACAGGCTTTATTGGCTTATAACTCGCGATAGAAAACTCGGATCGTCAAAAACTCACTTCCATCGTGTACAGCGTGTCCGAATTGACCTAGAAACATGTTCAAATTGCCGAAAAGTTTTTTTTAATGGAACCCATATAATGGCACATGCCAGTTTTAGGGTCCCAAATACCGTAATTTTCAGTGGTCAGCAGGGCTCGAGCCTGGAAACGTTTTTTCGCTAAATTCTATTACATCCCAGTTGCAAACCACCAACTGGACCCAACTAGCATGAATTTTCGACCCCAAGTCTTTCGTGGCACCTGTGGTACACTGGTCACGGGTTCCACGGAAAGGGCTCAAAATTAGCCAAAAACAGGCTTTATTGGCTTATAACTCGCGATAGAAAACTCGGATCGTCGAAAACTCAGTTCCATCGTGTAGAGCGTGTCCGAATTGACCTAGAAACATGTTCAAATTGCCGAAAAGTTTTTTTAATGGAACCCATATAATGGCACATGCCAGTTTTAGGGTCCCAAATACCGTAATTTTCAGTGGTCAGCAGGGCTCGAGCCTGCAAACGTTTTTTCGCTAAATTCTATTACATCCCAGTTGCAAACCACCAACTGGACCCAACTAGCATGAATTTTCGACCCCAAGTCTTTCGTGGCACCTGTGGTACACTGGTCACGGGTTCCACGGAAAGGGCTCAAAATTAGCCAAAAACAGGCTTTATTGGCTTATAACTCGCGATAGAAAACTCGGATCGTCGAAAACTCAGTTCCATCGTGTAGAGCGTGTCCGAATTGACCTAGAAACATGTTCAAATTGCCGAAAAGTTTTTTTAATGGAACCCATATAATGGCACATGCCAGTTTTAGGGTCCCAAATACCGTAATTTTCAGTGGTCAGCAGGGCTCGAGCCTGGAAACGTTTTTTCGCTAAATTCTATTACATCCCAGTTGCAAACCACCAACTGGACCCAACTAGCATGAATTTTCGACCCCAAGTCTTTCGTGGCACCTGTGGTACACTGGTCACGGGTTCCACGGAAAGGGCTCAAAATTAGCCAAAAACAGGCTTTATTGGCTTATAACTCGCGATAGAAAACTCGGATCGTCGAAAACTCAGTTCCATCGTGTAGAGCGTGTCCGAATTGACCTAGAAACATGTTCAAATTGCCGAAAAGTTTTTTTAATGGAACCCATATAATGGCACATGCCAGTTTTAGGGTCCCAAATACCGTAATTTTCAGTGGTCAGCAGGGCTCGAGCCTGGAAACGTTTTTTCGCTAAATTCTACTGAATCCTAGTTGCAAACCACCAACTGGGCCCAACTAGCATGAATTTTCGACCCCAAGTCTTTCGTGGCACCTGTGGTACACTGGTCACGGGTTCCACGGAAAGGGCTCAAAATTAGCCAAAAACAGGCTTTATTGGCTTATAACTCGCGATAGAAAACTCGGATCGTCGAAAACTCACTTCCATCGTGTAGAGCGTGTCCGAATTGACCTAGAAACATGTTCAAATTGCCGAAAAGTTTTTTTAATGGAACCCATATAATGGCACATGCCAGTTTTAGGGTCCCAAATACCGTAATTTTCAGTGGTCAGCAGGGCTCGAGCCTGGAATCATTTTTTCGGTAAATTCTACTGAATCCTAGTTGCAAACCACCAACTGGACCCAACTAGCATGAATTTTTGACCCCAAGTCTTTCGTGGCACCTGTGGTACACTGGTCACGGGTTCCACGGAAAGTGCTCAAAATAAGCCAAAAACAGGCTTTATTGGCTTATAACTCGCGTTAAAAAACTCGGATCGTCGAAAACTCACTTCCATCGTGTAGAGCGTGTCCGAATTGACCTAGAAACATGTTCAATTTGCCGAAAAGTTTTTTTAATGGAATCCATATAATGGCACATGCCAGTTTTAGGGTCCCAAATACCGTAATTTTCAGTGGTCAGCAGGGCTCGAGCCTGCAAACGTTTTTTCGCTAAATTCTATTACATCCCAGTTGCAAACCACCAACTGGACCCAACTAGCATGAATTTTCGACCCCAAGTCTTTCGTGGCACCTGTGGTACACTGGTCACGGGTTCCACGGAAAGGGCTCAAAATTAGCCAAAAACAGGCTTTATTGGCTTATAACTCGCGATAGAAAACTCGGATCGTCGAAAACTCAGTTCCATCGTGTAGAGCGTGTCCGAATTGACCTAGAAACATGTTCAAATTGCCGAAAAGTTTTTTTAATGGAACCCATATAATGGCACATGCCAGTTTTAGGGTCCCAAATACCGTAATTTTCAGTGGTCAGCAGGGCTCGAGCCTGGAAACGTTTTTTCGCTAAATTCTATTACATCCCAGTTGCAAACCACCAACTGGACCCAACTAGCATGCATTTTCGACCCCAAGTCTTTCGTGGCACCTGTGGTACACTGGTCACGGGTTCCACGGAAAGGGCTCAAAATTAGCCAAAAACAGGCTTTATTGGCTTATAACTCGCGATAGAAAACTCGGATCGTCGAAAACTCAGTTCCATCGTGTAGAGCGTGTCCGAATTGACCTAGAAACATGTTCAAATTGCCGAAAAGTTTTTTTAATGGAACCCATATAATGGCACATGCCAGTTTTAGGGTCCCAAATACCGTAAATTTCAGTGGTCAGCAGGGCTCGAGCCTGGAAACGTTTTTTCGCTAAATTCTACTGAATCCTAGTTGCAAACCACCAACTGGGCCCAACTAGCATGAATTTTCGACCCCAAGTCTTTCGTGGCACCTGTGGTACACTGGTCACGGGTTCCACGGAAAGGGCTCAAAATTAGCCAAAAACAGGCTTTATTGGCTTATAACTCGCGATAGAAAACTCGGATCGTCGAAAACTCACTTCCATCGTGTAGAGCGTGTCCGAATTGACCTAGAAACATGTTCAAATTGCCGAAAAGTTTTTTTAATGGAACCCATATAATGGCACATGCCAGTTTTAGGGTCCCAAATACCGTAATTTTCAGTGGTCAGCAGGGCTCGAGCCTGGAATCATTTTTTCGGTAAATTCTACTGAATCCTAGTTGCAAACCACCAACTGGACCCAACTAGCATGAATTTTTGACCCCAAGTCTTTCGTGGCACCTGTGGTACACTGGTCACGGGTTCCACGGAAAGTGCTCAAAATAAGCCAAAAACAGGCTTTATTGGCTTATAACTCGCGTTAAAAAACTCGGATCGTCGAAAACTCACTTCCATCGTGTAGAGCGTGTCCGAATTGACCTAGAAACATGTTCAATTTGCCGAAAAGTTTTTTTAATGGAATCCATATAATGGCACATGCCAGTTTTAGGGTCCCAAATACCGTAATTTTCAGTGGTCAGCAGGGCTCGAGCCTGGAAACGTTTTTTCGCTAAATTCTATTACATCCCAGTTGCAAACCACCAACTGGACCCAACTAGCATGAATTTTCGACCCCAAGTCTTTCGTGGCACCTGTGGTACACTGGTCACGGGTTCCACGGAAAGGGCTCAGATTAGCCAAAAACAGGCTTTATTGGCTTATAACTCGCGATAGAAAACTCGGATCGTCGAAAACTCAGTTCCATCGTGTAGAGCGTGTCCGAATTGACCTAGAAACATGTTCAAATTGCCGAAACGTTTTTTTAATGGAACCCATATAATGGCACATGCCAGTTTTAGGGTCCCAAATACCGTAATTTTCAGTGGTCAGCAGGGCTCGAGCCTGGAATAATTTTTTCGCTAAATTATACTGAATCCTAGTTGCAAACCACCAACTGGACCCAAATGGTATGAATTTTCGACCCCAAGTCTTTCGTGGCACCTGTGGTACACTGGTCACGGGTTCCACGGAAAGGGCTCAGATTAGCCAAAAACAGGCTTTATTGGCTTATAACTCGCGATAGAAAACTCGGATCGTCGAAAACTCACTTCCATCGTGTAGAGCGTGTCCGAATTGACCTAGAAACATGTTCAATTTGCCGAAAAGTTTTTTTAATGGAATCCATATAATGGCACATGCCAGTTTTAGGGTCCCAAATACCGTAATTTTCAGTGGTCAGCAGGGCTCGAGCCTGGAAACGTTTTTTCGCTAAATTCTATTACATCCCAGTTGCAAACCACCAACTGGACCCAACTAGCATGAATTTTCGACCCCAAGTCTTTCGTGGCACCTGTGGTACACTGGTCACGGGTTCCACGGAAAGGGCTCAAAATTAGCCAAAAACAGGCTTTATTGGCTTATAACTCGCGATAGAAAACTCGGATCGTCGAAAACTCAGTTCCATCGTGTAGAGCGTGTCCGAATTGACCTAGAAACATGTTCAAATTGCCGAAAAGTTTTTTTAATGGAACCCATATAATGGCACATGCCAGTTTTAGGGTCCCAAATACCGTAATTTTCAGTGGTCAGCAGGGCTCGAGCCTGGAAACGTTTTTTCGCTAAATTCTATTACATCCCAGTTGCAAACCACCAACTGGACCCAACTAGCATGAATTTTCGACCCCAAGTCTTTCGTGGCACCTGTGGTACACTGGTCACGGGTTCCACGGAAAGGGCTCAAAATTAGCCAAAAACAGGCTTTATTGGCTTATAACTCGCGATAGAAAACTCGGATCGTCAAAAACTCACTTCCATCGTGTACAGCGTGTCCGAATTGACCTAGAAACATGTTCAAATTGCCGAAAAGTTTTTTTAATGGAACCCATATAATGGCACATGCCAGTTTTAGGGTCCCAAATACCGTAATTTTCAGTCGTCCTCAGGGCACGAGCCTGGAAACGTTTTTTCGCTAAATTCTATTGCATCCCAGTTGCAAACCACCAACTGGACCCAACTAGCATGAATTTTCGACCCCAAGTCTTTCGTGGCACCTGTGGTACACTGGTCACGGGTTCCACGGAAAGGGCTCAAAATTAGCCAAAAACAGGCTTTATTGGCTTATAACTCGCGATAGAAAACTCGGATCGTCGAAAACTCACTTCCATCGTGTAGAGCGTGTCCGAATTGACCTAGAAACATGTTCAAATTGCCGAAAAGTTTTTTTAATGGAACCCATATAATGGCACATGCCAGTTTTAGGGTCCCAAATACCGTAATTTTCAGTGGTCAGCAGGGCTCGAGCCTGGAATCATTTTTTCGGTAAATTCTACTGAATCCTAGTTGCAAACCACCAACTGGACCCAACTAGCATGAATTTTCGACCCCAAGTCTTTCGTGGCACCTGTGGTACACTGGTCACGGGTTCCACGGAAAGTGCTCAAAATAAGCCAAAAACAGGCTTTATTGGCTTATAACTCGCGTTAAAAAACTCGGATCGTCGAAAACTCACTTCCATCGTGTAGAGCGTGTCCGAATTGACCTAGAAACATGTTCAATTTGCCGAAAAGTTTTTTTAATGGAATCCATATAATGGCACATGCCAGTTTTAGGGTCCCAAATACCGTAATTTTCAGTGGTCAGCAGGGCTCGAGCCTGGAAACGTTTTTTCGCTAAATTCTATTACATCCCAGTTGCAAACCACCAACTGGACCCAACTAGCATGAATTTTCGACCCCAAGTCTTTCGTGGCACCTGTGGTACACTGGTCACGGGTTCCACGGAAAGGGCTCAGATTAGCCAAAAACAGGCTTTATTGGCTTATAACTCGCGATAGAAAACTCGGATCGTCGAAAACTCAGTTCCATCGTGTAGAGCGTGTCCGAATTGACCTAGAAACATGTTCAAATTGCCGAAACGTTTTTTTAATGGAACCCATATAATGGCACATGCCAGTTTTAGGGTCCCAAATACCGTAATTTTCAGTGGTCAGCAGGGCTCGAGCCTGGAATAATTTTTTCGCTAAATTATACTGAATCCTAGTTGCAAACCACCAACTGGACCCAAATAGTATGAATTTTCGACCCCAAGTCTTTCGTGGCACCTGTGGTACACTGGTCACGGGTTCCACGGAAAGGGCTCAGATTAGCCAAAAACAGGCTTTATTGGCTTATAACTCGCGATAGAAAACTCGGATCGTCGAAAACTCACTTCCATCGTGTAGAGCGTGTCCGAATTGACCTAGAAACATGTTCAATTTGCCGAAAAGTTTTTTTAATGGAATCCATATAATGGCACATGCCAGTTTTAGGGTCCCAAATACCGTAATTTTCAGTGGTCAGCAGGGCTCGAGCCTGGAAACGTTTTTTCGCTAAATTCTATTACATCCCAGTTGCAAACCACCAACTGGACCCAACTAGCATGAATTTTCGACCCCAAGTCTTTCGTGGCACCTGTGGTACACTGGTCACGGGTTCCACGGAAAGGGCTCAAAATTAGCCAAAAACAGGCTTTATTGGCTTATAACTCGCGATAGAAAACTCGGATCGTCGAAAACTCAGTTCCATCGTGTAGAGCGTGTCCGAATTGACCTAGAAACATGTTCAATTTGCCGAAAAGTTTTTTTAATGGAATCCATATAATGGCACATGCCAGTTTTAGGGTCCCAAATACCGTAATTTTCAGTGGTCAGCAGGGCTCGAGCCTGGAAACGTTTTTTCGCTAAATTCTATTACATCCCAGTTGCAAACCACCAACTGGACCCAACTAGCATGAATTTTCGACCCCAAGTCTTTCGTGGCACCTGTGGTACACTGGTCACGGGTTCCACGGAAAGGGCTCAAAATTAGCCAAAAACAGGCTTTATTGGCTTATAACTCGCGATAGAAAACTCGGATCGTCGAAAACTCAGTTCCATCGTGTAGAGCGTGTCCGAATTGACCTAGAAACATGTTCAAATTGCCGAAAAGTTTTTTTAATGGAACCCATATAATGGCACATGCCAGTTTTAGGGTCCCAAATACCGTAATTTTCAGTGGTCAGCAGGGCTCGAGCCTGGAAACGTTTTTTCGCTAAATTCTATTACATCCCAGTTGCAAACCACCAACTGGACCCAACTAGCATGAATTTTCGACCCCAAGTCTTTCGTGGCACCTGTGGTACACTGGTCACGGGTTCCACGGAAAGGGCTCAAAATTAGCCAAAAACAGGCTTTATTGGCTTATAACTCGCGATAGAAAACTCGGATCGTCGAAAACTCAGTTCCATCGTGTAGAGCGTGTCCGAATTGACCTAGAAACATGTTCAAATTGCCGAAAAGTTTTTTTAATGGAACCCATATAATGGCACATGCCAGTTTTAGGGTCCCAAATACCGTAATTTTCAGTGGTCAGCAGGGCTCGAGCCTGGAAACGTTTTTTCGCTAAATTCTATTACATCCCAGTTGCAAACCACCAACTGGACCCAACTAGCATGAATTTTCGACCCCAAGTCTTTCGTGGCACCTGTGGTACACTGGTCACGGGTTCCACGGAAAGGGCTCAAAATTAGCCAAAAACAGGCTTTATTGGCTTATAACTCGCGATAGAAAACTCGGATCGTCGAAAACTCAGTTCCATCGTGTAGAGCGTGTCCGAATTGACCTAGAAACATGTTCAAATTGCCGAAAAGTTTTTTTAATGGAACCCATATAATGGCACATGCCAGTTTTAGGGTCCCAAATACCGTAATTTTCAGTGGTCAGCAGGGCTCGAGCCTGGAAACGTTTTTTCGCTAAATTCTACTGAATCCTAGTTGCAAACCACCAACTGGGCCCAACTAGCATGAATTTTCGACCCCAAGTCTTTCGTGGCACCTGTGGTACACTGGTCACGGGTTCCACGGAAAGGGCTCAAAATTAGCCAAAAACAGGCTTTATTGGCTTATAACTCGCGATAGAAAACTCGGATCGTCGAAAACTCACTTCCATCGTGTAGAGCGTATCCGAATTGACCTAGACACATGTTCAAATTGCCGAAAAGTTTTTTTAATGGAACCCATATAATGGCACATGCCAGTTTTAGGGTCCCAAATACCGTAATTTTCAGTGGTCAGCAGGGCTCGAGCCTGGAATCATTTTTTCGGTAAATTCTACTGAATCCTAGTTGCAAACCACCAACTGGACCCAACTAGCATGAATTTTCGACCCCAAGTCTTTCGTGGCACCTGTGGTACACTGGTCACGGGTTCCACGGAAAGTGCTCAAAATAAGCCAAAAACAGGCTTTATTGGCTTATAACTCGCGTTAAAAAACTCGGATCGTCGAAAACTCACTTCCATCGTGTAGAGCGTGTCCGAATTGACCTAGAAACATGTTCAATTTGCCGAAAAGTTTTTTTAATGGAATCCATATAATGGCACATGCCAGTTTTAGGGTCCCAAATACCGTAATTTTCAGTGGTCAGCAGGGCTCGAGCCTGGAAACGTTCTTTCGCTAAATTCTATTACATCCCAGTTGCAAACCACCAACTGGACCCAACTAGCATGAATTTTCGACCCCAAGTCTTTCGTGGCACCTGTGGTACACTGGTCACGGGTTCCACGGAAAGGGCTCAGATTAGCCAAAAACAGGCTTTATTGGCTTATAACTCGCGATAGAAAACTCGGATCGTCGAAAACTCAGTTCCATCGTGTAGAGCGTGTCCGAATTGACCTAGAAACATGTTCAAATTGCCGAAACGTTTTTTTAATGGAACCCATATAATGGCACATGCCAGTTTTAGGGTCCCAAATACCGTAATTTTCAGTGGTCAGCAGGGCTCGAGCCTGGAATAATTTTTTCGCTAAATTATACTGAATCCTAGTTGCAAACCACCAACTGGACCCAACTAGTATGAATTTTCGACCCCAAGTCTTTCGTGGCACCTGTGGTACACTGGTCACGGGTTCCACGGAAAGGGCTCAGATTAGCCAAAAACAGGCTTTATTGGCTTATAACTCGCGATAGAAAACTCGGATCGTCGAAAACTCACTTCCATCGTGTAGAGCGTGTCCGAATTGACCTAGAAACATGTTCAAATTGCCGAAAAGTTTTTTTAATGGAACCCATATAATGGCACATGCCAGTTTTAGGGTCCCAAATACCGTAATTTTCAGTGGTCAGCAGGGCTCGAGCCTGGAAACGTTTTTTCGCTAAATTCTATTACATCCCAGTTGCAAACCACCAACTGGACCCAACTAGCATGAATTTTCGACCCCAAGTCTTTCGTGGCACCTGTGGTACACTGGTCACGGGTTCCACGGAAAGGGCTCAAAATTAGCCAAAAACAGGCTTTATTGGCTTATAACTCGCGATAGAAAACTCGGATCGTCGAAAACCCACTTCCATCGTGTAGAGCGTGTCCGAATTGACCTAGAAACTTGTTCAAATTGCCGAAAAGTTTTTTTAATGGAACCCATATAATGGCACATGCCAGTTTTAGGGTCCCAAATACCGTAATTTTCAGTCGTCCTCAGGGCACGAGCCTGGAAACGTTTTTTCGCTAAATTCTATTACATCCCAGTTGCAAACCACCAACTGGACCCAACTAGCATGAATTTTCGACCCCAAGTCTTTCGTGGCACCTGTGGTACACTGGTCACGGGTTCCACGGAAAGGGCTCAAAATTAGCCAAAAACAGGCTTTATTGGCTTATAACTCGCGATAGAAAACTCGGATCGTCGAAAACTCACTTCCATCGTGTAGAGCGTGTCCGAATTGACCTAGAAACATGTTCAAATTGCCGAAAAGTTTTTTTAATGGAACCCATATAATGGCACATGCCAGTTTTAGGGTCCCAAATACCGTAATTTTCAGTGGTCAGCAGGGCTCGAGCCTGGAAACGTTTTTTCGCTAAATTCTATTACATCCCAGTTGCAAACCATCAACTGGACCCAACTAGCATGAATTTTCGACCCCAAGTCTTTCGTGGCACCTGTGGTACACTGGTCACGGGTTCCACGGAAAAGGCTCAAAATTAGCCAAAAACAGGCTTTATTGGCTTATAACTCGCGATAGAAAACTCGGATCGTCGAAAACTCAGTTCCATCGTGTAGAGCGTGTCCGAATTGACCCAGAAACATGTTCAAATTGCCGAAAAGTTTTTTTAATGGAACCCATATAATGGCACATGCCAGTTTTAGGGTCCCAAATACCGTAATTTTCAGTGGTCAGCAGGGCTCGAGCCTGGAAACGTTTTTTCGCTAAATTCTATTACATCCCAGTTGCAAACCACCAACTGGACCCAACTAGCATGAATTTTCGACCCCAAGTCTTTCGTGGCACCTGTGGTACACTGGTCACGGGTTCCACGGAAAGGGCTCAGATTAGCCAAAAACAGGCTTTATTGGCTTATAACTCGCGATAGAAAACTCGGATCGTCGAAAACCCACTTCCATCGTGTAGAGCGTGTCCGAATTGACCTAGAAACATGTTCAAATTGCCGAAAAGTTTTTTTAATGGAACCCATATAATGGCACATGCCAGTTTTAGGGTCCCAAATACCGTAATTTTCAGTGGTCAGCAGGGCTCGAGCCTGGAATAATTTTTTCGCTAAATTATACTGAATCCTAGTTGCAAACCACCAACTGGACCCAACTAGTACGAATTTTCGACCCCAAGTCTTTCGTGGCACCTGTGGTACACTGGTCACGGGTTCCACGGAAAGGGCTCAAAATTAGCCAAAAACAGGCTTTATTGGCTTATAACTCGCGATAGAAAACTCGGATCGTCGAAAACCCACTTCCATCGTGTAGAGCGTGTCCAAATTGACCTAGAAACTTGTTCAAATTGCCGAAAAGTTTTTTTAATGGAACCCATATAATGGCACATGCCAGTTTTAGGGTCCCAAATAACGTAATTTTCAGTCGTCCTCAGGGCACGAGCCTGGAAACGTTTTTTCGCTAAATTCTATTACATCCCAGTTGCAAACCACCAACTGGACCCAACTAGCATGAATTTTCGACCCCAAGTCTTTCGTGGCACCTGTGGTACACTGGTCACGGGTTCCACGGAAAGGGCTCAAAATTAGCCAAAAACAGGCTTTATTGGCTTATAACTCGCGATAGAAAACTCGGATCGTCGAAAACTCACTTCCATCGTGTAGAGCGTGTCCGAATTGACCTAGAAACATGTTCAAATTGCCGAAAAGTTTTTTTAATGGAACCCATATAATGGCACATGCCAGTTTTAGGGTCCCAAATACCGTAATTTTCAGTGGTCAGCAGGGCTCGAGCCTGGAAACGTTTTTTCGCTAAATTCTATTACATCCCAGTTGCAAACCATCAACTGGACCCAACTAGCATGAATTTTCGACCCCAAGTCTTTCGTGGCACCTGTGGTACACTGGTCACGGGTTCCACGGAAAAGGCTCAAAATTAGCCAAAAACAGGCTTTATTGGCTTATAACTCGCGATAGAAAACTCGGATCGTCGAAAACTCAGTTCCATCGTGTAGAGCGTGTCCGAATTGACCCAGAAACATGTTCAAATTGCCGAAAAGTTTTTTTAATGGAACCCATATAATGGCACATGCCAGTTTTAGGGTCCCAAATACCGTAATTTTCAGTGGTCAGCAGGGCTCGAGCCTGGAAACGTTGTTTCGCTAAATTCTACTGAATCCTAGTTGCAAACCACCAACTGGACCCAACTAGCATGAATTTTCGACCCCAAGTCTTTCGTGGCACCTGTGGTACACTGGTCACGGGTTCCACGGAAAGGGCTCAAAATTAGCCAAAAACAGGCTTTATTGGCTTATAACTCGCGATAGAAAACTCGGATCGTCGAAAACCCACTTCCATCGTGTAGAGCGTGTCCGAATTGACCTAGAAACATGTTCAAATTGCCGAAAAGTTTTTTTAATGGAACCCATACAATGGTACATGCCAGTTTTAGGGTCCCAAATACCGTAAATTTCAGTGGTCAGCAGGGCTCGAGCCTGGAATCATTTTTTCGGTAAATTCTACTGAATCCTAGTTGCAAACCACCAACTGGACCCAACTAGCATGAATTTTCGACCCCAAGTCTTTCGTGGCACCTGTGGTACACTGGTCACGGGTTCCACGGAAAGGGCTCAAAATTAGCCAAAAAACAGGCTTTATTGGCTTATAACTCGCGATAGAAAACTCGGATCGTCGAAAACTCACTTCCATCGTGTAGAGCGTGTCCGAATTGACCTAGAAACATGTTCAAATTGCCGAAAAGTTTTTTTAATGGAACCCATACAATGGTACATGCCAGTTTTAGGGTCCCAAATACCGTAAATTTCAGTGGTCAGCAGGGCTCGAGCCTGGAATCATTTTTTCGGTAAATTCTACTGAATCCTAGTTGCAAACCACCAACTGGACCCAACTAGCATGAATTTTCGACCCCAAGTCTTTCGTGGCACCTGTGGTACACTGGTCACGGGTTCCACGGAAAGGGCTCAAAATTAGCCAAAAACAGGCTTTATTGGCTTATAACTCGCGATAGAAAACTCGGATCGTCGAAAACTCACTTCCATCGTGTAGAGCGTGTCCGAATTGACCTAGAAACATGTTCAAATTGCCGAAAAGTTTTTTTAATGGAACCCATATAATGGCACATGCCAGTTTTAGGGTCCCAACTACCGTAATTTTCAGTGGTCAGCAGGGCTCGAGCCTGGAATCATTTTTTCGGTAAATTCTACTGAATCCTAGTTGCAAACCACCAACCGGACCCAACTAGCATGAATTTTCGACCCCAAGTCTTTCGTGGCACCTGTGGTACACTGGTCACGGGTTCCACGGAAAGTGCTCAAAATAAGCCAAAAACAGGCTTTATTGGCTTATAACTCGCGATAAAAAACTCGGATCGTCGAAAACTCACTTCCATCGTGTAGAGCGTGTCCGAATTGACCTAGAAACATGTTCAATTTGCCGAAAAGTTTTTTTAATGGAATCCATATAATGGCACATGCCAGTTTTAGGGTCCCAAATACCGTAATTTTCAGTGGTCAGCAGGGCTCGAGCCTGGAAACGTTTTTTCGCTAAATTCTATTACATCCCAGTTGCAAACCACCAACTGGACCCAACTAGCATGAATTTTCGACCCCAAGTCTTTCGTGGCACCTGTGGTACACTGGTCACGGGTTCCACGGAAAGGGCTCAGATTAGCCAAAAACAGGCTTTATTGGCTTATAACTCGCGATAGAAAACTCGGATCGTCGAAAACTCAGTTCCATCGTGTAGAGCGTGTCCGAATTGACCTAGAAACATGTTCAAATTGCCGAAAAGTTTTTTTAATGGAACCCATATAATGGCACATGCCAGTTTTAGGGTCCCAAATACCGTAATTTTCAGTGGTCAGCAGGGCTCGAGCCTGGAATAATTTTTTCGCTAAATTATACTGAATCCTAGTTGCAAACCACCAACTGGACCCAACTAGAATGAATTTTCGACCCCAAGTCTTTCGTGGCACCTGTGGTACACTGGTCACGGGTTCCACGGAAAGGGCTCAAAATTCGCCAAAAACAGGCTTTATTGGCTTATAACTCGCGATAGAAAACTCGGATCGTCGAAAACCCACTTCCATCGTGTAGAGCGTGTCCGAATTGACCTAGAAACTTGTTCAAATTGCCGAAAAGTTTTTTTAATGGAATCCATATAATGGCACATGCCAGTTTTAGGGTCCCAAATACCGTAATTTTCAGTCGTCCTCAGGGCACGAGCCTGGAAACGTTTTTTCGCTAAATTCTATTACATCCCAGTTGCAAACCACCAACTGGACCCAACTAGCATGAATTTTCGACCCCAAGTCTTTCGTGGCACCTGTGGTACACTGGTCACGGGTTCCACGGAAAGGGCTCAAAATTAGCCAAAAAACAGGCTTTATTGGCTTATAACTCGCGATAGAAAACTCGGATCGTCGAAAACTCACTTCCATCGTGTAGAGCGTGTCCGAATTGACCTAGAAACATGTTCAAATTGCCGAAAAGTTTTTTTTAATGGAACCCATATAATGGTACATGCCAGTTTTAGGGTCCCAAATACCGTAAATTTCAGTGGTCAGCAGGGCTCGAGCCTGGAATCATTTTTTCGGTAAATTCTACTGAATCCTAGTTGCAAACCACCAACTGGACCCAACTAGCATGAATTTTCGACCCCAAGTCTTTCGTGGCACCTGTGGTACACTGGTCACGGGTTCCACGGAAAGGGCTCAAAATTAGCCAAAAACAGGCTTTATTGGCTTATAACTCGCGATAGAAAACTCGGATCGTCGAAAACTCACTTCCATCGTGTAGAGCGTGTCCGAATTGACCTAGAAACATGTTCAAATTGCCGAAAAGTTTTTTTAATGGAACCCATATAATGGCACATGCCAGTTTTAGGGTCCCAACTACCGTAATTTTCAGTGGTCAGCAGGGCTCGAGCCTGGAATCATTTTTTCGGTAAATTCTACTGAATCCTAGTTGCAAACCACCAACTGGACCCAACTAGCATGAATTTTCGACCCCAAGTCTTTCGTGGCACCTGTGGTACACTGGTCACGGGTTCCACGGAAAGTGCTCAAAATAAGCCAAAAACAGGCTTTATTGGCTTATAACTCGCGATAAAAACTCGGATCGTCGAAAACTCACTTCCATCGTGTAGAGCGTGTCCGAATTGACCTAGAAACATGTTCAATTTGCCGAAAAGTTTTTTTAATGGAATCCATATAATGGCACATGCCAGTTTTAGGGTCCCAAATACCGTAATTTTCAGTGGTCAGCAGGGCTCGAGCCTGGAAACGTTTTTTCGCTAAATTCTATTACATCCCAGTTGCAAACCACCAACTGGATCCAACTAGCATGAATTTTCGACCCCAAGTCTTTCGTGGCACCTGTGGTACACTGGTCACGGGTTCCACGGAAAGGGCTCAGATTAGCCAAAAACAGGCTTTATTGGCTTATAACTCGCGATAGAAAACTCGGATCGTCGAAAACTCAGTTCCATCGTGTAGAGCGTGTCCGAATTGACCTAGAAACATGTTCAAATTGCCGAAAAGTTTTTTTAATGGAACCCATATAATGGCACATGCCAGTTTTAGGGTCCCAAATACCGTAATTTTCAGTGGTCAGCAGGGCTCGAGCCTGGAATAATTTTTTCGGTAAATTCTACTGAATCCTAGTTGCAAACCACTAACTGGACCCAACTAGCATGAATTTTCGACCCCAAGTCTTTCGTGGCACCTGTGGTACACTGGTCACGGGTTCCACGGAAAGGGCTCAAAATTAGCCAAAAACAGGTTTTATTGGCTTATAACTCGCGATAGAAAACTCGGATCGTCGAAAACTCACTTCCATCGTGTAGAGCGTGTCCGAATTGACCTAGAAACATGTTCAAATTGCCGAAAAGTTTTTTTAATGGAACCCATATAATGGCACATGCCAGTTTTAGGGTCCCAAATACCGTAATTTTCAGTGGTCAGCAGGGCTCGAGCCTGGAAACGTTTTTTCGCTAAATTCTATTACATCCCAGTTGCAAACCACCAACTGGACCCAACTAGCATGAATTTTCGACCCTAAGTCTTTCGTGGCACCTGTGGTACACTGGTCACGGGTTCCACGGAAAGGGCTCAAAATTAGCCAAAAACAGGCTTTATTGGCTTATAACTCGCGATAGACAACTCGGATCGTCGAAAACTCACTTCCATCGTGTAGGGCGTGTCCGAATTGACCTAGAAACATGTTCAAATTGCCGAAAAGTTTTTTTAATGGAACCCATATAATGGCACATGCCAGTTTTAGGGTCCCAAATACCGTAATTTTCAGTCGTCCTCAGGGCACGAGCCTGGAAACGTTTTTTCGCTAAATTCTATTACATCCCAGTTGCAAACCACCAACTGGACCCAACTAGCATGAATTTTCGACCCCAAGTCTTTCGTGGCACCTGTGGTACACTGGTCACGGGTTCCACGGAAAGGGCTCAAAATTAGCCAAAAACAGGCTTTATTGGCTTATAAATCGCGATAGAAAACTCGGATCGTCGAAAACTCACTTCCATCGTGTAGAGCGTGTCCGAATTGACCTAGAAACATGTTCAAATTGCCGAAAAGTTTTTTAATGGAACCCATATAATGGCACATGCCAGTTTTAGGGTCCCAAATACCGTAATTTTCAGTGGTCAGAGGGGCTCGAGCCTGGAAACGTTTTTTCGCTAAATTCTACTGAATCCTAGTTGCAAACCACCAACTGGACCCAACTAGCATGAATTTTCGACCCCAAGTCTTTCGTGGCACCTGTGGTACACTGGTCACGGGTTCCACGGAAAGGGCTCAAAATTAGCCAAAAACAGGCTTTATTGGCTTATAACTCGCGATAGAAAACTCGGATCGTCGAAAACTCACTTCCATCGTGTAGAGCGTGTCCGAATTGACCTAGAAACTTGTTCAAATTGCCGAAAAGTTTTTTTAATGGAACCCATATAATAGCACATGCCAGTTTTTGGGGTCCCAAATACCGTAATTTTCAGTCGTCCTCAGGGCACGAGCCTGGAAACGTGTTTTCGCTAAATTCTATTACATCCCAGTTGCAAACCACCAACTGGACCCAACTAGCATGAATTTTCGACCCCAAGTCTTTCGTGGCACCTGTGGTACACTGGTCACGGGTTCCACGGAAAGGGCTCAAAATTAGCCAAAACAGGCTTTATTGGCTTATAAATCGCGATAGAAAACTCGGATCGTCGAAAACTCACTTCCATCGTGTAGAGCGTGTCCGAATTGACCTAGAAACATGTTCAAATTGCCGAAAAGTTTTTTAATGGAACCCATATAATGGCACATGCCAGTTTTAGGGTCCCAAATACCGTAATTTTCAGTGGTCAGAGGGGCTCGAGCCTGGAAACGTTTTTTTCGCTAAATTCTACTGAATCCTAGTTGCAAACCACCAACTGGACCCAACTAGCATGAATTTTCGACCCCAAGTCTTTCGTGGCACCTGTGGTACACTGGTCACGGGTTCCACGGAAAGGGCTCAAAATTAGCCAAAAACAGGCTTTATTGGCTTATAACTCGCGATAGAAAACTCGGATCGTTGAAAACTCACTTCCATCGTGTAGAGCGTGTCCGAATTGACCTAGAAACTTGTTCAAATTGCCGAAAAGTTTTTTTAATGGAACCCATATAATGGCACATGCCAGTTTTAGGGTCCCAAAAACCGTAATTTTCAGTCGTCCTCAGGGCACGAGCCTGGAAACGTTTTTTCGCTAAATTCTATTACATCCCAGTTGCAAACCACCAACTGGACCCAACTAGCATGAATTTTCGACCCCAAGTCTTTCGTCGCACATGTGGTACACTGGTCACGGGTTCCACGGAAAGGGCTCAAAATTAGCCAAAAACAGGCTCTATTGGCTTATAACTCGCGATAGAAAACTCGGATCGTCGAAAACTCACTTCCATCGTGTAGAGCGTGTCCGAATTGACCTAGAAACTTGTTCAAATTGCCGAAAAGTTTTTTTAATGGAACCCATATAATGGCACATGCCAGTTTTAGGGTCCCAAATACCGTAATTTTCAGTGGTCAGCGGGGCTCGAGCCTGGAATCATTTTTTCGGTAAATTCTACTGAATCCTAGTTGCAAACCACCAACTGGACCCAACTAGCATGAATTTTTGACCCCAAGTCTTTCGTGGCACCTGTGGTACACTGGTCACGGGTTCCACGGAAAGGGCTCAAAATTAGCCAAAAACAGGCTTTATTGGCTTATAACTCGCGATAGAAAACTCGGGTCGTCGAAAACTCACTTCCATCGTGTAGAGCGTGTCCGAATTGACCTAGAAACTTGTTCAAATTGCCGAAAAGTTTTTTTAATGGAACCCATATAATGGCACATGCCAGTTTTAGGGTCCCAAATACCGTAATTTTCAGTGGTCAGCGGGGCTCGAGCCTGGAATCATTTTTTTCGGTAAATTCTACTGAATACTAGTTGCAAACCACCAACTGGACCCAACTAGCATGAATTTTCGACCCCAAGTCTTTCGTGGCACCTGTGGTACACTGGTCACGGGTTCCACGGAAAGGGCTCAAAATTAGCCAAAAACAGGCTTTATTGGCTTATAACTCGCGATAGAAAACTCGGATCGTCGAAAACTCACTTCCATCGTGTAGAGCGTGTCCGAATTGACCTAGAAACATGTTCAAATTGCCGAAAAGTTTTTTTTAATGGAACCCAAATAATGACACATGCCAGTTTTAGGGTCCCAAATACCGTAATTTTCAGTGGTCAGCAGGGTTCGAGCCTGGAAACGTTTTTTCGCTAAATTCTACTGAATCCTAGTTGCAAACCACCAACTGGACCCAACTAGCATGAATTTTCGACCCCAAGTCTTTCGTGGCACCTGTGGTACACTGGTCACGGGTTCCACGGAAAGGGCTCAAAATTAGCCAAAAACAGGCTTTATTGGCTTATAACTCGCGATAGAAAACTCGGATCGTCGAAAACTTACCTCCATCGTGTAGAGCGTGTCCGATTTGACCTAGAAACATGTTCAAATTGCCGAAAAGTTTTTTTAATGGAACCCATATAATGGCACATGCCAGTTTTAGGGTCCCAAATACCGTAATTTTCAGTGGTCAGCAGGGCTCGAGCCTGGAAACGTTTTTTCGCTAAATTCTATTACATCCCAGTTGCAAACCACCAACTGGACCCAACTAGCATGAATTTTCGACCCCAAGTCTTTCGTGGCACCTGTGGTACACTGGTCACGGGTTCCACGGAAAGGGCTCAAAATTAGCCAAAAACAGGCTTTATTGGCTTATAACTCGCGATAGAAAACTCGGATCGTCGAAAACTCACTTCCATCGTGTAGAGCGTGTCCGAATTGACCTAGAAACATGTTCAAATTGCCGAAAAGTTTTTTTAATGGAACCCATATAATGGCACATGCCAGTTTTAGGGTCCCAAATACCGTAATTTTCAGTCGTCCTCAGGGCACGAGCCTGGAAACGTTTTTTCGCTAAATTCTATTACATCCCAGTTGCAAACCACCAACTGGACCCAACTAGCATGAATTTTCGACCCCAAGTCTTTCGTGGCACCTGTGGTACACTGGTCACGGGTTCCACGGAAAGGGCTCAAAATTAGCCAAAAACAGGCTTTATTGGCTTATAACTCGCGATAGAAAACTCGGATCGTCGAAAACTCACTTCCATCGTGTAGAGCGTGTCCGAATTGACCTAGAAACATGTTCAAATTGCCAAAAAGTTTTTTTTAATGGAACCCATATAATGGCACATGCCAGTTTTAGGGTCCCAAATACCGTAATTTTCAGTGGTCAGCAGGGTTCGAGCCTGGAAACGTTTTTTCGCTAAATTCTACTGAATCCTAGTTGCAAACCACCAACTGGACCCAACTAGCATGAATTTTCGACCCCAAGTCTTTCGTGGCACCTGTGGTACACTGGTCACGGGTTCCACGGAAAGGGCTCAAAATTAGCCAAAAACAGGCTTTATTGGCTTATAACTCGCGATAGAAAACTCGGATCGTCAAAAACTCACTTCCATCGTGTAGAGCGTGTCCGAATTGACCTAGAAACATGTTCAAATTGCCGAAAAGTTTTTTTAATGGAACCCATATAATGGCACATGCCAGTTTTAGGGTCCCAAATACCGTAATTTTCAGTGGTCAGCAGGGCTCGAGCCTGGAATCATTTTTTCGGTAATTTCTACTGAATCCTAGTTGCAAACCACCAACTGGACCCAACTAGCATGAATTTTCGACCCCAAGTCTTTCGTGGCACCTGTGGTACACTGGTCACGGGTTCCACGGAAAGGGCTCAAAATTAGCCAAAAACAGGCTTTATTGGCTTATAACTCGCGATAGAAAACTCGGATCGTCAAAAACTCACTTCCATCGTGTACAGCGTGTCCGAATTGACCTAGAAACATGTTCAAATTGCCGAAAAGTTTTTTTAATGGAACCCATATAATGGCACATGCCAGTTTTAGGGTCCCAAATACCGTAATTTTCAGTGGTCAGCAGTGCTCGAGCCTGGAATAATTTTTTTCGGTAAATTCAACTGAATCCTAGTTGCAAACCACCAACTGGACCCAACTAGCATGAATTTTCGACCCCAAGTCTTTCGTGGCACCTGTGGTACACTGGTCACGGGTTCCACGGAAAGGGCTCAAAATTAGCCAAAAACAGGCTTTATTGGCTTATAACTCGCGATAGAAAACTCGGATCGTCGAAAACTCACTTCCATCGTGTAGAGCGTGTCCGAATTGACCTAGAAACATATTCAAATTGCCGAAAAGTTTTTTTAATGGAACCCATATAATGGCACATGCCAGTTTTAGGGTCCCAAATACCGTAATTTTCAGTGGTCAGCAGGGCTCGAGCCTGGAAACGTTTTTTCGCTAAATTCTATTACATCCCAGTTGCAAACCACCAACTGGACCCAACTAGCATGAATTTTCGACCCCAAGTCATTCGTGGCACCTGTGGTACACTGGTCACGGGTTCCACGGAAAGGGCTCAAAATTAGCCAAAAACAGGCTTTATTGGCTTATAACTCGCGATAGAAAACTCGGATCGTCGAAAACCCACTTCCATCGTGTAGAGCGTGTCCGAATTGACCTAGAAACTTGTTCAAATTGCCGAAAAGTTTTTTTAATGGAACCCATATAATGGCACATGCCAGTTTTAGGGTCCCAAATACCGTAATTTTCAGTCGTCCTCAGGGCACGAGCCTGGAAACGTTTTTTCGCTAAATTCTATTACATCCCAGTTGCAAACCACCAACTGGACCCAACTAGCATGAATTTTCGACCCCAAGTCTTTCGTGGCACCTGTGGTACACTGGTCACGGGTTCCACGGAAAGGGCTCAAAATTAGCCAAAAACAGGCTTTATTGGCTTATAACTCGCGATAGAAAACTCGGATCGTCGAAAACTCACTTCCATCGTGTAGAGCGTGTCCGAATTGACCTAGAAACGTGTTCAAATTGCCGAAAAGTTTTTTTAATGGAACCCAATTAATGGCACATGCCAGTTTTAGGGTCCCAAATACCGTAATTTTCAGTCGTCCTCAGGGCACGAGCCTGGAAACGTTTTTTCGCTAAATTCTATTACATCCCAGTTGCAAACCACCAACTGGACCCAACTAGCATAAATTTTCGACCCCAAGTCTTTCGTGGCACCTGTGGTACACTGGTCACGGGTTCCACGGAAAGGGCTCAAAATTAGCCAAAAACAGGCTTTATTGGCTTATAACTCGCGATAGAAAACTCGGATCGTCGAAAACTCACTTCCATCGTGTAGAGCGTGTCCGAATTGACCTAGAAACTTGTTCAAGTTGCCGAAAAGTTTTTTTAATGGAACCCATATAATGGCACATGCCAGTTTTAGGGTCCCAAATACCGTAATTTTCAGTGGTCAGCAGGGCTCGAGCCTGGAATCATTTTTTCGGTAAATTCTACTGAATCCTAGTTGCAAACCACCAACTGGACCCAACTAGCATGAATTTTCGACCCCAAGTCTTTCGTGGCACCTGTGGTACACTGGTCACGGGTTCCACGGAAAGGGCTCAAAATTAGCCAAAAACAGGCTTTATTGGCTTATAACTCGCGATAGAAAACTCGGATCGTCGAAAACTCACTTCCATCGTGTAGAGCGTGTCCGAATTGACCTAGAGACATGTTCAAATTGCCGAAAAGTTTTTTTAATGGAACCCATATAATGGCACATGCCAGTTTTAGGGTCCCAAATACCGTAATTTTCAGTGGTCAGCAGGGCTCGAGCCTGGAAACGTTTTTTCGCTAAATTCTACTGAATCCTAGTTGCGAACCACCAACTGGACCCAACTAGCATGAATTTTCGACCCCAAGTCTTTCGTGGCACCTGTGGTACACTGGTCATGGGTTCCACGGAAAGGGCTCAAAATTAGCCAAAAACAGGCTTTATTGGCTTATAACTCGCGATAGAAAACTCGGATCGTCGAAAACTCACTTCCATCGTGTAGAGCGTGTCCGAATTGACCTAGAAACATGTTCAAATTGCCGAAAAGTTTTTTTAATGGAACCCATATAATGGCACATGCCAGTTTTAGGGTCCCAAATACCGTAATTTTCAGTGGTCAGCAGGGCTCGAGCCTGGAAACGTTTTTTCGCTAAATTCTATTACATCCCAGTTGCAAACCACCAACTGGACTCAACTAGCATGAATTTTCGCCCCAAGTCTTTCGTGGCACCTGTGGTACACTGGTCACGGGTTCCACGGAAAGGGCTCAAAATTAGCCAAAAACAGGCTTTATTGGCTTATAACTCGCGATAGAAAACTCGGATCGTCGAAAACTCACTTCCATCGTGTAGAGCGTGTCCGAATTGACCTAGAAACATGTTCAAATTGCCGAAAAGTTTTTTTAATGGAACCCATATAATGGCACATGCCAGTTTTAGGGTCCCAAATACCGTAATTTTCAGTGGTCAGCAGGGCTCGAGTCTGGAAACGTTTTTTCGCTAAATTATACTGAATCCTAGTTGCAAACCACCAACTGGACCCAACTAGTATGAATTTTCGACCCCAAGTCTTTCGTGGCACCTGTGGTACACTGGTCACGGGTTCCACGGAAAGGGCTCAAAAGTAGCCAAAAACAGGCTTTATTGGCTTATAACTCGCGATAGAAAACTCGGATCGTCGAAAACTCACTTCCATCGTGTAGAGCGTGTCCGAATTGACCTAGAAACATGTTCAAATTGCCGAAAAGTTTTTTTAATGGAACCCATATAATGGCACATGCCAGTTTTAGGGTCCCAAATACCGTAATTTTCAGTGGTCAGCAGGGCTCGAGTCTGGAAACGTTTTTTCGCTAAATTATACTGAATCCTAGTTGCAAACCACCAACTGGACCCAACTAGTATGAATTTTCGACCCCAAGTCTTTCGTGGCACCTGTGGTACACTGGTCACGGGTTCCACGGAAAGGGCTCAAAACTAGCCAAAAACAGGCTTTATTGGCTTATAACTCGCGATAGAAAACTCGGATCGTCGAAAACCCACTTCCATCGTGTAGAGCGTGTCCGAATTGACCTAGAAACTTGTTCAAATTGCCGAAAAGTTTTTTTAATGGAACCCATATAATGGCACATGCCAGTTTTAGGGTCCCAAATAACGTAATTTTCAGTCGTCCTCAGGGCACGAGCCTGGAAACGTTTTTTCGCTAAATTCTATTACATCCCAGTTGCAAACCACCAACTGGATCCAACTAGCATGAATTTTCGACCCCAAGTCTTTCGTGGCACCTGTGGTACACTGGTCACGGGTTCCACGGAAAGGGCTCAAAATTAGCCAAAAACAGGCTTTATTGGCTTATAACTTGCGATAGAAAACTCGGATCGTCGAAAACTCACTTCCATCGTGTAGAGCGTGTCCGAATTGACCTAGAAACTTGTTCAAATTGCCGAAAAGTTTTTTTAATGGAACCCAATTAATGGCACATGCCAGTTTTAGGGTCCCAAATACCGTAATTTTCAGTCGTCCTCAGGGCACGAGCCTGGAAACGTTTTTTCGCTAAATTCTATTACATCCCAGTTGCAAACCACCAACTGGACCCAACTAGCATAAATTTTCGACCCCAAGTCTTTCGTGGCACCTGTGGTACACTGGTCACGGGTTCCACGGAAAGGGCTCAAAATTAGCCAAAAACAGGCTTTATTGGCTTATAACTCGCGATAGAAAACTCGGATCGTCGAAAACCCACTTCCATCGTGTAGAGCGTGTCCGAATTGACCTAGAAACTTGCTCAAATTGCCGAAAAGTTTTTTTAATGGAACCCATATAATGGCACATGCCAGTTTTAGGGTCCCAAATAACGTAATTTTCAGTCGTCCTCAGGGCACGAGCCTGGAAACGTTTTTTCGCTAAATTCTATTACATCCCAGTTGCAAACCACCAACTGGATCCAACTAGCATGAATTTTCGACCCCAAGTCTTTCGTGGCACCTGTGGTACACTGGTCACGGGTTCCACGGAAAGGGCTCAAAATTAGCCAAAAACAGGCTTTATTGGCTTATAACTTGCGATAGAAAACTCGGATCGTCGAAAACTCACTTCCATCGTGTAGAGCGTGTCCGAATTGACCTAGAAACTTGTTCAAATTGCCGAAAAGTTTTTTTAATGGAACCCAATTAATGGCACATGCCAGTTTTAGGGTCCCAAATACCGTAATTTTCAGTCGTCCTCAGGGCACGAGCCTGGAAACGTTTTTTCGCTAAATTCTATTACATCCCAGTTGCAAACCACCAACTGGACCCAACTAGCATAAATTTTCGACCCCAAGTCTTTCGTGGCACCTGTGGTACACTGGTCACGGGTTCCACGGAAAGGGCTCAAAATTAGCCAAAAACAGGCTTTATTGGCTTATAACTCGCGATAGAAAACTCGGATCGTCGAAAACTCACTTCCATCGTGTAGAGCGTGTCCGAATTGACCTAGAAACTTGTTCAAATTGCCGAAAAGTTTTTTTAATGGAACCCAATTAATGGCACATGCCAGTTTTAGGGTCCCAAATACCGTAATTTTCAGTCGTCCTCAGGGCACGAGCCTGGAAACGTTTTTTCGCTAAATTCTATTACATCCCAGTTGCAAACCACCAACTGGACCCAACTAGCATAAATTTTCGACCCCAAGTCTTTCGTGGCACCTGTGGTACACTGGTCACGGGTTCCACGGAAAGGGCTCAAAATTAGCCAAAAACATGCTTTATTGGCTTATAACTCGCGATAGAAAACTCGGATCGTCGAAAACTCACTTCCATCGTGTAGAGCGTGTCCGAATTGACCTAGAAACTTGTTCAAATTGCCGAAAAGTTTTTTTAATGGAACCCATATAATGGCACATGCCAGTTTTAGGGTCCCAAATACCGTAATTTTCAGTGGTCAGAGGGGCTCGAGCCTGGAATCATTTTTTCGGTAAATTCTACTGAATCCTAGTTGCAAACCACCAACTGGATCCAACTAGCATGAATTTTCGACCCCAAGTCTTTCGTGGCACCTGTGGTACACTGGTCACGGGTTCCACGGAAAGGGCTCAAAATTAGCCAAAAACAGGCTTTATTGGCTTATAACTCGCGATAGAAAACTCGGATCGTCGAAAACTCACTTCCATCGTGTAGAGCGTGTCCGAATTGACCTAGAAACATGTTCAAATTGCCGAAAAGTTTTTTTAATGGAACCCAATTAATGGCACATGCCAGTTTTAGGGTCCCAAATACCGTAATTTTCAGTCGTCCTCAGGGCACGAGCCTGGAAACGTTTTTTCGCTAAATTCTACTGAATCCTAGTTGCAAACCACCAACTGGACCCAACTAGCATGAATTTTCGACCCCAAGTCTTTCGTGGCACCTGTGGTACACTGGTCACGGGTTCCACGGAAAGGGCTCAAAATTAGCCAAAAACAGGCTTTATTGGCTTATAACTCGCGATAGAAAACTCGGATCGTCGAAAACTCACTTCCATCGTGTAGAGCGTGTCCGTATTGACCTAGAAACATGTTCAAATTGCCGAAAAGTTTTTTTAATGGAACCCATATAATGGCACATGCCAGTTTTAGGGTCCCAAATACCGTAATTTTCAGTGGTCAGCAGGGCTCGAGCCTGGAAACGTTTTTTTCGCTAAATTCTATTACATCCCAGTTGCAAACCACCAACTGGACCCAACTAGCATGAATTTTCGACCCCAAGTCTTTCGTGGCACCTGTGGTACACTGGTCACGGGTTCCACGGAAAGGGCTCAAAATTAGCCAAAAACAGGCTTTATTGGCTTATAACTCGCGATAGAAAACTCGGATCGTCGAAAACCTACTTCCATCGTGTAGAGCGTGTCCGAATTGACCTAGAAACTTGTTCAAATTGCCGAAAAGTTTTTTTAATGGAACCCATATAATGGCACATGCCAGTTTTAGGGTCCCAAATACCGTAATTTTCAGTGGTCAGCAGGGCTCGAGCCTGGAAACGTTTTTTCGCTAAATTCTATTACATCCCAGTTGCAAACCACCAACTGGACCCAACTAGCATGAATTTTCGACCCCAAGTCTTTCGTGGCACCTGTGGTACACTGGTCACGGGTTCCACGGAAAGGGCTCAAAATTAGCCAAAAACAGGCTTTATTGGCTTATAACTCGCGATAGAAAACTCGGATCGTCGAAAACCCACTTCCATCGTGTAGAGCGTGTCCGAATTGACCTAGAAACTTGTTCAAATTGCCGAAAAGTTTTTTTAATGGAACCCATATAATGGCACATGCCAGTTTTAGGGTCCCAAATACCGTAATTTTCAGTCGTCCTCAGGGCACGAGCCTGGAAACGTTTTTTCGCTAAATTCTATTACATCCCAGTTGCAAACCACCAACTGGACCCAACTAGCATGAATTTTCGACCCCAAGTCTTTCGTGGCACCTGTGGTACACTGGTCACGGGTTCCACGGAAAGGGCTCAAAATTAGCAAAAAACAGGCTTTATTGGCTTATAACTCGCGATAGAAAACTCGGATCGTCGAAAACTCACTTCCATCGTGTAGAGCGTGTCCGAATTGACCTAGAAACATGTTCAAATTGCCGAAAAGTTTTTTTAATGGAACCCAATTAATGGCACATGCCAGTTTTAGGGTCCCAAATACCGTAATTTTCAGTCGTCCTCAGGGCACGAGCCTGGAAACGTTTTTTCGCTAAATTCTACTGAATCCTAGTTGCAAACCACCAACTGGACCCAACTAGCATGAATTTTCGACCCCAAGTCTTTCGTGGCACCTGTGGTACACTGGTCACGGGTTCCCCGGAAAGGGCTCAAAATTAGCCAAAAACAGGCTTTATTGGCTTATAACTCGCGATAGAAAACTCGGATCGTCGAAAACTCACTTCCATCGTGTAGAGCGTGTCCGTATTGACCTAGAAACATGTTCAAATTGCCGAAAAGTTTTTTTAATGGAACCCATATAATGGCACATGCCAGTTTTAGGGTCCCAAATACCGTAATTTTCAGTGGTCAGCAGGGCTCGAGCCTGGAAACGTTTTTTTCGCTAAATTCTATTACATCCCAGTTGCAAACCACCAACTGGACCCAACTAGCATGAATTTTCGACCCCAAGTCTTTCGTGGCACCTGTGGTACACTGGTCACGGGTTCCACGGAAAGGGCTCAAAATTAGCCAAAAACAGGCTTTATTGGCTTATAACTCGCGATAGAAAACTCGGATCGTCGAAAACCCACTTCCATCGTGTAGAGCGTGTCCGAATTGACCTAGAAACGTGTTCAAATTGCCGAAAAGTTTTTTTAATGGAACCCATATAATGGCACATGCCAGTTTTAGGGTCCCAAATACCGTAATTTTCAGTGGTCAGCAGGGCTCGAGCCTGGAAACGTTTTTTCGCTAAATTCTATTACATCCCAGTTGCAAACCACCAACTGGACCCAACTAGCATGAATTTTCGACCCCAAGTCTTTCGTGGCACCTGTGGTACACTGGTCACGGGTTCCACGGAAAGGGCTCAAAATTAGCCAAAAACAGGCTTTATTGGCTTATAACTCGCGATAGAAAACTCGGATCGTCGAAAACCCACTTCCATCGTGTAGAGCGTGTCCGAATTGACCTAGAAACTTGTTCAAATTGCCGAAAAGTTTTTTTAATGGAACCCATATAATGGCACATGCCAGTTTTAGGGTCCCAAATACCGTAATTTTCAGTCGTCCTCAGGGCACGAGCCTGGAAACGTTTTTTCGCTAAATTCTATTACATCCCAGTTGCAAACCACCAACTGGACCCAACTAGCATGAATTTTCGACCCCAAGTCTTTCGTGGCACCTGTGGTACACTGGTCACGGGTTCCACGGAAAGGGCTCAAAATTAGCAAAAAACAGGCTTTATTGGCTTATAACTCGCGATAGAAAACTCGGATCGTCGAAAACTCACTTCCATCGTGTAGAGCGTGTCCGAATTGACCTAGAAACTTGTTCAAATTGCCGAAAAGTTTTTTTAATGGAACCCAATTAATGGCACATGCCAGTTTTAGGGTCCCAAATACCGTAATTTTCAGTCGTCCTCAGGGCACGAGCCTGGAAACGTTTTTTCGCTAAATTCTATTACATCCCAGTTGCAAACCACCAACTGGACCCAACTAGCATAAATTTTCGACCCCAAGTCTTTCGTGGCACCTGTGGTACACTGGTCACGGGTTCCACGGAAAGGGCTCAAAATTAGCCAAAAACAGGCTTTATTGGCTTATAACTCGCGATAGAAAACTCGGATCGTCGAAAACTCACTTCCATCGTGTAGAGCGTGTCCGAATTGACCTAGAAACTTGTTCAAATTGCCGAAAAGTTTTTTTAATGGAACCCATATAATGGCACTTGCCAGTTTTAGGGTCCCAAATACCGTAATTTTAAGTGGTCAGTTGGGCTCGAGCCTGGAAACGTTTTTTTCGCTAAATTCTATTACACCCCAGTTGCAAACCACCAACTTGACTCAACTAGCATGAATTTTCGACCCCAAGTCTTTCGTGGCACCTGTGGTACACTGGTCACGGGTTCCACGGAAAGGGCTCAAAATTAGCCAAAAACAGGCTTTATTGGCTTATAACTCGCGATAGAAAACTCGGATCGTCGAAAACTCACTTCCATCGTGTAGAGCGTGTCCGAATTGACCTAGAAACTTGTTCAAATTGCCGAAAAGTTTTTTTAATGGAACCCATATAATGGCACTTGCCAGTTTTAGGGTCCCAAATACCGTAATTTTAAGTGGTCAGTTGGGCTCGAGCCTGGAAACGTTTTTTTCGCTAAATTCTATTACACCCCAGTTGCAAACCACCAACTTGACTCAACTAGCATGAATTTTCGACCCCAAGTCTTTCGTGGCACCTGTGGTACACTGGTCACGGGTTCCACGGAAAGGGCTCAAAATTAGCCAAAAACAGGCTTTATTGGCTTATAACTCGCGATAGAAAACTCGGATCGTCGAAAACCCACTTCCATCGTGTAGAGCGTGTCCGAATTGACCTAGAAACTTGTTCAAATTGCCGAAAAGTTTTTTTAATGGAACCCATATAATGGCACATGCCAGTTTTAGGGTCCCAAATACCGTAATTTTCAGTGGTCCTCAGGGCACGAGCCTGGAAACGTTTTTTCGCTAAATTCTATTACATCCCAGTTGCAAACCACCAACTGGACCCAACTAGCATAAATTTTCGACCCCAAGTCTTTCGTGGCACCTGTGGTACACTGGTCACGGGTTCCACGGAAAGGGCTCAAAATTAGCCAAAAACAGGCTTTATTGGCTTATAACTCGCGATAGAAAACTCGGATCGTCGAAAACTCACTTCCATCGTGTAGAGCGTGTCCGAATTGACCTAGAAACATGTTCAAATTGCCGAAAAGTTTTTTTAATGGAACCCATATAATGGCACATGCCAGTTTTAGGGTCCCAAATACCGTAATTTTCAGTGGTCAGCAGGGCTCGAGCCTGGAAACGTTTTTTTCGCTAAATTCTATTACACCCCAGTTGCAAACCACCAACTTGACTCAACTAGCATGAATTTTCGACCCCAAGTCTTTCGTGGCACCTGTGGTACACTGGTCACGGGTTCCACGGAAAGGGCTCAAAATTAGCCAAAAACAGGCTTTATTGGCTTATTACTCGCGATAGAAAACTCGGATCGTCGAAAACTCACTTCCATCGTGTAGAGCGTGTCCGAATTGACCTAGAAACATGTTCAAATTGCCGAAAAGTTTTTTTAATGGAACCCATATAATGGCACATGCCAGTTTTAGGGTCCCAAATACCGTAATTTTCAGTGGTCAGCAGGGCTCGAGTCTGGAAACGTTTTTTCGCTAAATTATACTGAATCCTAGTTGCAAACCACCAACTGGACCCAACTAGTATGAATTTTCGACCCCAAGTCTTTCGTGGCACCTGTGGTACACTGGTCACGGGTTCCACGGAAAGGGCTCAAAACTAGCCAAAAACAGGCTTTATTGCTTATAACTCGCGATAGAAAACTCGGATCGTCGAAAACCCACTTCCATCGTGTAGAGCGTGTCCGAATTGACCTAGAAACTTGTTCAAATTGCCGAAAAGTTTTTTTAATGGAACCCATATAATGGCACATGCCAGTTTTAGGGTCCCAAATAACGTAATTTTCAGTCGTCCTCAGGGCACGAGCCTGGAAACGTTTTTTCGCTAAATTCTATTACATCCCAGTTGCAAACCACCAACTGGATCCAACTAGCATGAATTTTCGACCCCAAGTCTTTCGTGGCACCTGTGGTACACTGGTCACGGGTTCCACGGAAAGGGCTCAAAATTAGCCAAAAACAGGCTTTATTGGCTTATAACTTGCGATAGAAAACTCGGATCGTCGAAAACTCACTTCCATCGTGTAGAGCGTGTCCGAATTGACCTAGAAACTTGTTCAAATTGCCGAAAAGTTTTTTTAATGGAACCCAATTAATGGCACATGCCAGTTTTAGGGTCCCAAATACCGTAATTTTCAGTCGTCCTCAGGGCACGAGCCTGGAAACGTTTTTTCGCTAAATTCTATTACATCCCAGTTGCAAACCACCAACTGGACCCAACTAGCATAAATTTTCGACCCCAAGTCTTTCGTGGCACCTGTGGTACACTGGTCACGGGTTCCACGGAAAGGGCTCAAAATTAGCCAAAAACAGGCTTTATTGGCTTATAACTCGCGATAGAAAACTCGGATCGTCGAAAACTCACTTCCATCGTGTAGAGCGTGTCCGAATTGACGTAGAAACTTGTTCAAATTGTCGAAAAGTTTTTTTAATGGAACCCATATAATGGCACATGCCAGTTTTAGGGTCCCAAATACCGTAATTTTCAGTGGTCAGCAGGGCTCGAGCCTGGAAACGTTTTTTCGCTAAATTCTACTGAATCCTAGTTGCAAACCACCAACTGGACCCAACTAGCATGAATTTTCGACCCCAAGTCTTTCGTGGCACCTGTGGTACACTGGTCACGGGTTCCACGGAAAGGGCTCAAAATTAGCCAAAAACAGGCTTTATTGGCTTATAACTCGCGATAGAAAACTCGGATCGTCGAAAACTCACTTCCATCGTGTAGAGCGTGTCCGAATTGACCTAGAAACATGTTCAAATTGCCGAAAAGTTTTTTTAATGGAACCCATATAATGGCACATGCCAGTTTTAGGGTCCCAAATACCGTAATTTTCAGTGGTCAGCAGGGCTCGAGCCTGGAAACGTTTTTTCGCTAAATTCTATTACATCCCAGTTGCAAACCACCAACTGGACCCAACTAGCATGCATTTTCGACCCCAAGTCTTTCGTGGCACCTGTGGTACACTGGTCACGGGTTCCACGGAAAGGGCTCAAAATTAGCCAAAAACAGGCTTTATTGGCTTATAACTCGCGATAGAAAACTCGGATCGTCGAAAACCCACTTCCATCGTGTAGAGCGTGTCCGAATTGACCTAGAAACTTGTTCAAATTGCCGAAAAGTTTTTTTAATGGAACCCATATAATGGCACATGCCAGTTTTAGGGTCCCAAATACCGTAATTTTCAGTCGTCCTCAGGGCACGAGCCTGGAAACGTTTTTTCGCTAAATTCTATTACATCCCAGTTGCAAACCACCAACTGGACCCAACTAGCATGAATTTTCGACCCCAAGTCTTTCGTGGCACCTGTGGTACACTGGTCAGGGGTTCCACGGAAAGGGCTCAAAATTAGCCAAAAACAAGCTTTATTGGCTTATAACTCGCGATAGAAAACTCGGATCGTCGAAAACTCACTTCCATCGTGTAGAGCGTGTCCGAATTGACCTAGAAACTTGTTCAAATTGCCGAAAATTTTTTTTAATGGAACCCAATTAATGGCACATGCCAGTTTTAGGGTCCCAAATACCGTAATTTTCAGTCGTCCTCAGGGCACGAGCCTGGAAACGTTTTTTCGCTAAATTCTATTACATCCCAGTTGCAAACCACCAACTGGACCCAACTAGCATAAATTTTCGACCCCAAGTCTTTCGTGGCACCTGTGGTACACTGGTCACGGGTTCCACGGAAAGGGCTCAAAATTAGCCAAAAACAGGCTTTATTGGCTTATAACTCACGATAGAAAACTTGGATCGTCGAAAACTCACTTCCATCGTGTAGAGCGTGTCCGAATTGACCTAGAAACTTGTTCAAGTTGCCGAAAAGTTTTTTTTAATGGAACCCATATAATGGCACATGCCAGTTTTAGGGTCCCAAATACCGTAATTTTCAGTGGTCAGCAGGGCTCGAGCCTGGAATCATTTTTTCGGTAAATTCTACTGAATCCTAGTTGCAAACCACCAACTGGACCCAACTAGCATGAATTTTCGACCCCAAGTCTTTCGTGGCACCTGTGGTACACTGGTCACGGGTTCCACGGAAAGGGCTCAAAATTAGCCAAAAACAGGCTTTATTGGCTTATAACTCGCGATAGAAAACTCGGATCGTCGAAAACTCACTTCCATCGTGTAGAGCGTGTCCGAATTGACCTAGAAACATGTTCAAATTGCCGAAAAGTTTTTTTAATGGAACCCATATAATGGCGCATGCCAGTTTTAGGGTCCCAAATACCGTAATTTTCAGTGGTCAGCAGGGCTCGAGCCTGGAAACGTTTTTTCGCTAAATTCTACTGAATCCTAGTTGCAAACCACCAACTGGACCCAACTAGCATGAATTTTCGACCCCAAGTCTTTCGTGGCACCTGTGGTACACTGGTCACGTGTTCCACGGAAAGGGCTCAAAATTAGCCAAAAACAGGCTTTATTGGCTTATAACTCGCGATAGAAAACTCGGATCGTCGAAAACTCACTTCCATCGTGTAGAGCGTGTCCGAATTGACCTAGAAACATGTTCAAATTGCCGAAAAGTTTTTTTAATGGAACCCATATAATGGCACATGCCAGTTTTAGGGTCCCAAATACCGTAATTTTCAGTGGTCAGCAGGGCTCGAGCCTGGAAACGTTTTTTCGCTAAATTCTATTACATCCCAGTTGCAAACCACCAACTGGACTCAACTAGCATGAATTTTCGCCCCAAGTCTTTCGTGGCACCTGTGGTACACTGGTCACGGGTTCCACGGAAAGGGCTCAAAATTAGCCAAAAACAGGCTTTATTGGCTTATAACTCGCGATAGAAAACTCGGATCGTCGAAAACTCACTTCCATCGTGTAGAGCGTGTCCGAATTGACCTAGAAACATGTTCAAATTGCCGAAAAGTTTTTTTAATGGAACCCATATAATGGCACATGCCAGTTTTAGGGTCCAAATACCGTAATTTTCAGTGGTCAGCAGGGCTCGAGTCTGGAAACGTTTTTTCGCTAAATTATACTGAATCCTAGTTGCAAACCACCAACTGGACCCAACTAGTATGAATTTTCGACCCCAAGTCTTTCGTGGCACCTGTGGTACACTGGTCACGGGTTCCACGGAAAGGGCTCAAAATTAGCCAAAAACAGGCTTTATTGGCTTATAACTCGCGATAGAAAACTCGGATCGTCGAAAACTTACTTCCATCGTGTAGAGCGTGTCCGAATCGACCTAGAAACATGTTCAAATTGCCGAAAAGTTTTTTTAATGGAACCCATATAATGGCACATGCCAGTTTTAGGGTCCCAAATACCGTAATTTTCGGTGGTCAGCAGGGCTCGAGCCTGGAAACGTTTTTTCGCTAAATTCTACTGAATCCTAGTTGCGAACCACCAACTGGACCCAACTAGCATGAATTTTCGACCCCAAGTCTTTCGTGGCACCTGTGGTACACTGGTCACGGGTTCCACGGAAAGGGCTCAAAATTAGCCAAAAACAGGCTTTATTGGCTTATAACTCGCGATAGAAAACTCGGATCGTCGAAAACTCACTTCCATCGTGTAGAGCGTGTCCGAATTGACCTAGAAACATGTTCAAATTGCCGAAAAGTTTTTTTAATGGAACCCATATAATGGCACATGCCAGTTTTAGGGTCCCAAATACCGTAATTTTCAGTGGTCAGCAGGGCTGGAGCCTGGAAACGTTTTTTCGCTAAATTCTATTACATCCCAGTTGCAAACCACCAACTGGACTCAACTAGCATGAATTTTCGACCCCAAGTCTTTCGTGGCACCTGTGGTACACTGGTCACGGGTTCCACGGAAAGGGCTCAAAATTAGCCAAAAAAAACAGGCTTTATTGGCTTATAACTCGCGATAGAAAACTCGGATCGTCGAAAACTCACTTCCATCGTGTAGAGCGTGTCCGAATTGACCTAGAAACATGTTCAAATTGCCGAAAAGTTTTTTTAATGGAACCCATATAATGGCACATGCCAGTTTTAGGGTCCCAAATACCGTAATTTTCAGTGGTCAGCAGGGCTCGAGTCTGGAAACGTTTTTTCGCTAAATTATACTGAATCCTAGTTGCAAACCACCAACTGGACCCAACTAGTATGAATTTTCGACCCCAAGTCTTTCGTGGCACCTGTGGTACACTGGTCACGGGTTCCACGGAAAGGGCTCAAAACTAGCCAAAAACAGGCTTTATTGGCTTATAACTCGCGATAGAAAACTCGGATCGTCGAAAACCCACTTCCATCGTGTAGAGCGTGTCCGAATTGACCTAGAAACTTGTTCAAATTGCCGAAAAGTTTTTTTAATGGAACCCATATAATGGCACATACCAGTTTTAGGGTCCCAAATAACGTAATTTTCAGTCGTCCTCAGGGCACGAGCCTGGAAACGTTTTTTCGCTAAATTCTATTACATCCCAGTTGCAAACCACCAACTGGACCCAACTAGCATGAATTTTCGACCCCAAGTCTTTCGTGGCACCTGTGGTACACTGGTCACGGGTTCCACGGAAAGGGCTCAAAATTAGCCAAAAACAGGCTTTATTGGCTTATAACTTGCGATAGAAAACTCGGATCATCGAAAACTCACTTCCATCGTGTAGAGCGTGTCCGAATTGACCTAGAAACTTGTTCAAATTGCCGAAAAGTTTTTTTAATGGAACCCAATTAATGGCACATGCCAGTTTTAGGGTCCCAAATACCGTAATTTTCAGTCGTCCTCAGGGCACGAGCCTGGAAACGTTTTTTCGCTAAATTCTATTACATCCCAGTTGCAAACCACCAACTGGACTCAACTAGCATAAATTTTCGACCCCAAGTCTTTCGTGGCACCTGTGGTACACTGGTCACGGGTTCCACGGAAAGGGCTCAAAATTAGCCAAAAACAGGCTTTATTGGCTTATAACTCGCGATAGAAAACTCGGATCGTCGAAAACTCACGTCCATCGTGTAGAGCGTGTCCGAATTGACCTAGAAACTTGTTCAAATTGCCGAAAAGTTTTTTTAATGGAACCCATATAATGGCACATGCCAGTTTTAGGGTCCCAAATACCGTAATTTTCAGTGGTCAGCGGGGCTCGAGCCTGGAATCATTTTTTCGGTAAATTCTACTGAATCCTAGTTGCAAACCACCAACTGGACCCAACTAGCATGAATTTTCGACCCCAAGTCTTTCGTGGCACCTGTGGTACACTGGTCACGGGTTCCACGGAAAGGGCTCAAAATTAGCCAAAAACAGGCTTTATTGGCTTATAACTCGCGATAGAAAACTCGGATCGTCGAAAACTCACTTCCATCGTGTAGAGCGTGTCCGAATTGACCTAGAAACATGTTCAAATTGCCGAAAAGTTTTTTTAATGGAACCCATATAATGGCACATGCCAGTTTTAGGGTCCCAAATACCGTAATTTTCAGTGGTCAGCAGGGCTCGAGCCTGGAAACGTTTTTTCGCTAAATTCTACTGAATCCTAGTTGCAAACCACCAACTGGACCCAACTAGCATGAATTTTCGACCCCAAGTCTTTCGTGGCACCTGTGGTACACTGGTCACGGGTTCCACGGAAAGGGCTCAAAATTAGCCAAAAACAGGCTTTATTGGCTTATAACTCGCGATAGAAAACTCGGATCGTCGAAAACTCACTTCCATCGTGTAGAGCGTGTCCGAATTGACCTAGAAAAATGTTCAAATTGCCGAAAAGTTTTTTTAATGGAACCCATATAATGGCACATGCCAGTTTTAGGGTCCCAAATACCGTAATTTTCAGTGGTCAGCAGGGCTCGAGCCTGGAAACGTTTTTTCGCTAAATTCTATTCCATCCCAGTTGCAAACCACCAACTGGACTCAACTAGCATGAATTTTCGACCCCAAGTCTTTCGTGGCACCTGTGGTACACTGGTCACGGGTTCCACGGAAAGGGCTCAAATTAGCCAAAAACAGGCTTTATTGGCTTATAACTCGCGATAGAAAACTCGGATCGTCGAAAACTCACTTCCATCGTGTAGAGCGTGTCCGAATTGACCTAGAAACATGTTCAAATTGCCGAAAAGTTTTTTTAATGGAACCCATATAATGGCACATGCCAGTTTTTGGGTCCCAAATACCGTAATTTTCAGTCGTCCTCAGGGCACGAGCCTGGAAACGTTTTTTCGCTAAATTCTATTACATCCCAGTTGCAAACCACCAACTGGACCCAACTAGCATGAATTTTCGACCCCAAGTCTTTCGTGGCACCTGTGGTACACTGGTCACGGGTTCCACGGAAAGGGCTCAAAATTAGCCAAAAACAGGCTTTATTGGCTTATAACTCGCGATAGAAAACTCGGATCGTCGAAAACTCACTTCCATCGTGTAGAGCGTGTCCGAATTGACCTAGAGACATGTTCAAATTGCCGAAAAGTTTTTTTAATGGAACCCATATAATGGCACATGCCAGTTTTAGGGTCCCAAATACCGTAATTTTCAGTGGTCAGCAGGGCTCGAGCCTGGAATCATTTTTTCGGTAATTTCTACTGAATCCTAGTTGCAAACCACCAACTGGACCCAACTAGCATGAATTTTCGACCCCAAGTCTTTCGTGGCACCTGTGGTACACTGGTCACGGGTTCCACGGAAAGGGCTCAAAATTAGCCAAAAACAGGCTTTATTGGCTTATAACTCGCGATAGAAAACTCGGATCGTCGAAAACTCACTTCCATCGTGTAGAGCGTGTCCGAATTGACCTAGAAACATATTCAAATTGCCGAAAAGTTTTTTTAATGGAACCCATATAATGGCACATGCCAGTTTTAGGGTCCCAAATACCGTAATTTTCAGTGGTCAGCAGGGCTCGAGCCTGGAAACGTTTTTTCGCTAAATTCTATTACATCCCAGTTGCAAACCACCAACTGGACCCAACTAGCATGAATTTTCGACCCCAAGTCTTTCGTGGCACCTGTGGTACACTGGTCACGGGTTCCACGGAAAGGGCTCAAAATTAGCCAAAAACAGGCTTTATTGGCTTATAACTTGCGATAGAAAACTCGGATCGTCGAAAACTCACTTCCATCGTGTAGAGCGTGTCCGAATTGACCTAGAAACTTGTTCAAATTGCCGAAAAGTTTTTTTAATGGAACCCAATTAATGGCACATGCCAGTTTTAGGGTCCCAAATACCGTAATTTTCAGTCGTCCTCAGGGCACGAGCCTGGAAACGTTTTTTCGCTAAATTCTATTACATCCCAGTTGCAAACCACCAACTGGACCCAACTAGCATAAATTTTCGACCCCAAGTCTTTCGTGGCACCTGTGGTACACTGGTCACGGGTTCCACGGAAAGGGCTCAAAATTAGCCAAAAACAGGCTTTATTGGCTTATAACTCGCGATAGAAAACTCGGATCGTCGAAAACTCACTTCCATCGTGTAGAGCGTGTCCGAATTGACCCAGAAACTTGTTCAAATTGCCGAAAAGTTTTTTTAATGGAACCCATATAATGGCACATGCCAGTTTTAGGGTCCCAAATACCGTAATTTTCAGTGGTCAGCGGGGCTCGAGCCTGGAATCATTTTTTCGGTAAATTCTACTGAATCCTAGTTGCAAACCACCAACTGGACCCAACTAGCATGAATTTTCGACCCCAAGTCTTTCGTGGCACCTGTGGTACACTGGTCACGGGTTCCACGGAAAGGGCTCAAATTAGCCAAAAACAGGCTTTATTGGCTTATAACTCGCGATAGAAAACTCGGATCGTCGAAAACTCACTTCCATCGTGTAGAGCGTGTCCGAATAGACCTAGAAACTTGTTCAAATTGCCGAAAAGTTTTTTTAATGGAACCCAATTAATGGCACATGCCAGTTTTAGGGTCCCAAATACCGTAATTTTCAGTCGTCCTCAGGGCACGAGCCTGGAAACGTTTTTTCGCTAAATTCTATTACATCCCAGTTGCAAACCACCAACTGGACCCAACTAGCATAAATTTTCGACCCCAAGTCTTTCGTGGCACCTGTGGTACACTGGTCACGGGTTCCACGGAAAGGGCTCAAAATTAGCCAAAAACAGGCTTTATTGGCTTATAACTCGCGATAGAAAACTCGGATCGTCGAAAACTCACTTCCATCGTGTAGAGCGTGTCCGAATTGACCCAGAAACTTGTTCAAATTGCCGAAAAGTTTTTTTAATGGAACCCATATAATGGCACATGCCAGTTTTAGGGTCCCAAATACCGTAATTTTCAGTGGTCAGCGGGGCTCGAGCCTGGAATCATTTTTTCGGTAAATTCTACTGAATCCTAGTTGCAAACCACCAACTGGACCCAACTAGCATGAATTTTCGACCCCAAGTCTTTCGTGGCACCTGTGGTACACTGGTCACGGGTTCCACGGAAAGGGCTCAAATTAGCCAAAAACAGGCTTTATTGGCTTATAACTCGCGATAGAAAACTCGGATCGTCGAAAACTCACTTCCATCGTGTAGAGCGTGTCCGAATAGACCTAGAAACATGTTCAAATTGCCGAAAAGTGTTTTTAATGGAACCCATATAATGGCACATGCCAGTTTTAGGGTCCCAAATACCGTAATTTTCAGTCGTCCTCAGGGCACGAGCCTGGAAACGTTTTTTCGCTAAATTCTATTACATCTCAGTTGCAAACCACCAACTGGACCCAACTAGCATGAATTTTCGACCCCAAGTCTTTCGTGGCACCTGTGGTACACTGGTCACGGGTTCCACGGAAAGGGCTCAAAATTAGCCAAAAACAGGCTTTATTGGCTTATAACTCGCGATAGAAAACTCGGATCGTCAAAAACTCACTTCCATCGTGTACAGCGTGTCCGAATTGACCTAGAAACATGTTCAAATTGCCGAAAAGTTTTTTTTAATGGAACCCATATAATGGCACATGCCAGTTTTAGGGTCCCAAATACCGTAATTTTCAGTGGTCAGCAGTGCTCGAGCCTGGAATAATTTTTTCGGTAAATTCTACTGAATCCTAGTTGCAAACCACCAACTGGACCCAACTAGCATGAATTTTCGACCCCAAGTCTTTCGTGGCACCTGTGGTACACTGGTCACGGGTTCCACGGAAAGGGCTCAAAATTAGCCAAAAACAGGCTTTATTGGCTTATAACTCGCGATAGAAAACTCGGATCATCGAAAACTCACTTCCATCGTGTAGAGCGTGTCCGAATTGACCTAGAAACATATTCAAATTGCCGAAAAGTTTTTTTAATGGAACCCATATAATGGCACATGCCAGTTTTAGGGTCCCAAATACCGTAATTTTCAGTGGTCAGCAGGGCTCGAGCCTGGAAACGTTTTTTCGCTAAATTCTATTACATCCCAGTTGCAAACCACCAACTGGACCCAACTAGCATGAATTTTCGACCCCAAGTCTTTCGTGGCACCTGTGGTACACTGGTCACGGGTTCCACGGAAAGGGCTCAAAATTAGCCAAAAACAGGCTTTATTGGCTTATAACTTGCGATAGAGAACTCGGATCGTCGAAAACTCACTTCCATCGTGTAGAGCGTGTCCGAATTGACCTAGAAACTTGTTCAAATTGCCGAAAAGTTTTTTTAATGGAACCCAATTAATGGCACATGCCAGTTTTAGGGTCCCAAATACCGTAATTTTCAGTCGTCCTCAGGGCACGAGCCTGGAAACGTTTTTTCGCTAAATTCTATTACATCCCAGTTGCAAACCACCAACTGGACCCAACTAGCATAAATTTTCGACCCCAAGTCTTTCGTGGCACCTGTGGTACACTGGTCACGGGTTCCACGGAAAGGGCTCAAAATTAGCCAAAAACAGGCTTTATTGGCTTATAACTCGCGATAGAAAACTCGGATCGTCGAAAACTCACTTCCATCGTGTAGAGCGTGTCCGAATTGACCCAGAAACTTGTTCAAATTGCCGAAAAGTTTTTTTAATGGAACCCATATAATGGCACATGCCAGTTTTAGGGTCCCAAATACCGTAATTTTCAGTGGTCAGCGGGGCTCGAGCCTGGAATCATTTTTTCGGTAAATTCTACTGAATCCTAGTTGCAAACCACCAACTGGACCCAACTAGCATGAATTTTCGACCCCAAGTCTTTCGTGGCACCTGTGGTACACTGGTCACGGGTTCCACGGAAAGGGCTCAAATTAGCCAAAAACAGGCTTTATTGGCTTATAACTCGCGATAGAAAACTCGGATCGTCGAAAACTCACTTCCATCGTGTAGAGCGTGTCCGAATAGACCTAGAAACATGTTCAAATTGCCGAAAAGTGTTTTTAATGGAACCCATATAATGGCACATGCCAGTTTTAGGGTCCCAAATACCGTAATTTTCAGTCGTCCTCAGGGCACGAGCCTGGAAACGTTTTTTCGCTAAATTCTATTACATCTCAGTTGCAAACCACCAACTGGACCCAACTAGCATGAATTTTCGACCCCAAGTCTTTCGTGGCACCTGTGGTACACTGGTCACGGGTTCCACGGAAAGGGCTCAAAATTAGCCAAAAACAGGCTTTATTGGCTTATAACTCGCGATAGAAAACTCGGATCGTCGAAAACTCACTTCCATCATGTAGAGCGTGTCCGAATTGACCTAGAAACAAGTTCAAATTGCCGAAAAGTTTTTTTAATGGAACCCATATAATGGCACATGCCAGTTTTAGGGTCCCAAATACCGTAATTTTCAGTCGTCCTCAGGGCACGAGCCTGGAAACGTTTTTTCGCTAAATTATGTTACATCCCAGTTGCAAACCACCAACTGGACCCAACTAGCATGAATTTTCGACCCCAAGTCTTTCGTGGCACCTGTGGTACACTGGTCACGGGTTCCACGGAAAGGGCTCAAAATTAGCCAAAAACAGGCTTTATTGGCTTATAACTCGCGATAGAAAACTCGGATTGTCGAAAACTCACTTCCATCGTGTAGAGCGTGTCCGAATTGACCTAGAAACATGTTCAAATTGCCGAAAAGTTTTTTTAATGGAACCCATATAATGGCACATGCCAGTTTTAGGGTCCCAAATACCGTAATTTTCAGTGGTCAGCAGGGCTCGAGCCTGGAAACGTTTTTTCGCTAAATTCTATTACATCCCAGTTGCAAACCACCAACTGGACCCAACTAGCATGAATTTTCGACCCCAAGTCTTTCGTGGCACCTGTGGTACACTGGTCACGGGTTCCACGGAAAGGGCTCAAAATTAGCCAAAAACAGGCTTTATTGGCTTATAACTCGCGATAGAAAACTCGGATCGTCGAAAACTCACTTCCATCGTGTAGAGCGTGTCCGAATTGACCTAGAAACTTGTTCAAATTGCCGAAAAGTTTTTTTAATGGAACCCATATAATGGCACATGCCAGTTTTAGGGTCCCAAATACCGTAATTTTCAGTGGTCAGCGGGGCTCGAGCCTGGAATCATTTTTCGGTAAATTCTACTGAATCCTAGTTGCAAACCACCAACTGGACCCAACTAGCATGAATTTTCGACCCCAAGTCTTTCGTGGCACCTGTGGTACACTGGTCACGGGTTCCACGGAAAGGGCTCAAAATTAGCCAAAAACAGGCTTTATTGGCTTATAACTTGCGATAGAAAACTCGGATCGTCGAAAACTCACTTCCATCGTGTAGAGCGTGTCCGAATTGACCTAGAAACTTGTTCAAATTGCCGAAAAGTTTTTTTAATGGAACCCAATTAATGGCACATGCCAGTTTTAGGGTCCCAAATACCGTAATTTTCAGTCGTCCTCAGGGCACGAGCCTGGAAACGTTTTTTCGCTAAATTCTATTACATCCCAGTTGCAAACCACCAACTGGACCCAACTAGCATAAATTTTCGACCCCAAGTCTTTCGTGGCACCTGTGGTACACTGGTCACGGGTTCCACGGAAAGGGCTCAAAATTAGCCAAAAACAGGCTTTATTGGCTTATAACTCGCGATAGAAAACTCGGATCGTCGAAAACTCACTTCCATCGTGTAGAGCGTGTCCGAATTGACCCAGAAACTTGTTCAAATTGCCGAAAAGTTTTTTTAATGGAACCCATATAATGGCACATGCCAGTTTTAGGGTCCCAAATACCGTAATTTTCAGTGGTCAGCGGGGCTCGAGCCTGGAATCATTTTTTCGGTAAATTCTACTGAATCCTAGTTGCAAACCACCAACTGGACCCAACTAGCATGAATTTTCGACCCCAAGTCTTTCGTGGCACCTGTGGTACACTGGTCACGGGTTCCACGGAAAGGGCTCAAATTAGCCAAAAACAGGCTTTATTGGCTTATAACTCGCGATAGAAAACTCGGATCGTCGAAAACTCACTTCCATCGTGTAGAGCGTGTCCGAATAGACCTAGAAACATGTTCAAATTGCCGAAAAGTGTTTTTAATGGAACCCATATAATGGCACATGCCAGTTTTAGGGTCCCAAATACCGTAATTTTCAGTCGTCCTCAGGGCACGAGCCTGGAAACGTTTTTTCGCTAAATTCTATTACATCTCAGTTGCAAACCACCAACTGGACCCAACTAGCATGAATTTTCGACCCCAAGTCTTTCGTGGCACCTGTGGTACACTGGTCACGGGTTCCACGGAAAGGGCTCAAAATTAGCCAAAAACAGGCTTTATTGGCTTATAACTCGCGATAGAAAACTCGGATCGTCAAAAACTCACTTCCATCGTGTACAGCGTGTCCGAATTGACCTAGAAACATGTTCAAATTGCCGAAAAGTTTTTTTTAATGGAACCCATATAATGGCACATGCCAGTTTTAGGGTCCCAAATACCGTAATTTTCAGTGGTCAGCAGTGCTCGAGCCTGGAATAATTTTTTCGGTAAATTCTACTGAATCCTAGTTGCAAACCACCAACTGGACCCAACTAGCATGAATTTTCGACCCCAAGTCTTTCGTGGCACCTGTGGTACACTGGTCACGGGTTCCACGGAAAGGGCTCAAAATTAGCCAAAAACAGGCTTTATTGGCTTATAACTCGCGATAGAAAACTCGGATCGTCGAAAACTCACTTCCATCGTGTAGAGCGTGTCCGAATTGACCTAGAAACATATTCAAATTGCCGAAAAGTTTTTTTAATGGAACCCATATAATGGCACATGCCAGTTTTAGGGTCCCAAATACCGTAATTTTCAGTGGTCAGCAGGGCTCGAGCCTGGAAACGTTTTTTCGCTAAATTCTATTACATCCCAGTTGCAAACCACCAACTGGACCCAACTAGCATGAATTTTCGACCCCAAGTCTTTCGTGGCACCTGTGGTACACTGGTCACGGGTTCCACGGAAAGGGCTCAAAATTAGCCAAAAACAGGCTTTATTGGCTTATAACTTGCGATAGAAAACTCGGATCGTCGAAAACTCACTTCCATCGTGTAGAGCGTGTCCGAATTGACCTAGAAACTTGTTCAAATTGCCGAAAAGTTTTTTTAATGGAACCCAATTAATGGCACATGCCAGTTTTAGGGTCCCAAATACCGTAATTTTCAGTCGTCCTCAGGGCACGAGCCTGGAAACGTTTTTTCGCTAAATTCTATTACATCCCAGTTGCAAACCACCAACTGGACCCAACTAGCATAAATTTTCGACCCCAAGTCTTTCGTGGCACCTGTGGTACACTGGTCACGGGTTCCACGGAAAGGGCTCAAAATTAGCCAAAAACAGGCTTTATTGGCTTATAACTCGCGATAGAAAACTCGGATCGTCGAAAACTCACTTCCATCGTGTAGAGCGTGTCCGAATTGACCCAGAAACTTGTTCAAATTGCCGAAAAGTTTTTTTAATGGAACCCATATAATGGCACATGCCAGTTTTAGGGTCCCAAATACCGTAATTTTCAGTGGTCAGCGGGGCTCGAGCCTGGAATCATTTTTTCGGTAAATTCTACTGAATCCTGAATTCTACTGAAACCACCAACTGGACCCAACTAGCATGAATTTTCGACCCCAAGTCTTTCGTGGCACCTGTGGTACACTGGTCACGGGTTCCACGGAAAGGGCTCAAATTAGCCAAAAACAGGCTTTATTGGCTTATAACTCGCGATAGAAAACTCGGATCGTCGAAAACTCACTTCCATCGTGTAGAGCGTGTCCGAATAGACCTAGAAACATGTTCAAATTGCCGAAAAGTGTTTTTAATGGAACCCATATAATGGCACATGCCAGTTTTAGGGTCCCAAATACCGTAATTTTCAGTCGTCCTCAGGGCACGAGCCTGGAAACGTTTTTTCGCTAAATTCTATTACATCTCAGTTGCAAACCACCAACTGGACCCAACTAGCATGAATTTTCGACCCCAAGTCTTTCGTGGCACCTGTGGTACACTGGTCACGGGTTCCACGGAAAGGGCTCAAAATTAGCCAAAAACAGGCTTTATTGGCTTATAACTCGCGATAGAAAACTCGGATCGTCGAAAACTCACTTCCATCATGTAGAGCGTGTCCGAATTGACCTAGAAACAAGTTCAAATTGCCGAAAAGTTTTTTTAATGGAACCCATATAATGGCACATGCCAGTTTTAGGGTCCCAAATACCGTAATTTTCAGTCGTCCTCAGGGCACGAGCCTGGAAACGTTTTTTCGCTAAATTATGTTACATCCCAGTTGCAAACCACCAACTGGACCCAACTAGCATGAATTTTCGACCCCAAGTCTTTCGTGGCACCTGTGGTACACTGGTCACGGGTTCCACGGAAAGGGCTCAAAATTAGCCAAAAACAGGCTTTATTGGCTTATAACTCGCGATAGAAAACTCGGATTGTCGAAAACTCACTTCCATCGTGTAGAGCGTGTCCGAATTGACCTAGAAACATGTTCAAATCGCCGAAAAGTTTTTTTAATGGAACCCATATAATGGCACATGCCAGTTTTAGGGTCCCAAATACCGTAATTTTCAGTGGTCAGCAGGGCTCGAGCCTGGAAACGTTTTTTCGCTAAATTCTATTACATCCCAGTTGCAAACCACCAACTGGACCCAACTAGCATGAATTTTCGACCCCAAGTCTTTCGTGGCACCTGTGGTACACTGGTCACGGGTTCCACGGAAAGGGCTCAAAATTAGCCAAAAACAGGCTTTATTGGCTTATAACTCGCGATAGAAAACTCGGATCGTCGAAAACTCACTTCCATCGTGTAGAGCGTGTCCGAATTGACCTAGAAACTTGTTCAAATTGCCGAAAAGTTTTTTTAATGGAACCCATATAATGGCACATGCCAGTTTTAGGGTCCCAAATACCGTAATTTTCAGTGGTCAGCGGGGCTCGAGCCTGGAATCATTTTTCGGTAAATTCTACTGAATCCTAGTTGCAAACCACCAACTGGACCCAACTAGCATGAATTTTCGACCCCAAGTCTTTCGTGGCACCTGTGGTACACTGGTCACGGGTTCCACGGAAAGGGCTCAAAATTAGCCAAAAACAGGCTTTATTGGCTTATAACTCGCGATAGAAAACTCGGATCGTCGAAAACTCACTTCCATCGTGTAGAGCGTGTCCGAATTGACCTAGAAACATGTTAAAATTGCCGAAAAGTTTTTTTAATGGAACCCATATAATGGCACATGCCAGTTTTAGGGTCCCAAATACCGTAATTTTCAGTGGTCAGCAGGGCTCGAGCCTGGAAACGTTTTTTCGCTAAATTCTACTGAATCCTAGTTGCAAACCACCAACTGGACCCAACTAGCATGAATTTTCGACCCCAAGTCTTTCGTGGCACCTGTGGTACACTGGTCACGGGTTCCACGGAAAGGGCTCAAAATTAGCCAAAAACAGGCTTTATTGGCTTATAACTCGCGATAGAAAACTCGGATCGTCGAAAACTCACTTCCATCGTGTAGAGCGTGTCCGAATTGACCTAGAAACATGTTCAAATTGCCGAAAAGTTTTTTTAATGGAACCCATATAATGGCACATGCCAGTTTTAGGGTCCCAAATACCGTAATTTTCAGTGGTCAGCAGGGCTCGAGCCTGGAAACGTTTTTTCGCTAAATTCTATTACATCCCAGTTGCAAACCACCAACTGGACCCAACTAGCATGAATTTTCGACCCCAAGTCTTTCGTGGCACCTGTGGTACACTGGTCACGGGTTCCACGGAAAGGGCTCAAAATTAGCCAAAAACAGGCTTTATTGGCTTATAACTCGCGATAGAAAACTCGGATCGTCGAAAACCCACTTCCATCGTGTAGAGCGTGTCCGAATTGACCTAGAAACTTGTTCAAATTGCCGAAAAGTTTTTTTAATGGAACCCATATAATGGCACATGCCAGTTTTAGGGTCCCAAATACCGTAATTTTCAGTCGTCCTCAGGGCACGAGCCTGGAAACGTTTTTTCGCTAAATTCTATTACATCCCAGTTGCAAACCACCAACTGGACCCAACTAGCATGAATTTTCGACCCCAAGTCTTTAGTGGCACCTGTGGTACACTGGTCACGGGTTCCACGGAAAGGGCTCAAAATTAGCCAAAAACAGGCTTTATTGGCTTATAACTCGCGATAGAAAACTCGGATCGTCGAAAACTCACTTCCATCGTGTAGAGCGTGTCCGAATTGACCTAGAAACTTGTTCAAATTGCCGAAAAGGTTTTTTAATGGAACCCAATTAATGGCACATGCCAGTTTTAGGGTCCCAAATACCGTAATTTTCAGTCGTCCTCAGGGCACGAGCCTGGAAACGTTTTTTCGCTAAATTCTATTACATCCCAGTTGCAAACCACCAACTGGACCCAACTAGCATAAATTTTCGACCCCAAGTCTTTCGTGGCACCTGTGGTACACTGGTCACGGGTTCCACGGAAAGGGCTCAAAATTAGCCAAAAACAGGCTTTATTGGCTTATAACTCGCGATAGAAAACGCGGATCGTCGAAAACTCACTTCCATCGTGTAGAGCGTGTCCGAATTGACCTAGAAACTTGTTCAAATTGCCGAAAAGTTTTTTAATGGAACCCATATAATGGCACATGCCAGTTTTAGGGTCCCAAATACCGTAATTTTCAGTGGTCAGCGGGGCTCGAGCCTGGAATCATTTTTTCGGTAATTTCTACTGAATCCTAGTTGCAAACCACCAACTGGACCCAACTAGCATGAATTTTCGACCCCAAGTCTTTCGTGGCACCTGTGGTACACTGGTCACGGGTTCCACGGAAAGGGCTCAAAATTAGCCAAAAACAGGCTTTATTGGCTTATAACTCGCGATAAAAAACTCGGATCGTCAAAAACTCACTTCCATCGTGTACAGCGTGTCCGAATTGACCTAGAAACATGTTCAAATTGCCGAAAAGTTTTTTTAATGGAACCCATATAATGGCACATGCCAGTTTTAGGGTCCCAAATACCGTAATTTTCAGTCGTCCTCAGGGCACGAGCCTGGAAACGTTTTTTCGCTAAATTCTATTACATCCCAGTTGCAAACCACCAACTGGACCCAACTAGCATGAATTTTCGACCCCAAGTCTTTCGTGGCACCTGTGGTACACTGGTCACGGGTTCCACGGAAAGGGCTCAAAATTAGCCAAAAACAGGCTTTATTGGCTTATAACTCGCGATAGAAAACTCGGATCGTCGAAAACCCACTTCCATCGTGTAGAGCATGTCCGAATTGACCTAGAAACATGTTCAAATTGCCGAAAAGTTTTTTTAATGGAACCCATATAATGGCACATGCCAGTTTTAGGGTCCCAAATACCGTAATTTTCAGTCGTCCTCAGGGCACGAGCCTGGAAACGTTTTTTCGCTAAATTATATTACATCCCAGTTGCAAACCACCAACTGGACCCAACTAGCATGAATTTTCGACCCCAAGTCTTTCGTGGCACCTGTGGTACACTGGTCACGGGTTCCACGGAAAGGGCTCAAAATTAGCCAAAAACAGGCTTTATTGGCTTATAACTCGCGATAGAAAACTCGGATCGTCGAAAACTCACTTCCATCGTGTAGAGCGTGTCCGAATTGACCTAGAAACATGTTCAAATTGCCGAAAAGTTTTTTTAATGGAACCCATATAATGGCACATGCCAGTTTTAGGGTCCCAAATACCGTAATTTTAAGTCGTCCTCAGGGCACGAGCCTGGAAACGTTTTTTCGCTAAATTCTATTACATCCCAGTTGCAAACCACCAACTGGACCCAACTAGCATGAATTTTCGACCCCAAGTCTTTCGTGGCACCTGTGGTACACTGGTCACGGGTTCCACGGAAAGGGCTCAAAATTAACCAAAAACAGGCTTTATTGGCTTATAACTCGCGATAGAAAATTCGGATCGTCGAAAACTCACTTCCATCGTGTAGAGCGTGTCCGAATTGACCTAGAAACATGTTCAAATTGCCGAAAAGTTTTTTTAATGGAACCCATATAATGGCACATGCCAGTTTTAGGGTCCCAAATACCGTAATTTTCAGTGGTCAGCAGGGCTCGAGCCTGGAAACGTTTTTTCGCTAAATTATATTACATCCCAGTTGCAAACCACCAACTGGACCCAACTAGCATGAATTTTCGACCCCAAGTCTTTCGTGGCACCTGTGGTACACTGGTCACGGGTTCCACGGAAAGGGCTCAAAATTAACCAAAAACAGGCTTTATTGGCTTATAACTCGCGATAGAAAATTCGGATCGTCGAAAACTCACTTCCATCGTGTAGAGCGTGTCCGAATTGACCTAGAAACATGTTCAAATTGCCGAAAAGTTTTTTTAATGGAACCCATATAATGGCACATGCCAGTTTTAGGGTCCCAAATACCGTAATTTTCAGTGGTCAGCAGGGCTCGAGCCTGGAAACGTTTTTTCGCTAAATTCTATTACATCCCAGTTGCAAACCACCAACTGGACCCAACTAGCATGAATTTTCGACCATAAATCTTTCGTGGCACCTGTGGTACACTGGTCACGGGTTCCACGGAAAGGGCTCAAAATTAGCCAAAAACAGGCTTTATTGGCTTATAACTCGCGATAGAAAACTCGGATCGTCGAAAACTCACTTCCATCGTGTAGAGCGTGTCCGAATTGACCTAGAAACTTGTTCAAATTGCCGAAAAGTTTTTTTAATGGAACCCATATAATGGCACATGCCAGTTTTAGGGTCCCAAATACCGTAATTTTCAGTGGTCAGCGGGGCTCGAGCCTGGAATCATTTTTCGGTAAATTCTACTGAATCCTAGTTGCAAACCACCAACTGGACCCAACTAGCATGAATTTTCGACCCCAAGTCTTTCGTGGCACCTGTGGTACACTGGTCACGGGTTCCACGGAAAGGGCTCAAAATTAGCCAAAAACAGGCTTTATTGGCTTATAACTCGCGATAGAAAACTCGGATCGTCGAAAACTCACTTCCATCGTGTAGAGCGTGTCCGAATTGACCTAGAAACATGTTAAAATTGCCGAAAAGTTTTTTTAATGGAACCCATATAATGGCACATGCCAGTTTTAGGGTCCCAAATACCGTAATTTTCAGTGGTCAGCAGGGCTCGAGCCTGGAAACGTTTTTTCGCTAAATTCTACTGAATCCTAGTTGCAAACCACCAACTGGACCCAACTAGCATGAATTTTCGACCCCAAGTCTTTCGTGGCACCTGTGGTACACTGGTCACGGGTTCCACGGAAAGGGCTCAAAATTAGCCAAAAACAGGCTTTATTGGCTTATAACTCGCGATAGAAAACTCGGATCGTCGAAAACTCACTTCCATCGTGTAGAGCGTGTCCGAATTGACCTAGAAACATGTTCAAATTGCCGAAAAGTTTTTTTAATGGAACCCATATAATGGCACATGCCAGTTTTAGGGTCCCAAATACCGTAATTTTCAGTGGTCAGCAGGGCTCGAGCCTGGAAACGTTTTTTCGCTAAATTCTATTACATCCCAGTTGCAAACCACCAACTGGACCCAACTAGCATGAATTTTCGACCCCAAGTCTTTCGTGGCACCTGTGGTACACTGGTCACGGGTTCCACGGAAAGGGCTCAAAATTAGCCAAAAACAGGCTTTATTGGCTTATAACTCGCGATAGAAAACTCGGATCGTCGAAAACCCACTTCCATCGTGTAGAGCGTGTCCGAATTGACCTAGAAACTTGTTCAAATTGCCGAAAAGTTTTTTTAATGGAACCCATATAATGGCACATGCCAGTTTTAGGGTCCCAAATACCGTAATTTTCAGTCGTCCTCAGGGCACGAGCCTGGAAACGTTTTTTCGCTAAATTCTATTACATCCCAGTTGCAAACCACCAACTGGACCCAACTAGCATGAATTTTCGACCCCAAGTCTTTAGTGGCACCTGTGGTACACTGGTCACGGGTTCCACGGAAAGGGCTCAAAATTAGCCAAAAACAGGCTTTATTGGCTTATAACTCGCGATAGAAAACTCGGATCGTCGAAAACTCACTTCCATCGTGTAGAGCGTGTCCGAATTGACCTAGAAACTTGTTCAAATTGCCGAAAAGTTTTTTTAATGGAACCCAATTAATGGCACATGCCAGTTTTAGGGTCCCAAATACCGTAATTTTCAGTCGTCCTCAGGGCACGAGCCTGGAAACGTTTTTTCGCTAAATTCTATTACATCCCAGTTGCAAACCACCAACTGGACCCAACTAGCATAAATTTTCGACCCCAAGTCTTTCGTGGCACCTGTGGTACACTGGTCACGGGTTCCACGGAAAGGGCTCAAAATTAGCCAAAAACAGGCTTTATTGGCTTATAACTCGCGATAGAAAACGCGAATCGTCGAAAACTCACTTCCATCGTGTAGAGCGTGTCCGAATTGACCTAGAAACTTGTTCAAATTGCCGAAAAGTTTTTTAATGGAACCCATATAATGGCACATGCCAGTTTTAGGGTCCCAAATACCGTAATTTTCAGTGGTCAGCGGGGCTCGAGCCTGGAATCATTTTTTCGGTAAATTCTACTGAATCCTAGTTGCAAACCACCAACTGGACCCAACTAGCATGAATTTTCGACCCCAAGTCTTTCGTGGCACCTGTGGTACACTGGTCACGGGTTCCACGGAAAGGGCTCAAAATTAGCCAAAAACAGGCTTTATTGGCTTATAACTCGCGATAGAAAACTCGGATCGTCGAAAACTCACTTCCATCGTGTAGAGCGTGTCCGAATTGACCTAGAAACATGTTCAAATTGCCGAAAAGTTTTTTTAATGGAACCCATATAATGGCACATGCCAGTTTTAGGGTCCCAAAAACCGTAATTTTCAGTGGTCAGCAGGGCTCGAGCCTGGAAACGTTTTTTCGCTAAATTCTACTGAATCCTAGTTGCAAACCACCAACTGGACCCAACTAGCATGAATTTTCGACCCCAAGTCTTTCGTGGCACCTGTGGTACACTGGTCACGGGTTCCACGGAAAGGGCTCAAAATTAGCCAAAAACAGGCTTTATTGGCTTATAACTCGCGATAGAAAACTCGGATCGTCGAAAACTCACTTCCATCGTGTAGAGCGTGTCCGAATTGACCTAGAAACATGTTCAAATTGCCGAAAAGTTTTTTTAATGGAACCCATATAATGGCACATGCCAGTTTTAGGGTCCCAAATACCGTAATTTTCAGTGGTCAGCAGGGCTCGAGCCTGGAAACGTTTTTTCGCTAAATTCTATTACATCACAGTTGCAAACCACCAACTGGACTCAACTAGCATGAATTTTCGACCCCAAGTCTTTCGTGGCACCTGTGGTACACTGGTCACGGGTTCCACGGAAAGGGCTCAAATTAGCCAAAAACAGGCTTTATTGGCCTATAACTCGCGATAGAAAACTCGGATCGTCGAAAACTCACTTCCATCGTGTAGAGCGTGTCCGAATTGACCTAGAAACATGTTCAACTTGCCGAAAAGTTTTTTTAATGGAACCCATATAATGGCACATGCCAGTTTTAGGGTCCCAAATACCGTAATTTTCAGTGGTCAGCAGGGCTCGAGCCTGGAAACGTTTTTTCGCTAAATTATACTGAATCCTAGTTGCAAACCACCAACTGGATCCAACTAGTATGAATTTTCGACCCCAAGTCTTTCGTGGCACCTGTGGTACACTGGTCACGGGTTCCACGGAAAGGGCTCAAAATTAGCCAAAAACAGGCTTTATTGGCTTATAACTCGCGATAGAAAACTCGGATCGTCGAAAACCCACTTCCATCGTGTAGAGCGTGTCCGAATTGACCTAGAAACTTGTTCAAATTGCCGAAAAGTTTTTTTAATGGAACCCATATAATGGCACATGCCAGTTTTAGGGTCCCAAATAACGTAATTTTCAGTCGTCCTCAGGGCACGAGCCTGGAAACGTTTTTTCGCTAAATTCTATTACATCCCAGTTGCAAACCACCAACTGGACCCAACTAGCATGAATTTTCGACCCCAAGTCTTTCGTGGCACCTGTGGTACACTGGTCACGGGTTCCACGGAAAGGGCTCAAAATTAGCCAAAAACAGGCTTTATTGGCTTATAACTTGCGATAGAAAACTCGGATCGTCGAAAACTCACTTCCATCGTGTAGAGCGTGTCCGAATTGACCTAGAAACTTGTTCAAATTGCCGAAAAGTTCTTTTAATGGAACCCAATTAATGGCACATGCCAGTTTTAGGGTCCCAAATACCGTAATTTTCAGTGGTCAGCAGGGCTCGAGCCTGGAAACGTTTTTTCGCTAAATTATACTGAATCCTAGTTGCAAACCACCAACTGGATCCAACTAGTATGAATTTTCGACCCCAAGTCTTTCGTGGCACCTGTGGTACACTGGTCACGGGTTCCACGGAAAGGGCCCAAAATTAGCCAAAAACAGGCTTTATTGGCTTATAACTCGCGATAGAAAACTCGGATCGTCGAAAACCCACTTCCATCGTGTAGAGCGTGTCCGAATTGACCTAGAAACTTGTTCAAATTGCCGAAAAGTTTTTTTAATGGAACCCATATAATGGCACATGCCAGTTTTAGGGTCCCAAATACCGTAATTTTCAGTGGTCAGCGGGGCTCGAGCCTGGAATCATTTTTTCGGTAAATTCTACTGAATCCTAGTTGCAAACCACCAACTGGACCCAACTAGCATGAATTTTCGACCCCAAGTCTTTCGTGTCACCTGTGGTACACTGGTCACGGGTTCCACGGAAAGGGCTCAAAATTAGCCAAAAACAGGCTTTATTGGCTTATAACTCGCGATAGAAAACTCGGATCGTCGAAAACTCACTTCCATCGTGTAGAGCGTGTCCGAATTGACCTAGAAACATGTTCAAATTGCCGAAAAGTTTTTTTAATGGAACCCATATAATGGCACATGCCAGTTTTAGGGTCCCAAAAACCGTAATTTTCAGTGGTCAGCAGGGCTCGAGCCTGGAAACGTTTTTTCGCTAAATTCTACTGAATCCTAGTTGCAAACCACCAACTGGACCCAACTAGCATGAATTTTCGACCCCAAGTCTTTCGTGGCACCTGTGGTACACTGGTCACGGGTTCCACGGAAAGGGCTCAAAATTAGCCAAAAACAGGCTTTATTGGCTTATAACTCGCGATAGAAAACTCGGATCGTCGAAAACTCACTTCCATCGTGTAGAGCGTGTCCGAATTGACCTAGAAACATGTTCAAATTGCCGAAAAGTTTTTTTAATGGAACCCATATAATGGCACATGCCAGTTTTAGGGTCCCAAATACCGTAATTTTCAGTGGTCAGCAGGGCTCGAGCCTGGAAACGTTTTTTCGCTAAATTCTATTACATCACAGTTGCAAACCACCAACTGGACTCAACTAGCATGAATTTTCGACCCCAAGTCTTTCGTGGCACCTGTGGTACACTGGTCACGGGTTCCACGGAAAGGGCTCAAATTAGCCAAAAACAGGCTTTATTGGCTTATAACTCGCGATAGAAAACTCGGATCGTCGAAAACTCACTTCCATCGTGTAGAGCGTGTCCGAATTGACCTAGAAACATGTTCAAATTGCCGAAAAGTTTTTTTAATGGAACCCATATAATGGCACATGCCAGTTTTAGGGTCCCAAATACCGTAATTTTCAGTGGTCAGCAGGGCTCGAGCCTGGAAACGTTTTTTCGCTAAATTATACTGAATCCTAGTTGCAAACCACCAACTGGATCCAACTAGTATGAATTTTCGACCCCAAGTCTTTCGTGGCACCTGTGGTACACTGGTCACGGGTTCCACGGAAAGGGCCCAAAATTAGCCAAAAACAGGCTTTATTGGCTTATAACTCGCGATAGAAAACTCGGATCGTCGAAAACCCACTTCCATCGTGTAGAGCGTGTCCGAATTGACCTAGAAACTTGTTCAAATTGCCGAAAAGTTTTTTTAATGGAACCCATATAATGGCACATGCCAGTTTTAGGGTCCCAAATAACGTAATTTTCAGTCGTCCTCAGGGCACGAGCCTGGAAACGTTTTTTCGCTAAATTCTATTACATCCCAGTTGCAAACCACCAACTGGACCCAACTAGCATGAATTTTCGACCCCAAGTCTTTCGTGGCACCTGTGGTACACTGGTCACGGGTTCCACGGAAAGGGCTCAAAATTAGCCAAAAACAGGCTTTATTGGCTTATAACTTGCGATAGAAAACTCGGATCGTCGAAAACTCACTTCCATCGTGTAGAGCGTGTCCGAATTGACCTAGAAACTTGTTCAAACTGCCGAAAAGTTTTTTTAATGGAACCCAATTAATGGCACATGCCAGTTTTAGGGTCCCAAATACCGTAATTTTCAGTCGTCCTCAGGGCACGAGCCTGGAAACGTTTTTTCGCTAAATTCTATTACATCCCAGTTGCAAACCACCAACTGGACCCAACTAGCATAAATTTTCGACCCCAAGTCTTTCGTGGCACCTGTGGTACACTGGTCACGGGTTCCACGGAAAGGGCTTAAAATTAGCCAAAAACAGGCTTTATTGGCTTATAACTCGCGATAGAAAACTCGGATCGTCGAAAACTCACTTCCATCGTGTAGAGCGTGTCCGAATTGACCTAGAAACTTGTTCAAACTGCCGAAAAGTTTTTTTAATGGAACCCATATAATGGCACATGCCAGTTTTAGGGTCCCAAATACCGTAATTTTCAGTGGTCAGCGGGGCTCGAGCCTGGAATCATTTTTTCGGTAAATTCTACTGAATCCTAGTTGCAAACCACCAACTGGACCCAACTAGCATGAATTTTCGACCCCAAGTCTTTCGTGGCACCTGTGGTACACTGGTCACGGGTTCCACGGAAAGGGCTCAAAATTAGCCAAAAACAGGCTTTATTGGCTTATAACTCGCGATAGAAAACTCGGATCGTCGAAAACTCACTTCCATCGTGTAGAGCGTGTCCGAATTGACCTAGAAACATGTTCAAATTGCCGAAAAGTTTTTTTAATGGAACCCATATAATGGCACATGCCAGTTTTAGGGTCCCAAATACCGTAATTTTCAGTGGTCAGCAGGGCTCGAGCCTGGAAACGTTTTTTCGCTAAATTCTACTGAATCCTAGTTGCAAACCACCAACTGGACCCAACTAGCATGAATTTTCGACCCCAAGTCTTTCGTGGCACCTGTGGTACACTGGTCACGGGTTCCACGGAAAGGGCTCAAAATTAGCCAAAAACAGGCTTTATTGGCTTATAACTCGCGATAGAAAACTCGGATCGTCGAAAACTCACTTCCATCGTGTAGAGCGTGTCCGAATTGACCTAGAAACATGTTCAAATTGCCGAAAAGTTTTTTTAATGGAACCCATATAATGGCACATGCCAGTTTTAGGGTCCCAAATACCGTAATTTTCAGTGGTCAGCAGGGCTCGAGCCTGGAAACGTTTTTTCGCTAAATTCTATTACATCACAGTTGCAAACCACCAACTGGACTCAACTAGCATGAATTTTCGACCCCAAGTCTTTCGTGGCACCTGTGGTACACTGGTCACGGGTTCCACGGAAAGGGCTCAAATTAGCCAAAAACAGGCTTTATTGGCTTATAACTCGCGATAGAAAACTCGGATCGTCAAAAACTCACTTCCATCGTGTACAGCGTGTCCGAATTGACCTAGAAACTTGTTCAAATTGCCGAAAAGTTTTTTTAATGGAACCCATATAATGGCACATGCCAGTTTTAGGGTCCCAAATACCGTAATTTTCAGTGGTCAGCGGGGCTCGAGCCTGGAATCATTTTTTTCGGTAAATTCTACTGAATCCTAGTTGCAAACCACCAACTGGACCCAACTAGCATGAATTTTCGACCCCAAGTCTTTCGTGGCACCTGTGGTACACTGGTCACGGGTTCCACGGAAAGGGCTCAAAATTAGCCAAAAACAGGCTTTATTGGCTTATAACTCGCGATAGAAAACTCGGATCGTCGAAAACTCACTTCCATCGTGTAGAGCGTGTCCGAATTGACCTAGAAACTTGTTCAAATTGCCGAAAAGTTTTTTTAATGGAACCCATATAATGGCACATGCCAGTTTTAGGGTCCCAAATACCGTAATTTTCAGTGGTCAGCGGGGCTCGAGCCTGGAATCATTTTTTTCGGTAAATTCTACTGAATCCTAGTTGCAAACCACCAACTGGACCCAACTAGCATGAATTTTCGACCCCAAGTCTTTCGTGGCACCTGTGGTACACTGGTCACGGGTTCCACGGAAAGGGCTCAAAATTAGCCAAAAACAGGCTTTATTGGCTTATAACTCGCGATAGAAAACTCGGATCGTCGAAAACTCACTTCCATCGTGTAGAGCGTGTCCGAATTGACCTAGAAACATGTTCAAATTGCCGAAAAGTTTTTTTAATGGAACCCATATAATGGCACATGCCAGTTTTAGGGTCCCAAAAACCGTAATTTTCAGTGGTCAGCAGGGCTCGAGCCTGGAAACGTTTTTTCGCTAAATTCTACTGAATCCTAGTTGCAAACCACCAACTGGACCCAACTAGCATGAATTTTCGACCCCAAGTCTTTCGTGGCACCTGTGGTACACTGGTCACGGGTTCCACGGAAAGGGCTCAAAATTAGCCAAAAACAGGCTTTATTGGCTTATAACTCGCGATAGAAAACTCGGATCGTCGAAAACTCACTTCCATCGTGTAGAGCGTGTCCGAATTGACCTAGAAACATGTTCAAATTGCCGATAAGTTTTTTTAATGGAACCCATATAATGGCACATGCCAGTTTTAGGGTCCCAAATACCGTAATTTTCAGTGGTCAGCAGGGCTCGAGCCTGGAAACGTTTTTTCGCTAAATTCTATTACATCACAGTTGCAAACCACCAACTGGACTCAACTAGCATGAATTTTCGACCCCAAGTCTTTCGTGGCACCTGTGGTACACTGGTCACGGGTTCCACGGAAAGGGCTCAAATTAGCCAAAAACAGGCTTTATTGGCTTATAACTCGCGATAGAAAACTCGGATCGTCGAAAACTCACTTCCATCGTGTAGAGCGTGTCCGAATTGACCTAGAAACATGTTCAAATTGCCGAAAAGTTTTTTTAATGGAACCCATATAATGGCACATGCCAGTTTTAGGGTCCCAAATACCGTAATTTTCAGTGGTCAGCAGGGCTCGAGCCTGGAAACGTTTTTTCGCTAAATTATACTGAATCCTAGTTGCAAACCACCAACTGGATCCAACTAGTATGAATTTTCGACCCCAAGTCTTTCGTGGCACCTGTGGTACACTGGTCACGGGTTCCACGGAAAGGGCCCAAAATTAGCCAAAAACAGGCTTTATTGGCTTATAACTCGCGATAGAAAACTCGGATCGTCGAAAACCCACTTCCATCGTGTAGAGCGTGTCCGAATTGACCTAGAAACTTGTTCAAATTGCCGAAAAGTTTTTTTAATGGAACCCATATAATGGCACATGCCAGTTTTAGGGTCCCAAATACCGTAATTTTCAGTGGTCAGCGGGGCTCGAGCCTGGAATCATTTTTTCGGTAAATTCTACTGAATCCTAGTTGCAAACCACCAACTGGACCCAACTAGCATGAATTTTCGACCCCAAGTCTTTCGTGGCACCTGTGGTACACTGGTCACGGGTTCCACGGAAAGGGCTCAAAATTAGCCAAAAACAGGCTTTATTGGCTTATAACTCGCGATAGAAAACTCGGATCGTCGAAAACTCACTTCCATCGTGTAGAGCGTGTCCGAATTGACCTAGAAACATGTTCAAATTGCCGAAAAGTTTTTTTAATGGAACCCATATAATGGCACATGCCAGTTTTAGGGTCCCAAAAACCGTAATTTTCAGTGGTCAGCAGGGCTCGAGCCTGGAAACGTTTTTTCGCTAAATTCTACTGAATCCTAGTTGCAAACCACCAACTGGACCCAACTAGCATGAATTTTCGACCCCAAGTCTTTCGTGGCACCTGTGGTACACTGGTCACGGGTTCCACGGAAAGGGCTCAAAATTAGCCAAAAACAGGCTTTATTGGCTTATAACTCGCGATAGAAAACTCGGATCGTCGAAAACTCACTTCCATCGTGTAGAGCGTGTCCGAATTGACCTAGAAACATGTTCAAATTGCCGAAAAGTTTTTTTAATGGAACCCATATAATGGCACATGCCAGTTTTAGGGTCCCAAATACCGTAATTTTCAGTGGTCAGCAGGGCTCGAGCCTGGAAACGTTTTTTCGCTAAATTCTATTACATCACAGTTGCAAACCACCAACTGGACTCAACTAGCATGAATTTTCGACCCCAAGTCTTTCGTGGCACCTGTGGTACACTGGTCACGGGTTCCACGGAAAGGGCTCAAATTAGCCAAAAACAGGCTTTATTGGCTTATAACTCGCGATAGAAAACTCGGATCGTCGAAAACTCACTTCCATCGTGTAGAGCGTGTCCGAATTGACCTAGAAACATGTTCAAATTGCCGAAAAGTTTTTTTAATGGAACCCATATAATGGCACATGCCAGTTTTAGGGTCCCAAATACCGTAATTTTCAGTGGTCAGCAGGGCTCGAGCCTGGAAACGTTTTTTCGCTAAATTATACTGAATCCTAGTTGCAAACCACCAACTGGATCCAACTAGTATGAATTTTCGACCCCAAGTCTTTCGTGGCACCTGTGGTACACTGGTCACGGGTTCCACGGAAAGGGCCCAAAATTAGCCAAAAACAGGCTTTATTGGCTTATAACTCGCGATAGAAAACTCGGATCGTCGAAAACCCACTTCCATCGTGTAGAGCGTGTCCGAATTGACCTAGAAACTTGTTCAAATTGCCGAAAAGTTTTTTTAATGGAACCCATATAATGGCACATGCCAGTTTTAGGGTCCCAAATAACGTAATTTTCAGTCGTCCTCAGGGCACGAGCCTGGAAACGTTTTTTCGCTAAATTCTATTACATCCCAGTTGCAAACCACCAACTGGACCCAACTAGCATGAATTTTCGACCCCAAGTCTTTCGTGGCACCTGTGGTACACTGGTCACGGGTTCCACGGAAAGGGCTCAAAATTAGCCAAAAACAGGCTTTATTGGCTTATAACTTGCGATAGAAAACTCGGATCGTCGAAAACTCACTTCCATCGTGTAGAGCGTGTCCGAATTGACCTAGAAACTTGTTCAAACTGCCGAAAAGTTTTTTTAATGGAACCCAATTAATGGCACATGCCAGTTTTAGGGTCCCAAATACCGTAATTTTCAGTCGTCCTCAGGGCACGAGCCTGGAAACGTTTTTTCGCTAAATTCTATTACATCCCAGTTGCAAACCACCAACTGGACCCAACTAGCATAAATTTTCGACCCCAAGTCTTTCGTGGCACCTGTGGTACACTGGTCACGGGTTCCACGGAAAGGGCTTAAAATTAGCCAAAAACAGGCTTTATTGGCTTATAACTCGCGATAGAAAACTCGGATCGTCGAAAACTCACTTCCATCGTGTAGAGCGTGTCCGAATTGACCTAGAAACTTGTTCAAACTGCCGAAAAGTTTTTTTAATGGAACCCATATAATGGCACATGCCAGTTTTAGGGTCCCAAATACCGTAATTTTCAGTGGTCAGCGGGGCTCGAGCCTGGAATCATTTTTTCGGTAAATTCTACTGAATCCTAGTTGCAAACCACCAACTGGACCCAACTAGCATGAATTTTCGACCCCAAGTCTTTCGTGGCACCTGTGGTACACTGGTCACGGGTTCCACGGAAAGGGCTCAAAATTAGCCAAAAACAGGCTTTATTGGCTTATAACTCGCGATAGAAAACTCGGATCGTCGAAAACTCACTTCCATCGTGTAGAGCGTGTCCGAATTGACCTAGAAACATGTTCAAATTGCCGAAAAGTTTTTTTAATGGAACCCATATAATGGCACATGCCAGTTTTAGGGTCCCAAATACCGTAATTTTCAGTGGTCAGCAGGGCTCGAGCCTGGAAACGTTTTTTCGCTAAATTCTACTGAATCCTAGTTGCAAACCACCAACTGGACCCAACTAGCATGAATTTTTGACCCCAAGTCTTTCGTGGCACCTGTGGTACACTGGTCACGGGTTCCACGGAAAGGGCTCAAAATTAGCCAAAAACAGGCTTTATTGGCTTATAACTCGCGATAGAAAACAAGGATCGTCGAAAACTCACTTCCATCGTGTAGAGCGTGTCCGAATTGACCTAGAAACATGTTCAAATTGCCGATAAGTTTTTTTAATGGAACCCATATAATGGCACATGCCAGTTTTAGGGTCCCAAATACCGTAATTTTCAGTGGTCAGCAGGGCTCGAGCCTGGAAACGTTTTTTCGCTAAATTCTATTACATCCCAGTTGCAAACCACCAACTGGACCCAACTAGCATGAATTTTCGACCCCAAGTCTTTCGTGGCACCTGTGGTACACTGGTCACGGGTTCCACGGAAAGGGCTCAAAATTAGCCAAAAACAGGCTTTATTGGCTTATAACTCGCGATAGAAAACTCGGATCGTCGAAAACTCACTTCCATCGTGTAGAGCGTGTCCGAATTGACCTAGAAACATGTTCAAATTGCCGAAAAGTTTTTTTAATGGAACCCATATAATGGCACATGCCAGTTTTAGGGTCCCAAATACCGTAATTTTCAGTGGTCAGCAGGGCTCGAGCCTGGAAACGTTTTTTCGCTAAATTCTATTACATCCCAGTTGCAAACCACCAACTGGACCCAACTAGCATGAATTTTCGACCCCAAGTCTTTCGTGGCACCTGTGGTACACTGGTCACGGGTTCCACGGAAAGGGCTCAAAATTAGCCAAAAACAGGCTTTATTGGCTTATAACTCGCGATAGAAAACTCGGATCGTCGAAAACTCACTTCCATCGTGTAGAGCGTGTCCGAATTGACCTAGAAACATGTTCAAATTGCCGAAAAGTTTTTTTAATGGAACCCATATAATGGCACATGCCAGTTTTAGGGTCCCAAATACCGTAATTTTCAGTCGTCCTCAGGGCACGAGCCTGGAAACGTTTTTTCGCTAAATTCTATTACATCCCAGTTGCAAACCACCAACTGGACCCAACTAGCTTGAATTTTCGACCCCAAGTCTTTCGTGGCACCTGTGGTACACTGGTCACGGGTTCCACGGAAAGGGCTCAAAATTAGCCAAAAACAGGCTTTATTGGCTTATAACTCGCGATAGAAAACTCGGATCGTCGAAAACTCACTTCCATCGTGTAGAGCGTGTCCGAATTGACCTAGAAACATGTTCAAATTGCCGAAACGTTTTTTTAATGGAACCCATATAATGGCACATGCCAGTTTTAGGGTCCCAAATACCGTAATTTTCAGTGGTCAGCAGGGCTCGAGCCTGGAATAATTTTTTCGGTAAATTCTACTGAATCCTAGTTGCAAACCACCAACTGGACCCAACTAGCATGAATTTTCGACCCCAAGTCTTTCGTGGCACCTGTGGTACACTGGTCACGGGTTCCACGGAAAGGGCTCAAAATTAGCCAAAAACAGGCTTTATTGGCTTATAACTCGCGATAGAAAACTCGGATCGTCAAAAACTCACTTCCATCGTGTACAGCGTGTCCGAATTGACCTAGAAACATGTTCAAATTGCCGAAAAGTTTTTTTTAATGGAACCCATATAATGGCACATGCCAGTTTTAGGGTCCCAAATACCGTAATTTTCAGTGGTCAGCAGTGCTCGAGCCTGGAATAATTTTTTCGGTAAATTCTACTGAATCCTAGTTGCAAACCACCAACTGGACCCAACTAGCATGAATTTTCGACCCCAAGTCTTTCGTGGCACCTGTGGTACACTGGTCACGGGTTCCACGGAAAGGGCTCAAAATTAGCCAAAAACAGGCTATATTGGCTTATAACTCGCGATAGAAAACTCGGATCGCCGAAAACTCACTTCCATCGTGTAGAGCGTGTCCGAATTGACCTAGAAACATATTCAAATTGCCGAAAAGTTTTTTTAATGGAACCCATATAATGGCACATGCCAGTTTTAGGGTCCCAAATACCGTAATTTTCAGTGGTCAGCAGGGCTCGAGCCTGGAAACGTTTTTTCGCTAAATTCTATTACATCCCAGTTGCAAACCACCAACTGGACCCAACTAGCATGAATTTTCGACCCCAAGTCTTTCGTGGCACCTGTGGTACACTGGTCACGGGTTCCACGGAAAGGGCTCAAAATTAGCCAAAAACAGGCTTTATTGGCTTATAACTCGCGATAGAAAACTCGGATCGTCGAAAACCCACTTCCATCGTGTAGAGCGTGTCCGAATTGACCTAGAAACTTGTTCAAATTGCCGAAAAGTTTTTTTAATGGAACCCATATAATGGCACATGCCAGTTTTAGGGTCCCAAATACCGTAATTTTCAGTCGTCCTCAGGGCACGAGCCTGGAAACGTTTTTTCGCTAAATTCTATTACATCCCAGTTGCAAACCACCAACTGGACCCAACTAGCATGAATTTTCGACCCCAAGTCTTTCGTGGCACCTGTGGTACACTGGTCACGGGTTCCACGGAAAGGGCTCAAAATTAGCCAAAAACAGGCTTTATTGGCGTATAACTCGCGATAGAAAACTCGGATCGTCGAAAACTCACTTCCATCGTGTAGAGCGTGTCCGAATTGACCTAGAAACATGTTCAAATTGCCGAAAAGTTTTTTTAATGGAACCCATATAATGGCACATGCCAGTTTTAGGGTCCCAAATACCGTAATTTTCAGTCGTCCTCAGGGCACGAGCCTGGAAACGTTTTTTCGCTAAATTCTATTACATCCCAGTTGCAAACCACCAAATGGACCCAACTAGCATGAATTTTCGACCCCAAGTCTTTCGTGGCACCTGTGGTACACTGGTCACGGGTTCCACGGAAAGGGCTCAAAATTAGCCAAAAACAGGCTTTATTGGCGTATAACTCGCGATAGAAAACTCGGATCGTCGAAAACTCACTTCCATCGTGTAGAGCGTGTCCGAATTGACCTAGAAACATGTTCAAATTGCCGAAAAGTTTTTTTAATGGAACCCATATAATGGCACATGCCAGTTTTAGGGTCCCAAATACCGTAATTTTCAGTGGTCAGCAGGGCTCGAGCCTGGAATCATTTTTTCGGTAATTTCTACTGAATCCTAGTTGCAAACCACCAACTGGACCCAACTAGCATGAATTTTCGACCCCAAGTCTTTCGTGGCACCTGTGGTACACTGGTCACGGGTTCCACGGAAAGGGCTCAAAATTAGCCAAAAACAGGCTTTATTGGCTTATAACTCGCGATAGAAAACTCGGATCGTCAAAAACTCACTTCCATCGTGTACAGCGTGTCCGAATTGACCTAGAAACATGTTCAAATTGCCGAAAAGTTTTTTTTAATGGAACCCATATAATGGCACATGCCAGTTTTAGGGTCCCAAATACCGTAATTTTCAGTGGTCAGCAGTGCTCGAGCCTGGAATAATTTTTTCGGTAAATTCTACTGAATCCTAGTTGCAAACCACCAACTGGACCCAACTAGCATGAATTTTCGACCCCAAGTCTTTCGTGGCACCTGTGGTACACTGGTCACGGGTTCCACGGAAAGGGCTCAAAATTAGCCAAAAACAGGCTTTATTGGCTTATAACTCGCGATAGAAAACTCGGATCGTCGAAAACTCACTTCCATCGTGTAGAGCGTGTCCGAATTGACCTAGAAACATATTCAAATTGCCGAAAAGTTTTTTTAATGGAACCCATATAATGGCACATGCCAGTTTTAGGGTCCCAAATACCGTAATTTTCAGTGGTCAGCAGGGCTCGAGCCTGGAAACGTTTTTTCGCTAAATTCTATTACATCCCAGTTGCAAACCACCAACTGGACCCAACTAGCATGAATTTTCGACCCCAAGTCTTTCGTGGCACCTGTGGTACACTGGTCACGGGTTCCACGGAAAGGGCTCAAAATTAGCCAAAAACAGGCTTTATTGGCTTATAACTCGCGATAGAAAACTCGGATCGTCGAAAACCCACTTCCATCGTGTAGAGCGTGTCCGAATTGACCTAGAAACTTGTTCAAATTGCCGAAAAGTTTTTTTAATGGAACCCATATAATGGCACATGCCAGTTTTAGGGTCCCAAATACCGTAATTTTCAGTCGTCCTCAGGGCACGAGCCTGGAAACGTTTTTTCGCTAAATTCTATTACATCCCAGTTGCAAACCACCAACTGGACCCAACTAGCATGAATTTTCGACCCCAAGTCTTTCGTGGCACCTGTGGTACACTGGTCACGGGTTCCACGGAAAGGGCTCAAAATTAGCCAAAAACAGGCTCTATTGGCTTATAACTCGCGATAGAAAACTCGGATCGTCGAAAACTCACTTCCATCGTGTAGAGCGTGTCCGAATTGACCTAGAAACATGTTCAAATTGCCGAAAAGTGTTTTTATTGGAACCCATATAATGGCACATGCCAGTTTTAGGGTCCCAAATACCGTAATTTTCAGTCGTCCTCAGGGCACGAGCCTGGAAACGTTTTTTCGCTAAATTCTATTACATCTCAGTTGCAAACCACCAACTGGACCCAACTAGCATGAATTTTCGACCCCAAGTCTTTCGTGGCACCTGTGGTACACTGGTCACGGGTTCCACGGAAAGGGCTCAAAATTAGCCAAAAACAGGCTTTATTGGCTTATAACTCGCGATAGAAAACTCGGATCGTCGAAAACTCACTTCCATCGTGTAGAGCGTGTCCGAATTGACCTAGAAACTTGTTCAAATTGCCGAAAAGTTTTTTTAATGGAACCCATATAATGGCACATGCCAGTTTTAGGCTCCCAAATAACGTAATTTTCAGTGGTCAGCAGGGCTCGAGCCTGGAATCATTTTTTCGGTAAATTCTACTGAATCCTAGTTGCAAACCACCAACTGGACCCAACTAGCATGAATTTTCGACCCCAAGTCTTTCGTGGCACCTGTGGTACACTGGTCACGGGTTCCACGGAAAGGGCTCAAAATTAGCCAAAAACAGGTTTATTGGCTTATAACTCGCGATAGAAAACTCGGATCGTCGAAAACTCACTTCCATCGTGTAGAGCGTGTCCGAATTGACCTAGAAACATGTTCAAATTGCCGAAAAGTGTTTTTAATGGAACCCATATAATGGCACATGCCAGTTTTAGGGTCCCAAATACCGTAATTTTCAGTCGTCCTCAGGGCACGAGCCTGGAAACGTTTTTTCGCTAAATTCTATTACATCTCAGTTGCAAACCACCAACTGGACCCAACTAGCATGAATTTTTGACCCCAAGTCTTTCGTGGCACCTGTGGTACACTGGTCACGGGTTCCACGGAAAGGGCTCAAAATTAGCCAAAAACAGGCTTTATTGGCTTATAACTCGCGATAGAAAACTCGGATCGTCGAAAACTCACTTCCATCATGTAGAGCGTGTCCGAATTGACCTAGAAACAAGTTCAAATTGCCGAAAAGTTTTTTTAATGGAACCCATATAATGGCACATGCCAGTTTTAGGGTCCCAAATACCGTAATTTTCAGTCGTCCTCAGGGCACGTGCTTGGAAACGTTTTTTCGCTAAATTCTGTTACATCCCAGTTGCAAACCACCAACTGGACCCAACTAGCATGAATTTTCGACCCCAAGTCTTTCGTGGCACCTGTGGTACACTGGTCACGGGTTCCACGGAAAGGGCTCAAAATTAGTCAAAAACAGGCTTTATTGGCTTATAACTCGCGATAGAAAACTCGGATCGTCGAAAACTCACTTCCATCGTGTAGAGCGTGTCCGAATTGACCTAGAAACATGTTCAAATTGCCGAAAAGTTTTTTTAGTGGAACCCATATAATGGCACATGCCAGTTTTAAGGTCCCAAATACCGTAATTTTCAGTGGTCAGCAGGGCTCGAGCCTGGAAACGTTTTTTCGCTAAATTCTACTGAATCCTAGTTGCAAACCACCAACTGGACCCAACTAGCATGAATTTTCGACCCCAAGTCTTTCGTGGCACCTGTGGTACACTGGTCACGGATTCCACGGAAAGGGCTCAAAATTAGCCAAAAACAGGCTTTATTGGCTTATAACTCGCGATAGAAAACTCGGATTGTCGAAAACTCACTTCCATCGTGTAGAGCGTGTCCGAATTGACCTAGAAACATGTTCAAATTGCCGAAAAGTTTTTTTAATGGAACCCATATAATGGCACATGCCAGTTTTAGGGTCCCAAATACCGTAATTTTCAGTGGTCAGCAGGGCTCGAGCCTGGAAACGTTTTTTCGCTAAATTCTATTACATCCCAGTTGCAAACCACCAACTGCACCCAACTAGCATGAATTTTCGACCCCAAGTCTTTCGTGGCACCTGTGGTACACTGGTCACGGGTTCCACGGAAAGGGCTCAAAATTAGCCAAAAACAGGCTTTATTGGCTTATAACTCGCGATAGAAAACTCGGATCGTCGAAAACTCACTTCCATCGTGTAGAGCGTGTCTGAATTGACCTAGAAACATGTTCAAATTGCCGAAAAGTTTTTTAATGGAACCCATATAATGGCACATGCCAGTTTTAGGGTCCCAATTACCGTAATTTTCAGTCGTCCTCAGGGCACGAGCCTGGAAACGTTTTTTCGCTAAATTCTATTACATCCCAGTTGCAAACCACCAACTGGACCCAACTAGCATGAATTTTCGACCCCAAGTCTTTCGTGGCACCTGTGGTACACTGGTCACGGGTTCCACGGAAAGGGCTCAAAATTAGCCAAAAACAGGCTTTATTGGCTTATAACTCGCGATAGAAAACTCGGATCGTCGAAAACTCACTTCCATCGTGTAGAGCGTGTCCGAATTGACCTAGAAACATGTTCAAATTGCCGAAAAGTTTTTTTAATGGAACCCATATAATGGCACATGCCAGTTTTAGGGTCCCAAATACCGTAATTTTCAGTGGTCAGCAGGGCTCGAGCCTGGAATCATTTTTTCGGTAATTTCTACTGAATCCTAGTTGCAAACCACCAACTGGACCCAACTAGCATGAATTTTCGACCCCAAGTCTTTCGTGGCACCTGTGGTACACTGGTCACGGGTTCCACGGAAAGGGCTCAAAATTAGCCAAAAACAGGCTTTATCAAGGGACGGCCGCTAGGCCGTTCCCTTAATATGGTTCGATTAAGATAAGCTTTTTTGCGGTTATCTCAATCTAGGCTCCTCGTATCGACTTCTAGTCTGTTCCATCGGTTTTCTCGTGCAATTTTACATCTCCCTGGCTATTTTTAACCCGATAGGGAAGAATTTTCATTTTTCAGGTCCGAAAATGATGAAAATGCGATTTTCCGTTTTTTTTCCTCCGCAAAAACGGTGTCAGCAAGTTGGGCCAGACCGATTAAGCTGAAAATTGATACATAGGTCAATTTTCAGCATAGAAAACGATTATCAAACTGTCCCGCAGATCGGAATAATATTTGCACCATTTTTCATGGATTTTATAAAAAAAATGTCAAAAATCGCAGGGAAAATTGAGAAAGAATCGTTGTATGAGCGATAGGGAGTTCATATTGAAAAATCTTTTTAACCGTGTGGGTAAGACACATGTAGAAGCCAATTCCGCTATTTAACTGGCTGATTGATTGATGCAGAAAAAAACGGCCACGGGGTAAGTGAGCGACAAAATTAAGCAAATTTTTCAGAAAAGTAATTTTTTTGATATGATCAGAATCTGAATAATTTTTAAAATGTGCCCATTCGACGCGGAATCAAATTTCAATATAGCCTTATTTCGACCCCTTTTTTGATAAACCCATTGTACTTTCTCAAAACCCCGAAAAAGAGATAATTGAAAATGTCGACCTTGTTGATCATTTTAGCCCATTTGAAACTCAGATTATTGTCAGGTTTAAAATATTGAAGTCCTTCGTATTGATAGACTGTTTAGAATGACTGAAGCTCTAATCAATACAAAAAAATATGATTCGCTCAGCGTTCTTTAAAAAAATTATGGGCCGTCAAAAACGGTAAAAATTCAAGTTCACTTACTCACGCTGTTGCAGCCTTATTGTAATTCAATTTATTTTTTTATACAGAGACATGGCAAATTTGATTTTAACAGAATGTTTAGAGGGACAGACTCCAAATAAATGATGGCTTTCAAACTTAATTAGGGCCTTTAAATAAATCGTTATAATCCGTCAAAAATAGCTAAAATAAAAAAAAAATTATCAAAAAAATTTTTTTGAGTGAATTTTTTTTGTCATTTTCAGACATGTACCAATATCATTAAAACACAACAAAACCTGATTTTAAGAAGTCTTAAAGTGAAGAATTCTTTTTCAAGATAATGGTTTTTTAACATGGTACATGGCGTTAGCAGTTAAAAGTACAGCTCGGCGCTAACCAAATAATAGTCAGCTTTGAAGTTACTTTTCCACTAGATGTAATGATAAATTTATGATTAGAAACTAGGTTTGATGACGGGAACCAATTTAAATAATATTTTTAGTCATGGTAGTCAAGTGGATTGTGGGTTTGCATGTTAAACGGGTGGTTCTGGGTTCAATACCCCGAAAACTCAATAACAACGAAAGTGTTAAATTGTTCCATTTTTGATATTATATACTGCTCTAGAACCTCATTGGTCTATTTTAGATTGCGTAAGACAGTTTTTAGTTAACTGTATTACTAATCCGCGGACTTTTTTCACATCATCCTGTCAATCATGTAATGACTTCTTTTATGAGCAAAAATTCAAGGGGCTCGCGAATGATCCCTGTCCCTGTTATCACGAATTTTTCTGTAATTCAATATTTGGAAACCCACGTTTATTGAACATCTGAGAAATTTTCACATAATCTACATGTGATTTGTTCACACATAAAAAAGTTAAAGACAAGCAACTAAAAATGCCCTGAAGGCATGGGGAGAAACGAATATGGTTCGATCCTGGCAAGTCCAATCGTGAAAAAGTAAGAGACAAGAAAGTTTTATTCTCATATTTTAGATAGTCTGATCGTGAAAAAGCAGGAAACAAGATTTGCAATGAATCACGAAAAAGCTTGTACTTCATTAAATCAAGAATCAAACCAAATTACACGAAACATATTTGGGACTTTTGGGTGAAAACTAAATCCTCTGTATTTCGTCTGCATATATTTTCTTCTGTATAATTATACATTTTCTTCTATTTGTGTGACCTGTCTGCCACGACCTTTTTTATTTAATTTTTATATAGAAAGCATGGGATTTTTTAATGTAAAATATGTTTTTACTGAGTTCCAGCATTTTCATTAGAATTAAACCGTATTTCTAATGATTACCACGCCACTCATGAGAAGTCCCAGATATGTTTCGTGTAATTTGGTTTGATTCTTGATTTAGTGAAGTAAAAGCTTTTTCGTGATTCATTGCAAATCTTGTTTCCTGCTTTTTCACGATCAGACTATCTAAAATATGAGAATAAAACTTTCTTGTCTCTTACTTTTTCACGATTGGACTTGCCAGGATCGAACCATATTCGTTTCTCCCCATGCCTTCAGGGCATTTTTAGTTGCTTGTTGGCTTATAACTCGCGATAGAAAACTCGGATCGTCAAAAACTCACTTCCATCGTGTACAGCGTGTCCGAATTGACCTAGAAACATGTTCAAATTGCCGAAAAGTTTTTTTAATGGAACCCATATAATGGCACATGCCAGTTTTAGGGTCCCAAATACCGTAATTTTCAGTCGTCCTCAGGGCACGAGCCTGGAAACGTTTTTTCGCTAAATTCTATTACATCCCAGTTGCAAACCACCAACTGGACCCAACTAGCATGAATTTTCGACCCCAAGTCTTTCGTGGCACCTGTGGTACACTGGTCACGGGTTCCACGGAAAGGGCTCAAAATTAGCCAAAAACATGCTTTATTGGCTTATAACTCGCGATAGAAAACTCGGATCGTCGAAAACTCACTTCCATCGTGTAGAGCGTGTCCGAATTGACCCAGAAACATGTTCAAATTGCCGAAAAGTTTTTTTAATGGAACCCATATAATGGCACATGCCAGTTTTAGGGTCTCAAATACCGTAATTTTCAGTGGTCAGCAGGGCTCGAGCCTGGAAACGTTTTTTCGCTAAATTCTATTACATCCCAGTTGCAAACCACCAACTGGACCCAACTAGCATGAATTTTCGACCCCAAGTCTTTCGTGGCACCTGTGGTACACTGGTAACGGGTTCCACGGAAAGGGCTCAAAATTAGCCAAAAACAGGCTTTATTGGCTTATACAGTCGGTGCAGCGGGTTATGTCTTGTAAAACTGTTGCCATTCACATACTAAAATTGCGTTTTTCTCTGATTATAACGGGAATATGATGATAAAAATTGATGTGCCTATGGAATAGGGTCTGGCGCACCTTTTCAAACCGCAAGAATATAAAAAAACTCGTTCCTACTCATGAAACATCACCCTTACTACATGTTTATGGTCCGTGTACGTTCTCGTCCTTTTTTCTGCCTGTGGAATAATTTTTTCAACTATCTGTCGAACTGAAAAGGTGCGCCAGATGCAATTCAATGTTCACACCAAATTTCATCACCGTACTTTTGTTATAATCCGAGAAAAACGCAATTTTAGGATGTGAATGGCAATAGTTTTACAAGACATAACCCGCTGCACCGACTGTAACTCGCGATAGAAAACTCGGATCGTCGAAAACTCACTTCCATCGTGTACAGCGTGTCCGAATTGACCTAGAAACGTGTTCAAATTGCCGAAAAGTTTTTTTAATGGAACCCATATAATGGCACATGCCAGTTTTAGGGTCCCAAATACCGTAATTTTCAGTCGTCCTCAGGGCATGAGCCTGGAAACGTTTTTTCGCTAAATTCTATTACATCCCAGTTGCAAACCACCAACTGGACCCAACTAGCATGAATTTTCGACCCCAAGTCTTTCGTGGCACCTGTGGTACACTGGTCACGGGTTCCACGGAAAGGGCTCAAAATTAGCCAAAAACAGGCTTTATTGGCTTATAACTCGCGATAGAAAACTCGGATCGTCGAAAACTCACTTCCATCGTGTAGAGCGTGTCCGAATTGACCTAGAAACATGTTCAAATTGCCGAAAAGTTTTTTTAATGGAACCCATATAATGGCACATGCCAGTTTTAGGGTCTCAAATACCGTAATTTTCAGTGGTCAGCAGGGCTCGAGCCTGGAAACGTTTTTTCGCTAAATTCTATTACATCCCAGTTGCAAACCACCAACTGGACCCAACTAGCATGAATTTTCGACCCCAAGTCTTTCGTGGCACCTGTGGTACACTGGTAACGGGTTCCACGGAAAGGGCTCAAAATTAGCCAAAACAGGCTTTATTGGCTTATAACTCGCGATAGAAAACTCGGATCGTCGAAAACTCACTTCCATCGTGTAGAGCGTGTCCGAATTGACCTAGAAACATGTTCAAATTGCCGAAAAGTTTTTTTAATGGAACCCATATAATGGCACATGCCAGTTTTAGGGTCCCAAATACCGTAATTTTAAGTCGTCCTCAGGGCACGAGCCTGGAAACGTTTTTTCGCTAAATTCTATTACATCCCAGTTGCAAACCACCAACTGGACCCAACTAGCATGAATTTTCGACCCCAAGTCTTTCGTGGCACCTGTGGTACACTGGTCACGGGTTCCACGGAAAGGGCTCAAAATTAGCCAAAAACAGGCTTTATTGGCTTATAACTCGCGATAGAAAATTCGGATCGTCGAAAACTCACTTCCATCGTGTAGAGCGTGTCCGAATTGACCTAGAAACATGTTCAAATTGCCGAAAAGTTTTTTTAATGGAACCCATATAATGGCACATGCCAGTTTTAGGGTCCCAAATACCGTAATTTTCAGTGGTCAGCAGGGCTCGAGCCTGGAAACGTTTTTTCGCTAAATTCTATTACATCCCAGTTGCAAACCACCAACTGGACCCAACTAGCATGAATTTTCGACCCCAAGTCTTTCGTGGCACCTGTGGTACACTGGTCACGGGTTCCACGGAAAGGGCTCAAAATTAGCCAAAAACAGGCTTTATTGGCTTATACCTCGCGATAGAAAACTCGGATCGTCGAAAACTCACTTCCATCGTGTAGAGCGTGTTCGAATTGACCTAGAAACATGTTCAAATTGCCGAAAAGTTTTTTTAATGGAACCCATATAATGGCACATGCCAGTTTTAGGGTCCCAAATACCGTAATTTTCAGTCGTCCTCAGGGCACGAGCCTGGAAACGTTTTTTCGCTAAATTCTATTACATCCCAGTTGCAAACCACCAACTGGACCCAACTAGCATGAATTTTCGACCCCAAGTCTTTCGTGGCACCTGTGGTACACTGGTCACGGGTTCCACGGAAAGGGCTCAAAATTAGCCAAAAACAGGCTTTATTGGCTTATAACTCGCGATAGAAAACTCGGATCGTCGAAAACTCACTTCCATCGTGTAGAGCGTGTCCGAATTGACCTAGAAACTTGTTCAAGTTGCCGAAAAGTTTTTTTAATGGAACCCATATAATGGCACATGCCAGTTTTAGGGTCCCAAATACCGTAATTTTCAGTGGTCAGCAGGGCTCGAGCCTGGAATCATTTTTTCGGTAAATTCTACTGAATCCTAGTTGCAAACCACCAACTGGACCCAATTAGCATGAATTTTCGACCCCAAGTCTTTCGTGGCACCTGTGGTACACTGGTCACGGGTTCCACGGAAAGGGCTCAAAATTAGCCAAAAACAGGCTTTATTGGCTTATAACTCGCGATAGAAAACTCGAATCATCGAAAACTCACTTCCATCGTGTAGAGCGTGTCCGAATTGACCTAGAAACATGTTCAAATTGCCGAAAAGTTTTTTTAATGGAACCCATATAATGGCACATGCCAGTTTTAGGGTCCCAAATACCGTAATTTTCAGTGGTCAGCAGGGCTCGAGCCTGGAAACGTTTTTTCGCTAAATTCTACTGAATCCTAGTTGCAAACCACCAACTGGACCCAACTAGCATGAATTTTCGACCCCAAGTCTTTCGTGGCACCTGTGGTACACTGGTCACGGGTTCCACGGAAAGGGCTCAAAATTAGCCAAAAACAGGCTTTATTAGCTTATAACTCGCGATAGAAAACTCGGATCGTCGAAAACTCACTTCCATCGTGTAGAGCGTGTCCGAATTGACCTAGAAACATGTTCAAATTGCCGAAAAGTTTTTTTAATGGAACCCATATAATGGCACATGCCAGTTTTAGGGTCCCAAATACCGTAATTTTCAGTGGTCAGCAGGGCTCGAGCCTGGAAACGTTTTTTCGCTAAATTCTATTACATCCCAGTTGCAAACCACCAACTGGACCCAACTAGCATGAATTTTCGACCCCAAGTCTTTCGTGGCACCTGTGGTACACTGGTCACGGGTTCCACGGAAAGGGCTCAAAATTAGCCAAAAACAGGCTTTATTGGCTTATAACTCGCGATAGAAAACTCGGATCGTCGAAAACTCACTTCCATCGTGTAGAGCGTGTTCGAATTGACCTAGAAACATGTTCAAATTGCCGAAAAGTTTTTTTAATGGAACCCATATAATGGCACATGCCAGTTTTAGGGTCCCAAATACCGTAATTTTCAGTCGTCCTCAGGGCACGAGCCTGGAAACGTTTTTTCGCTAAATTCTATTACATCCCAGTTGCAAACCACCAACTGGACCCAACTAGCATGAATTTTCGACCCCAAGTCTTTCGTGGCACCTGTGGTACACTGGTCACGGGTTCCACGGAAAGGGCTCAAAATTAGCCAAAAACAGGCTTTATTGGCTTATAACTCGCGATAGAAAACTCGGATCGTCGAAAACTCACTTCCATCGTGTAGAGCGTGTCCGAATTGACCTAGAAACATGTTCAAATTGCCGAAAAGTTTTTTTAATGGAACCCATATAATGGCACATGCCAGTTTTAGGGTCCCAAATACCGTAATTTTCAGTGGTCAGCAGGGCTCGAGCCTGGAATCATTTTTTCGGTAATTTCTACTGAATCCTAGTTGCAAACCACCAACGTGACCCAACTAGCATGAATTTTCGACCCCCAAGTCTTTCGTGGCACCTGTGGTACACTGGTCACGGGTTCCACGGAAAGGGCTCCAAATTAGCCAAAAACAGGCTTTATTGGCTTATAACTCGCGATAGAAAACTCGGATCGTCAAAAACTCACTTCCATCGTGTACAGCGTGTCCGAATTGACCTAGAAACATGTTCAAATTGCCGAAAAGTTTTTTTAATGGAACCCATATAATGGCACATGCCAGTTTTAGGGTCCCAAATACCGTAATTTTCAGTCGTCCTCAGGGCACGAGCCTGGAAACGTTTTTAGGCTAAATTCTATCACATCCCAGTTGCAAACCACCAACTGGACCCAACTAGCATGAATTTTCGACCCCAAGTCTTTCGTGGCACCTGTGGTACACTGGTCACGGGTTCCACGGAAAGGGCTCAAAATTAGCCAAAAACAGGCTTTATTGGCTTATAACTCGCGATAGAAAACTCGGATCGTCGAAAACTTACCTCCATCGTGTAGAGCGTGTCCGATTTGACCTAGAAACATGTTCAAATAGCCGAAAAGTTTTTTTAATGGAACCCATATAATGGCACATGCCAGTTTTAGGGTCCCAAATACCGTAATTTTCAGTGGTCAGCAGGGCTCGAGCCTGGAATCATTTTTTCGGTAAATTCTACTGAATCCTAGTTGCAAACCACCAACTGGACCCAACTAGCACGAATTTTCGACCCCAAGTCTTTCGTGGCACCTGTGGTACACTGGTCACGGGTTCCACGGAAAGGGCTCAAAATTAGCCAAAAACAGGCTTTATTGGCTTATAACTCGCGATAGAAAACTCGGATCGTCGAAAACTCACTTCCATCGTGTAGAGCGTGTCCGAATTGACCTAGAAACATGTTCAAATTGCCGAAAAGTTTTTTTAATGGAACCCATATAATGGCACATTCCAGTTTTAGGCTCCCAAATAACGTAATTTTCAGTGGTCAGCAGGGCTCGAGCCTGGAATCATTTTTTCGGTAAATTCTACTGAATCCTAGTTGCAAACCACCAACTGGACCCAACTAGCATGAATTTTCGACCCCAAGTCTTTCGTGGCACCTGTGGTACACTGGTCACGGGTTCCACGGAAAGGGCTCAAAATTAGCCAAAAACAGGTTTATTGGCTTATAACTCGCGATAGAAAACTCGGATCGTCGAAAACTCACTTCCATCGTGTAGAGCGTGTCCGAATTGACCTAGAAACATGTTCAAATTGCCGAAAAGTGTTTTTAATGGAACCCATATAATGGCACATGCCAGTTTTAGGGTCCCAAATACCGTAATTTTCAGTCGTCCTCAGGGCACGAGCCTGGAAACGTTTTTTCGCTAAATTCTATTACATCTCAGTTGCAAACCACCAACTGGACCCAACTAGCATGAATTTTCGACCCCAAGTCTTTCGTGGCACCTGTGGTACACTGGTCACGGGTTCCACGGAAAGGGCTCAAAATTAGCCAAAAACAGGCTTTATTGGCTTATAACTCGCGATAGAAAACTCGGATCGTCGAAAACTCACTTCCATCATGTAGAGCGTGTCCGAATTGACCTAGAAACAAGTTCAAATTGCCGAAAAGTTTTTTTAATGGAACCCATATAATGGCACATGCCAGTTTTAGGGTCCCAAATACCGTAATTTTCAGTCGTCCTCAGGGCACGAGCCTGGAAACGTTTTTTCGCTAAATTCTGTTACATCCCAGTTGCAAACCACCAACTGGACCCAACTAGCATGAATTTTCGACCCCAAGTCTTTCGTGGCACCTGTGGTACACTGGTCACGGGTTCCACGGAAAGGGCTCAAAATTAGTCAAAAACAGGCTTTATTGGCTTATAACTCGCGATAGAAAACTCGGATCGTCGAAAACTCACTTCCATCGTGTAGAGCGTGTCCGAATTGACCTAGAAACATGTTCAAATTGCCGAAAAGTTTTTTTAATGGAACCCATATAATGGCACATGCCAGTTTTAGGGTCCCAAATACCGTAATTTTCAGTGGTCAGCAGGGCTCGAGCCTGGAAACGTTTTTTCGCTAAATTCTACTGAATCCTAGTTGCAAACCACCAACTGGACCCAACTAGCATGAATTTTCGACCGCAAGTCTTTCGTGGCACCTGTGGTACACTGGTCACGGATTCCACGGAAAGGGCTCAAAATTAGCCAAAAACAGGCTTTATTGGCTTATAACTCGCGATAGAAAACTCGGATCGTCGAAAACTCACTTCCATCGTGTAGAGCGTGTCCGAATTGACCTAGAAACATGTTCAAATTGCCGAAAAGTTTTTTAATGGAACCCATATAATGGCACATGCCAGTTTTAGGGTCCCAAATACCGTAATTTTCAGTGGTCAGCAGGGCTCGAGCCTGGAAACGTTTTTTCGCTAAATTCTATTACATCCCAGTTGCAAACCACCAACTGGTCCCAACTAGCATGAATTTTCGACCCCAAGTCTTTCGTGGCACCTGTGGTACACTGGTCACGGGTTCCACGGAAAGGGCTCAAAATTAGCCAAAAACAGGCTTTATTGGCTTATAACTCGCGATAGAAAACTCGGATCGTCGAAAACTCACTTCCATCGTGTAGAGCGTGTCCGAATTGACCTAGAAACATGTTCAAATTGCCGAAAAGTTTTTTTAATGGAACCCATATAATGGCACATGCCAGTTTTAGGGTCCCAAATACCGTAATTTTCAGTGGTCAGCAGGGCTCGAGCCTGGAATCATTTTTTCGGTAATTTCTACTGAATCCTAGTTGCAAACCACCAACTGGACCCAACTAGCATGAATTTTCGACCCCAAGTCTTTCGTGGCACCTGTGGTACACTGGTCACGGGTTCCACGGAAAGGGCTCAAAATTAGCCAAAAACAGGCTTTATTGGCTTATAACTCGCGATAGAAAACTCGGATCGTCAAAAACTCACTTCCATCGTGTACAGCGTGTCCGAATTGACCTAGAAACATGTTCAAATTTGCGAAAAGTTTTTTTAATGGAACCCATATAATGGCACATGCCAGTTTTAGGGTCCCAAATACCGTAATTTTCAGTCGTCCTCAGGGCACGAGCCTGGAAACGTTTTTTCGCTAAATTCTATTACATCCCAGTTGCAAACCACCAACTGGACCCAACTAGCATGAATTTTCGACCCCAAGTCTTTCGTGGCACCTGTGGTACACTGGTCACGGGTTCCACGGAAAGGGCTCAAAATTAGCCAATAACAGGCTTTATTGGCTTATAACTCGCGATAGAAAACTCGGATCGTCGAAAACTCACTTCCATCGTGTAGAGCGTGTCCGAATTGACCTAGAAACATGTTCAAATTGCCGAAAAGTTTTTTAATGGAACCCATATAATGGCACATGCCAGTTTTAGGGTCTCAAATACCGTAATTTTCAGTGGTCAGCAGGGCTCGAGCCTGGAAACGTTTTTTCGCTAAATTCTATTACATCCCAGTTGCAAACCACCAACTGGACCCAACTAGCATGAATTTTCGACCCCAAGTCTTTCGTGGCACCTGTGGTACACTGGTAACGGGTTCCACGGAAAGGGCTCAAAATTAGCCAAAAACAGGCTTTATTGGCTTATAACTCGCGATAGAAAACTCGGATCGTCGAAAACTCACTTCCATCGTGTAGAGCGTGTCCGAATTGACCTAGAAACATGTTCAAATTGCCGAAAAGTTTTTTTAATGGAACCCATATAATGGCACATGCCAGTTTTAGGGTCCCAAATACCGTAATTTTCAGTGGTCAGCAGGGCTCGAGCCTGGAATCATTTTTTCGGTAATTTCTACTGAATCCTAGTTGCAAACCACCAACTGGACCCAACTAGCATGAATTTTCGACCCCAAGTCTTTCGTGGCACCTGTGGTACACTGGTCACGGGTTCCACGGAAAGGGCTCAAAATTAGCCAAAAACAGGCTTTATTGGCTTATAACTCGCGATAGAAAACTCGGATCGTCAAAAACTCACTTCCATCGTGTACAGCGTGTCCGAATTGACCTAGAAACACGTTCAAATTTGCGAAAAGTTTTTTTAATGGAACCCATATAATGGCACATGCCAGTTTTAGGGTCCCAAATACCGTAATTTTCAGTCGTCCTCAGGGCACGAGCCTGGAAACGTTTTTTCGCTAAATTCTATTACATCCCAGTTGCAAACCACCAACTGGACCCAACTAGCATGAATTTTCGACCCCAAGTCTTTCGTGGCACCTGTGGTACACTGGTCACGGGTTCCACGGAAAGGGCTCAAAATTAGCCAATAACAGGCTTTATTGGCTTATAACTCGCGATAGAAAACTCGGATCGTCGAAAACTCACTTCCATCGTGTAGAGCGTGTCCGAATTGACCTAGAAACATGTTCAAATTGCCGAAAAGTTTTTTTAATGGAACCCATATAATGGCACATGCCAGTTTTAGGGTCTCAAATACCGTAATTTTCAGTGGTCAGCAGGGCTCGAGCCTGGAAACGTTTTTTCGCTAAATTCTATTACATCCCAGTTGCAAACCACCAACTGGACCCAACTAGCATGAATTTTCGACCCCAAGTCTTTCGTGGCACCTGTGGTACACTGGTAACGGGTTCCACGGAAAGGGCTCAAAATTAGCCAAAAACAGGCTTTATTGGCTTATAACTCGCGATAGAAAACTCGGATCGTCGAAAACCCACTTCCATCGTGTAGAGCATGTCCGAATTGACCTAGAAACATGTTCAAATTGCCGAAAAGTTTTTTTAATGGAACCCATATAATGGCACATGCCAGTTTTAGGGTCCCAAATACCGTAATTTTCAGTCGTCCTCAGGGCACGAGCCTGGAAACGTTTTTTCGCTAAATTCTATTACATCCCAGTTGCAAACCACCAACTGAACCCAACTAGCATGAATTTTCGACCCCAAGTCTTTCGTGGCACCTGTGGTACACTGGTCACGGGTTCCACGGAAAGGGCTCAAAATTAGCCAATAACAGGCTTTATTGGCTTATAACTCGCGATAGAAAACTCGGATCGTCGAAAACCCACTTCCATCGTGTAGAGCATGTCCGAATTGACCTAGAAACATGTTCAAATTGCCGAAAAGTTTTTTTAATGGAACCCATATAATGGCACATGCCAGTTTTAGGGTCCCAAATACCGTAATTTTCAGTGGTCAGCAGGGCTCGAGCCTGGAATCATTTTTTCGGTAATTTCTACTGAATCCTAGTTGCAAACCACCAACTGGACCCAACTAGCATGAATTTTCGACCCCAAGTCTTTCGTGGCACCTGTGGTACACTGGTCACGGGTTCCACGGAAAGGGCTCAAAATTAGCCAAAAACAGGCTTTATTGGCTTATAACTCGCGATAGAAAACTCGGATCGTCAAAAACTCACTTCCATCGTGTACAGCGTGTCCGAATTGACCTAGAAAAATGTTCAAATTTGCGAAAAGTTTTTTTAATGGAACCCATATAATGGCACATGCCAGTTTTAGGGTCCCAAATACCGTAATTTTCAGTGGTCAGCAGGGCTCGAGCCTGGAATCATTTTTTCGGTAATTTCTACTGAATCCTAGTTGCAAACCACCAACTGGACCCAACTAGCATGAATTTTCGACCCCAAGTCTTTCGTGGCACCTGTGGTACACTGGTCACGGGTTCCACGGAAAGGGCTCAAAATTAGCCAAAAACAGGCTTTATTGGCTTATAACTCGCGATAGAAAACTCGGATCGTCAAAAACTCACTTCCATCGTGTACAGCGTGTCCGAATTGACCTAGAAACATGTTCAAATTTGCGAAAAGTTTTTTTAATGGAACCCATATAATGGCACATGCCAGTTTTAGGGTCCCAAATACCGTAATTTTCAGTCGTCCTCAGGGCACGAGCCTGGAAACGTTTTTTCGCTAAATTCTATTACATCCCAGTTGCAAACCACCAACTGGACCCAACTAGCATGAATTTTCGACCCCAAGTCTTTCGTGGCACCTGTGGTACACTGGTCACGGGTTCCACGGAAAGGGCTCAAAATTAGCCAATAACAGGCTTTATTGGCTTATAACTCGCGATAGAAAACTCGGATCGTCGAAAACTCACTTCCATCGTGTAGAGCGTGTCCGAATTGACCTAGAAACATGTTCAAATTGCCGAAAAGTTTTTTTAATGGAACCCATATAATGGCACATGCCAGTTTTAGGGTCTCAAATACCGTAATTTTCAGTGGTCAGCAGGGCTCGAGCCTGGAAACGTTTTTTCGCTAAATTCTATTACATCCCAGTTGCAAACCACCAACTGGACCCAACTAGCATGAATTTTCGACCCCAAGTCTTTCGTGGCACCTGTGGTACACTGGTAACGGGTTCCACGGAAAGGGCTCAAAATTAGCCAAAAACAGGCTTTATTGACTTATAACTCGCGATAGAAAACTCGGATCGTCGAAAACCCACTTCCATCGTGTAGAGCATGTCCGAATTGACCTAGAAACATGTTCAAATTGCCGAAAAGTTTTTTTAATGGAACCCATATAATGGCACATGCCAGTTTTAGGGTCCCAAATACCGTAATTTTCAGTCGTCCTCAGGGCACGAGCCTGGAAACGTTTTTTTCGCTAAATTCTATTACATCCCAGTTGCAAACCACCAACTGGACCCAACTAGCATGAATTTTCGACCCCAAGTCTTTCGTGGCACCTGTGGTACACTGGTCACGGGTTCCACGGAAAGGGCTCAAAATTAGCCAAAAACAGGCTTTATTGGCTTATAACTCGCGATAGAAAACTCGGATCGTCGAAAACTCACTTCCATCGTGTAGAGCGTGTCCGAATTGACCTAGAAACATGTTCAAATTGCCGAAAAGTTTTTTTAATGGAACCCATATAATGGCACATGCCAGTTTTAGGGTCCCAAATACCGTAATTTTCAGTGGTCAGCAGGGCTCGAGCCTGGAATCATTTTTTCGGTAATTTCTACTGAATCCTAGTTGCAAACCACCAACGTGACCCAACTAGCATGAATTTTCGACCCCAAGTCTTTCGTGGCACCTGTGGTACACTGGTCACGGGTTCCACGGAAAGGGCTCAAAATTAGCCAAAAACAGGCTTTATTGGCTTATAACTCGCGATAGAAAACTCGGATCGTCAAAAACTCACTTCCATCGTGTACAGCGTGTCCGAATTGACCTAGAAACATGTTCAAATTGCCGAAAAGTTTTTTTAATGGAACCCATATAATGGCACATGCCAGTTTTAGGGTCCCAAATACCGTAATTTTCAGTCGTCCTCAGGGCACGAGCCTGGAAACGTTTTTTCGCTAAATTCTATTACATCTCAGTTGCAAACCACCAACTGGACCCAACTAGCATGAATTTTCGACCCCAAGTCTTTCGTGGCACCTGTGGTACACTGGTCACGGGTTCCACGGAAAGGGCTCAAAATTAGCCAAAAACAGGCTTTATTGGCTTATAACTCGCGATAGAAAACTCGGATCGTCGAAAACCCACTTCCATCGTGTAGAGCGTGTCCGAATTGACCTAGAAACATGTTCAAATTGCCGAAAAGTTTTTTTAATGGAACCCATATAATGGCACATGCCAGTTTTAGGGTCCCAAATACCGTAATTTTCAGTGGTCAGCAGGGCTCGAGCCTGGAAACGTTTTTTCGCTAAATTCTATTACATCCCAGTTGCAAACCACCAACTGGACCCAACTAGCATGAATTTTCGACCCCAAGTCTTTCGTGGCACCTGTGGTACACTGGTCACGGGTTCCACGGAAAGGGCTCAAAATTAGCCAAAAACAGGCTTTATTGGCTTATAACTCGCGATAGAAAACTCGGATCGTCGAAAACTCTTTTCCATCGTGTAGAGCGTGTCCGAATTGACCTAGAAACATGTTCAAATTGCCGAAAAGTTTTTTTAATGGAACCCATATAATGGCACATGCCAGTTTTAGGGTCCCAAATACCGTAATTTTCAGTGGTCAGCAGGGCTCGAGCCTGGAATCATTTTTTCGGTAATTTCTACTGAATCCTAGTTGCAAACCACCAACGTGACCCAACTAGCATGAATTTTCGACCCCAAGTCTTTCGTGGCACCTGTGGTACACTGGTCACGGGTTCCACGGAAAGGGCTCAAAATTAGCCAAAAACAGGCTTTATTGGCTTATAACTCGCGATAGAAAACTCGGATCGTCGAAAACTCACTTCCATCGTGTAGAGCGTGTTCGAATTGACCTAGAAACATGTTCAAATTGCCGAAAAGTTTTTTTAATGGAACCCATATAATGGCACATGCCAGTTTTAGGGTCCCAAATACCGTAATTTTCAGTCGTCCTCAGGGCACGAGCCTGGAAACGTTTTTTCGCTAAATTCTATTACATCCCAGTTGCAAACCACCAACTGGACCCAACTAGCATGAATTTTCGACCCCAAGTCTTTCGTGGCACCTGTGGTACACTGGTCACGGGTTCCACGGAAAGGGCTCAAAATTAGCCAAAAACAGGCTTTATTGGCTTATAACTCGCGATAGAAAACTCGGATCGTCGAAAACTCACTTCCATCGTGTAGAGCGTGTCCGAATTGACCTAGAAACATGTTTCAAATTGCCGAAAAGTTTTTTTAATGGAACCCATATAATGGCACATGCCAGTTTTAGGGTCCCAAATACCGTAATTTTCAGTCGTCCTCAGGGCACGAGCCTGGAAACGTTTTTTCGCTAAATTCTACTACATCCCAGTTGCAAACCACCAACTGGACCCAACTAGCATGAATTTTCGACCCCAAGTCTTTCGTGGCACCTGTGGTACACTGGTCACGGGTTCCACGGAAAGGGCTCAAAATTAGCCAAAAACAGGCTTTATTGGCTTATAACTCGCGATAGAAAACTCGGATCGTCGAAAACTCACTTCCATCGTGTAGAGCGTGTCCGAATTGACCTAGAAACATGTTTCAAATTGCCGAAAAGTTTTTTTAATGGAACCCATATAATGGCACATGCCAGTTTTAGGGTCCCAAATACCGTAATTTTCAGTGGTCAGCAGGGCTCGAGCCTGGAATCATTTTTTCGGTAATTTCTACTGAATCCTAGTTGCAAACCACCAACGTGACCCAACTAGCATGAATTTTCGACCCCAAGTCTTTCGTGGCACCTGTGGTACACTGGTCACGGGTTCCACGGAAAGGGCTCAAAATTAGCCAAAAACAGGCTTTATTGGCTTATAACTCGCGATAGAAAACTCGGATCGTCGAAAACTCACTTCCATCGTGTAGAGCGTGTCCGAATTGACCTAGAAACATGTTCAAATTGCCGAAAAGTTTTTTTAATGGAACCCATATAATGGCACATGCCAGTTTTAGGGTCCCAAATACCGTAATTTTCAGTGGTCAGCAGGGCTCGAGCCTGGAATCATTTTTTCGGTAATTTCTACTGAATCCTAGTTGCAAACCACCAACGTGACCCAACTAGCATGAATTTTCGACCCCAAGTCTTTCGTGGCACCTGTGGTACACTGGTCACGGGTTCCACGGAAAGGGCTCAAAATTAGCCAAAAACAGGCTTTATTGGCTTATAACTCGCGATAGAAAACTCGGATCGTCGAAAACTCACTTCCATCGTGTAGAGCGTGTCCGAATTGACCTAGAAACATGTTCAAATTGCCGAAAAGTTTTTTTAATGGAACCCATATAATGGCACATGCCAGTTTTAGGGTCCCAAATACCGTAATTTTCAGTGGTCAGCAGGGCTCGAGCCTGGAATCATTTTTTCGGTAATTTCTACTGAATCCTAGTTGCAAACCACCAACGTGACCCAACTAGCATGAATTTTCGACCCCAAGTCTTTCGTGGCACCTGTGGTACACTGGTCACGGGTTCCACGGAAAGGGCTCAAAATTAGCCAAAAACAGGCTTTATTGGCTTATAACTCGCGATAGAAAACTCGGATCGTCGAAAACTCACTTCCATCGTGTAGAGCGTGTCCGAATTGACCTAGAAACATGTTCAAATTGCCGAAAAGTTTTTTTAATGGAACCCATATAATGGCACATGCCAGTTTTAGGGTCCCAAATACCGTAATTTTCAGTGGTCAGCAGGGCTCGAGCCTGGAATCATTTTTTCGGTAATTTCTACTGAATCCTAGTTGCAAACCACCAACGTGACCCAACTAGCATGAATTTTCGACCCCAAGTCTTTCGTGGCACCTGTGGTACACTGGTCACGGGTTCCACGGAAAGGGCTCAAAATTAGCCAAAAACAGGCTTTATTGGCTTATAACTCGCGATAGAAAACTCGGATCGTCGAAAACTCACTTCCATCGTGTAGAGCGTGTTCGAATTGACCTAGAAACATGTTCAAATTGCCGAAAAGTTTTTTTAATGGAACCCATATAATGGCACATGCCAGTTTTAGGGTCCCAAATACCGTAATTTTCAGTCGTCCTCAGGGCACGAGCCTGGAAACGTTTTTTCGCTAAATTCTACTACATCCCAGTTGCAAACCACCAACTGGACCCAACTAGCATGAATTTTCGACCCCAAGTCTTTCGTGGCACCTGTGGTACACTGGTCACGGGTTCCACGGAAAGGGCTCAAAATTAGCCAAAAACAGGCTTTATTGGCTTATAACTCGCGATAGAAAACTCGGATCGTCGAAAACTCACTTCCATCGTGTAGAGCGTGTCCGAATTGACCTAGAAACATGTTTCAAATTGCCGAAAAGTTTTTTTAATGGAACCCATATAATGGCACATGCCAGTTTTAGGGTCCCAAATACCGTAATTTTCAGTGGTCAGCAGGGCTCGAGCCTGGAATCATTTTTTCGGTAATTTCTACTGAATCCTAGTTGCAAACCACCAACGTGACCCAACTAGCATGAATTTTCGACCCCAAGTCTTTCGTGGCACCTGTGGTACACTGGTCACGGGTTCCACGGAAAGGGCTCAAAATTAGCCAAAAACAGGCTTTATTGGCTTATAACTCGCGATAGAAAACTCGGATCGTCGAAAACTCACTTCCATCGTGTAGAGCGTGTCCGAATTGACCTAGAAACATGTTCAAATTGCCGAAAAGTTTTTTTAATGGAACCCATATAATGGCACATGCCAGTTTTAGGGTCCCAAATACCGTAATTTTCAGTGGTCAGCAGGGCTCGAGCCTGGAATCATTTTTTCGGTAATTTCTACTGAATCCTAGTTGCAAACCACCAACGTGACCCAACTAGCATGAATTTTCGACCCCAAGTCTTTCGTGGCACCTGTGGTACACTGGTCACGGGTTCCACGGAAAGGGCTCAAAATTAGCCAAAAACAGGCTTTATTGGCTTATAACTCGCGATAGAAAACTCGGATCGTCGAAAACTCACTTCCATCGTGTAGAGCGTGTCCGAATTGACCTAGAAACATGTTTCAAATTGCCGAAAAGTTTTTTTAATGGAACCCATATAATGGCACATGCCAGTTTTAGGGTCCCAAATACCGTAATTTTCAGTGGTCAGCAGGGCTCGAGCCTGGAATCATTTTTTCGGTAATTTCTACTGAATCCTAGTTGCAAACCACCAACGTGACCCAACTAGCATGAATTTTCGACCCCAAGTCTTTCGTGGCACCTGTGGTACACTGGTCACGGGTTCCACGGAAAGGGCTCAAAATTAGCCAAAAACAGGCTTTATTGGCTTATAACTCGCGATAGAAAACTCGGATCGTCGAAAACTCACTTCCATCGTGTAGAGCGTGTCCGAATTGACCTAGAAACATGTTCAAATTGCCGAAAAGTTTTTTTAATGGAACCCATATAATGGCACATGCCAGTTTTAGGGTCCCAAATACCGTAATTTTCAGTGGTCAGCAGGGCTCGAGCCTGGAATCATTTTTTCGGTAATTTCTACTGAATCCTAGTTGCAAACCACCAACGTGACCCAACTAGCATGAATTTTCGACCCCAAGTCTTTCGTGGCACCTGTGGTACACTGGTCACGGGTTCCACGGAAAGGGCTCAAAATTAGCCAAAAACAGGCTTTATTGGCTTATAACTCGCGATAGAAAACTCGGATCGTCGAAAACTCACTTCCATCGTGTAGAGCGTGTCCGAATTGACCTAGAAACATGTTCAAATTGCCGAAAAGTTTTTTTAATGGAACCCATATAATGGCACATGCCAGTTTTAGGGTCCCAAATACCGTAATTTTCAGTGGTCAGCAGGGCTCGAGCCTGGAATCATTTTTTCGGTAATTTCTACTGAATCCTAGTTGCAAACCACCAACGTGACCCAACTAGCATGAATTTTCGACCCCAAGTCTTTCGTGGCACCTGTGGTACACTGGTCACGGGTTCCACGGAAAGGGCTCAAAATTAGCCAAAAACAGGCTTTATTGGCTTATAACTCGCGATAGAAAACTCGGATCGTCGAAAACTCACTTCCATCGTGTAGAGCGTGTTCGAATTGACCTAGAAACATGTTCAAATTGCCGAAAAGTTTTTTTAATGGAACCCATATAATGGCACATGCCAGTTTTAGGGTCCCAAATACCGTAATTTTCAGTGGTCAGCAGGGCTCGAGCCTGGAATCATTTTTTCGGTAATTTCTACTGAATCCTAGTTGCAAACCACCAACGTGACCCAACTAGCATGAATTTTCGACCCCAAGTCTTTCGTGGCACCTGTGGTACACTGGTCACGGGTTCCACGGAAAGGGCTCAAAATTAGCCAAAAACAGGCTTTATTGGCTTATAACTCGCGATAGAAAACTCGGATCGTCGAAAACCCACTTCCATCGTGTAGAGCGTGTCCGAATTGACCTAGAAACATGTTCAAATTGCCGAAAAGTTTTTTTAATGGAACCCATATAATGGCACATGCCAGTTTTAGGGTCCCAAATACCGTAATTTTCAGTGGTCAGAGGGGCTCGAGCCTGGAAACGTTTTTTCGCTAAATTCTATTACATCCCAGTTGCAAACCACCAACTGGACCCAACTAGCATGAATTTTCGACCCCAAGTCTTTCGTGGCACCTGTGGTACACTGGTCACGGGTTCCACGGAAAGGGCTCAAAATTAGCCAAAAACAGGCTTTATTGGCTTATAACTCGCGATAGAAAACTCGGATCGTCGAAAACTCACTTCCATCGTGTAGAGCGTGTCCGAATTGACCTAGAAACATGTTCAAATTGCCGAAAAGTTTTTTTAATGGAACCCATATAATGGCACATGCCAGTTTTAGGGTCCCAAATACCGTAATTTTCAGTGGTCAGCAGGGCTCGAGCCTGGAATCATTTTTTCGGTAATTTCTACTGAATCCTAGTTGCAAACCACCAACGTGACCCAACTAGCATGAATTTTCGACCCCAAGTCTTTCGTGGCACCTGTGGTACACTGGTCACGGGTTCCACGGAAAGGGCTCAAAATTAGCCAAAAACAGGCTTTATTGGCTTATAACTCGCGATAGAAAACTCTGATCGTCGAAAACTCACTTCCATCGTGTAGAGCGTGTTCGAATTGACCTAGAAACATGTTCAAATTGCCGAAAAGTTTTTTTAATGGAACCCATATAATGGCACATGCCAGTTTTAGGGTCCCAAATACCGTAATTTTCAGTCGTCCTCAGGGCACGAGCCTGGAAACGTTTTTTCGCTAAATTCTACTACATCCCAGTTGCAAACCACCAACTGGACCCAACTAGCATGAATTTTCGACCCCAAGTCTTTCGTGGCACCTGTGGTACACTGGTCACGGGTTCCACGGAAAGGGCTCAAAATTAGCCAAAAACAGGCTTTATTGGCTTATAACTCGCGATAGAAAACTCGGATCGTCGAAAACTCACTTCCATCGTGTAGAGCGTGTCCGAATTGACCTAGAAACATGTTTCAAATTGCCGAAAAGTTTTTTTAATGGAACCCATATAATGGCACATGCCAGTTTTAGGGTCCCAAATACCGTAATTTTCAGTGGTCAGCAGGGCTCGAGCCTGGAATCATTTTTTCGGTAATTTCTACTGAATCCTAGTTGCAAACCACCAACGTGACCCAACTAGCATGAATTTTCGACCCCAAGTCTTTCGTGGCACCTGTGGTACACTGGTCACGGGTTCCACGGAAAGGGCTCAAAATTAGCCAAAAACAGGCTTTATTGGCTTATAACTCGCGATAGAAAACTCGGATCGTCGAAAACTCACTTCCATCGTGTAGAGCGTGTCCGAATTGACCTAGAAACATGTTCAAATTGCCGAAAAGTTTTTTTAATGGAACCCATATAATGGCACATGCCAGTTTTAGGGTCCCAAATACCGTAATTTTCAGTGGTCAGCAGGGCTCGAGCCTGGAATCATTTTTTCGGTAATTTCTACTGAATCCTAGTTGCAAACCACCAACGTGACCCAACTAGCATGAATTTTCGACCCCAAGTCTTTCGTGGCACCTGTGGTACACTGGTCACGGGTTCCACGGAAAGGGCTCAAAATTAGCCAAAAACAGGCTTTATTGGCTTATAACTCGCGATAGAAAACTCGGATCGTCGAAAACTCACTTCCATCGTGTAGAGCGTGTCCGAATTGACCTAGAAACATGTTCAAATTGCCGAAAAGTTTTTTTAATGGAACCCATATAATGGCACATGCCAGTTTTAGGGTCCCAAATACCGTAATTTTCAGTGGTCAGCAGGGCTCGAGCCTGGAATCATTTTTTCGGTAATTTCTACTGAATCCTAGTTGCAAACCACCAACGTGACCCAACTAGCATGAATTTTCGACCCCAAGTCTTTCGTGGCACCTGTGGTACACTGGTCACGGGTTCCACGGAAAGGGCTCAAAATTAGCCAAAAACAGGCTTTATTGGCTTATAACTCGCGATAGAAAACTCGGATCGTCGAAAACTCACTTCCATCGTGTAGAGCGTGTTCGAATTGACCTAGAAACATGTTCAAATTGCCGAAAAGTTTTTTTAATGGAACCCATATAATGGCACATGCCAGTTTTAGGGTCCCAAATACCGTAATTTTCAGTCGTCCTCAGGGCACGAGCCTGGAAACGTTTTTTCGCTAAATTCTACTACATCCCAGTTGCAAACCACCAACTGGACCCAACTAGCATGAATTTTCGACCCCAAGTCTTTCGTGGCACCTGTGGTACACTGGTCACGGGTTCCACGGAAAGGGCTCAAAATTAGCCAAAAACAGGCTTTATTGGCTTATAACTCGCGATAGAAAACTCGGATCGTCGAAAACTCACTTCCATCGTGTAGAGCGTGTCCGAATTGACCTAGAAACATGTTTCAAATTGCCGAAAAGTTTTTTTAATGGAACCCATATAATGGCACATGCCAGTTTTAGGGTCCCAAATACCGTAATTTTCAGTGGTCAGCAGGGCTCGAGCCTGGAATCATTTTTTCGGTAATTTCTACTGAATCCTAGTTGCAAACCACCAACGTGACCCAACTAGCATGAATTTTCGACCCCAAGTCTTTCGTGGCACCTGTGGTACACTGGTCACGGGTTCCACGGAAAGGGCTCAAAATTAGCCAAAAACAGGCTTTATTGGCTTATAACTCGCGATAGAAAACTCGGATCGTCGAAAACTCACTTCCATCGTGTAGAGCGTGTCCGAATTGACCTAGAAACATGTTCAAATTGCCGAAAAGTTTTTTTAATGGAACCCATATAATGGCACATGCCAGTTTTAGGGTCCCAAATACCGTAATTTTCAGTGGTCAGCAGGGCTCGAGCCTGGAATCATTTTTTCGGTAATTTCTACTGAATCCTAGTTGCAAACCACCAACGTGACCCAACTAGCATGAATTTTCGACCCCAAGTCTTTCGTGGCACCTGTGGTACACTGGTCACGGGTTCCACGGAAAGGGCTCAAAATTAGCCAAAAACAGGCTTTATTGGCTTATAACTCGCGATAGAAAACTCGGATCGTCGAAAACTCACTTCCATCGTGTAGAGCGTGTCCGAATTGACCTAGAAACATGTTCAAATTGCCGAAAAGTTTTTTTAATGGAACCCATATAATGGCACATGCCAGTTTTAGGGTCCCAATTACCGTAATTTTCAGTCGTCCTCAAGGCACGAGCCTGGAAACGTTTTTTCGCTAAATTCTATTACATCCCAGTTGCAAACCACCAACTGGACCCAACTAGCATGAATTTTCGACCCCAAGTCTTTCGTGGCACCTGTGGTACACTGGTCACGGGTTCCACGGAAAGGGCTCAAAATTAGCCAAAAACAGGCTTTATTGGCTTATAACTCGCGATAGAAAACTCGGATCGTCGAAAACTCACTTCCATCGTGTAGAGCGTGTCCGCATTGACCTAGAAACATGTTCAAATTGCCGAAAAGTTTTTTTAATGGAACCCATATAATGGCACATGCCAGTTTTAGGGTCCCAAATACCGTAATTTTCAGTGGTCAGCAGGGCTCGAGCCTGGAATCATTTTTTCGGTAATTTCTACTGAATCCTAGTTGCAAACCACCAACGTGACCCAACTAGCATGAATTTTCGACCCCAAGTCTTTCGTGGCACCTGTGGTACACTGGTCACGGGTTCCACGGAAAGGGCTCAAAATTAGCCAAAAACAGGCTTTATTGGCTTATAACTCGCGATAGAAAACTCGGATCGTCAAAAACTCACTTCCATCGTGTACAGCGTGTCCGAATTGACCTAGAAACATGTTCAAATTGCCGAAAAGTTTTTTTAATGGAACCCATATAATGGCACATGCCAGTTTTAGGGTCCCAAATACCGTAATTTTCAGTCGTCCTCAGGGCACGAGCCTGGAAACGTTTTTTCGCTAAATTATATTACATCCCAGTTGCAAACCACCAACTGGACCCAACTAGCATGAATTTTCGACCCCAAGTCTTTCGTGGCACCTGTGGTACACTGGTCACGGGTTCCACGGAAAGGGCTCAAAATTAGCCAAAAACAGGCTTTATTGGCTTATAACTCGCGATAGAAAACTCGGATCGTCGAAAACCCACTTCCATCGTGTAGAGCGTGTCCGAATTGACCTAGAAACATGTTCAAATTGCCGAAAAGTTTTTTTAATGGAACCCATATAATGGCACATGCCAGTTTTAGGGTCCCAAATACCGTAATTTTCAGTGGTCAGAGGGGCTCGAGCCTGGAAACGTTTTTTCGCTAAATTCTATTACATCCCAGTTGCAAACCACCAACTGGACCCAACTAGCATGAATTTTCGACCCCAAGTCTTTCGTGGCACCTGTGGTACACTGGTCACGGGTTCCACGGAAAGGGCTCAAAATTAGCCAAAAACAGGCTTTATTGGCTTATAACTCGCGATAGAAAACTCGGATCGTCGAAAACTCACTTCCATCGTGTAGAGCGTGTCCGAATTGACCTAGAAACATGTTCAAATTGCCGAAAAGTTTTTTTAATGGAACCCATATAATGGCACATGCCAGTTTTAGGGTCCCAAATACCGTAATTTTCAGTGGTCAGCAGGGCTCGAGCCTGGAATCATTTTTTCGGTAATTTCTACTGAATCCTAGTTGCAAACCACCAACTGGACCCAACTAGCATGAATTTTTGACCCCAAGTCTTTCGTGGCACCTGTGGTACACTGGTCACGGGTTCCACGGAAAGGGCTCAAAATTAGCCAAAAACAGGCTTTATTGGCTTATAACTCGCGATAGAAAACTCGGATCGTCAAAAACTCACTTCCATCGTGTACAGCGTGTCCGAATTGACCTAGAAACATGTTCAAATTGCCGAAAAGTTTTTTTAATGGAACCCATATAATGGCACATGCCAGTTTTAGGGTCCCAAATACCGTAATTTTCAGTCGTCCTCAGGGCACGAGCCTGGACACGTTTTTTCGCTAAATTCTATTACATCCCAGTTGCAAACCACCAACTGGACCCAACTAGCATGAATTTTCGACCCCAAGTCTTTCGTGGCACCTGTGGTACACTGGTCACGGGTTCCACGGAAAGGGCTCAAAATTAGCCAAAAACAGGCTTTATTGGCTTATAACTCGCGATAGAAAACTCGGATCGTCAAAAACTCACTTCCATCGTGTACAGCGTGTCCGAATTGACCTAGAAACATGTTCAAATTGCCGAAAAGTGTTTTTAATGGAACCCATATAATGGCACATGCCAGTTTTAGGGTCCCAAATACCGTAATTTTCAGTCGTCCTCAGGGCACGAGCCTGGAAACGTTTTTTTGCTAAATTCTATTACATCCCAGTTGCAAACCACCAACTGGACCCAACTAGCATGAATTTTCGACCCCAAGTCTTTCGTGGCACCTGTGGTACACTGGTCACGGGTTCCACGGAAAGGGCTCAAAATTAGCCAAAAACAGGCTTTATTGGCTTATAACTCGCGATAGAAAACTCGGATCGTCGAAAACCCACTTCCATCGTGTAGAGCGTGTCCGAATTGACCTAGAAACATGTTCAAATTGCCGAAAAGTTTTTTTAATGGAACCCATATAATGGCACATGCCAGTTTTAGGGTCCCAAATACCGTAATTTTCAGTGGTCAGAGGGGCTCGAGCCTGGAAACGTTTTTTCGCTAAATTCTATTACATCCCAGTTGCAAACCACCAACTGGACCCAACTAGCATGAATTTTCGACCCCAAGTCTTTCGTGGCACCTGTGGTACACTGGTCACGGGTTCCACGGAAAGGGCTCAAAATTAGCCAAAAACAGGATTATTGGCTTATAACTCGCGATAGAAAACTCGGATCGTCGAAAACTCACTTCCATCGTGTAGAGCGTGTCCGAATTGACCTAGAAACATGTTCAAATTGCCGAAAAGTTTTTTTAATGGAACCCATATAATGGCACATGCCAGTTTTAGGGTCCCAAATACCGTAATTTTCAGTGGTCAGCAGGGCTCGAGCCTGGAATCATTTTTTCGGTAATTTCTACTGAATCCTAGTTGCAAACCACCAACTGGACCCAACTAGCATGAATTTTTGACCCCAAGTCTTTCGTGGCACCTGTGGTACACTGGTCACGGGTTCCACGGAAAGGGCTCAAAATTAGCCAAAAACAGGCTTTATTGGCTTATAACTCGCGATAGAAAACTCGGATCGTCAAAAACTCACTTCCATCGTGTACAGCGTGTCCGAATTGACCTAGAAACATGTTCAAATTGCCGAAAAGTTTTTTTAATGGAACCCATATAATGGCACATGCCAGTTTTAGGGTCCCAAATACCGTAATTTTCAGTCGTCCTCAGGGCACGAGCCTGGACACGTTTTTTCGCTAAATTATATTACATCCCAGTTGCAAACCACCAACTGGACCCAACTAGCATGAATTTTCGACCCCAAGTCTTTCGTGGCACCTGTGGTACACTGGTCACGGGTTCCACGGAAAGGGCTCAAAATTAGCCAAAAACAGGCTTTATTGGCTTATAACTCGCGATAGAAAACTCGGATCGTCAAAAACTCACTTCCATCGTGTACAGCGTGTCCGAATTGACCTAGAAACATGTTCAAATTGCCGAAAAGTTTTTTTAATGGAACCCATATAATGGCACATGCCAGTTTTAGGGTCCCAAATACCGTAATTTTCAGTCGTCCTCAGGGCACGAGCCTGGAAACGTTTTTTTGCTAAATTCTATTACATCCCAGTTGCAAACCACCAACTGGACCCAACTAGCATGAATTTTCGACCCCAAGTCTTTCGTGGCACCTGTGGTACACTGGTCACGGGTTCCACGGAAAGGGCTCAAAATTAGCCAAAAACAGGCTTTATTGGCTTATAACTCGCGATAGAAAACTCGGATCGTCGAAAACTTACCTCCATCGTGTAGAGCGTGTCCGATTTGACCTAGAAACATGTTCAAATTGCCGAAAAGTTTTTTTAATGGGACCCATATAATGGCACATGCCAGTTTTAGGGTCCCAAATACCGTAATTTTCAGTGGTCAGAGGGGCTCGAGCCTGGAAACGTTTTTTCGCTAAATTCTATTACATCCCAGTTGCAAACCACCAACTGGACCCAACTAGCATGAATTTTCGACCCCAAGTCTTTCGTGGCACCTGTGGTACACTGGTCACGGGTTCCACGGAAAGGGCTCAAAATTAGCCAAAAACAGGCTTTATTGGCTTATAACTCGCGATAGAAAACTCGGATCGTCGAAAACTCACTTCCATCGTGTAGAGCGTGTCCGAATTGACCTAGAAACATGTTCAAATTGCCGAAAAGTTTTTTTAATGGAACCCATATAATGGCACATGCCAGTTTTAGGGTCCCAATTACCGTAATTTTCAGTCGTCCTCAGGGCACGAGCCTGGAAACGTTTTTTCGCTAAATTCTATTACATCCCAGTTGCAAACCACCAACTGGACCCAACTAGCATGAATTTTCGACCCCAAGTCTTTCGTGGCACCTGTGGTACACTGGTCACGGGTTCCACGGAAAGGGCTCAAAATTAGCCAAAAACAGGCTTTATTGGCTTATAACTCGCGATAGAAAACTCGGATCGTCGAAAACTCACTTCCATCGTGTAGAGCGTGTCCGAATTGACCTAGAAACATGTTCAAATTGCCGAAAAGTTTTTTTAATGGAACCCATATAATGGCACATGCCAGTTTTAGGGTCCCAAATACCGTAATTTTCAGTGGTCAGCAGGGCTCGAGCCTGGAATCATTTTTTCGGTAATTTCTACTGAATCCTAGTTGCAAACCACCAACTGGACCCAACTAGCATGAATTTTCGACCCCAAGTCTTTCGTGGCACCTGTGGTACACTGGTCACGGGTTCCACGGAAAGGGCTCAAAATTAGCCAAAAACAGGCTTTATTGGCTTATAACTCGCGATAGAAAACTCGGATCGTCAAAAACTCACTTCCATCGTGTACAGCGTGTCCGAATTGACCTAGAAACATGTTCAAATTGCCGAAAAGTTTTTTTAATGGAACCCATATAATGGCACATGCCAGTTTTAGGGTCCCAAATACCGTAATTTTCAGTCGTCCTCAGGGCACGAGCCTGGACACGTTTTTTCGCTAAATTCTATTACATCCCAGTTGCAAACCACCAACTGGACCCAACTAGCATGAATTTTCGACCCCAAGTCTTTCGTGGCACCTGTGGTACACTGGTCACGGGTTCCACGGAAAGGGCTCAAAATTACCCAAAAACAGGCTTTATTGGCTTATAACTCGCGATAGAAAACTCGGATCGTCAAAAACTCACTTCCATCGTGTACAGCGTGTCCGAATTGACCTAGAAACATGTTCAAATTGCCGAAAAGTTTTTTTAATGGAACCCATATAATGGCATATGCCAGTTTTAGGGTCCCAAATACCGTAATTTTCAGTCGTCCTCAGGGCACGAGCCTGGAAACGTTTTTTCGCTAAATTCTATTACATCCCAGTTGCAAACCACCAACTGGACCCAACTAGCATGAATTTTCGACCTCAAGTCTTTCGTGGCACCTGTGGTACACTGGTCACGGGTTCCACGGAAAGGGCTCAAAATTAGCCAAAAACAGGCTTTATTGGCTTATAACTCGCGATAGAAAACTCGGATCGTCGAAAACTTACCTCCATCGTGTAGAGCGTGTCCGATTTGACCTAGAAACATGTTCAAATTGCCGAAAAGTTTTTTTAATGGAACCCATATAATGGCACATGCCAGTTTTAGGGTCCCAAATACCGTAATTTTCAGTGGTCAGCAGGGCTCGAGCCTGGAATCATTTTTTCGGTAAATTCTACTGAATCCTAGTTGCAAACCACCAACTGGACCCAACTAGCATGAATTTTCGACCCCAAGTCTTTCGTGGCACCTGTGGTACACTGGTCACGGGTTCCACGGAAAGGGCTAAAAATTAGCCAAAAACAGGCTTCATTGGCTTATAACTCGCGATAGAAAACTCGGATCGTCAAAAACTCACTTCCATCGTGTACAGCGTGTCCGAATTGACCTAGAAACATGTTCAAATTGCCGAAAAGTTTTTTTAATGGAACCCATATAATGGTACATGCCAGTTTTAGGGTCCCAAATACCGTAATTTTCAGTCGTCCTCAGGGCACGAGCCTGGAAACGTTTTTTCGCTAAATTCTATTACATCCCAGTTGCAAACCACCAACTGGACCCAACTAGCATGAATTTTCGACCCCAAGTCTTTCGTGGCACCTGTGGTACACTGGTCACGGGTTCCACGGAAAGGGCTCAAAATTAGCCAAAAACAGGTTTATTGGCTTATAACTCGCGATAGAAAACTCGGATCGTCGAAAACTCACTTCCATCGTGTAGAGCGTGTCCGAATTGACCTAGAAACATGTTCAAATTGCCGAAAAGTTTTTTTAATGGAACCCATATAATGGCACATGCCAGTTTTAGGGTCCCAATTACCGTAATTTTCAGTCGTCCTCAGGGCACGAGCCTGGAAACGTTTTTTCGCTAAATTCTATTACATCCCAGTTGCAAACCACCAACTGGACCCAACTAGCATGAATTTTCGACCCCAAGTCTTTCGTGGCACCTGTGGTACACTGGTCACGGGTTCCACGGAAAGGGCTCAAAATTAGCCAAAAACAGGCTTAATTGGCTTATAACTCGCGATAGAAAACTCGGATCGTCAAAAACTCACTTCCATCGTGTACAGCGTGTCCGAATTGACCTAGAAACATGTTCAAATTGCCGAAAAGTTTTTTTAATGGAACCCATATAATGGCACATGCCAGTTTTAGGGTCCCAAATACCGTAATTTTCAGTCGTCCTCAGGGCACGAGCCTGGACACGTTTTTTCGCTAAATTCTATTACATCCCAGTTGCAAACCACCAACTGGACCCAACTAGCATGAATTTTCGACCCCAAGTCTTTCGTGGCACCTGTGGTACACTGGTCACGGGTTCCACGGAAAGGGGTCAAAATTAGCCAAAAACAGGCTTTATTGGCTTATAACTCGCGATAGAAAACTCGGATCGTCAAAAACTCACTTCCATCGTGTACAGCGTGTCCGAATTGACCTAGAAACATGTTCAAATTGCCGAAAAGTTTTTTTAATGGAACCCATATAATGGCACATGCCAGTTTTAGGGTCCCAAATACCGTAATTTTCAGTCGTCCTCAGGGCACGAGCCTGGAAACGTTTTTTCGCTAAATTCTATTACATCCCAGTTGCAAACCACCAACTGGACCCAACTAGCATGAATTTTCGACCCCAAGTCTTTCGTGGCACCTGTGGTACACTGGTCACGGGTTCCACGGAAAGGGCTCAAAATTAGCCAAAAACAGGCTTTATTGGCTTATAACTCGCGATAGAAAACTCGGATCGTCGAAAACTTACCTCCATCGTGTAGAGCGTGTCCGATTTGACCTAGAAACATGTTCAAATTGACGAAAAGTTTTTTTAATGGAACCCATATAATGGCACATGCCAGTTTTAGGGTCCCAAATACCGTAATTTTCAGTGGTCAGCAGGGCTCGAGCCTGGAATCATTTTTTCGGTAAATTCTACTGAATCCTAGTTGCAAACCACCAACTGGACCCAACTAGCATGAATTTTCGACCCCAAGTCTTTCGTGGCACCTGTGGTACACTGGTCACGGGTTCCACGGAAAGGGCTCAAAATTAGCCAAAAACAGGCTTTATTGGCTTATAACTCGCGATAGAAAACTCGGATCGTCGAAAGCTTACTTCCATCGTGTAGAGCGTGTCCGAATTGACCTAGAAACATGTTCAAATTGCCGAAAAGTTTTTTTAATGGAACCCATATAATGGCACATGCCAGTTTTAGGCTCCCAAATAACGTAATTTTCAGTGGTCAGCAGGGCTCGAGCCTGGAATCATTTTTTCGGTAAATTCTACTGAATCCTAGTTGCAAACCACCAACTGGACCCAACTAGCATGAATTTTCGACCCCAAGTCTTTCGTGGCACCTGTGGTACACTGGTCACGGGTTCCACGGAAAGGGCTCAAAATTAGCCAAAAACAGGTTTATTGGCTTATAACTCGCGATAGAAAACTCGGATCGTCGAAAACTCACTTCCATCGTGTAGAGCGTGTCCGAATTGACCTAGAAACATGTTCAAATTCAAGCAACTAAAAATGCCCTGAAGGCATGGGGAGTAACGAATATGGTTCGGTCCTGGCTAGTCCAATCGTGAAAAAGTATGAGACAAGAAATTTTATTCTCATATTTTAAATAGTCTGATCGTGAAAAAGCAGGAAACAAGATTTGCGATGAATCACGAAAAAAAGGTTGTACTTCATTAAGTCAAGAATCATACCAATTTCCACGAAACATATTTGGACTTTTCGGTGAAAACCAAATTCCCTTTATTTCGTCTAGCTCGTTGTGAGCATGGGTAATTTTACTTCGGTTTGTGTGACAAGCCTGCCACGAAATTTTCATTTCATTTTCACCCAAAAATAATTGGATTTCTTTAAGATACTTATGGTTCAACTTTGAATACCAGCATTTTGAATAAGGATAAATCTTATCACAACAATCGTGAAAAGTTCCAAATATGTTTCGTGGAAATTGGTATGATTCTTGACTTAATGAAGTACAACCTTTTTTTCGTGATTCATCGCAAATCTTGTTTCCTGCTTTTTCACGATCAGACTATTTAAAATATGAGAATAAAATTTCTTGTCTCATACTTTTTCACGATTGGACTAGCCAGGACCGAACCATATTCGTTACTCCCCATGCCTTCAGGGCATTTTTAGTTGCTTGTCTAAAACTTTTTTATGTGTGAACAAATCACATGTATATGTGCTAATGTAACAAAAATGCTTTATGATTTAAAAATTTTTTCATAAGATTAATGAACTTCAGCCCTTTCATAACTTCGGTTTTCGAATATTGAATTACAATAATATTTGTGAACAGTGATCGTTTGCGAGCCCCCTTCGATTTTTTTTTTGTAAAAGGAGTCATTACATAACAGACATAACTTAAATGATGAAAAAATCCCTGAATTGGTAATATAGTAAACTAAAAGATGCCTTATTATATTTAAAATAGACAGTTGAAGTTCGGGAAAAGTATATAAAATCAAAAATAAAACAAATTAACACTTTCACTGTTTTAGATTTTCAGGGTTTTTGAACCCTGCATCACCCCTTTAACCTGAAAACCCACTATCCACTTGACTACCTTGACGAAAAATATTTTAAAAGTTGATACGCTACATCAAACCTAGTTTCAAATCAAAAACGTATCATTATATCTAGTGTGAAAATAGCTTCAAAATTTGACTATTATTAGGTTAGCGCCGAGCTGGACTTCACAGCGAACGCTATATACCATATGACTTTTGATTTTTTTCTTACTTTCAGACCACTTATAAAAAGGTTTTGAGGTGTTTTATCAATATTGGTACAAATCTAGAAACGAAGAAAAAAATTTACTTCGAAAAATTTACTTTGAAAAAAAAATTGGACTTGTTTTTGTTTATTTCTGTTAATTTTGACGGATCATAAAAATTTATTTATGATTACTAATCAAGTTTTAAAACCATATTTTATTAGAAATTTATTCCCTCTAGACCTCCTGTTAAAATGAAGTTTATCCTGTTTCTGTATAAATAAATTTTTTGGAATCAAATGTGGCTGAAACAGCGTGAACAAGTGAATTTGAATTTTCACCGGTTTTTGGCGGCTCATAAATATTTTTTAAGAATACGCAAAAAATCATCTTTTCTGCATTCGATACAGCTTCAGTCATTCTAGACATTCAGATAATATAATGGGTGTCAAGGGTTTAAATCTTGAGATAATCTGATTTTCGAAGGAGCAAAATCGTTGAAACTTTCTATATCAGTTTCTTTAAGTTTTTGTCAAAGTACGATGATTTTATCGGAAAATGTATCGGAGAGAGGTCATATTGAAATTTGATTCCGCAAATGATAGGCAGTTTTTCATAACGATTCAATCACCTCAAAACGAGTATTTGAGCATTTGTGAAAATTTTAATAAATTTTTCTCCTCATAGACCCGCTGCGCTTTTTTGTGTTTTGGAGCAGAATGATAAATTGAATAGCGGAACACACTTCGACATGTGTGATACACGTCCGGTTAAAATTTTAGTTTGATCGGACTACTCTATCGCTCATACAACAATTCTTTTTCCATTTTGCCTGCGATTTTTGACATTTTTTTCATAAATTTCCTCAAAAATGGTGAAAAGCTTCATCCGATCTCCGTGACACTCAGGAAAACGTGTTCTGGGCACGAACTTGACATATGTACCAATTTTCAGCTTTACATGTCTTACCCAGTTCCCATACACCATTTTTGCGGAGGAAAAAAAAACGGAAAATCGCATTTTCATCATTTTTGGACCTGAAAAATGAAAATTTATTCCTACGGGGTTAAAAATAGCCAAAAAGATGTAGAATCGCACGAGAAAACCGATGGAACAGACTAGAAGTCGATACGAAAAGGCTAGATTGAGATACTCGCAAAAAAGCGTATCTTAATCGAACCATATTAAGGGAACGGCCTAGCGGCCGTCCCTTGATTGCCGAAAAGTGTTTTTAATGGAACCCATATAATGGCACATGCCAGTTTTAGGGTCCCAAATACCGTAATTTTCAGTCGTCCTCAGGGCACGAGCCTGGAAACGTTTTTTCGCTAAATTCTATTACATCTCAGTTGCAAACCACCAACTGGACCCAACTAGCATGAATTTTCGACCCCAAGTCTTTCGTGGCACCTGTGGTACACTGGTCACGGGTTCCACGGAAAGGGCTCAAAATTAGCCAAAAACAGGCTTTATTGGCTTATAACTCGCGATAGAAAACTCGGATCGTCGAAAGCTTACTTCCATCGTGTAGAGCGTGTCCGAATTGACCTAGAAACATGTTCAAATTGCCGAAAAGTTTTTTTAATGGAACCCATATAATGGCACATGCCAGTTTTAGGCTCCCAAATAACGTAATTTTCAGTGGTCAGCAGGGCTCGAGCCTGGAATCATTTTTTCGGTAAATTCTACTGAATCCTAGTTGCAAACCACCAACTGGACCCAACTAGCATGAATTTTCGACCCCAAGTCTTTCGTGGCACCTGTGGTACACTGGTCACGGGTTCCACGGAAAGGGCTCAAAATTAGCCAAAAACAGGTTTATTGGCTTATAACTCGCGATAGAAAACTCGGATCGTCGAAAACTCACTTCCATCGTGTAGAGCGTGTCCGAATTGACCTAGAAACATGTTCAAATTGCCGAAAAGTGTTTTTAATGGAACCCATATAATGGCACATGCCAGTTTTAGGGTCCCAAATACCGTAATTTTCAGTCGTCCTCAGGGCACGAGCCTGGAAACGTTTTTTCGCTAAATTCTATTACATCTCAGTTGCAAACCACCAACTGGACCCAACTAGCATGAATTTTCGACCCCAAGTCTTTCGTGGCACCTGTGGTACACTGGTCACGGGTTCCACGTAAAGGGCTCAAAATTAGCCAAAAACAGGCTTTATTGGCTTATAACTCGCGATAGAAAACTCGGATCGTCGAAAACTCACTTCCATCATGTAGAGCGTGTCCGAATTGACCTAGAAACAAGTTCAAATTGCCGAAAAGTTTTTTTAATGGAACCCATATAATGGCACATGCCAGTTTTAGGGTCCCAAATACCGTAATTTTCAGTGGTCAGCAGGGCTCGAGCCTGGAAACGTTTTTTCGCTAAATTCTACTGAATCCTAGTTGCAAACCACCAACTGGACCCAACTAGCATGAATTTTCGACCCCAAGTCTTTCGTGGCACCTGTGGTACACTGGTCACGCATTCCACGGAAAGGGCTCAAAATTAGCCAAAAACAGGCTTTATTGGCTTATAACTCGCGATAGAAAACTCGGATTGTCGAAAACTCACTTCCATCGTGTAGAGCGTGTCCGAATTGACCTAGAAACATGTTCAAATTGCCGAAAAGTTTTTTTAATGGAACCCATATAATGGCACATGCCAGTTTTAGGGTCCCAAATACCGTAATTTTCAGTGGTCAGCAGGGCTCGAGCCTGGAAACGTTTTTTCGCTAAATTCTATTACATCCCAGTTGCAAACCACCAACTGGACCCAACTAGCATGAATTTTCGACCCCAAGTCTTTCGTGGCACCTGTGGTACACTGGTCACGGGTTCCACGGAAAGGGCTCAAAATTAGCCAAAAACAGGCTTTATTGGCTTATAACTCGCGATAGAAAACTCGGATCGTCGAAAACTCACTTCCATCGTGTAGAGCGTGTCCGAATTGACCTAGAAACATGTTCAAATTGCCGAAAAGTTTTTTTAATGGAACCCATATAATGGCACATGCCAGTTTTAGGGTCCCAATTACCGTAATTTTAAGTCGTCCTCAGGGCACGAGCCTGGAAACGTTTTTTCGCTAAATTCTATTACATCCCAGTTGCAAACCACCAACTGGACCCAACTAGCATGAATTTTCGACCCCAAGTCTTTCGTGGCACCTGTGGTACACTGGTCACGGGTTCCACGGAAAGGGCTCAAAATTAGCCAAACACAGGCTTTATTGGCTTATAACTCGCGATAGAAAACTCGGATCGTCGAAAACTCACTTCCATCGTGTAGAACGTGTCCGAATTGACCTAGAAACATGTTCAAATTGCCGAAAAGTTTTTTTAATGGAACCCATATAATGGCACATGCCAGTTTTAGGGTCCCAAATACCGTAATTTTCAGTGGTCAGCAGGGCTCGAGCCTGGAATCATTTTTTCGGTAATTTCTACTGAATCCTAGTTGCAAACCACCAACTGGACCCAACTAGCATGAATTTTCGACCCCAAGTCTTTTGTGCCACCTGTGGTACACTGGTCACGGGTTCCACGGAAAGGGCTCAAAATTAGCCAAAAACAGGCTTTATTGGCTTATAACTCGCGATAGAAAACTCGGATCGTCAAAAACTCACTTCCATCGTGTACAGCGTGTCCGAATTGACCTAGAAACATGTTCAAATTGCCGAAAAGTTTTTTTAATGGAACCCATATAATGGCACATGCCAGTTTTAGGGTCCCAAATACCGTAATTTTCAGTCGTCCTCAGGGCACGAGCCTGGAAACGTTTTTTCGCTAAATTCTATTACATCCCAGTTGCAAACCACCAACTGGACCCAACTAGCATGAATTTTCGACCCCAAGTCTTTCGTGGCACCTGTGGTACACTGGTCACGGGTTCCACGGAAAGGGCTCAAAATTAGCCAAAAACAGGCTTTATTGGCTTATAACTCGCGATAGAAAACTCGGATCGTCGAAAACTCACTTCCATCGTGTAGAGCGTGTCCGAATTGACCTAGAAACATGTTCAAATTGCCGAAAAGTTTTTTTAATGGAACCCATATAATGGCACATGCCAGTTTTAGGGTCTCAAATACCGTAATTTTCAGTGGTCAGCAGGGCTCGAGCCTGGAAACGTTTTTTCGCTAAATTCTATTACATCCCAGTTGCAAACCACCAACTGGACCCAACTAGCATGAATTTTCGACCCCAAGTCTTTCGTGGCACCTGTGGTACACTGGTCACGGGTTCCACGGAAAGGGCTCAAAATTAGCCAAAAACAGGCTTTATTGGCTTATAACTCGCGATAGAAAACTCGGATCGTCGAAAACTCACTTCCATCGTGTAGAGCGTGTCCGAATTGACCTAGAAACATGTTCAAATTGCCGAAAAGTTTTTTTAATGGAACCCATATAATGGCACATGCCAGTTTTAGGGTCCCAAATACCGTAATTTTAAGTCGTCCTCAGGGCACGAGCCTGGAAACGTTTTTTCGCTAAATTCTATTACATCCTAGTTGCAAACCACCAACTGGACCCAACTAGCATGAATTTTCGACCCCAAGTCTTTCGTGGCACCTGTGGTACACTGGTCACGGGTTCCACGGAAAGGGCTCAAAATTAGCCAAAAACAGGCTTTATTGGCTTATAACTCGCGATAGAAAATTCGGATCGTCGAAACCTCACTTCCATCGTGTAGAGCGTGTCCGAATTGACCTAGAAACATGTTCAAATTGCCGAAAAGTTTTTTTAATGGAACCCATATAATGGCACATGCCAGTTTTAGGGTCCCAAATACCGTAATTTTCAGTGGTCAGCAGGGCTCGAGCCTGGAAACGTTTTTTCGCTAAATTCTATTACATCCCAGTTGCAAACCACCAACTGGACCCAACTAGCATGAATTTTCGACCCCAAGTCTTTCGTGGCACCTGTGGTACACTGGTCACGCATTCCACGGAAAGGGCTCAAAATTAGCCAAAAACAGGCTTTATTGGCTTATAACTCGCGATAGAAAACTCGGATTGTCGAAAACTCACTTCCATCGTGTAGAGCGTGTCCGAATTGACCTAGAAACATGTTCAAATTGCCGAAAAGTTTTTTTAATGGAACCCATATAATGGCACATGCCAGTTTTAGGGTCCCAAATACCGTAATTTTCAGTGGTCAGCAGGGCTCGAGCCTGGAAACGTTTTTTCGCTAAATTCTATTACATCCCAGTTGCAAACCACCAACTGGACCCAACTAGCATGAATTTTCGACCCCAAGTCTTTCGTGGCACCTGTGGTACACTGGTCACGGGTTCCACGGAAAGGGCTCAAAATTAGCCAAAAACAGGCTTTATTGGCTTATAACTCGCGATAGAAAACTCGGATCGTCGAAAACTCACTTCCATCGTGTAGAGCGTGTCCGAATTGACCTAGAAACATGTTCAAATTGCCGAAAAGTTTTTTTAATGGAACCCATATAATGGCACATGCCAGTTTTAGGGTCCCAATTACCGTAATTTTAAGTCGTCCTCAGGGCACGAGCCTGGAAACGTTTTTTCGCTAAATTCTATTACATCCCAGTTGCAAACCACCAACTGGACCCAACTAGCATGAATTTTCGACCCCAAGTCTTTCGTGGCACCTGTGGTACACTGGTCACGGGTTCCACGGAAAGGGCTCAAAATTAGCCAAACACAGGCTTTATTGGCTTATAACTCGCGATAGAAAACTCGGATCGTCGAAAACTCACTTCCATCGTGTAGAGCGTGTCCGAATTGACCTAGAAACATGTTCAAATTGCCGAAAAGTTTTTTTAATGGAACCCATATAATGGCACATGCCAGTTTTAGGGTCCCAAATACCGTAATTTTCAGTGGTCAGCAGGGCTCGAGCCTGGAATCATTTTTTCGGTAATTTCTACTGAATCCTAGTTGCAAACCACCAACTGGACCCAACTAGCATGAATTTTCGACCCCAAGTCTTTTGTGCCACCTGTGGTACACTGGTCACGGGTTCCACGGAAAGGGCTCAAAATTAGCCAAAAAACAGGCTTTATTGGCTTATAACTCGCGATAGAAAACTCGGATCGTCAAAAACTCACTTCCATCGTGTACAGCGTGTCCGAATTGACCTAGAAACATGTTCAAATTGCCGAAAAGTTTTTTTAATGGAACCCATATAATGGCACATGCCAGTTTTAGGGTCACAAATACCGTAATTTTCAGTCGTCCTCAGGGCACGAGCCTGGAAACGTTTTTTCGCTAAATTCTATTACATCCCAGTTGCAAACCACCAACTGGACCCAACTAGCATGAATTTTCGACCCCAAGTCTTTCGTGGCACCTGTGGTACACTGGTCACGGGTTCCACGGAAAGGACTCAAAATTAGCCAAAAACAGGCTTTATTGGCTTATAACTCGCGATAGAAAACTCGGATCGTCGAAAACTCACTTCCATCGTGTAGAGCGTGTCCGAATTGACCTAGAAACATGTTCAAATTGCCGAAAAGTTTTTTTAATGGAACCCATATAATGGCACATGCCAGTTTTAGGGTCTCAAATACCGTAATTTTCAGTGGTCAGCAGGGCTCGAGCCTGGAAACGTTTTTTCGCTAAATTCTATTACATCCCAGTTGCAAACCACCAACTGGACCCAACTAGCATGAATTTTCGACCCCAAGTCTTTCGTGGCACCTGTGGTACACTGGTCACGGGTTCCACGGAAAGGGCTCAAAATTAGCCAAAAACAGGCTTTATTGGCTTATAACTCGCGATAGAAAACTCGGATCGTCGAAAACTCACTTCCATCGTGTAGAGCGTGTCCGAATTGACCTAGAAACATGTTCAAATTGCCGAAAAGTTTTTTTAATGGAACCCATATAATGGCACATGCCAGTTTTAGGGTCCCAAATACCGTAATTTTAAGTCGTCCTCAGGGCACGAGCCTGGAAACGTTTTTTCGCTAAATTCTATTACATCCCAGTTGCAAACCACCAACTGGACCCAACTAGCATGAATTTTCGACCCCAAGTCTTTCGTGGCACCTGTGGTACACTGGTCACGGGTTCCACGGAAAGGGCTCAAAATTAGCCAAAAACAGGCTTTATTGGCTTATAACTCGCGATAGAAAATTCGGATCGTCGAAACCTCACTTCCATCGTGTAGAGCGTGTCCGAATTGACCTAGAAACATGTTCAAATTGCCGAAAAGTTTTTTTAATGGAACCCATATAATGGCACATGCCAGTTTTAGGGTCCCAAATACCGTAATTTTCAGTGGTCAGCAGGGCTCGAGCCTGGAAACGTTTTTTCGCTAAATTCTATTACATCCCAGTTGCAAACCACCAACTGGACCCAACTAGCATGAATTTTCGACCCCAAGTCTTTCGTGGCACCTGTGGTACACTGGTCACGGGTTCCACGGAAAGGGCTCAAAATTAGCCAAAAACAGGCTTTATTGGCTTATAACTCGCGATAGAAAACTCGGATCGTCAAAAACTCACTTCCATCGTGTACAGCGTGTCCGAATTGACCTAGAAACATGTTCAAATTTGCGAAAAGTTTTTTTAATGGAACCCATATAATGGCACATGCCAGTTTTAGGGTCCCAAATACCGTAATTTTCAGTCGTCCTCAGGGCACGAGCCTGGAAACGTTTTTTCGCTAAATTCTATTACATCCCAGTTGCAAACCACCAACTGGACCCAACTAGCATGAATTTTCGACCCCAAGTCTTTCGTGGCACCTGTGGTACACTGGTCACGGGTTCCACGGAAAGGGCTCAAAATTAGCCAAAAACAGGCTTTATTGGCTTATAACTCGCGATAGAAAACTCGGATCGTCGAAAACTCACTTCCATCGTGTAGAGCGTGTCCGAATTGACCTAGAAACATGTTCAAATTGCCGAAAAGTTTTTTTAATGGAACCCATATAATGGCACATGCCAGTTTTAGGGTCCCAAATACCGTAATTTTCAGTGGTCAGCAGGGCTCGAGCCTGGAATCATTTTTTCGGTAATTTCTACTGAATCCTAGTTGCAAACCACCAACGTGACCCAACTAGCATGAATTTTCGACCCCAAGTCTTTCGTGGCACCTGTGGTACACTGGTCACGGGTTCCACGGAAAGGGCTCAAAATTAGCCAAAAACAGGCTTTATTGGCTTATAACTCGCGATAGAAAACTCGGATCGTCAAAAACTCACTTCCATCGTGTACAGCGTGTCCGAATTGACCTAGAAACATGTTCAAATTGCCGAAAAGTTTTTTTAATGGAACCCATATAATGGCACATGCCAGTTTTAGGGTCCCAAATACCGTAATTTTCAGTCGTCCTCAGGGCACGAGCCTGGAAACGTTTTTTCGCTAAATTCTATTACATCCCAGTTGCAAACCACCAACTGGACCCAACTAGCATGCATTTTCGACCCCAAGTCTTTCGTGGCACCTGTGGTACACTGGTCACGGGTTCCACGGAAAGGGCTCAAAATTAGCCAAAAACAGGCTTTATTGGCTTATAACTCGCGATAGAAAACTCGGATCGTCGAAAACTTACCTCCATCGTGTAGAGCGTGTCCGATTTGACCTAGAAACATGTTCAAATTGCCGAAAAGTTTTTTTAATGGAACCCATATAATGGCACATGCCAGTTTTAGGGTCCCAAATACCGTAATTTTCAGTGGTCAGCAGGGCTCGAGCCTGGAATCATTTTTTCGGTAAATTCTACTGAATCCTAGTTGCAAACCACCAACTGGACCCAACTAGCATGAATTTTCGACCCCAAGTCTTTCGTGGCACCTGTGGTACACTGGTCACGGGTTCCACGGAAAGGGCTCAAAATTAGCCAAAAACAGGCGTTATTGGCTTATAACTCGCGATAGAAAACTCGGATAATCGAAAACTCACTTCCATCGTGTAGAGCGTGTCCGAATTGACCTAGAAACATGTTCAAATTGCCGAAAAGTTTTTTTAATGGAACCCATATAATAGCACATGCCAGTTTTAGGGTCCCAAATACCGTAATTTTCAGTGGTCAGCAGGGCTCGAGCCTGGAATCATTTTTTCGGTAAATTCTACTGAATCCTAGTTGCAAACCACCAACTGGACCCAACTAGCATGAATTTTCGACCCCAAGTCTTTCGTGGCACCTGTGGTACACTGGTCACGGGTTCCACGGAAAGGGCTCAAAATTAGCCAAAAACAGGCGTTATTGGCTTATAACTCGCGATAGAAAACTCGGATAATCGAAAACTCACTTCCATCGTGTAGAGAGTGTCCGAATTGACCTAGAAACATGTTCAAATTGCCGAAAAGTTTTTTTAATGGAACCCATATAATGGCACATGCCAGTTTTAGGGTCCCAAATACCGTAATTTTCAGTCGTCCTCAGGGCACGAGCCTGGAAACGTTTTTTCGCTAAATTCTATTACATCCCAGTTGCAAACCACCAACTGGACCCAACTAGCATGAATTTTCGACCCCAAGTCTTTCGTGGCACCTGTGGTACACTGGTCACGGGTTCCACGGAAAGGGCTCAAAATTAGCCAAAAACAGGCTTTATTGGCTTATAACTCGCGATAGAAAACTCGGATCGTCGAAAACTCACTTCCATCGTGTAGAGCGTGTCCGAATAGACCTAGAAACATGTTCAAATTGCCGAAAAGTGTTTTTAATGGAACCCATATAATGGCACATGCCAGTTTTAGGGTCCCAAATACCGTAATTTTCAGTCGTCCTCAGGGCACGAGCCTGGAAACGTTTTTTCGCTAAATTCTATTACATCTCAGTTGCAAACCACCAACTGGACCCAACTAGCATGAATTTTCGACCCCAAGTCTTTCGTGGCACCTGTGGTACACTGGTCACGGGTTCCACGGAAAGGGCTCAAAATTAGCCAAAAACAGGCTTTATTGGCTTATAACTCGCGATAGAAAACTCGGATCGTCGAAAACTCACTTCCATCATGTAGAGCGTGTCCGAATTGACCTAGAAACAAGTTCAAATTGCCGAAAAGTTTTTTTAATGGAACCCATATAATGGCACATGCCAGTTTTAGGGTCCCAAATACCGTAATTTTCAGTCGTCCTCAGGGCACGAGCCTGGAAACGTTTTTTCGCTAAATTATGTTACATCCCAGTTGCAAACCACCAACTGGACCCAACTAGCATGAATTTTCGACCCCAAGTCTTTCGTGGCACCTGTGGTACACTGGTCACGGGTTCCACGGAAAGGGCTCAAAATTAGCCAAAAACAGGCTTTATTGGCTTATAACTCGCGATAGAAAACTCGGATTGTCGAAAACTCACTTCCATCGTGTAGAGCGTGTCCGAATTGACCTAGAAACATGTTCAAATTGCCGAAAAGTTTTTTTAATGGAACCCATATAATGGCACATGCCAGTTTTAGGGTCCCAAATACCGTAATTTTCAGTGGTCAGCAGGGCTCGAGCCTGGAAACGTTTTTTCGCTAAATTCTATTACATCCCAGTTGCAAACCACCAACTGGACCCAACTAGCATGAATTTTCGACCCCAAGTCTTTCGTGGCACCTGTGGTACACTGGTCACGGGTTCCACGGAAAGGGCTCAAAATTAGCCAAAAACAGGCTTTATTGGCTTATAACTCGCGATAGAAAACTCGGATCGTCGAAAACTCACTTCCATCGTGTACAGCGTGTCCGAATTGACCTAGAAACATGTTCAAATTGCCGAAAAGTTTTTTTAATGGAACCCATATAATGGCACATGCCAGTTTTAGGGTCCCAAATACCGTAATTTTCAGTCGTCCTCAGGGCACGAGCCTGGAAACGTTTTTTTCGCTAAATTCTATTACATCCCAGTTGCAAACCACCAACTGGACCCAACTAGCATGAATTTTCGACCCCAAGTCTTTCGTGGCACCTGTGGTACACTGGTCACGGGTTCCACGGAAAGGGCTCAAAATTAGCCAAAAACAGGCTTTATTGGCTTATAACTCGCGATAGAAAACTCGGATCGTCGAAAACTTACCTCCATCGTGTAGAGCGTGTCCGATTTGACCTAGAAACATGTTCAAATTGCCGAAAAGTTTTTTTAATGGAACCCATATAATGGCACATGCCAGTTTTAGGGTCCCAAATACCGTAATTTTCAGTGGTCAGCAGGGCTCGAGCCTGGAATCATTTTTTCGGTAAATTCTACTGAATCCTAGTTGCAAACCACCAACTGGACCCAACTAGCATGAATTTTCGACCCCAAGTCTTTCGTGGCACCTGTGGTACACTGGTCACGGGTTCCACGGAAAGGGCTCAAAATTAGCCAAAAACAGGCTTTATTGGCTTATAACTCGCGATAGAAAACTCGGATCGTCGAAAACTCACTTCCATCGTGTAGAGCGTGTCCGAATTGACCTAGAAACATGTTCAAATTGCCGAAAAGTTTTTTTAATGGAACCCATATAATGGCACATGCCAGTTTTAGGCTCCCAAATAACGTAACTTTCAGTGGTCAGCAGGGCTCGAGCCTGGAATCATTTTTTCGGTAAATTCTACTGAATCCTAGTTGCAAACCACCAACTGGACCCAACTAGCATGAATTTTCGACCCCAAGTCTTTCGTGGCACCTGTGGTACACTGGTCACGGGTTCCACGGAAAGGGCTCAAAATTAGCCAAAAACAGGCGTTATTGGCTTATAACTCGCGATAGAAAACTCGGATAATCGAAAACTCACTTCCATCGTGTAGACCGTGTCCGAATTGACCTAGAAACATGTTCAAATTGCCGAAAAGTTTTTTTAATGGAACCCATATAATGGCACATGCCAGTTTTAGAGTCCCAAATACCGTAATTTTCAGTCGTCCTCAGGGCACGAGCCTGGAAACGTTTTTTCGCTAAATTCTATTACATCCCAGTTGCAAACCACCAACTGGACCCAACTAGCATGAATTTTCGACCCCAAGTCTTTCGTGGCACCTGTGGTACACTGGTCACGGGTTCCACGGAAAGGGCTCAAAATTAGCCAAAAACAGGCTTTATTGGCTTATAACTCGCGATAGAAAACTCGGATTGTCGAAAACTCACTTCCATCGTGTAGAGCGTGTCCGAATTAACCTAGAAACATGTTCAAATTGCCGAAAAGTTTTTTTAATGGAACCCATATAATGGCACATGCCAGTTTTAGGGTCCCAAATACCGTAATTTTCAGTGGTCAGCAGGGCTCGAGCCTGGAAACGTTTTTTCGCTAAATTCTATTACATCCCAGTTGCAAACCACCAACTGGACCCAACTAGCATGAATTTTCGACCCCAAGTCTTTCGTGGCACCTGTGGTACACTGGTCACGGGTTCCACGGAAAGGGCTCAAAATTAGCCAAAAACAGGCTTTATTGGCTTATAACTCGCGATAGAAAACTCGGATCGTCGAAAACTCACTTCCATCGTGTAGAGCGTGTCCGAATTGACCTAGAAACATGTTCAAATTGCCGAAAAGTTTTTTTAATGGAACCCATATAATGGCACATGCCAGTTTTAGGGTCCCAAATACCGTAATTTTCAGTGGTCAGCAGGGCTCGAGCCTGGAATCATTTTTTCGGTAATTTCTACTGAATCCTAGTTGCAAACCACCAACTGGACCCAACTAGCATGAATTTTCGACCCCAAGTCTTTCGTGGCACCTGTGGTACACTGGTCACGGGTTCCACGGAAAGGGCTCAAAATTAGCCAAAAACAGGCGTTATTGGCTTATAACTCGCGATAGAAAACTCGGATAATCGAAAACTCACTTCCATCGTGTAGACCGTGTCCGAATTGACCTAGAAACATGTTCAAATTGCCGAAAAGTTTTTTTAATGGATCCCATATAATGGCACATGCCAGTTTTAGAGTCCCAAATACCGTAATTTTCAGTCGTCCTCAGGGCACGAGCCTGGAAACGTTTTTTCGCTAAATTCTATTACATCCCAGTTGCAAACCACCAACTGGACCCAACTAGCATGAATTTTCGACCCCAAGTCTTTCGTGGCACCTGTGGTACACTGGTCACGGGTTCCACGGAAAGGGCTCAAAATTAGCCAAAAACAGGCTTTATTGGCTTATAACTCGCGATAGAAAACTCGGATTGTCGAAAACTCACTTCCATCGTGTAGAGCGTGTCCGAATTGACCTAGAAACATGTTCAAATTGCCGAAAAGTTTTTTTAATGGAACCCATATAATGGCACATGCCAGTTTTAGGGTCCCAAATACCGTAATTTTCAGTGGTCAGCAGGGCTCGAGCCTGGAAACGTTTTTTCGCTAAATTCTATTACATCCCAGTTGCAAACCACCAACTGGACCCAACTAGCATGCATTTTCGACCCCAAGTCTTTCGTGGCACCTGTGGTACACTGGTCACGGGTTCCACGGAAAGGGCTCAAAATTAGCCAAAAACAGGCTTTATTGGCTTATAACTCGCGATAGAAAACTCGGATCGTCGAAAACTCACTTCCATAGTGTAGAGCGTGTCCGAATTGACCTAGAAACATGTTCAAATTGCCGAAAAGTTTTTTTAATGGAACCCATATAATGGCACATGCCAGTTTTAGGGTCCCAAATACCGTAATTTTCAGTGGTCAGCAGGGCTCGAGCCTGGAATCATTTTTTCGGTAATTTCTACTGAATCCTAGTTGCAAACCACCAACTGGACCCAACTAGCATGAATTTTCGACCCCAAGTCTTTCGTGGCACCTGTGGTACACTGGTCACGGGTTCCACGGAAAGGGCTCAAAATTAGCCAAAAACAGGCTTTATTGGCTTATAACTCGCGATAGAAAACTCGGATCGTCAAAAACTCACTTCCATCGTGTACAGCGTGTCCGAATTGACCTAGAAACATGTTCAAATTTGCGAAAAGTTTTTTTAATGGAACCCATATAATGGCACATGCCAGTTTTAGGGTCCCAAATACCGTAATTTTCAGTCGTCCTCAGGGCACGAGCCTGGAAACGTTTTTTCGCTAAATTCTATTACATCCCAGTTGCAAACCACCAACTGGACCCAACTAGCATGAATTTTCGACCCCAAGTCTTTCGTGGCACCTGTGGTACACTGGTCACGGGTTCCACGGAAAGGGCTCAAAATTAGCCAAAAACAGGCTTTATTGGCTTATAACTCGCGATAGAAAACTCGGATTGTCGAAAACTCACTTCCATCGTGTAGATCGTGTCCGAATTGACCTAGAAACATGTTCAAATTGCCGAAAAGTTTTTTTAATGGAACTCATATAATGGCACATGCCAGTTTTAGGGTCCCAAATACCGTAATTTTCAGTGGTCAGCAGGGCTCGAGCCTGGAATCATTTTTTCGGTAAATTCTACTGAATCCTAGTTGCAAACCACCAACTGGACCCAACTAGCATGAATTTTCGACCCCAAGTCTTTCGTGGCACCTGTGGTACACTGGTCACGGGTTCCACGGAAAGGGCTCAAAATTAGCCAAAAACAGGCGTTATTGGCTTATAACTCGCGATAGAAAACTCGGATAATCGAAAACTCACTTCCATCGTGTAGAGCGTGTCCGAATTGACCTAGAAACATGTTCAAATTGCCGAAAAGTTTTTTTAATGGAACCCATATAATAGCACATGCCAGTTTTAGGGTCCCAAATACCGTAATTTTCAGTGGTCAGCAGGGCTCGAGCCTGGAATCATTTTTTCGGTAAATTCTACTGAATCCTAGTTGCAAACCACCAACTGGACCCAACTAGCATGAATTTTCGACCCCAAGTCTTTCGTGGCACCTGTGGTACACTGGTCACGGGTTCCACGGAAAGGGCTCAAAATTAGCCAAAAACAGGCGTTATTGGCTTATAACTCGCGATAGAAAACTCGGATAATCGAAAACTCACTTCCATCGTGTAGAGAGTGTCCGAATTGACCTAGAAACATGTTCAAATTGCCGAAAAGTTTTTTTAATGGAACCCATATAATGGCACATGCCAGTTTTAGGGTCCCAAATACCGTAATTTTCAGTCGTCCTCAGGGCACGAGCCTGGAAACGTTTTTTCGCTAAATTCTATTACATCTCAGTTGCAAACCACCAACTGGACCCAACTAGCATGAATTTTCGACCCCAAGTCTTTCGTGGCACCTGTGGTACACTGGTCACGGGTTCCACGGAAAGGGCTCAAAATTAGCCAAAAACAGGCTTTATTGGCTTATAACTCGCGATAGAAAACTCGGATCGTCGAAAACTCACTTCCATCATGTAGAGCGTGTCCGAATTGACCTAGAAACAAGTTCAAATTGCCGAAAAGTTTTTTTAATGGAACCCATATAATGGCACATGCCAGTTTTAGGGTCCCAAATACCGTAATTTTCAGTCGTCCTCAGGGCACGAGCCTGGAAACGTTTTTTCGCTAAATTATGTTACATCCCAGTTGCAAACCACCAACTGGACCCAACTAGCATGAATTTTCGACCCCAAGTCTTTCGTGGCACCTGTGGTACACTGGTCACGGGTTCCACGGAAATGGGCTCAAAATTAGCCAAAAACAGGCTTTATTGGCTTATAACTCGCGATAGAAAACTCGGATTGTCGAAAACTCACTTCCATCGTGTAGAGCGTGTCCGAATTGACCTAGAAACATGTTCAAATTGCCGAAAAGTTTTTTTAATGGAACCCATATAATGGCACATGCCAGTTTTAGGGTCCCAAATACCGTAATTTTCAGTGGTCAGCAGGGCTCGAGCCTGGAAACGTTTTTTCGCTAAATTCTATTACATCCCAGTTGCAAACCACCAACTGGACCCAACTAGCATGAATTTTCGACCCCAAGTCTTTCGTGGCACCTGTGGTACACTGGTCACGGGTTCCACGGAAAGGGCTCAAAATTAGCCAAAAACTGGCTTTATTGGCTTATAACTCGCGATAGAAAACTCGGATCGTCGAAAACTCACTTCCATCGTGTACAGCGTGTCCGAATTGACCTAGAAACATGTTCAAATTGCCGAAAAGTTTTTTTAATGGAACCCATATAATGGCACATGCCAGTTTTAGGGTCCCAAATACCGTAATTTTCAGTCGTCCTCAGGGCACGAGCCTGGAAACGTTTTTTTCGCTAAATTCTATTACATCCCAGTTGCAAACCACCAACTGGACCCAACTAGCATGAATTTTCGACCCCAAGTCTTTCGTGGCACCTGTGGTACACTGGTCACGGGTTCCACGGAAAGGGCTCAAAATTAGCCAAAAACAGGCTTTATTGGCTTATAACTCGCGATAGAAAACTCGGATCGTCGAAAACTTACCTCCATCGTGTAGAGCGTGTCCGATTTGACCTAGAAACATGTTCAAATTGCCGAAAAGTTTTTTTAATGGAACCCATATAATGGCACATGCCAGTTTTAGGGTCCCAAATACCGTAATTTTCAGTGGTCAGCAGGGCTCGAGCCTGGAATCATTTTTTCGGTAAATTCTACTGAATCCTAGTTGCAAACCACCAACTGGACCCAACTAGCATGAATTTTCGACCCCAAGTCTTTCGTGGCACCTGTGGTACACTGGTCACGGGTTCCACGGAAAGGGCTCAAAATTAGCCAAAAACAGGCTTTATTGGCTTATAACTCGCGATAGAAAACTCGGATCGTCGAAAACTCACTTCCATCGTGTAGAGCGTGTCCGAATTGACCTAGAAACATGTTCAAATTGCCGAAAAGTTTTTTTAATGGAACCCATATAATGGCACATGCCAGTTTTAGGCTCCCAAATAACGTAACTTTCAGTGGTCAGCAGGGCTCGAGCCTGGAATCATTTTTTCGGTAAATTCTACTGAATCCTAGTTGCAAACCACCAACTGGACCCAACTAGCATGAATTTTCGACCCCAAGTCTTTCGTGGCACCTGTGGTACACTGGTCACGGGTTCCACGGAAAGGGCTCAAAATTAGCCAAAAACAGGCGTTATTGGCTTATAACTCGCGATAGAAAACTCGGATAATCGAAAACTCACTTCCATCGTGTAGACCGTGTCCGAATTGACCTAGAAACATGTTCAAATTGCCGAAAAGTTTTTTTAATGGAACCCATATAATGGCACATGCCAGTTTTAGAGTCCCAAATACCGTAATTTTCAGTCGTCCTCAGGGCACGAGCCTGGAAACGTTTTTTCGCTAAATTCTATTACATCCCAGTTGCAAACCACCAACTGGACCCAACTAGCATGAATTTTCGACCCCAAGTCTTTCGTGGCACCTGTGGTACACTGGTCACGGGTTCCACGGAAAGGGCTCAAAATTAGCCAAAAACAGGCTTTATTGGCTTATAACTCGCGATAGAAAACTCGGATTGTCGAAAACTCACTTCCATCGTGTAGAGCGTGTCCGAATTGACCTAGAAACATGTTCAAATTGCCGAAAAGTTTTTTTAATGGAACCCATATAATGGCACATGCCAGTTTTAGGGTCCCAAATACCGTAATTTTCAGTGGTCAGCAGGGCTCGAGCCTGGAAACGTTTTTTCGCTAAATTCTATTACATCCCAGTTGCAAACCACCAACTGGACCCAACTAGCATGAATTTTCGACCCCAAGTCTTTCGTGGCACCTGTGGTACACTGGTCACGGGTTCCACGGAAAGGGCTCAAAATTAGCCAAAAACAGGCTTTATTGGCTTATAACTCGCGATAGAAAACTCGGATCGTCGAAAACTCACTTCCATCGTGTAGAGCGTGTCCGAATTGACCTAGAAACATGTTCAAATTGCCGAAAAGTTTTTTTAATGGAACCCATATAATGGCACATGCCAGTTTTAGGGTCCCAAATACCGTAATTTTCAGTGGTCAGCAGGGCTCGAGCCTGGAATCATTTTTTCGGTAATTTCTACTGAATCCTAGTTGCAAACCACCAACTGGACCCAACTAGCATGAATTTTCGACCCCAAGTCTTTCGTGGCACCTGTGGTACACTGGTCACGGGTTCCACGGAAAGGGCTCAAAATTAGCCAAAAACAGGCTTTATTGGCTTATAACTCGCGATAGAAAACTCGGATCGTCGAAAACTTACCTCCATCGTGTAGAGCGTGTCCGATTTGACCTAGAAACATGTTCAAATTGACGAAAAGTTTTTTTAATGGAACCCATATAATGGCACATGCCAGTTTTAGGGTCCCAAATACCGTAATTTTCAGTGGTCAGCAGGGCTCGAGCCTGGAAACGTTTTTTCGCTAAATTCTATTACATCCCAGTTGCAAACCACCAACTGGACCCAACTAGCATGCATTTTCGACCCCAAGTCTTTCGTGGCACCTGTGGTACACTGGTCACGGGTTCCACGGAAAGGGCTCAAAATTAGCCAAAAACAGGCTTTATTGGCTTATAACTCGCGATAGAAAACTCGGATCGTCGAAAACTCACTTCCATAGTGTAGAGCGTGTCCGAATTGACCTAGAAACATGTTCAAATTGCCGAAAAGTTTTTTTAATGGAACCCATATAATGGCACATGCCAGTTTTAGGGTCCCAAATACCGTAATTTTCAGTGGTCAGCAGGGCTCGAGCCTGGAATCATTTTTTCGGTAATTTCTTTTGAATCCTAGTTGCAAACCACCAACTGGACCCAACTAGCATGAATTTTCGACCCCAAGTCTTTCGTGGCACCTGTGGTACACTGGTCACGGGTTCCACGGAAAGGGCTCAAAATTAGCCAAAAACAGGCTTTATTGGCTTATAACTCGCGATAGAAAACTCGGATCGTCAAAAACTCACTTCCATCGTGTACAGCGTGTCCGAATTGACCTAGAAACATGTTCAAATTTGCGAAAAGTTTTTTTAATGGAACCCATATAATGGCACATGCCAGTTTTAGGGTCCCAAATACCGGAATTTTCAGTCGTCCTCAGGGCACGAGCCTGGAAACGTTTTTTCGCTAAATTCTATTACATCCCAGTTGCAAACCACCAACTGGACCCAACTAGCATGAATTTTCGACCCCAAGTCTTTCGTGGCACCTGTGGTACACTGGTCACGGGTTCCACGGAAAGGGCTCAAAATTAGCCAAAAACAGGCTTTATTGGCTTATAACTCGCGATAGAAAACTCGGATTGTCGAAAACTCACTTCCATCGTGTAGAGCGTGTCCGAATTGACCTAGAAACATGTTCAAATTGCCGAAAAGTTTTTTTAATGGAACCCATATAATGGCACATGCCAGTTTTAGGGTCCCAAATACCGTAATTTTCAGTGGTCAGCAGGGCTCGAGCCTGGAAACGTTTTTTCGCTAAATTCTATTACATCCCAGTTGCAAACCACCAACTGGACCCAACTAGCATGCATTTTCGACCCCAAGTCTTTCGTGGCACCTGTGGTACACTGGTCACGGGTTCCACGGAAAGGGCTCAAAATTAGCCAAAAACAGGCTTTATTGGCTTATAACTCGCGATAGAAAACTCGGATCGTCGAAAACTCACTTCCATAGTGTAGAGCGTGTCCGAATTGACCTAGAAACATGTTCAAATTGCCGAAAAGTTTTTTTAATGGAACCCATATAATGGCACATGCCAGTTTTAGGGTCCCAAATACCGTAATTTTCAGTGGTCAGCAGGGCTCGAGCCTGGAATCATTTTTTCGGTAATTTCTACTGAATCCTAGTTGCAAACCACCAACTGGACCCAACTAGCATGAATTTTCGACCCCAAGTCTTTCGTGGCACCTGTGGTACACTGGTCACGGGTTCCACGGAAAGGGCTCAAAATTAGCCAAAAACAGGCTTTATTGGCTTATAACTTGCGATAGAAAACTCGGATCGTCAAAAACTCACTTCCATCGTGTACAGCGTGTCCGAATTGACCTAGAAACATGTTCAAATTGCCGAAAAGTTTTTTTAATGGAACCCATATAATGGCACATGCCAGTTTTAGGGTCCCAAATACCGTAATTTTCAGTCGTCCTCAGGGCACGAGCCTGGAAACGTTTTATCGCTAAATTCTATTACATCCCAGTTGCAAACCACCAACTGGACCCAACTAGCATGAATTTTCGACCCCAAGTCTTTCGTGGCACCTGTGGTACACTGGTCACGGGTTCCACGGAAAGGGCTCAAAATTAGCCAAAAACAGGCTTTATTGGCTTATAACTCGCGATAGAAAACTCGGATCATCGAAAACTCACTTCCATCGTGTAGAGCGTGTCCGAATTGACCTAGAAACATGTTCAAATTGCCGAAAAGTTTTTTTAATGGAACCCATATAATGGCACATGCCAGTTTTAGGCTCCCAAATAACGTAATTTTCAGTGGTCAGCAGGGCTCGAGCCTGAAATCATTTTTTCGGTAAATTCTACTGAATCCTAGTTGCAAACCACCAACTGGACCCAACTAGCATGAATTTTCGACCCCAAGTCTTTCGTGGCACCTGTGGTACACTGGTCACGGGTTCCACGGAAAGGGCTCAAAATTAGCCAAAAACAGGCGTTATTGGCTTATAACTCGCGATAGAAAACTCGGATAATCGAAAACTCACTTCCATCGTGTAGAGCGTGTCCGAATTGACCTAGAAACATGTTCAAATTGCCGAAAAGTTTTTTTAATGGAACCCTTATAATGGCACATGCCAGTTTTAGGGTCCCAAATACCGTAATTTTCAGTCGTCCTCAGGGCACGAGCCTGGAAACGTTTTTTCGCTAAATTCTATTACATCCCAGTTGCAAACCACCAACTGGACCCAACTAGCATGAATTTTCGACCCCAAGTCTTTCGTGGCACCTGTGGTACACTGGTCACGGGTTCCACGGAAAGGGCTCAAAATTAGCCAAAAACAGGCTTTATTGGCTTATAACTCGCGATAGAAAACTCGGATCGTCGAAAACTCACTTCCATCGTGTAGAGCGTGTCCGAATTGACCTAGAAACATGTTCAAATTGCCGAAAAGTTTTTTTAATGGAACCCATATAATGGCACATGCCAGTTTTAGGGTCCCAAATACCGTAATTTTCAGTGGTCAGATGGGCTCGAGCCTGGAAACGTTTTTTCGCTAAATTCTATTACATCCCAGTTGCAAACCACCAACTGGACCCAACTAGCATGAATTTTCGACCCCAAGTCTTTCGTGGCACCTGTGGTACACTGGTCACGGGTTCCACGGAAAGGGCTCAAAATTAGCCAAAAACAGGCTTTATTGACTTATAACTCGCGATAGAAAACTCGGATCGTCGAAAACTCACTTCCATCGTGTAGAGCGTGTCCGAATTGACCTAGAAACATGTTCAAATTGCCGAAAAGTTTTTTTAATGGAACCCATATAATGGCACATGCCAGTTTTAGGGTCCCAATTACCGTAATTTTCAGTCGTCCTCAGGGCACGAGCCTGGAAACGTTTTTTCGCTAAATTCTATTACATCCCAGTTGCAAACCACCAACTGGACCCAACTAGCATGAATTTTCGACCCCAAGTCTTTCGTGGCACCTGTGGTACACTGGTCACGGGTTCCACGGAAAGGGCTCAAAATTAGCCAAAAACAGGCTTTATTGGCTTATAACTCGCGATAGAAAACTCGGATCGTCGAAAACTCACTTCCATCGTGTAGAGCGTGTCCGAATTGACCTAGAAACATGTTCAAATTGCCGAAAAGTTTTTTTAATGGAACCCATATAATGGCACATGCCAGTTTTAGGGTCCCAAATACCGTAATTTTCAGTGGTCAGCAGGGCTCGAGCCTGGAATCATTTTTTCGGTAATTTCTACTGAATCCTAGTTGCAAACCACCAACTGGACCCAACTAGCATGAATTTTCGACCCCAAGTCTTTCGTGGCACCTGTGGTACACTGGTCACGGGTTCCACGGAAAGGGCTCAAAATTAGCCAAAAACAGGCTTTAATGGCTTATAACTCGCGATAGAAAACTCGGATCGTCAAAAACTCACTTCCATCGTGTACAGCGTGTCCGAATTGACCTAGAAACATGTTCAAATTGCTGAAAAGTTTTTTTAATGGAACCCATATAATGGCACATGCCAGTTTTAGGGTCCCAAATAAGGTAATTTTCAGTCGTCCTCAGGGCACGAGCCTGGAAACGTTTTTTCGCTAAATTCTATTACATCCCAGTTGCAAACCACCAACTGGACCCAACTAGCATGAATTTTCGACCCCAAGTCTTTCGTGGCACCTGTGGTACACTGGTCACGGGTTCCACGGAAAGGGCTCAAAATTAGCCAAAAACAGGCTTTATTGGCTTATAACTCGCGATAGAAAACTCGGATCGTCGAAAACCCACTTCCATCGTGTAGAGCATGTCCGAATTGACCTAGAAACATGTTCAAATTGCCGAAAAGTTTTTTTAATGGAACCCATATAATGGCACATGCCAGTTTTAGGGTCCCAAATACCGTAATTTTCAGTCGTCCTCAGGGCACGAGCCAGGAAACGTTTTTTCGCTAAATTCTATTACATCCCAGTTGCAAACCACCAACTGGACCCAACTAGCATGAATTTTCGACCCCAAGTCTTTCGTGGCACCTGTGGTACACTGGTCACGGGTTCCACGGAAAGGGCTCAAAATTAGCCAAAAACAGGCTTTATTGGCTTATAACTCGCGATAGAAAACTCGGATCGTCGAAAACTCACTTCCATCGTGTAGAGCGTGTCCGAATTGACCTAGAAACATGTTCAAATTGCCGAAAAGTTTTTTTAATGGAACCCATATAATGGCACATGCCAGTTTTAGGGTCCCAAATACCGTAATTTTCAGTGGTCAGCAGGGCTCGAGCCTGGAATCATTTTTTCGGTAATTTCTACTGAATCCTAGTTGCAAACCACCAACTGGACCCAACTAGCATGAATTTTCGACCCCAAGTCTTTCGTGGCACCTGTGGTACACTGGTCACGGGTTCCACGGAAAGGGCTCAAAATTAGCCAAAAACAGGCTTTATTGGCTTATAACTCGCGATAGAAAACTCGGATCGTCAAAAACTCACTTCCATCGTGTACAGCGTGTCCGAATTGACCTAGAAACATGTTCAAATTGCCGAAAAGTTTTTTTAATAGAACCCATATAATGGCACATGCCAGTTTTAGGGTCCCAAATACCGTAATTTTCAGTCGTCCTCAGGGCACGAGCCTGGAAACGTTTTTTCGCTAAATTCTATTACATCCCAGTTGCAAACCACCAACTGGACCCAACTAGCATGAATTTTCGACCCCAAGTCTTTCGTGGCACCTGTGGTACACTGGTCACGTGTTCCACGGAAAGGGCTCAAAATTAGCCAAAAACAGGCTTTATTGGCTTATAACTCGCGATAGAAAACTCGGATCGTCGAAAACCCACTTCCATCGTGTAGAGCATGTCCGAATTGACCTAGAAACATGTTCAAATTGCCGAAAAGTTTTTTTAATGGAACCCATATAATGGCACATGCCAGTTTTAGGGTCCCAAATACCGTAATTTTCAGTCGTCCTCAGGGCACGAGCCTGGAAACGTTTTTTCGCTAAATTATATTACATCCCAGTTGCAAACCACCAACTGGACCCAACTAGCATGAATTTTCGACCCCAAGTCTTTCGTGGCACCTGTGGTACACTGGTCACGGGTTCCACGGAAAGGGCTCAAAATTAGCCAAAAACAGGCTTTATTGGCTTATAACTCGCGATAGAAAACTCGGATCGTCGAAAACTCACTTCCATCGTGTAGAGCGTGTCCGAATTGACCTAGAAACATGTTCAAATTGCCGAAAAGTTTTTTTAATGGAACCCATATAATGGCACATGCCAGTTTTAGGGTCCCAAATACCGTAATTTTAAGTCGTCCTCAGGGCACGAGCCTGGAAACGTTTTTTCGCTAAATTCTATTACATCTCAGTTGCAAACCACCAACTGGACCCAACTAGCATGAATTTTCGACCCCAAGTCTTTCGTGGCACCTGTGGTACACTGGTCACGGGTTCCACGGAAAGGGCTCAAAATTAACCAAAAACAGGCTTTATTGGCTTATAACTCGCGATAGAAAATTCGGATCGTCGAAAACTCACTTCCATCGTGTAGAGCGTGTCCGAATTGACCTAGAAACATGTTCAAATTGCCGAAAAGTTTTTTTAATGGAACCCATATAATGGCACATGCCAGTTTTAGGGTCCCAAATACCGTAATTTTCAGTGGTCAGCAGGGCTCGAGCCTGGAAACGTTTTTTTCGCTAAATTCTATTACATCCCAGTTGCAAACCACCAACTGGACCCAACTAGCATGAATTTTCGACCATAAGTCTTTCGTGGCACCTGTGGTACACTGGTCACGGGTTCCACGGAAAGGGCTCAAAATTAGCCAAAAACAGGCTTTATTGGCTTATAACTCGCGATAGAAAACTCGGATCGTCGAAAACTCACTTCCATCGTGTAGAGCGTGTTCGAATTGACCTAGAAACATGTTCAAATTGCCGAAAAGTTTTTTTAATGGAACCCATATAATGGCACATGCCAGTTTCAGGGTCCCAAATACCGTAATTTTCAGTCGTCCTCAGGGCACGAGCCTGGAAACGTTTTTTCGCTAAATTCTATTACATCCCAGTTGCAAACCACCAACTGGACCCAACTAGCATGAATTTTCGACCCCAAGTCTTTCGTGGCACCTGTGGTACACTGGTCACGGGTTCCACGGAAAGGGCTCAAAATTAGCCAAAAACAGGCTTTATTGGCTTATAACTCGCGATAGAAAACTCGGATCGTCGAAAACTCACTTCCATCGTGTAGAGCGTGTCCGAATTGACCTAGAAACATGTTTCAAATTGCCGAAAAGTTTTTTTAATGGAACCCATATAATGGCACATGCCAGTTTTAGGGTCCCAAATACCGTAACTTTCAGTGGTCAGCAGGGCTCGAGCCTGGAATCATTTTTTCGGTAATTTCTACTGAATCCTAGTTGCAAACCACCAACGTGACCCAACTAGCATGAATTTTCGACCCCAAGTCTTTCGTGGCACCTGTGGTACACTGGTCACGGGTTCCACGGAAAGGGCTCAAAATTAGCCAAAAACAGGCTTTATTGGCTTATAACTCGCGATAGAAAACTCGGATCGTCAAAAACTCACTTCCATCGTGTACAGCGTGTCCGAATTGACCTAGAAACATGTTCAAATTGCCGAAAAGTTTTTTTAATGGAAACCATATAATGGCACATGCCAGTTTTAGGGTCCCAAATACCGTAATTTTCAGTCGTCCTCAGGGCACGAGCCTGGAAACGTTTTTTCGCTAAATTCTATTACATCCCAGTTGCAAACCACCAACTGGACCCAACTAGCATGAATTTTCGACCCCAAGTCTTTCGTGGCACCTGTGGTACACTGGTCACGGGTTCCACGGAAAGGGCTCAAAATTAGCCAAAAACAGGCTTTATTGGCTTATAACTCGCGATAGAAAACTCGGATCGTCGAAAACCCACTTCCATCGTGTAGAGCGTGTCCGAATTGACCTAGAAACATGTTCAAATTGCCGAAAAGTTTTTTTAATGGAACCCATATAATGGCACATGCCAGTTTTAGGGTCCCAAATACCGTAATTTTCAGTGGTCAGCAGGGCTCGAGCCTGGAATCATTTTTTCGGTAATTTCTACTGAATCCTAGTTGCAAACCACCAACGTGACCCAACTAGCATGAATTTTCGACCCCAAGTCTTTCGTGGCACCTGTGGTACACTGGTCACGGGTTCCACGGAAAGGGCTCAAAATTAGCCAAAAACAGGCTTTATTGGCTTATAACTCGCGATAGAAAACTCGGATCGTCAAAAACTCACTTCCATCGTGTACAGCGTGTCCGAATTGACCTAGAAACATGTTCAAATTGCCGAAAAGTTTTTTTAATGGAACCCATATAATGGCACATGCCAGTTTTAGGGTCCCAAATACCGTAATTTTCAGTCGTCCTCAGGGCACGAGCCTGGAAACGTTTTTTCGCTAAATTCTATTACATCCCAGTTGCAAACCACCAACTGGACCCAACTAGCATGAATTTTCGACCCCAAGTCTTTCGTGGCACCTGTGGTACACTGGTCACGGGTTCCACGGAAAGGGCTCAAAATTAGCCAAAAACAGGCTTTATTGGCTTATAACTCGCGATAGAAAACTCGGATCGTCGAAAACCCACTTCCATCGTGTAGAGCGTGTCCGAATTGACCTAGAAACATGTTCAAATTGCCGAAAAGTTTTTTTAATGGAACCCATATAATGGCACATGCCAGTTTTAGGGTCCCAAATACCGTAATTTTCAGTGGTCAGAGGGGCTCGAGCCTGGAAACGTTTTTTCGCTAAATTCTATTACATCACAGTTGCAAACCACCAACTGGACCCAACTAGCATGAATTTTCGACCCCAAGTCTTTCGTGGCACCTGTGGTACACTGGTCACGGGTTCCACGGAAAGGGCTCAAAATTAGCCAAAAACAGGCTTTATTGGCTTATAACTCGCGATAGAAAACTCGGATCGTCGAAAACTCACTTCCATCGTGTAGAGCGTGTCCGAATTGACCTAGAAACATGTTCAAATTGCCGAAAAGTTTTTTTAATGGAACCCATATAATGGCACATGCCAGTTTTAGGGTCCCAAATACCGTAATTTTCAGTGGTCAGATGGGCTCGAGCCTGGAAACGTTTTTTCGCTAAATTCTATTACATCCCAGTTGCAAACCACCAACTGGACCCAACTAGCATGAATTTTCGACCCCAAGTCTTTCGTGGCACCTGTGGTACACTGGTCACGGGTTCCACGGAAAGGGCTCAAAATTAGCCAAAAACAGGCTTTATTGACTTATAACTCGCGATAGAAAACTCGGATCGTCGAAAACTCACTTCCATCGTGTAGAGCGTGTCCGAATTGACCTAGAAACATGTTCAAATTGCCGAAAAGTTTTTTTAATGGAACCCATATAATGGCACATGCCAGTTTTAGGGTCCCAATTACCGTAATTTTCAGTCGTCCTCAGGGCACGAGCCTGGAAACGTTTTTTCGCTAAATTCTATTACATCCCAGTTGCAAACCACCAACTGGACCCAACTAGCATGAATTTTCGACCCCAAGTCTTTCGTGGCACCTGTGGTACACTGGTCACGGGTTCCACGGAAAGGGCTCAAAATTAGCCAAAAACAGGCTTTATTGGCTTATAACTCGCGATAGAAAACTCGGATCGTCGAAAACTCACTTCCATCGTGTAGAGCGTGTCCGAATTGACCTAGAAACATGTTCAAATTGCCGAAAAGTTTTTTTAATGGAACCCATATAATGGCACATGCCAGTTTTAGGGTCCCAAATACCGTAATTTTCAGTGGTCAGCAGGGCTCGAGCCTGGAATCATTTTTTCGGTAATTTCTACTGAATCCTAGTTGCAAACCACCAACTGGACCCAACTAGCATGAATTTTCGACCCCAAGTCTTTCGTGGCACCTGTGGTACACTGGTCACGGGTTCCACGGAAAGGGCTCAAAATTAGCCAAAAACAGGCTTTAATGGCTTATAACTCGCGATAGAAAACTCGGATCGTCAAAAACTCACTTCCATCGTGTACAGCGTGTCCGAATTGACCTAGAAACATGTTCAAATTGCTGAAAAGTTTTTTTAATGGAACCCATATAATGGCACATGCCAGTTTTAGGGTCCCAAATACCGTAATTTTCAGTCGTCCTCAGGGCACGAGCCTGGAAACGTTTTTTCGCTAAATTCTATTACATCCCAGTTGCAAACCACCAACTGGACCCAACTAGCATGAATTTTCGACCCCAAGTCTTTCGTGGCACCTGTGGTACACTGGTCACGGGTTCCACGGAAAGGGCTCAAAATTAGCCAAAAACAGGCTTTATTGGCTTATAACTCGCGATAGAAAACTCGGATCGTCGAAAACCCACTTCCATCGTGTAGAGCATGTCCGAATTGACCTAGAAACATGTTCAAATTGCCGAAAAGTTTTTTTAATGGAACCCATATAATGGCACATGCCAGTTTTAGGGTCCCAAATACCGTAATTTTCAGTCGTCCTCAGGGCACGAGCCAGGAAACGTTTTTTCGCTAAATTCTATTACATCCCAGTTGCAAACCACCAACTGGACCCAACTAGCATGAATTTTCGACCCCAAGTCTTTCGTGGCACCTGTGGTACACTGGTCACGGGTTCCACGGAAAGGGCTCAAAATTAGCCAAAAACAGGCTTTATTGGCTTATAACTCGCGATAGAAAACTCGGATCGTCGAAAACTCACTTCCATCGTGTAGAGCGTGTCCGAATTGACCTAGAAACATGTTCAAATTGCCGAAAAGTTTTTTTAATGGAACCCATATAATGGCACATGCCAGTTTTAGGGTCCCAAATACCGTAATTTTCAGTGGTCAGCAGGGCTCGAGCCTGGAATCATTTTTTCGGTAATTTCTACTGAATCCTAGTTGCAAACCACCAACTGGACCCAACTAGCATGAATTTTCGACCCCAAGTCTTTCGTGGCACCTGTGGTACACTGGTCACGGGTTCCACGGAAAGGGCTCAAAATTAGCCAAAAACAGGCTTTATTGGCTTATAACTCGCGATAGAAAACTCGGATCGTCAAAAACTCACTTCCATCGTGTACAGCGTGTCCGAATTGACCTAGAAACATGTTCAAATTGCCGAAAAGTTTTTTTAATGGAACCCATATAATGGCACATGCCAGTTTTAGGGTCCCAAATACCGTAATTTTCAGTCGTCCTCAGGGCACGAGCCTGGAAACGTTTTTTCGCTAAATTCTATTACATCCCAGTTGCAAACCACCAACTGGACCCAACTAGCATGAATTTTCGACCCCAAGTCTTTCGTGGCACCTGTGGTACACTGGTCACGTGTTCCACGGAAAGGGCTCAAAATTAGCCAAAAACAGGCTTTATTGGCTTATAACTCGCGATAGAAAACTCGGATCGTCGAAAACCCACTTCCATCGTGTAGAGCATGTCCGAATTGACCTAGAAACATGTTCAAATTGCCGAAAAGTTTTTTTAATGGAACCCATATAATGGCACATGCCAGTTTTAGGGTCCCAAATACCGTAATTTTCAGTCGTCCTCAGGGCACGAGCCTGGAAACGTTTTTTCGCTAAATTATATTACATCCCAGTTGCAAACCACCAACTGGACCCAACTAGCATGAATTTTCGACCCCAAGTCTTTCGTGGCACCTGTGGTACACTGGTCACGGGTTCCACGGAAAGGGCTCAAAATTAGTCAAAAACAGGCTTTATTGGCTTATAACTCGCGATAGAAAACTCGGATCGTCGAAAACTCTTTTTTATCGTGTAGAGCGTGTCCGAATTGACCTAGAAACATGTTCAAATTGCCGAAAAGTTTTTTTAATGGAACCCATATAATGGCACATGCCAGTTTTTGCGTCCAAAATACCGTAATTTTCAGTCGTCTCCAGGGCTCGAGCCTGGATTTATTTGTTCGGTGAATTCTACTGAGTCCTAGTTGCAAACCACCAACTGGACCCAACTAGCATGAATTTTCGACCCTCAGCCGTTCGTGGCACATGTGGTACACTATTCATGGGTTCCACGGAAATGGTTCAAAATTAGCTAAAAACAGTCTTTTTCAGCTTATAACTCGCGATAGAAAACTCGGATCGTCGAAAACTCTTTTTTATCGTGTAGAGCGTGTCCGAATTGACCTAGAAACATGTTCAAATTGCCGAAAAGTTTTTTTAATGGAACCCATATAATGGCACATGCCAGTTTTAGGGTCCCAAATACCGTAATTTTAAGTCGTCCTCAGGGCACGAGCCTGGAAACGTTTTTTCGCTAAATTCTATTACATCCCAGTTGCAAACCACCAACTGGACCCAACTAGCATGAATTTTCGACCCCAAGTCTTTCGTGGCACCTGTGGTACACTGGTCACGGGTTCCACGGAAAGGGCTCAAAATTAACCAAAAACAGGCTTTATTGGCTTATAACTCGCGATAGAAAATTCGGATCGTCGAAAACTCACTTCCATCGTGTAGAGCGTGTCCGAATTGACCTAGAAACATGTTCAAATTGCCGAAAAGTTTTTTTAATGGAACCCATATAATGGCACATGCCAGTTTTAGGGTCCCAAATACCGTAATTTTCAGTGGTCAGCAGGGCTCGAGCCTGGAAACGTTTTTTCGCTAAATTCTATTACATCCCAGTTGCAAACCACCAACTGGACCCAACTAGCATGAATTTTCGACCATAAGTCTTTCGTGGCACCTGTGGTACACTGGTCACGGGTTCCACGGAAAGGGCTCAAAATTAGCCAAAAACAGGCTTTATTGGCTTATAACTCGCGATAGAAAACTCGGATCGTCGAAAACTCACTTCCATCGTGTAGAGCGTGTTCGAATTGACCTAGAAACATGTTCAAATTGCCGAAAAGTTTTTTTAATGGAACCCATATAATGGCACATGCCAGTTTCAGGGTCCCAAATACCGTAATTTTCAGTCGTCCTCAGGGCACGAGCCTGGAAACGTTTTTTCGCTAAATTCTATTACATCCCAGTTGCAAACCACCAACTGGACCCAACTAGCATGAATTTTCGACCCCAAGTCTTTCGTGGCACCTGTGGTACACTGGTCACGGGTTCCACGGAAAGGGCTCAAAATTAGCCAAAAACAGGCTTTATTGGCTTATAACTCGCGATAGAAAACTCGGATCGTCGAAAACTCACTTCCATCGTGTAGAGCGTGTCCGAATTGACCTAGAAACATGTTTCAAATTGCCGAAAAGTTTTTTTAATGGAACCCATATAATGGCACATGCCAGTTTTAGGGTCCCAAATACCGTAACTTTCAGTGGTCAGCAGGGCTCGAGCCTGGAATCATTTTTTCGGTAATTTCTACTGAATCCTAGTTGCAAACCACCAACGTGACCCAACTAGCATGAATTTTCGACCCCAAGTCTTTCGTGGCACCTGTGGTACACTGGTCACGGGTTCCACGGAAAGGGCTCAAAATTAGCCAAAAACAGGCTTTATTGGCTTATAACTCGCGATAGAAAACTCGGATCGTCAAAAACTCACTTCCATCGTGTACAGCGTGTCCGAATTGACCTAGAAACATGTTCAAATTGCCGAAAAGTTTTTTTAATGGAACCCATATAATGGCACATGCCAGTTTTAGGGTCCCAAATACCGTAATTTTCAGTCGTCCTCAGGGCACGAGCCTGGAAACGTTTTTTCGCTAAATTCTATTACATCCCAGTTGCAAACCACCAACTGGACCCAACTAGCATGAATTTTCGACCCCAAGTCTTTCGTGGCACCTGTGGTACACTGGTCACGGGTTCCACGGAAAGGGCTCAAAATTAGCCAAAAACAGGCTTTATTGGCTTATAACTCGCGATAGAAAACTCGGATCGTCGAAAACCCACTTCCATCGTGTAGAGCGTGTCCGAATTGACCTAGAAACATGTTCAAATTGCCGAAAAGTTTTTTTAATGGAACCCATATAATGGCACATGCCAGTTTTAGGGTCCCAAATACCGTAATTTTCAGTGGTCAGCAGGGCTCGAGCCTGGAATCATTTTTTCGGTAATTTCTACTGAATCCTAGTTGCAAACCACCAACGTGACCCAACTAGCATGAATTTTCGACCCCAAGTCTTTCGTGGCACCTGTGGTACACTGGTCACGGGTTCCACGGAAAGGGCTCAAAATTAGCCAAAAACAGGCTTTATTGGCTTATAACTCGCGATAGAAAACTCGGATCGTCAAAAACTCACTTCCATCGTGTACAGCGTGTCCGAATTGACCTAGAAACATGTTCAAATTGCCGAAAAGTTTTTTTAATGGAACCCATATAATGGCACATGCCAGTTTTAGGGTCCCAAATACCGTAATTTTCAGTCGTCCTCAGGGCACGAGCCTGGAAACGTTTTTTCGCTAAATTCTATTACATCCCAGTTGCAAACCACCAACTGGACCCAACTAGCATGAATTTTCGACCCCAAGTCTTTCGTGGCACCTGTGGTACACTGGTCACGGGTTCCACGGAAAGGGCTCAAAATTAGCCAAAAACAGGCTTTATTGGCTTATAACTCGCGATAGAAAACTCGGATCGTCGAAAACCCACTTCCATCGTGTAGAGCGTGTCCGAATTGACCTAGAAACATGTTCAAATTGCCGAAAAGTTTTTTTAATGGAACCCATATAATGGCACATGCCAGTTTTAGGGTCCCAAATACCGTAATTTTCAGTGGTCAGAGGGGCTCGAGCCTGGAAACGTTTTTTCGCTAAATTCTATTACATCCCAGTTGCAAACCACCAACTGGACCCAACTAGCATGAATTTTCGACCCCAAGTCTTTCGTGGCACCTGTGGTACACTGGTGACGGGTTCCACGGAAAGGGCTCAAAATTAGCCAAAAACAGGCTTTATTGGCTTATAACTCGCGATAGAAAACTCGGATCGTCGAAAACTTACCTCCATCGTGTAGAGCGTGTCCGATTTGACCTAGAAACATGTTCAAATTGCCGAAAAGTTTTTTTAATGGAACCCATATAATGGCACATGCCAGTTTTAGGGTCCCAAATACCGTAATTTTCAGTGGTCAGCAGGGCTCGAGCCTGGAATCATTTTTTCGGTAAGTTCTACTGAATCCTAGTTGCAAACCACCAACTGGACCCAACTAGCATGCATTTTCGACCCCAAGTCTTTCGTGGCACCTGTGGTACACTGGTCACGGGTTCCACGGAAAGGGCTCAAAATTAGCCAAAAACAGGCTTTATTGGCTTATAACTCGCGATAGAAAACTCGGATCGTCGAAAGCTCACTTCCATCGTGTAGAGCGTGTCCGAATTGACCTAGAAACATGTTCAAATTGCCGAAAAGTTTTTTTAATGGAACCCATATAATGGCACATGCCAGTTTTAGGCTCCCAAATAACGTAATTTTCAGTGGTCAGCAGGGCTCGAGCCTGGAATCATTTTTTCGGTAAATTCTACTGAATCCTAGTTGCAAACCACCAACTGGACCCAACTAGCATGAATTTTCGACCCCAAGTCTTTCGTGGCACCTGTGGTACACTGGTCACGGGTTCCACGGAAAGGGCTCAAAATTAGCCAAAAACAGGTTTATTGGCTTATAACTCGCGATAGAAAACTCGGATCGTCGAAAACTCACTTCCATCGTGTAGAGCGTGTCCGAATTGACCTAGAAACATGTTCAAATTGCCGAAAAGTGTTTTTAATGGAACCCATATAATGGCACATGCCAGTTTTAGGGTCCCAAATACCGTAATTTTCAGTCGTCCTCAGGGCACGAGCCTGGAAACGTTTTTTCGCTAAATTCTATTACATCTCAGTTGCAAACCACCAACTGGACCCAACTAGCATGAATTTTCGACCCCAAGTCTTTCGTGGCACCTGTGGTACACTGGTCACGGGTTCCACGGAAAGGGCTCAAAATTAGCCAAAAACAGGCTTTATTGGCGTATAACTCGCGATAGAAAACTCGGATCGTCGAAAACTCACTTCCATCATGTAGAGCGTGTCCGAATTGACCTAGAAACAACTTCAAATTGCCGAAAAGTTTTTTTAATGGAACCCATATAATGGCACATGCCAGTTTTAGGGTCCCAAATACCGTAATTTTCAGTCGTCCTCAGGGCACGAGCCTGGAAACGTTTTTTCGCTAAATTCTGTTACATCCCAGTTGCAAACCACCAACTGGACCCAACTAGCATGAATTTTCGACCCCAAGTCTTTCGTGGCACCTGTGGTACACTGGTCACGGGTTCCACGGAAAGGGCTCAAAATTAGTCAAAAACAGGCTTTATTGGCTTATAACTCGCGATAGAAAACTCGGATCGTCGAAAACTCACTTCCATCGTGTAGAGCGTGTCCGAATTGACCTAGAAACATGTTCAAATTGCCGAAAAGTTTTTTTAATGGAACCCATATAATGGCACATGCCAGTTTTAAGGTCCCAAATACCGTAATTTTCAGTGGTCAGCAGGGCTCGAGCCTGGAAACGTTCTTTCGCTAAATTCTACTGAATCCTAGTTGCAAACCACCAACTGGACCCAACTAGCATGAATTTTCGACCCCAAGTCTTTCGTGGCACATGTGGTACACTGGTCACAGATTCCACGGAAAGGGCTCAAAATTAGCCAAAAACAGGCTTTATTGGCTTATAACTCGCGATAGAAAACTCGGATCGTCGAAAACTCACTTCCATCGTGTAGAGCGTGTCCGAATTGACCTAGAAACATGTTCAAATTGCCGAAAAGTTTTTTTAATGGAACCCATATAATGGCACATGCCAGTTTTAGGGTCCCAAATACCGTAATTTTCAGTGGTCAGCAGGGCTCGAGCCTGGAAACGTTTTTTCGCTAAATTCTATTACATCCCAGTTGCAAACCACCAACTGGACCCAACTAGCATGAATTTTCGACCCCAAGTCTTTCGTGGCACCTGTGGTACACTGGTCACGGGTTCCACGGAAAGGGCTCAAAATTAGCCAAAAACAGGCTTTATTGGCTTATAACTCGCGATAGAAAACTCGGATCGTCGAAAACTCACTTCCATCGTGTAGAGCGTGTCCGAATTGACCTAGAAACATGTTCAAATTGCCGAAAAGTGTTTTTAATGGAACCCATATAATGGCACATGCCAGTTTTAGGGTCCCAAATACCGTAATTTTCAGTCGTCCTCAGGGCACGAGCCTGGAAACGTTTTTTCGCTAAATTCTATTACATCTCAGTTGCAAACCACCAACTGGACCCAACTAGCATGAATTTTCGACCCCAAGTCTTTCGTGGCACCTGTGGTACACTGGTCACGGGTTCCACGGAAAGGGCTCAAAATTAGCCAAAAACAGGCTTTATTGGCTTATAACTCGCGATAGAAAACTCGGATCGTCGAAAACTCACTTCCATCATGTAGAGCGTGTCCGAATTGACCTAGAAACATGTTCAAATTGCCGAAAAGTTTTTTTAATGGAACCCATATAATGACACATGCCAGTTGTAGGGTCCCAAATACCGTAATTTTCAATCGTCCTCAGGGCACGAGCCTGGAAACGTTTTTTCGCTAAATTCTATTACATCCCAGTTGCAAACCACCAACTGGACCCAACTAGCATGAATTTTCGACCCCAAGTCTTTCGTGGCACCTGTGGTACACTGGTCACGGGTTCCACGGAAAGGGCTCAAAATTAGCCAAAAACAGGCTTTATTGGCTTATAACTCGCGATAGAAAACTCGGATCGTCGAAAACTCACTTCCATCGTGTAGAGCGTGTCCGAATTGACCTAGAAACATGTTTCAAATTGCCGAAAAGTTTTTTTAATGGAACCCATATAATGGCACATGCCAGTTTTAGGGTCCCAAATACCGTAATTTTCAGTGGTCAGCAGGGCTCGAGCCTGGAATCATTTTTTTGGTAATTTCTACTGAATCCTAGTTGCAAACCACCAACGTGACCCAACTAGCATGAATTTTCGACCCCAAGTCTTTCGTGGCACCTGTGGTACACTGGTCACGGGTTCCACGGAAAGGGCTCAAAATTAGCCAAAAACAGGCTTTATTGGCTTATAACTCGCGATAGAAAACTCGGATCGTCGAAAACTTACCTCCATCGTGTAGAGCGTGTCCGATTTGACCTAGAAACATGTTCAAATTGCCGAAAAGTTTTTTTAATGGAACCCATATAATGGCACATGCCAGTTTTAGGGTCCCAAATACCGTAATTTTCAGTGGTCAGCAGGGCTCGAGCCTGGAATCATTTTTTCGGTAAATTCTACTGAATCCTAGTTGCAAACCACCAACTGGACCCAACTAGCATGCATTTTCGACCCCAAGTCTTTCGTGGCACCTGTGGTACACTGGTCACGGGTTCCACGGAAAGGGCTCAAAATTAGCCAAAAACAGGCTTTATTGGCTTATAACTCGCGATAGAAAACTCGGATCGTCGAAAGCTCACTTCCATCGTGTAGAGCGTGTCCGAATTGACCTAGAAACATGTTCAAATTGCCGAAAAGTTTTTTTAATGGAACCCATATAATGGCACATGCCAGTTTTAGGCTCCCAAATAACGTAATTTTCAGTGGTCAGCAGGGCTCGAGCCTGGAATCATTTTTTTCGGTAAATTCTACTGAATCCTAGTTGCAAACCACCAACTGGACCCAACTAGCATGAATTTTCGACCCCAAGTCTTTCGTGGCACCTGTGGTACACTGGTCACGGGTTCCACGGAAAGGGCTCAAAATTAGCCAAAAACAGGTTTATTGGCTTATAACTCGCGATAGAAAACTCGGATCGTCGAAAACTCACTTCCATCGTGTAGAGCGTGTCCGAATTGACCTAGAAACATGTTCAAATTGCCGAAAAGTGTTTTTAATGGAACCCATATAATGGCACATGCCAGTTTTAGGGTCCCAAATACCGTAATTTTCAGTCGTCCTCAGGGCACGAGCCTGGAAACGTTTTTTCGCTAAATTCTATTACATCTCAGTTGCAAACCACCAACTGGACCCAACTAGCATGAATTTTCGACCCCAAGTCTTTCGTGGCACCTGTGGTACACTGGTCACGGGTTCCACGGAAAGGGCTCAAAATTAGCCAAAAACAGGCTTTATTGGCGTATAACTCGCGATAGAAAACTCGGATCGTCGAAAACTCACTTCCATCATGTAGAGCGTGTCCGAATTGACCTAGAAACAAGTTCAAATTGCCGAAAAGTTTTTTTAATGGAACCCATATAATGGCACATGCCAGTTTTAGGGTCCCAAATACCGTAATTTTCAGTCGTCCTCAGGGCACGAGCCTGGAAACGTTTTTTCGCTAAATTCTGTTACATCCCAGTTGCAAACCACCAACTGGACCCAACTAGCATGAATTTTCGACCCCAAGTCTTTCGTGGCACCTGTGGTACACTGGTCACGGGTTCCACGGAAAGGGCTCAAAATTAGTCAAAAACAGGCTTTATTGGCTTATAACTCGCGATAGAAAACTCGGATCGTCGAAAACTCACTTCCATCGTGTAGAGCGTGTCCGAATTGACCTAGAAACATGTTCAAATTGCCGAAAAGTTTTTTTAATGGAACCCATATAATGGCACATGCCAGTTTTAAGGTCCCAAATACCGTAATTTTCAGTGGTCAGCAGGGCTCGAGCCTGGAAACGTTTTTTCGCTAAATTCTACTGAATCCTAGTTGCAAACCACCAACTGGACCCAACTAGCATGAATTTTCGACCCCAAGTCTTTCGTGGCACCTGTGGTACACTGGTCACGGATTCCACGGAAAGGGCTCAAAATTAGCCAAAAACAGGCTTTATTGGCTTATAACTCGCGATAGAAAACTCGGATTGTCGAAAACTCACTTCCATCGTGTAGAGCGTGTCCGAATTGACCTAGAAACATGTTCAAATTGCCGAAAAGTTTTTTTAATGGAACCCATATAATGGCACATGCCAGTTTTAGGGTCCCAAATACCGTAATTTTCAGTGGTCAGCAGGGCTCGAGCCTGGAAACGTTTTTTCGCTAAATTCTATTACATCCCAGTTGCAAACCACCAACTGGACCCAACTAGCATGAATTTTCGACCCCAAGTCTTTCGTGGCACCTGTGGTACACTGGTCACGGCTTCCACGGAAAGGGCTCAAAATTAGCCAAAAACAGGCTTTATTGGCTTATAACTCGCGATAGAAAACTCGGATCGTCGAAAACTCACTTCCATCGTGTAGAGCGTGTCCGAATTGACCTAGAAACATGTTCAAATTGCCGAAAAGTGTTTTTAATGGAACCCATATAATGGCACATGCCAGTTTTAGGGTCCCAAATACCGTAATTTTCAGTCGTCCTCAGGGCACGAGCCTGGAAACGTTTTTTCGCTAAATTCTATTACATCTCAGTTGCAAACCACCAACTGGACCCAACTAGCATGAATTTTCGACCCCAAGTCTTTCGTGGCACCTGTGGTACACTGGTCACGGGTTCCACGGAAAGGGCTCAAAATTAGCCAAAAACAGGCTTTATTGGCTTATAACTCGCGATAGAAAACTCGGATCGTCGAAAACTCACTTCCATCATGTAGAGCGTGTCCGAATTGACCTAGAAACATGTTCAAATTGCCGAAAAGTTTTTTTAATGGAACCCATATAATGACACATGCCAGTTTTAGGGTCCCAAATACCGTAATTTTCAATCGTCCTCAGGGCACGAGCCTGGAAACGTTTTTTCGCTAAATTCTATTACATCCCAGTTGCAAACCACCAACTGGACCCAACTAGCATGAATTTTCGACCCCAAGTCTTTCGTGGCACCTGTGGTACACTGGTCACGGGTTCCACGGAAAGGGCTCAAAATTAGCCAAAAACAGGCTTTATTGGCTTATAACTCGCGATAGAAAACTCGGATCGTCGAAAACTCACTTCCATCGTGTAGAGCGTGTCCGAATTGACCTAGAAACATGTTTCAAATTGCCGAAAAGTTTTTTTAATGGAACCCATATAATGGCACATGCCAGTTTTAGGGTCCCAAATACCGTAATTTTCAGTGGTCAGCAGGGCTCGAGCCTGGAATCATTTTTTCGGTAATTTCTACTGAATCCTAGTTGCAAACCACCAACGTGACCCAACTAGCATGAATTTTCGACCCCAAGTCTTTCGTGGCACCTGTGGTACACTGGTCACGGGTTCCACGGAAAGGGCTCAAAATTAGCCAAAAACAGGCTTTATTGGCTTATAACTCGCGATAGAAAACTCGGATCGTCGAAAACTTACCTCCATCGTGTAGAGCGTGTCCGATTTGACCTAGAAACATGTTCAAATTGCCGAAAAGTTTTTTTAATCGAACCCATATAATGGCACATGCCAGTTTTAGGGTCCCAAATACCGTAATTTTCAGTGGTCAGCAGGGCTCGAGCCTGGAATCATTTTTTCGGTAAATTCTACTGAATCCTAGTTGCAAACCACCAACTGGACCCAACTAGCATGCATTTTCGACCCCAAGTCTTTCGTGGCACCTGTGGTACACTGGTCACGGGTTCCACGGAAAGGGCTCAAAATTAGCCAAAAACAGGCTTTATTGGCTTATAACTCGCGATAGAAAACTCGGATCGTCGAAAGCTCACTTCCATCGTGTAGAGCGTGTTCGAATTGACCTAGAAACATGTTCAAATTGCCGAAAAGTGTTTTTAATGGAACCCATATAATGGCACATGCCAGTTTTAGGGTCCCAAATACCGTAATTTTCAGTCGTCCTCAGGGCACGAGCCTGGAAACGTTTTTTCGCTAAATTCTATTACATCTCAGTTGCAAACCACCAACTGGACCCAACTAGCATGAATTTTCGACCCCAAGTCTTTCGTGGCACCTGTGGTACACTGGTCACGGGTTCCACGGAAAGGGCTCAAAATTAGCCAAAAACAGGCTTTATTGGCGTATAACTCGCGATAGAAAACTCGGATCGTCGAAAACTCACTTCCATCATGTAGAGCGTGTCCGAATTGACCTAGAAACAAGTTCAAATTGCCGAAAAGTTTTTTTAATGGAACCCATATAATGGCACATGCCAGTTTTAGGGTCCCAAATACCGTAATTTTCAGTCGTCCTCAGGGCACGAGCCTGGAAACGTTTTTTCGCTAAATTCTGTTACATCCCAGTTGCAAACCACCAACTGGACCCAACTAGCATGAATTTTCGACCCCAAGTCTTTCGTGGCACCTGTGGTACACTGGTCACGGGTTCCACGGAAAGGGCTCAAAATTAGTCAAAAACAGGCTTTATTGGCTTATAACTCGCGATAGAAAACTCGGATCGTCGAAAACTCACTTCCATCGTGTAGAGCGTGTCCGAATTGACCTAGAAACATGTTCAAATTGCCGAAAAGTTTTTTTAATGGAACCCATATAATGGCACATGCCAGTTTTAAGGTCCCAAATACCGTAATTTTCAGTGGTCAGCAGGGCACGAGCCTGGAAACGTTTTTTTCGCTAAATTCTATTACATCCCAGTTGCAAACCACCAACTGGACCCAACTAGCATGAATTTTCGACCCCAAGTCTTTCGTGGCACCTGTGGTACACTGGTCACGGGTTCCACGGAAAGGGCTCAAAATTAGCCAAAAACAGGCTTTATTGGCTTATAACTCGCGATAGAAAACTCGGATCGTCGAAAACCCACTTCCATCGTGTAGAGCATGTCCGAATTGACCTAGAAACATGTTCAAATTGCCGAAAAGTTTTTTTAATGGAACCCATATAATGGCACATGCCAGTTTTAGGGTCCCAAATACCGTAATTTTCAGTCGTCCTCAGGGCACGAGCCTGGAAACGTTTTTTCGCTAAATTCTATTACATCCCAGTTGCAAACCACCAACTGAACCCAACTAGCATGAATTTTCGACCCCAAGTCTTTCGTGGCACCTGTGGTACACTGGTCACGGGTTCCACGGAAAGGGCTCAAAATTAGCCAAAAACAGGCTTTATTGGCTTATAACTCGCGATAGAAAACTCGGATCGTCGAAAACTCACTTCCATCGTGTAGAGCGTGTCCGAATTGACCTAGAAACATGTTCAAATTGCCGAAAAGTTTTTTTAATGGAACCCATATAATGGCACATGCCAGTTTTAGGGTCCCAAATACCGTAATTTTAAGTCGTCCTCAGGGCACGAGCCTGGAAACGTTTTTTCGCTAAATTCTATTACATCCCAGTTGCAAACCACCAACTGGACCCAACTAGCATGAATTTTCGACCCCAAGTCTTTCGTGGCACCTGTGGTACACTGGTCACGGGTTCCACGGAAAGGGCTCAAAATTAACCAAAAACAGGCTTTATTGGCTTATAACTCGCGATAGAAAATTCGGATCGTCGAAAACTCACTTCCATCGTGTAGAGCGTGTCCGAATTGACCTAGAAACATGTTCAAATTGCCGAAAAGTTTTTTTAATGGAACCCATATAATGGCACATGCCAGTTTTAGGGTCCCAAATACCGTAATTTTCAGTGGTCAGCAGGGCTCGAGCCTGGAAACGTTTTTTTCGCTAAATTCTATTACATCCCAGTTGCAAACCACCAACTGGACCCAACTAGCATGAATTTTCGACCCCAAGTCTTTCGTGGCACCTGTGGTACACTGGTCACGGGTTCCACGGAAAGGGCTCAAAATTAGCCAAAAACAGGCTTTATTGGCTTATAACTCGCGATAGAAAACTCGGATCGTCGAAAACTCACTTCCATCGTGTAGAGCGTGTTCGAATTGACCTAGAAACATGTTCAAATTGCCGAAAAGTTTTTTTAATGGAACCCATATAATGGCACATGCCAGTTTTAGGGTCCCAAATACCGTAATTTTCAGTCGTCCTCAGGGCACGAGCCTGGAAACGTTTTTTCGCTAAATTCTATTACATCCCAGTTGCAAACCACCAACTGGACCCAACTAGCATGAATTTTCGACCCCAAGTCTTTCGTGGCACCTGTGGTACACTGGTCACGGGTTCCACGGAAAGGGCTCAAAATTAGCCAAAAACAGGCTTTATTGGCTTATAACTCGCGATAGAAAACTCGGATCGTCGAAAACTCACTTCCATCGTGTAGAGCGTGTCCGAATTGACCTAGAAACATGTTTCAAATTGCCGAAAAGTTTTTTTAATGGAACCCATATAATGGCACATGCCAGTTTTAGGGTCCCAAATACCGTAATTTTCAGTGGTCAGCAGGGCTCGAGCCTGGAATCATTCTTTCGGTAATTTCTACTGAATCCTAGTTGCAAACCACCAACGTGACCCAACTAGCATGAATTTTCGACCCCAAGTCTTTCGTGGCACCTGTGGTACACTGGTCACGGGTTCCACGGAAAGGGCTCAAAATTAGCCAAAAACAGGCTTTATTGGCTTATAACTCGCGATAGAAAACTCGGATCGTCAAAAACTCACTTCCATCGTGTACAGCGTGTCCGAATTGACCTAGAAACATGATCAAATTGCCGAAAAGTTTTTTTAATGGAACCCATATAATATCACATGCCAGTTTTAGGGTCCCAAATACCGTAATTTTCAGTCGTACTCAGGGCACGAGCCTGGAAACGTTTTTTCGCTAAATTCTATTACATCCCAGTTGCAAACCACCAACTGGACCCAACTAGCATGAATTTTCGACCCCAAGTCTTTCGTGGCACCTGTGGTACACTGGTCACGGGTTCCACGGAAAGGGCTCAAAATTAGCCAAAAACAGGCTTTATTGGCTTATAACTCGCGATAGAAAACTCGGATCGTCGAAAACCCACTTCCATCGTGTAGAGCGTGTCCGAATTGACCTAGAAACATGTTCAAATTGCCGAAAAGTTTTTTTAATGGAACCCATATAATGGCACATGCCAGTTTTAGGGTCCCAAATACCGTAATTTTCAGTGGTCAGCAGGGCTCGAGCCTGGAATCATTTTTTCGGTAATTTCTACTGAATCCTAGTTGCAAACCACCAACGTGACCCAACTAGCATGAATTTTCGACCCCAAGTCTTTCGTGGCACCTGTGGTACACTGGTCACGGGTTCCACGGAAAGGGCTCAAAATTAGCCAAAAACAGGCTTTATTGGCTTATAACTCGCGATAGAAAACTCGGATCGTCAAAAACTCACTTCCATCGTGTACAGCGTGTCCGAATTGACCTAGAAACATGTTCAAATTGCCGAAAAGTTTTTTTAATGGAACCCATATAATGGTACATGCCAGTTTTAGGGTCCCAAATACCGTAATTTTCAGTCGTCCTCAGGGCACGAGCCTGGAAACGTTTTTTCGCTAAATTCTATTACATCCCAGTTGCAAACCACCAACTGGACCCAACTAGCATGAATTTTCGACCCCAAGTCTTTCGTGGCACCTGTGGTACACTGGTCACGGGTTCCACGGAAAGGGCTCAAAATTAGCCAAAAACAGGCTTTATTGGCTTATAACTCGCGATAGAAAACTCGGATCGTCGAAAACCCACTTCCATCGTGTAGAGCGTGTCCGAATTGACCTAGAAACATGTTCAAATTGCCGAAAAGTTTTTTTAATGGAACCCATATAATGGCACATGCCAGTTTTAGGGTCCCAAATACCGTAATTTTCAGTGGTCAGAGGGGTTCGAGCCTGGAAACGTTTTTTCGCTAAATTCTATTACATCCCAGTTGCAAACCACCAACTGGACCCAACTAGCATGAATTTTCGACCCCAAGTCTTTCGTGGCACCTGTGGTACACTGGTCACGGGTTCCACGGAAAGGGCTCAAAATTAGCCAAAAACAGGCTTTATTGGCTTATAACTCGCGATAGAAAACTCGGATCGTCGAAAACTTACCTCCATCGTGTAGAGCGTGTCCGATTTGACCTAGAAACATGTTCAAATTGCCGAAAAGATTTTTAATGGAACCCATATAATGGCACATGCCAGTTTTAGGGTCCCAAATACCGTAATTTTCAGTGGTCAGCAGGGCTCGAGCCTGGAATCATTTTTTCGGTAAATTCTACTGAATCCTAGTTGCAAACCACCAACTGGACCCAACTAGCATGCATTTTCGACCCCAAGTCTTTCGTGGCACCTGTGGTACACTGGTCACGGGTTCCACGGAAAGGGCTCAAAATTAGCCAAAAACAGGCTTTATTGGCTTATAACTCGCGATAGAAAACTCGGATCGTCGAAAGCTCACTTCCATCGTGTAGAGCGTGTCCGAATTGACCTAGAAACATGTTCAAATTGCCGAAAAGTTTTTTTAATGGAACCCATATAATAGCACATGCCAGTTTTAGGCTCCCAAATAACGTAATTTTCATTGGTCAGCAGGGCTCGAGCCTGGAATCATTTTTTCGGTAAATTCTACTGAATCCTAGTTGCAAACCACCAACTGGACCCAACTAGCATGAATTTTCGACCCCAAGTCTTTCGTGGCACCTGTGGTACACTGGTCACGGGTTCCACGGAAAGGGCTCAAAATTAGCCAAAAACAGGTTTATTGGCTTATAACTCGCGATAGAAAACTCGGATCGTCGAAAACTCACTTCCATCGTGTAGAGCGCGTCCGAATTGACCTAGAAACATGTTCAAATTGCCGAAAAGTGTTTTTAATGGAACCCATATAATGGCACATGCCAGTTTTAGGGTCCCAAATACCGTAATTTTCAGTCGTCCTCAGGGCACGAGCCTGGAAACGTTTTTTCGCTAAATTCTATTACATCTCAGTTGCAAACCACCAACTGGACCCAACTAGCATGAATTTTCGACCCCAAGTCTTTCGTGGCACCTGTGGTACACTGGTCACGGGTTCCACGGAAAGGGCTCAAAATTAGCCAAAAACAGGCTTTATTGGCGTATAACTCGCGATAGAAAACTCGGATCGTCGAAAACTCACTTCCATCATGTAGAGCGTGTCCGAATTGACCTAGAAACAAGTTCAAATTGCCGAAAAGTTTTTTTTAATGGAACCCATATAATGGCACATGCCAGTTTTAGGGTCCCAAATACCGTAATTTTCAGTCGTCCTCAGGGCACGAGCCTGGAAACGTTTTTTCGCTAAATTCTGTTACATCCCAGTTGCAAACCACCAACTGGACCCAACTAGCATGAATTTTCGACCCCAAGTCTTTCGTGGCACCTGTGGTACACTGGTCACGGGTTCCACGGAAAGGGCTCAAAATTAGTCAAAAACAGGCTTTATTGGCTTATAACTCGCGATAGAAAACTCGGATCGTCGAAAACTCACTTCCATCGTGTAGAGCGTGTCCGAATTGACCTAGAAACATGTTCAAATTGCCGAAAAGTTTTTTTAATGGAACCCATATAATGGCACATGCCAGTTTTAAGGTCCCAAATACCGTAATTTTCAGTGGTCAGCAGGGCACGAGCCTGGAAACGTTTTTTCGCTAAATTCTATTACATCCCAGTTGCAAACCACCAACTGGACCCAACTAGCATGAATTTTCGACCCCAAGTCTTTCGTGGCACCTGTGGTACACTGGTCACGGGTTCCACGGAAAGGGCTCAAAATTAGCCAAAAACAGGCTTTATTGGCTTATAACTCGCGATAGAAAACTCGGATCGTCGAAAACCCACTTCCATCGTGTAGAGCATGTCCGAATTGACCTAGAAACATGTTCAAATTGCCGAAAAGTTTTTTTAATGGAACCCATATAATGGCACATGCCAGTTTTAGGGTCCCAAATACCGTAATTTTCAGTCGTCCTCAGGGCACGAGCCTGGAAACGTTTTTTCGCTAAATTCTATTACATCCCAGTTGCAAACCACCAACTGAACCCAACTAGCATGCATTTTCGACCCCAAGTCTTTCGTGGCACCTGTGGTACACTGGTCACGGGTTCCACGGAAAGGGCTCAAAATTAGCCAAAAACAGGCTTTATTGGCTTATAACTCGCGATAGAAAACTCGGATCGTCGAAAACTCACTTCCATCGTGTAGAGCGTGTCCGAATTGACCTAGAAACATGTTCAAATTGCCGAAAAGTTTTTTTAATGGAACCCATATAATGGCACATGCCAGTTTTAGGGTCCCAAATACCGTAATTTTAAGTCGTCCTCAGGGCACGAGCCTGGAAACGTTTTTTCGCTAAATTCTATTACATCCCAGTTGCAAACCACCAACTGGACCCAACTAGCATGAATTTTCGACCCCAAGTCTTTCGTGGCACCTGTGGTACACTGGTCACGGGTTCCACGGAAAGGGCTCAAAATTAACCAAAAACAGGCTTTATTGGCTTATAACTCGCGATAGAAAATTCGGATCGTTGAAAACTCACTTCCATCGTGTAGAGCGTGTCCGAATTGACCTAGAAACATGTTCAAATTGCCGAAAAGTTTTTTTAATGGAACCCATATAATGGCACATGCCAGTTTTAGGGTCCCAAATACCGTAATTTTCAGTGGTCAGCAGGGCTCGAGCCTGGAAACGTTTTTTCGCTAAATTCTATTACATCCCAGTTGCAAACCACCAACTGGACCCAACTAGCATGAATTTTCGACCCCAAGTCTTTCGTGGCACCTGTGGTACACTGGTCACGGGTTCCACGGAAAGGGCTCAAAATTAGCCAAAAACAGGCTTTATTGGCGTATAACTCGCGATAGAAAACTCGGATCGTCGAAAACTCACTTCCATCATGTAGAGCGTGTCCGAATTGACCTAGAAACAAGTTCAAATTGCCGAAAAGTTTTTTTAATGGAACCCATATAATGGCACATGCCAGTTTTAGGGTCCCAAATACCGTAATTTTCAGTCGTCCTCAGGGCACGAGCCTGGAAACGTTTTTTCGCTAAATTCTGTTACATCCCAGTTGCAAACCACCAACTGGACCCAACTAGCATGCATTTTCGACCCCAAGTCTTTCGTGGCACCTGTGGTACACTGGTCACGGGTTCCACGGAAAGGGCTCAAAATTAGCCAAAAACAGGCTTTATTGGCTTATAACTCGCGATAGAAAACTCGGATCGTCGAAAGCTCACTTCCATCGTGTAGAGCGTGTCCGAATTGACCTAGAAACATGTTCAAATTGCCGAAAAGTTTTTTTAATGGAACCCATATAATGGCACATGCCAGTTTTAGGCTCCCAAATAACGTAATTTTCAGTGGTCAGCAGGGCTCGAGCCTGGAATCATTTTTTCGGTAAATTCTACTGAATCCTAGTTGCAAACCACCAACTGGACCCAACTAGCATGAATTTTCGACCCCAAGTCTTTCGTGGCACCTGTGGTACACTGGTCACGGGTTCCACGGAAAGGGCTCAAAATTAGCCAAAAACAGGTTTATTGGCTTATAACTCGCGATAGAAAACTCGGATCGTCGAAAACTCACTTCCATCGTGTAGAGCGCGTCCGAATTGACCTAGAAACATGTTCAAATTGCCGAAAAGTGTTTTTAATGGAACCCATATAATGGCACATGCCAGTTTTAGGGTCCCAAATACCGTAATTTTCAGTCGTCCTCAGGGCACGAGCCTGGAAACGTTTTTTCGCTAAATTCTATTACATCTCAGTTGCAAACCACCAACTGGACCCAACTAGCATGAATTTTCGACCCCAAGTCTTTCGTGGCACCTGTGGTACACTGGTCACGGGTTCCACGGAAAGGGCTCAAAATTAGCCAAAAACAGGCTTTATTGGCGTATAACTCGCGATAGAAAACTCGGATCGTCGAAAACTCACTTCCATCATGTAGAGCGTGTCCGAATTGACCTAGAAACAAGTTCAAATTGCCGAAAAGTTTTTTTAATGGAACCCATATAATGGCACATGCCAGTTTTAGGGTCCCAAATACCGTAATTTTCAGTCGTCCTCAGGGCACGAGCCTGGAAACGTTTTTTCGCTAAATTCTGTTACATCCCAGTTGCAAACCACCAACTGGACCCAACTAGCATGAATTTTCGACCCCAAGTCTTTCGTGGCACCTGTGGTACACTGGTCACGGGTTCCACGGAAAGGGCTCAAAATTAGTCAAAAACAGGCTTTATTGGCTTATAACTCGCGATAGAAAACTCGGATCGTCGAAAACTCACTTCCATCGTGTAGAGCGTGTCCGAATTGACCTAGAAACATGTTCAAATTGCCGAAAAGTTTTTTTAATGGAACCCATATAATGGCACATGCCAGTTTTAAGGTCCCAAATACCGTAATTTTCAGTGGTCAGCAGGGCACGAGCCTGGAAACGTTTTTTCGCTAAATTCTATTACATCCCAGTTGCAAACCAGCAACTGGACCCAACTAGCATGAATTTTCGACCCCAAGTCTTTCGTGGCACCTGTGGTACACTGGTCACGGGTTCCACGGAAAGGGCTCAAAATTAGCCATAAACAGGCTTTATTGGCTTATAACTCGCGATAGAAAACTCGGATCGTCGAAAACCCACTTCCATCGTGTAGAGCATGTCCGAATTGACCTAGAAACATGTTCAAATTGCCGAAAAGTTTTTTTAATGGAACCCATAGAATGGCACATGCCAGTTTTAGGGTCCCAAATACCGTAATTTTCAGTCGTCCTCAGGGCACGAGCCTGGAAACGTTTTTTCGCTAAATTCTATTACATCCCAGTTGCAAACCACCAACTGAACCCAACTAGCATGAATTTTCGACCCCAAGTCTTTCGTGGCACCTGTGGTACACTGGTCACGGGTTCCACGGAAAGGGCTCAAAATTAGCCAAAAACAGGCTTTATTGGCTTATAACTCGCGATAGAAAACTCGGATCGTCGAAAACTCACTTCCATCGTGTAGAGCGTGTCCGAATTGACCTAGAAACATGTTCAAATTGCCGAAAAGTTTTTTTAATGGAACCCATATAATGGCACATGCCAGTTTTAGGGTCCCAAATACCGTAATTTTAAGTCGTCCTCAGGGCACGAGCCTGGAAACGTTTTTTCGCTAAATTCTATTACATCCCAGTTGCAAACCACCAACTGGACCCAACTAGCATGAATTTTCGACCCCAAGTCTTTCGTGGCACCTGTGGTACACTGGTCACGGGTTCCACGGAAAGGGCTCAAAATTAACCAAAAACAGGCTTTATTGGCTTATAACTCGCGATAGAAAATTCGGATCGTCGAAAACTCACTTCCATCGTGTAGAGCGTGTCCGAATTGACCTAGAAACATGTTCAAATTGCCGAAAAGTTTTTTTAATGGAACCCATACAATGGCACATGCCAGTTTTAGGGTCCCAAATACCGTAATTTTCAGTGGTCAGCAGGGCTCGAGCCTGGAAACGTTTTTTCGCTAAATTCTATTACATCCCAGTTGCAAACCACCAACTGGACCCAACTAGCATGAATTTTCGACCCCAAGTCTTTCGTGGCACCTGTGGTACACTGGTCACGGGTTCCACGGAAAGGGCTCAAAATTAGCCAAAAACAGGCTTTATTGGCTTATAACTCGCGATAGAAAACTCGGATCGTCGAAAACTCACTTCCATCGTGTAGAGCGTGTTCGAATTGACCTAGAAACATGTTCAAATTGCCGAAAAGTTTTTTTAATGGAACCCATATAATGGCACATGCCAGTTTTAGGGTCCCAAATACCGTAATTTTCAGTCGTCCTCAGGGCACGAGCCTGGAAACGTTTTTTCGCTAAATTCTATTACATCCCAGTTGCAAACCACCAACTGGACCCAACTAGCATGAATTTTCGACCCCAAGTCTTTCGTGGCACCTGTGGTACACTGGTCACGGGTTCCACGGAAAGGGCTCAAAATTAGCCAAAAACAGGCTTTATTGGCTTATAACTCGCGATAGAAAACTCGGATCGTCGAAAACTCACTTCCATCGTGTAGAGCGTGTCCGAATTGACCTAGAAACATGTTTCAAATTGCCGAAAAGTTTTTTTAATGGAACCCATATAATGGCACATGCCAGTTTTAGGGTCCCAAATACCGTAATTTTCAGTGGTCAGCAGGGCTCGAGCCTGGAATCATTTTTTCGGTAATTTCTATTACATCCCAGTTGCAAACCACCAACTGGACCCAACTAGCATGAATTTTCGACCCCAAGTCTTTCGTGGCACCTGTGGTACACTGGTCACGGGTTCCACGGAAAGGGCTCAAAATTAGCCAAAAACAGGCTTTATTGGCTTATAACTCGCGATAGAAAACTCGGATCGTCGAAAACTCACTTCCATCGTGTAGAGCGTGTCCGAATTGACCTAGAAACATGTTTCAAATTGCCGAAAAGTTTTTTTAATGGAACCCATATAATGGCACATGCCAGTTTTAGGGTCCCAAATACCGTAATTTTCAGTGGTCAGCAGGGCTCGAGCCTGGAATCATTTTTTCGGTAATTTCTACTGAATCCTAGTTGCAAACCACCAACGTGACCCAACTAGCATGAATTTTCGACCCCAAGTCTTTCGTGGCACCTGTGGTACACTGGTCACGGGTTCCACGGAAAGGGCTCAAAATTAGCCAAAAACAGGCTTTATTGGCTTATAACTCGCGATAGAAAACTCGGATCGTCAAAAACTCACTTCCATCGTGTACAGCGTGTCCGAATTGACCTAGAAACATGATCAAATTGCCGAAAAGTTTTTTTAATGGAACCCATATAATATCACATGCCAGTTTTAGGGTCCCAAATACCGTAATTTTCAGTCGTACTCAGGGCACGAGCCTGGAAACGTTTTTTCGCTAAATTCTATTACATCCCAGTTGCAAACCACCAACTGGACCCAACTAGCATGAATTTTCGACCCCAAGTCTTTCGTGGCACCTGTGGTACACTGGTCACGGGTTCCACGGAAAGGGCTCAAAATTAGCCAAAAACAGGCTTTATTGGCTTATAACTCGCGATAGAAAACTCGGATCGTCGAAAACCCACTTCCATCGTGTAGAGCGTGTCCGAATTGACCTAGAAACATGTTCAAATTGCCGAAAAGTTTTTTTAATGGAACCCATATAATGGCACATGCCAGTTTTAGGGTCCCAAATACCGTAATTTTCAGTGGTCAGCAGGGCTCGAGCCTGGAATCATTTTTTCGGTAATTTCTACTGAATCCTAGTTGCAAACCACCAACGTGACCCAACTAGCATGAATTTTCGACCCCAAGTCTTTCGTGGCACCTGTGGTACACTGGTCACGGGTTCCACGGAAAGGGCTCAAAATTAGCCAAAAACAGGCTTTATTGGCTTATAACTCGCGATAGAAAACTCGGATCGTCAAAAACTCACTTCCATCGTGTACAGCGTGTCCGAATTGACCTAGAAACATGTTCAAATTGCCGAAAAGTTTTTTTAATGGAACCCATATAATGGTACATGCCAGTTTTAGGGTCCCAAATACCGTAATTTTCAGTCGTCCTCAGGGCACGAGCCTGGAAACGTTTTTTCGCTAAATTCTATTACATCCCAGTTGCAAACCACCAACTGGACCCAACTAGCATGAATTTTCGACCCCAAGTCTTTCGTGGCACCTGTGGTACACTGGTCACGGGTTCCACGGAAAGGGCTCAAAATTAGCCAAAAACAGGCTTTATTGGCTTATAACTCGCGATAGAAAACTCGGATCGTCGAAAACCCACTTCCATCGTGTAGAGCGTGTCCGAATTGACCTAGAAACATGTTCAAATTGCCGAAAAGTTTTTTTAATGGAACCCATATAATGGCACATGCCAGTTTTAGGGTCCCAAATACCGTAATTTTCAGTGGTCAGAGGGGCTCGAGCCTGGAAACGTTTTTTCGCTAAATTCTATTACATCCCAGTTGCAAACCACCAACTGGACCCAACTAGCATGAATTTTCGACCCCAAGTCTTTCGTGGCACCTGTGGTACACTGGTCACGGGTTCCACGGAAAGGGCTCAAAATTAGCCAAAAACAGGCTTTATTGGCTTATAACTCGCGATAGAAAACTCGGATCGTCGAAAACTTACCTCCATCGTGTAGAGCGTGTCCGATTTGACCTAGAAACATGTTCAAATTGCCGAAAAGTTTTTTTAATGGAACCCATATAATGGCACATGCCAGTTTTAGGGTCCCAAATACCGTAATTTTCAGTGGTCAGCAGGGCTCGAGCCTGGAATCATTTTTTCGGTAAGTTCTACTGAATCCTAGTTGCAAACCACCAACTGGACCCAACTAGCATGCATTTTCGACCCCAAGTCTTTCGTGGCACCTGTGGTACACTGGTCACGGGTTCCACGGAAAGGGCTCAAAATTAGCCAAAAACAGGCTTTATTGGCTTATAACTCGCGATAGAAAACTCGGATCGTCGAAAGCTCACTTCCATCGTGTAGAGCGTGTCCGAATTGACCTAGAAACATGTTCAAATTGCCGAAAAGTTTTTTTAATGGAACCCATATAATGGCACATGCCAGTTTTAGGCTCCCAAATAACGTAATTTTCAGTGGTCAGCAGGGCTCGAGCCTGGAATCATTTTTTCGGTAAATTCTACTGAATCCTAGTTGCAAACCACCAACTGGACCCAACTAGCATGAATTTTCGACCCCAAGTCTTTCGTGGCACCTGTGGTACACTGGTCACGGGTTCCACGGAAAGGGCTCAAAATTAGCCAAAAACAGGTTTATTGGCTTATAACTCGCGATAGAAAACTCGGATCGTCGAAAACTCACTTCCATCGTGTAGAGCGTGTCCGAATTGACCTAGAAACATGTTCAAATTGCCGAAAAGTGTTTTTAATGGAACCCATATAATGGCACATGCCAGTTTTAGGGTCCCAAATACCGTAATTTTCAGTCGTCCTCAGGGCACGAGCCTGGAAACGTTTTTTCGCTAAATTCTATTACATCTCAGTTGCAAACCACCAACTGGACCCAACTAGCATGAATTTTCGACCCCAAGTCTTTCGTGGCACCTATGGTACACTGGTCACGGGTTCCACGGAAAGGGCTCAAAATTAGCCAAAAACAGGCTTTATTGGCGTATAACTCGCGATAGAAAACTCGGATCGTCGAAAACTCACTTCCATCATGTAGAGCGTGTCCGAATTGACCTAGAAACAAGTTCAAATTGCCGAAAAGTTTTTTTAATGGAACCCATATAATGGCACATGCCAGTTTTAGGGTCCCAAATACCGTAATTTTCAGTCGTCCTCAGGGCACGAGCCTGGAAACGTTTTTTCGCTAAATTCTGTTACATCCCAGTTGCAAACCACCAACTGGACCCAACTAGCATGAATTTTCGACCCCAAGTCTTTCGTGGCACCTGTGGTACTGTCATGGGGAAACCTGAGTGGGCGGGCCCTCCCATCAGGAATCTCCACAACAACTTAGTTTCAGGCGTTGGATGAGTGAGTCAATGAATGAGTGAGTAAATAAATGAGTGAGTGACCGAATGAGTGAGTGGATGAATGGGTGAGTGAAGCGAGTGATTGAGTCAAGTTAAATAACTTCCCACGACAAGTCAGTTCTTACTGAGCCAGCCTTCTTATTATAAAAAGTTACACAAGTTAACTGTTTGAGCAAAATAAAGTACGCAAAATCAAGGCACGGGTAAAAGTTAAAATAGAGTAATCAAAACAAACGTAAAAAGTAAACCGGTAAAACGCAAAAAACAAGGTAAGAATAAAAAGTAAAAAGTAAAAAGTAAAAAGGTAATAAAGACGAAAAGGTAAAATAAAACAAAAACCAAAAACCAGCCAGCAGCCAGGAAAACTGGCTAACTTATAAATTTGGTAACCTTATGGGTTTACCCTAACTACCTAACTTACGTTCACTGGAGTCGGGAGCTGATTCCAGCCGCCCGATTCCAGCGCGAGCTCGCAACAACTGACTGGCTGGCCCGATGCAGTTGCTGATCGCTGAGGGGGCGGGGCCCTGCATTCCCCGACCAATCAGCGACCAGTTGTGCACCAGTACATACAGAAAATATGTGTACATACAAGTACATACAGAAAATATGTGTACATACAAAATTAATAATCATTATCACTCACGTACCTCGTCTCCCTCTCAGCTCACTCACAGTACACTGGTCACGGGTTCCACGGAAAGGGCTCAAAATTAGTCAAAAACAGGCTTTATTGGCTTATAACTCGCGATAGAAAACTCGGATCGTCGAAAACTCACTTCCATCGTGTAGAGCGTGTCCGAATTGACCTAGAAACATGTTCAAATTGCCGAAAAGTTTTTTTAATGGAACCCATATAATGGCACATGCCAGTTTTAAGGTCCCAAATACCGTAATTTTCAGTGGTCAGCAGGGCTCGAGCCTGGAAACGTTTTTTCGCTAAATTCTACTGAATCCTAGTTGCAAACCACCAACTGGACCCAACTAGCATGAATTTTCGACCCCAAGTCTTTCGTGGCACCTGTGGTACACTGGTCACGGATTCCACGGAAAGGGCTCAAAATTAGCCAAAAACAGGCTTTATTGGCTTATAACTCGCGATAGAAAACTCGGATCGTCGAAAACTCACTTCCATCGTGTAGAGCGTGTCCGAATTGACCTAGAAACATGTTCAAATTGCCGAAAAGTTTTTTTAATGGAACCCATATAATGGCACATGCCAGTTTTAGGGTCCCAAATACCGTAATTTGCAGTGGTCAGCAGGGCTCGAGCCTGGAAACGTTTTTTCGCTAAATTCTATTACATCCCAGTTGCAAACCACCAACTGGACCCAACTAGCATGAATTTTCGACCCCAAGTCTTTCGTGGCACCTGTGGTACACTGGTCACGGGTTCCACGGAAAGGGCTCAAAATTAGCCAAAAACAGGCTTTATTGGCTTATAACTCGCGATAGAAAACTCGGATCGTCGAAAACTCACTTCCATCGTGTAGAGCGTGTCCGAATTGACCTAGAAACATGTTCAAATTGCCGAAAAGTGTTTTTAATGGAACCCATATAATGGCACATGCCAGTTTTAGGGTCCCAAATACCGTAATTTTCAGTCGTCCTCAGGGCACGAGCCTGGAAACGTTTTTTCGCTAAATTCTATTACATCTCAGTTGCAAACCACCAACTGGACCCAACTAGCATGAATTTTCGACCCCAAGTCTTTCGTGGCACCTGTGGTACACTGGTCACGGGTTCCACGGAAAGGGCTCAAAATTAGCCAAAAACAGGCTTTATTGGCTTATAACTCGCGATAGAAAACTCGGATCGTCGAAAACTCACTTCCATCATGTAGAGAGTGTCCGAATTGACCTAGAAACATGTTCAAATTGCCGAAAAGTTTTTTTAATGGAACCCATATAATGACACATGCCAGTTTTAGGGTCCCAAATACCGTAATTTTCAATCGTCCTCAGGGCACGAGCCTGGAAACGTTTTTTCGCTAAATTCTATTACATCCCAGTTGCAAACCACCAACTGGACCCAACTAGCATGAATTTTCGACCCCAAGTCTTTCGTGGCACCTGTGGTACACTGGTCACGGGTTCCACGGAAAGGGCTCAAAATTAGCCAAAAACAGGCTTTATTGGCTTATAACTCGCGATAGAAAACTCGGATCGTCGAAAACTCACTTCCATCGTGTAGAGCGTGTCCGAATTGACCTAGAAACATGTTTCAAATTGCCGAAAAGTTTTTTTAATGGAACCCATATAATGGCACATGCCAGTTTTAGGGTCCCAAATACCGTAATTTTCAGTGGTCAGCAGGGCTCGAGCCTGGAATCATTTTTTCGGTAATTTCTACTGAATCCTAGTTGCAAACCACCAACGTGACCCAACTAGCATGAATTTTCGACCCCAAGTCTTTCGTGGCACCTGTGGTACACTGGTCACGGGTTCCACGGAAAGGGCTCAAAATTAGCCAAAAACAGGCTTTATTGGCTTATAACTCGCGATAGAAAACTCGGATCGTCGAAAACTTACCTCCATCGTGTAGAGCGTGTCCGATTTGACCTAGAAACATGTTCAAATTGCCGAAAAGTTTTTTTAATGGAACCCATATAATGGCACATGCCAGTTTTAGGGTCCCAAATACCGTAATTTTCAGTGGTCAGCAGGGCTCGAGCCTGGAATCATTTTTTCGGTAAATTCTACTGAATCCTAGTTGCAAACCACCAACTGGACCCAACTAGCATGCATTTTCGACCCCAAGTCTTTCGTGGCACCTGTGGTACACTGGTCACGGGTTCCACGGAAAGGGCTCAAAATTAGCCAAAAACAGGCTTTATTGGCTTATAACTCGCGATAGAAAACTCGGATCGTCGAAAGCTCACTTCCATCGTGTAGAGCGTGTCCGAATTGACCTAGAAACATGTTCAAATTGCCGAAAAGTTTTTTTAATGGAACCCATATAATGGCACATGCCAGTTTTAGGCTCCCAAATAACGTAATTTTCAGTGGTCAGCAGGGCTCGAGCCTGGAATCATTTTTTCGGTAAATTCTACTGAATCCTAGTTGCAAACCACCAACTGGACCCAACTAGCATGAATTTTCGACCCCAAGTCTTTCGTGGCACCTGTGGTACACTGGTCACGGGTTCCACGGAAAGGGCTCAAAATTAGCCAAAAACAGGTTTATTGGCTTATAACTCGCGATAGGAAACTCGGATCGTCGAAAACTCACTTCCATCGTGTAGAGCGTGTCCGAATTGACCTAGAAACATGTTCAAATTGCCGAAAAGTGTTTTTAATGGAACCCATATAATGGCACATGCCAGTTTTAGGGTCCCAAATACCGTAATTTTCAGTCGTCCTCAGGGCACGAGCCTGGAAACGTTTTTTCGCTAAATTCTATTACATCTCAGTTGCAAACCACCAACTGGACCCAACTAGCATGAATTTTCGACCCCAAGTCTTTCGTGGCACCTGTGGTACACTGGTCACGGGTTCCACGGAAAGGGCTCAAAATTAGCCAAAAACAGGCTTTATTGGCGTATAACTCGCGATAGAAAACTCGGATCGTCGAAAACTCACTTCCATCATGTAGAGCGTGTCCGAATTGACCTAGAAACAAGTTCAAATTGCCGAAAAGTTTTTTTAATGGAACCCATATAATGGCACATGCCAGTTTTAGGGTCCCAAATACCGTAATTTTCAGTCGTCCTCAGGGCACGAGCCTGGAAACGTTTTTTCGCTAAATTCTGTTACATCCCAGTTGCAAACCACCAACTGGACCCAACTAGCATGAATTTTCGACCCCAAGTCTTTCGTGGCACCTGTGGTACACTGGTCACGGGTTCCACGGAAAGGGCTCAAAATTAGTCAAAAACAGGCTTTATTGGCTTATAACTCGCGATAGAAAACTCGGATCGTTGAAAACTCACTTCCATCGTGTAGAGCGTGTCCGAATTGACCTAGAAACATGTTCAAATTGCCGAAAAGTTGTTTTAATGGAACCCATATAATGGCACATGCCAGTTTTAAGGTCCCAAATACCGTAATTTTCAGTGGTCAGCAGGGCTCGAGCCTGGAAACGTTTTTTCGCTAAATTCTACTGAATCCTAGTTGCAAACCACCAACTGGACCCAACTAGCATGAATTTTCGACCCCAAGTCTTTCGTGGCACCTGTGGTACACTGGTCACGGATTCCACGGAAAGGGCTCAAAATTAGCCAAAAACAGGCTTTATTGGCTTATAACTCGCGATAGAAAACTCGGATTGTCGAAAACTCACTTCCATCGTGTAGAGCGTGTCCGAATTGACCTAGAAACATGTTCAAATTGCCGAAAAGTTTTTTTAATGGAACCCATATAATGGCACATGCCAGTTTTAGGGTCCCAAATACCGTAATTTTCAGTGGTCAGCAGGGCTCGAGCCTGGAAACGTTTTTTCGCTAAATTCTATTACATCCCAGTTGCAAACCACCAACTGGACCCAACTAGCATGAATTTTCGACCCCAAGTCTTTCGTGGCACCTGTGGTACACTGGTCACGGGTTCCACGGAAAGGGCTCAAAATTAGCCAAAAACAGGCTTTATTGGCTTATAACTCGCGATAGAAAACTCGGATCGTCGAAAACTCACTTCCATCGTGTAGAGCGTGTCCGAATTGACCTAGAAACATGTTCAAATTGCCGAAAAGTGTTTTTAATGGAACCCATATAATGGCACATGCCAGTTTTAGGGTCCCAAATACCGTAATTTTCAGTCGTCCTCAGGGCACAAGCCTGGAAACGTTTTTTCGCTAAATTCTATTACATCTCAGTTGCAAACCACCAACTGGACCCAACTAGCATGAATTTTCGACCCCAAGTCTTTCGTGGCACCTGTGGTACACTGGTCACGGGTTCCACGGAAAGGGCTCAAAATTAGCCAAAAACAGGCTTTATTGGCTTATAACTCGCGATAGAAAACTCGGATCGTCGAAAACTCACTTCCATCATGTAGAGCGTGTCCGAATTGACCTAGAAACATGTTCAAATTGCCGAAAAGTTTTTTTAATGGAACCCATATAATGACACATGCCAGTTTTAGGGTCCCAAATACCGTAATTTTCAATCGTCCTCAGGGCACGAGCCTGGGAACGTTTTTTCGCTAAATTCTATTACATCCCAGTTGCAAACCACCAACTGGACCCAACTAGCATGAATTTTCGACCCCAAGTCTTTCGTGGCACCTGTGGTACACTGGTCACGGGTTCCACGGAAAGGGCTCAAAATTAGCCAAAAACAGGCTTTATTGGCTTATAACTCGCGATAGAAAACTCGGATCGTCGAAAACTCACTTCCATCGTGTAGAGCGTGTCCGAATTGACCTAGAAACATGTTTCAAATTGCCGAAAAGTTTTTTTAATGGAACCCATATAATGGCACATGCCAGTTTTAGGGTCCCAAATACCGTAATTTTCAGTGGTCAGCAGGGCTCGAGCCTGGAATCATTTTTTCGGTAATTTCTACTGAATCCTAGTTGCAAACCACCAACGTGACCCAACTAGCATGAATTTTCGACCCCAAGTCTTTCGTGGCACCTGTGGTACACTGGTCACGGGTTCCACGGAAAGGGCTCAAAATTAGCCAAAAACAGGCTTTATTGGCTTATAACTCGCGATAGAAAACTCGGATCGTCGAAAACTTACCTCCATCGTGTAGAGCGTGTCCGATTTGACCTAGAATCATGTTCAAATTGCCGAAAAGTTTTTTTAATGGAACCCATATAATGGCACATGCCAGTTTTAGGGTCCCAAATACCGTAATTTGCAGTGGTCAGCAGGGCTCGAGCCTGGAATCATTTTTTCGGTAAATTCTACTGAATCCTAGTTGCAAACCACCAACTGGACCCAACTAGCATGCGTTTTCGACCCCAAGTCTTTCGTGGCACCTGTGGTACACTGGTCACGGGTTCCACGGAAAGGGCTCAAAATTAGCCAAAAACAGGCTTTATTGGCTTATAACTCGCGATAGAAAACTCGGATCGTCGAAAGCTCACTTCCATCGTGTAGAGCGTGTCCGAATTGACCTAGAAACATGTTCAAATTGCCGAAAAGTTTTTTTAATGGAACCCATATAATGGCACATGCCAGTTTTAGGCTCCCAAATAACGTAATTTTCAGTGGTCAGCAGGGCTCGAGCCTGGAATCATTTTTTCGGTAAATTCTACTGAATCCTAGTTGCAAACCACCAGCTGGACCCAACTAGCATGAATTTTCGACCCCAAGTCTTTCGTGGCACCTGTGGTACACTGGTCACGGGTTCCACGGAAAGGGCTCAAAATTAGCCAAAAACAGGCTTTATTGGCTTATAACTCGCGATAGAAAACTCGGATCGTCGAAAGCTCACTTCCATCGTGTAGAGCGTGTCCGAATTGACCTAGAAACATGTTCAAATTGCCGAAAAGTGTTTTTAATGGAACCCATATAATGGCACATGCCAGTTTTAGGGTCCCAAATACCGTAATTTTCAGTCGTCCTCAGGGCACGAGCCTGGAAACGTTTTTTCGCTAAATTCTATTACATCTCAGTTGCAAACCACCAACTGGACCCAACTAGCATGAATTTTCGACCCCAAGTCTTTCGTGGCACCTGTGGTACACTGGTCACGGGTTCCACGGAAAGGGCTCAAAATTAGCCAAAAACAGGCTTTATTGGCGTATAACTCGCGATAGAAAACTCGGATCGTCGAAAACTCACTTCCATCATGTAGAGCGTGTCCGAATTGACCTAGAAACAAGTTCAAATTGCCGAAAAGTTTTTTTAATGGAACCCATATAATGGCACATGCCAGTTTTAGGGTCCCAAATACCGTAATTTTCAGTCGTCCTCAGGGCACGAGCCTGGAAACGTTTTTTCGCTAAATTCTGTTACATCCCAGTTGCAAACCACCAACTGGACCCAACTAGCATGAATTTTCGACCCCAAGTCTTTCGTGGCACCTGTGGTACACTGGTCACGGGTTCCACGGAAAGGGCTCCAAGTTAGTCAAAAACAGGTTTTATTGGCTTATAACTCGCGATAGAAAACTCGGATCGTCGAAAACTCACTTCCATCGTGTAGAGCGTGTCCGAATTGACCTAGAAACATGTTCAAATTGCCGAAAAGTTTTTTTAATGGAACCCATATAATGGCACATGCCAGTTTTAAGGTCCCAAATACCGTAATTTTCAGTGGTCAGCAGGGCACGAGCCTGGAAACGTTTTTTCGCTAAATTCTATTACATCCCAGTTGCAAACCACCAACTGGACCCAACTAGCATGAATTTTCGACCCCAAGTCTTTCGTGGCACCTGTGGTACACTGGTCACGGGTTCCACGGAAAGGGCTCAAAATTAGCCAAAAACAGGCTTTATTGGCTTATAACTCGCGATAGAAAACTCGGATCGTCGAAAACCCACTTCCATCGTGTAGAGCATGTCCGAATTGACCTAGAAACATGTTCAAATTGCCGAAATGTTTTTTTAATGGAACCCATATAATGGCACATGCCAGTTTTAGGGTCCCAAATACCGTAATTTTCAGTCGTCCTCAGGGCACGAGCCTGGAAACGTTTTTTCGCTAAATTCTATTACATCCCAGTTGCAAACCACCAACTGGACCCAACTAGCATGAATTTTCGACCCCAAGTCTTTCGTGGCACCTGTGGTACACTGGTCACGGGTTCCACGGAAAGGGCTCAAAATTAGCCAAAAACAGGTTTTATTGGCTTATAACTCGCGATAGAAAACTCGGATCGTCGAAAACTCACTTCCATCGTGTAGAGCGTGTCCGAATTGACCTAGAAACATGTTCAAATTGCCGAAAAGTTTTTTTAATGGAACCCATATAATGGCACATGCCAGTTTTAGGGTCCCAAATACCGTAATTTTAAGTCGTCCTCAGGGCACGAGCCTGGAAACGTTTTTTCGCTAAATTCTATTACATCCCAGTTGCAAACCACCAACTGGACCAAATAGCATGAATTTTCGACCCCAAGTCTTTCGTGGCACCTGTGGTACACTGGTCACGGGTTCCACGGAAAGGGCTCAAAATTAACCAAAAACAGGCTTTATTGGCTTATAACTCGCGATAGAAAACTCGGATCGTCGAAAGCTCACTTCCATCGTGTAGAGCGTGTCCGAATTGACCTAGAAACATGTTCAAATTGCCGAAAAGTTTTTTTAATGGAACCCATATAATGGCACATGCCAGTTTTAGGCTCCCAAATAACGTAATTTTCAGTGGTCAGCAGGGCTCGAGCCTGGAATCATTTTTTCGGTAAATTCTACTGAATCCTAGTTGCAAACCACCAGCTGGACCCAACTAGCATGAATTTTCGACCCCAAGTCTTTCGTGGCACCTGTGGTACACTGGTCACGGGTTCCACGGAAAGGGCTCAAAATTAGCCAAAAACAGGCTTTATTGGCTTATAACTCGCGATAGAAAACTCGGATCGTCGAAAGCTCACTTCCATCGTGTAGAGCGTGTCCGAATTGACCTAGAAACATGTTCAAATTGCCGAAAAGTGTTTTTAATGGAACCCATATAATGGCACATGCCAGTTTTAGGGTCCCAAATACCGTAATTTTCAGTCGTCCTCAGGGCACGAGCCTGGAAACGTTTTTTCGCTAAATTCTATTACATCTCAGTTGCAAACCACCAACTGGACCCAACTAGCATGAATTTTCGACCCCAAGTCTTTCGTGGCACCTGTGGTACACTGGTCACGGGTTCCACGGAAAGGGCTCAAAATTAGCCAAAAACAGGCTTTATTGGCGTATAACTCGCGATAGAAAACTCGGATCGTCGAAAACTCACTTCCATCATGTAGAGCGTGTCCGAATTGACCTAGAAACAAGTTCAAATTGCCGAAAAGTTTTTTTAATGGAACCCATATAATGGCACATGCCAGTTTTAGGGTCCCAAATACCGTAATTTTCAGTCGTCCTCAGGGCACGAGCCTGGAAACGTTTTTTCGCTAAATTCTGTTACATCCCAGTTGCAAACCACCAACTGGACCCAACTAGCATGAATTTTCGACCCCAAGTCTTTCGTGGCACCTGTGGTACACTGGTCACGGGTTCCACGGAAAGGGCTCCAAGTTAGTCAAAAACAGGTTTTATTGGCTTATAACTCGCGATAGAAAACTCGGATCGTCGAAAACTCACTTCCATCGTGTAGAGCGTGTCCGAATTGACCTAGAAACATGTTCAAATTGCCGAAAAGTTTTTTTAATGGAACCCATATAATGGCACATGCCAGTTTTAAGGTCCCAAATACCGTAATTTTCAGTGGTCAGCAGGGCACGAGCCTGGAAACGTTTTTTCGCTAAATTCTATTACATCCCAGTTGCAAACCACCAACTGGACCCAACTAGCATGAATTTTCGACCCCAAGTCTTTCGTGGCACCTGTGGTACACTGGTCACGGGTTCCACGGAAAGGGCTCAAAATTAGCCAAAAACAGGCTTTATTGGCTTATAACTCGCGATAGAAAACTCGGATCGTCGAAAACCCACTTCCATCGTGTAGAGCATGTCCGAATTGACCTAGAAACATGTTCAAATTGCCGAAATGTTTTTTTAATGGAACCCATATAATGGCACATGCCAGTTTTAGGGTCCCAAATACCGTAATTTTCAGTCGTCCTCAGGGCACGAGCCTGGAAACGTTTTTTCGCTAAATTCTATTACATCCCAGTTGCAAACCACCAACTGGACCCAACTAGCATGAATTTTCGACCCCAAGTCTTTCGTGGCACCTGTGGTACACTGGTCACGGGTTCCACGGAAAGGGCTCAAAATTAGCCAAAAACAGGTTTTATTGGCTTATAACTCGCGATAGAAAACTCGGATCGTCGAAAACTCACTTCCATCGTGTAGAGCGTGTCCGAATTGACCTAGAAACATGTTCAAATTGCCGAAAAGTTTTTTTAATGGAACCCATATAATGGCACATGCCAGTTTTAGGGTCCCAAATACCGTAATTTTAAGTCGTCCTCAGGGCACGAGCCTGGAAACGTTTTTTCGCTAAATTCTATTACATCCCAGTTGCAAACCACCAACTGGACCAAATAGCATGAATTTTCGACCCCAAGTCTTTCGTGGCACCTGTGGTACACTGGTCACGGGTTCCACGGAAAGGGCTCAAAATTAACCAAAAACAGGCTTTATTGGCTTATAACTCGCGATAGAAAACTCGGATCGTCGAAAACCCACTTCCATCGTGTAGAGCATGTCCGAATTGACCTAGAAACATGTTCAAATTGCCGAAAAGTTTTTTTAATGGAACCCATATAATGGCACATGCCAGTTTTAGGGTCCCAAATACCGTAATTTTCAGTCGTCCTCAGGGCACGAGCCTGGAAACGTTTTTTCGCTAAATTCTATTACATCCCAGTTGCAAACCACCAACTGGACCCAACTAGCATGAATTTTCGACCCCAAGTCTTTCGTGGCACCTGTGGTACACTGGTCACGGGTTCCACGGAAAGGGCTCAAAATTAGCCAAAAACAGGTTTTATTGGCTTATAACTCGCGATAGAAAACTCGGATCGTCGAAAACTCACTTCCATCGTGTAGAGCGTGTCCGAATTGACCTAGAAACATGTTCAAATTGCCGAAAAGTTTTTTTAATGGAACCCATATAATGGCACATGCCAGTTTTAGGGTCCCAAATACCGTAATTTTAAGTCGTCCTCAGGGCACGAGCCTGGAAACGTTTTTTCGCTAAATTCTATTACATCCCAGTTGCAAACCACCAACTGGACCAAATAGCATGAATTTTCGACCCCAAGTCTTTCGTGGCACCTGTGGTACACTGGTCACGGGTTCCACGGAAAGGGCTCAAAATTAACCAAAAACAGGCTTTATTGGCTTATAACTCGCGATAGAAAATTCGGATCGTCGAAAACTCACTTCCATCGTGTAGAGCGTGTCCGAATTGACCTAGAAACATGTTCAAATTGCCGAAAAGTTTTTTTAATGGAACCCATATAATGGCACATGCCAGTTTTAGGGTCCCAAATACCGTAATTTTCAGTGGTCAGCAGGGCTCGAGCCTGGAAACGTTTTTTCGCTAAATTCTATTACATCCCAGTTGCAAACCACCAACTGGACCCAACTAGCATGAATTTTCGACCCCAAGTCTTTCGTGGCACCTGTGGTACACTGGTCACGGGTTCCACGGAAAGGGCTCAAAATTAGCCAAAAACAGGCTTTATTGGCTTATAACTCGCGATAGAAAACTCGGATCGTCGAAAACTCACTTCCATCGTGTAGAGCGTGTTCGAATTGACCTAGAAACATGTTCAAATTGCCGAAAAGTTTTTTTAATGGAACCCATATAATGGCACATGCCAGTTTTAGGGTCCCAAATACCGTAATTTTCAGTCGTCCTCAGGGCACGAGCCTGGAAACGTTTTTTCGCTAAATTCTATTACATCCCAGTTGCAAACCACCAACTGGACCCAACTAGCATGAATTTTCGACCCCAAGTCTTTCGTGGCACCTGTGGTACACTGGTCACGGGTTCCACGGAAAGGGCTCAAAATTAGCCAAAAAACAGGCTTTATTGGCTTATAACTCGCGATAGAAAACTCGGATCGTCGAAAACTCACTTCCATCGTGTAGAGCGTGTCCGAATTGACCTAGAAACATGTTTCAAATTGCCGAAAAGTTTTTTTAATGGAACCCATATAATGGCACATGCCAGTTTTAGGGTCCCAAATACCGTAATTTTCAGTGGTCAGCAGGGCTCGAGCCTGGAATCATTTTTTCGGTAATTTCTACTGAATCCTAGTTGCAAACCACCAACGTGACCCAACTAGCATGAATTTTCGACCCCAAGTCTTTCGTGGCACCTGTGGTACACTGGTCACGGGTTCCACGGAAAGGGCTCAAAATTAGCCAAAAACAGGCTTTATTGGCTTATAACTCGCGATAGAAAACTCGGATCGTCAAAAACTCACTTCCATCGTGTACAGCGTGTCCGAATTGACCTAGAAACATGTTCAAATTGCCGAAAAGTTTTTTTAATGGAACCCATATAATGGCACATGCCAGTTTTAGGGTCCCAAATACCGTAATTTTCAGTCGTCCTCAGGGCACGAGCCTGGAAACGTTTTTTCGCTAAATTCTATTACATCCCAGTTGCAAACCACCAACTGGACCCAACTAGCATGAATTTTCGACCCCAAGTCTTTCGTGGCACCTGTGGTACACTGGTCACGGGTTCCACGGAAAGGGCTCAAAATTAGCCAAAAACAGGCTTTATTGGCTTATAACTCGCGATAGAAAACTCGGATCGTCGAAAACCCACTTCCATCGTGTAGAGCGTGTCCGAATTGACCTAGAAACATGTTCAAATTGCCGAAAAGTTTTTTTAAAGGAACCCATATAATGGCACATGCCAGTTTTAGGGTCCCAAATACCGTAATTTTCAGTGGTCAGCAGGGCTCGAGCCTGGAATCATTTTTTCGGTAATTTCTACTGAATCCTAGTTGCAAACCACCAACGTGACCCAACTAGCATGAATTTTCGACCCCAAGTCTTTCGTGGCACCTGTGGTACACTGGTCACGGGTTCCACGGAAAGGGCTCAAAATTAGCCAAAAACAGGTTTATTGGCTTATAACTCGCGATAGAAAACTCGGATCGTCAAAAACTCACTTCCATCGTGTACAGCGTGTCCGCATTGACCTAGAAACATGTTCAAATTGCCGAAAAGTTTTTTTAATGGAACCCATATAATGGCACATGCCAGTTTTAGGGTCCCAAATACCGTAATTTTCAGTGGTCAGCAGGGCTCGAGCCTGGAATCATTTTTTCGGTAATTTCTACTGAATCCTAGTTGCAAACCACCAACGTGACCCAACTAGCATGAATTTTCGACCCCAAGTCTTTCGTGGCACCTGTGGTACACTGGTCACGGGTTCCACGGAAAGGGCTCAAAATTAGCCAAAAACAGGCTTTATTGGCTTATAACTCGCGATAGAAAACTCGGATCGTCAAAAACTCACTTCCATCGTGTACAGCGTGTCCGAATTGACCTAGAAACATGTTCAAATTGCCGAAAAGTTTTTTTAATGGAACCCATATAATGGCACATGCCAGTTTTAGGGTCCCAAATACCGTAATTTTCAGTCGTCCTCAGGGCACGAGCCTGGAAACGTTTTTTCGCTAAATTCTATTACATCCCAGTTGCAAACCACCAACTGGACCCAACTAGCATGAATTTTCGACCCCAAGTCTTTCGTGGCACCTGTGGTACACTGGTCACGGGTTCCACGGAAAGGGCTCAAAATTAGCCAAAAACAGGCTTTATTGGCTTATAACTCGCGATAGAAAACTCGGATCGTCGAAAACCCACTTCCATCGTGTAGAGCGTGTCCGAATTGACCTAGAAACATGTTCAAATTGCCGAAAAGTTTTTTTAATGGAACCCATATAATGGCACATGCCAGTTTTAGGGTCCCAAATACCGTAATTTTCAGTGGTCAGCAGGGCTCGAGCCTGGAATCATTTTTTCGGTAATTTCTACTGAATCCTAGTTGCAAACCACCAACGTGACCCAACTAGCATGAATTTTCGACCCCAAGTCTTTCGTGGCACCTGTGGTACACTGGTCACGGGTTCCACGGAAAGGGCTCAAAATTAGCCAAAAACAGGCTTTATTGGCTTATAACTCGCGATAGAAAACTCGGATCGTCAAAAACTCACTTCCATCGTGTACAGCGTGTCCGCATTGACCTAGAAACATGTTCAAATTGCCGAAAAGTTTTTTTAATGGAACCCATATAATGGCACATGCCAGTTTTAGGGTCCCAAATACCGTAATTTTCAGTCGTCCTCAGGGCACGAGCCTGGAAACGTTTTTTTGCTAAATTCTATTACATCCCAGTTGCAAACCACCAACTGGACCCAACTAGCATGAATTTTCGACCCCAAGTCTTTCGTGGCACCTGTGGTACACTGGTCACGGGTTCCACGGAAAGGGCTCAAAATTAGCCAAAAACAGGCTTTATTGGCTTATAACTCGCGATAGAAAACTCGGATCGTCGAAAGCTCACTTCCATCGTGTAGAGCGTGTCCGAATTGACCTAGAAACATGTTCAAATTGCCGAAAAGTTTTTTTAATGGAACCCATATAATGGCACATGCCAGTTTTAGGGTCCCAAATACCGTAATTTTCAGTGGTCAGAGGGGCTCGAGCCTGGAAACGTTTTTTCGCTAAATTCTATTACATCCCAGTTGCAAACCACCAACTGGACCCAACTAGCATGAATTTTCGACCCCAAGTCTTTCGTGGCACCTGTGGTACACTGGTCACGGGTTCCACGGAAAGGGCTCAAAATTAGCCAAAAACAGGCTTTATTGGCTTATAACTCGCGATAGAAAACTCGGATCGTCGAAAACCCACTTCCATCGTGTAGAGCGTGTCCGAATTGACCTAGAAACATGTTCAAATTGCCGAAAAGTTTTTTTAATGGAACCCATATAATGGCACATGCCAGTTTTAGGGTCCCAAATACCGTAATTTTCAGTGGTCAGCAGGGCTCGAGCCTGGAATCATTTTTTCGGTAATTTCTACTGAATCCTAGTTGCAAACCACCAACGTGACCCAACTAGCATGAATTTTCGACCCCAAGTCTTTCGTGGCACCTGTGGTACACTGGTCACGGGTTCCACGGAAAGGGCTCAAAATTAGCCAAAAACAGGCTTTATTGGCTTATAACTCGCGATAGAAAACTCGGATCGTCAAAAACTCACTTCCATCGTGTACAGCGTGTCCGAATTGACCTAGAAACATGTTCAAATTGCCGAAAAGTTTTTTTAATGGAACCCATATAATGGCACATGCCAGTTTTAGGGTCCCAAATACCGTAATTTTCAGTCGTCCTCAGGGCACGAGCCTGGAAACGTTTTTTTGCTAAATTCTATTACATCCCAGTTGCAAACCACCAACTGGACCCAACTAGCATGAATTTTCGACCCCAAGTCTTTCGTGGCACCTGTGGTACACTGGTCACGGGTTCCACGGAAAGGGCTCAAAATTAGCCAAAAACAGGCTTTATTGGCTTATAACTCGCGATAGAAAACTCGGATCGTCGAAAACCCACTTCCATCGTGTAGAGCGTGTCCGAATTGACCTAGAAACATGTTCAAATTGCCGAAAAGTTTTTTTAATGGAACCCATATAATGGCACATGCCAGTTTTAGGGTCCCAAATACCGTAATTTTCAGTGGTCAGAGGGGCTCGAGCCTGGAAACGTTTTTTCGCTAAATTCTATTACATCCCAGTTGCAAACCACCAACTGGACCCAACTAGCACGAATTTTCGACCCCAAGTCTTTCGTGGCACCTGTGGTACACTGGTCACGGGTTCCACGGAAAGGGCTCAAAATTAGCCAAAAACAGGCTTTATTGGCTTATAACTCGCGATAGAAAACTCGGATCGTCGAAAACTTACCTCCATCGTGTAGAGCGTGTCCGATTTGACCTAGAAACATGTTCAAATTGCCGAAAAGTTTTTTTAATGGAACCCATATAATGGCACATGCCAGTTTTAGGGTCCCAAATACCGTAATTTTCAGTGGTCAGCAGGGCTCGAGCCTGGAATCATTTTTTCGGTAAATTCTACTGAATCCTAGTTGCAAACCACCAACTGGACCCAACTAGCATGCATTTTCGACCCCAAGTCTTTCGTGGCACCTGTGGTACACTGGTCACGGGTTCCACGGAAAGGGCTCAAAATTAGCCAAAAACAGGCTTTATTGGCTTATAACTCGCGATAGAAAACTCGGATCGTCGAAAGCTCACTTCCATCGTGTAGAGCGTGTCCGAATTGACCTAGAAACATGTTCAAATTGCCGAAAAGTTTTTTTAATGGAACCCTTATAATGGCACATGCCAGTTTTAGGGTCCCAAATACCGTAATTTTCAGTGGTCAGAGGGGCTCGAGCCTGGAAACGTTTTTTCGCTAAATTCTATTACATCCCAGTTGCAAACCACCAACTGGACCCAACTAGCATGAATTTTCGACCCCAAGTCTTTCGTGGCACCTGTGGTACACTGGTCACGGGTTCCACGGAAAGGGCTCAAAATTAGCCAAAAACAGGCTTTATTGGCTTATAACTCGCGATAGAAAACTCGGATCGTCGAAAACTTACCTCCATCGTGTAGAGCGTGTCCGATTTGACCTAGAAACATGTTCAAATTGCCGAAAAGTTTTTTTAATGGAACCCATATAATGGCACATGCCAGTTTTAGGGTCCCAAATACCGTAATTTTCAGTGGTCAGCAGGGCTCGAGCCTGGAATCATTTTTTCGGTAAATTCTACTGAATCCTAGTTGCAAACCACCAACTGGACCCAACTAGCATGCATTTTCGACCCCAAGTCTTTCGTGGCACCTGTGGTACACTGGTCACGGGTTCCACGGAAAGGGCTCAAAATTAGCCAAAAACAGGCTTTATTGGCTTATAACTCGCGATAGAAAACTCGGATCGTCGAAAGCTCACTTCCATCGTGTAGAGCGTGTCCGAATTGACCTAGAAACATGTTCAAATTGCCGAAAAGTTTTTTTAATGGAACCCTTATAATGGCACATGCCAGTTTTAGGGTCCCAAATACCGTAATTTTCAGTGGTCAGAGGGGCTCGAGCCTGGAAACGTTTTTTCGCTAAATTCTATTACATCCCAGTTGCAAACCACCAACTGGACCCAACTAGCATGAATTTTCGACCCCAAGTCTTTCGTGGCACCTGTGGTACACTGGTCACGGGTTCCACGGAAAGGGCTCAAAATTAGCCAAAAACAGGCTTTATTGGCTTATAACTCGCGATAGAAAACTCGGATCGTCGAAAACTTACCTCCATCGTGTAGAGCGTGTCCGATTTGACCTAGAAACATGTTCAAATTGCCGAAAAGTTTTTTTAAAGGAACCCATATAATGGCACATGCCAGTTTTAGGGTCCCAAATACCGTAATTTTCAGTGGTCAGCAGGGCTCGAGCCTGGAATCATTTTTTCGGTAAATTCTACTGAATCCTAGTTGCAAACCACCAACTGGACCCAACTAGCATGCATTTTCGACCCCAAGTCTTTCGTGGCACCTGTGGTACACTGGTCACGGGTTCCACGGAAAGGGCTCAAAATTAGCCAAAAACAGGCTTTATTGGCTTATAACTCGCGATAGAAAACTCGGATCGTCGAAAGCTCACTTCCATCGTGTAGAGCGTGTCCGAATTGACCTATAAACATGTTCAAATTGCCGAAAAGTTTTTTTAATGGAACCCTTATAATGGCACATGCCAGTTTTAGGCTCCCAAATAACGTAATTTTCAGTGGTCAGCAGGGCTCGAGCCTGGAATCATTTTTTCGCTAAATTCTATTACATCCCAGTTGCAAACCACCAACTGGACCCAACTAGCATGAATTTTCGACCCCAAGTCTTTCGTGGCACCTGTGGTACACTGGTCACGGGTTCCACGGAAAGGGCTCAAAATTAGCCAAAAACAGGCTTTATTGGCTTATAACTCGCGATAGAAAACTCGGATCGTCGAAAACTCACTTCCATCGTGTAGAGCGTGTCCGAATTGACCTAGAAACATGTTCAAATTGCCGAAAAGTTTTTTTAATGGAACCCATATAATGGCACATGCCAGTTTTAGGGTCCCAAATACCGTAATTTTCAGTGGTCAGCAGGGCTCGAGCCTGGAATCATTTTTTCGGTAAATTCTACTGAATCCTAGTTGCAAACCACCAACTGGACCCAACTAGCATGAATTTTCGACCCCAAGTCTTTCGTGGCACCTGTGGTACACTGGTCACGGGTTCCACGGAAAGGGCTCAAAATTAGCCAAAAACAGGCTTTATTGACTTATAACTCGCGATAGAAAACTCGGATCGTCGAAAACTCACTTCCATCGTGTAGAGCGTGTCCGAATTGACCTAGAAACATGTTCAAATTGCCGAAAAGTTTTTTTAATGGAACCCATATAATGGCACATGCCAGTTTTAGGGTCCCAAATACCGTAATTTTCAGTGGTCAGCAGGGCTCGAGCCTGGAAACGTTTTTTCGCTAAATTCTATTACATCCCAGTTGCAAACCACCAACTGGACCCAACTAGCATGAATTTTCGACCCCAAGTCTTTCGTGGCACCTGTGGTACACTGGTCACGGGTTCCACGGAAAGGGCTCAAAATTAGCCAAAAACAGGCTTTATTGGCTTATAACTCGCGATAGAAAACTCGGATCGTCGAAAACTCACTTCCATCGTGTAGAGCGTGTCCGAATTGACCTAGAAACATGTTCAAATTGCCGAAAAGTTTTTTTAATGGAACTAGGGGTCGGGAGGCCGGGACAAAATCCGGGACGGGACGGGACGGGACGGGACGGGACGACCCTTTTGTCCCGTCCCGTCCCGTCCCGGCCCCCATTTCATTTTGTCCCGTCCCGTCCCGTCCCGTCTACATCGAAAGTTGTCCCGTCCCGGTTTGTCCCGGATTTGCCTCCGGGACAACAAATTTTGTCCCGGGACAAAATCTCCAGGTTTCCCGGGACAGTTAACTCTAGACATCAAAACTAACATTCATTTTTCATAAGTTTATTGTCATTTACATAATAAAACGCAACTGCCAACCAACCCTGGTTTCGCAAAAAAAATATTTTATTCGCTCGCTCGTTTTATTCGTTCGTTCGCTCGTTGAAATAAATACAGATTTTACAGTACATTTGTACCATCAACACAACATTCAAAATATGCAGGTTCACATTAAAATGAGATTTTCAGAAGTATACAGTGAAACTTGTCCCTTCTGAACGGACATGAGGACAACACAAAATTATAATAACAAACAATGCTATTGGTGACGAGATGAGAAAATGGAAGAGTGTAATGTTCAAATGAATCTGTAACAGACAATAAAAAACATACAAAGTAATTCATATTAGTAACAGGCAACAAACAATACATCTATCGTTGATCTTGATACACATCATCTGTAAATGGGTGTGCGAAAAAAAGTAACTGGTAGGTAAGCAATTGGCTGACAATGACATGTTTATAGCTAATCATTTTATGAAACAAATAGTCATTCTTAAAAACATACACATATCAGTCTTTTCACCTGTGCAACAAATACATGTGAATGACAACAAAATAACAAGTTATTATTATTAGAATTCAGATAAATTCACTTAAATAAATGTTCAACACTCAACAGTCAATTCAAATGCAATGCATACATAATTTATTTTGTGTGGGCAGAACGGTAATTCATGTGTTTCACTATGACAACTGTTATGTTAATCGTCGTCTGACGAAGAATCTTCGGATTCGGACGCCTCTACTTCGAGAAGGTACCATGGAGAGGTAGAGACGATGTTGTTAAGAGCGAAGTTGGTATCTTCTTCGTTTTCTTCGTCATATGGTTCAGCGTCAACAGCAGCTTCCGCATTTTCAGCCACAGTCCCACCCATGATGCTCTCGTACTTGAGGTGCTTCATTTTTGCTTCGGTCAACACCTTGTACCTGAAAATCTGAACTTATACAAATAAACCGTTCGGAATTTTTCTTTTGCAAATATTAAACTAGATAAAAGGATTCCTCAATCTAAAATATGTAGTACTCAACACACATATAATAAACTGTTATCGATTTTCTGTTGTTCAGTCACACTAACGTGCTGTGCAACTGCTTCAAATTGGATGCCAGAAATATGCTCATTTCAAAATTATTGGGTGACATCCGTGTTCTGCTTGGAGACATGAGCATTCCACATTTCGAAAAGCAGCGTTCGCTTTCAACACTTGAACAGGGTATCGATAAGCAAACTTGTGCCAAGATCGTGATGTGTTGGTACGGGTTTTTTAAGCCCAGGGCCGACTTGGACTCCCAATATTCCAGTGGGTTGATGCCTGGTTTCCGAGCCGTGGAGCGGAAAGCCGTGATTTCCTATACGAAATATGCTGAATTAACCTTTGGTTTTATTATTTAATAAAAATTATTTCCTTTTAAACGATCAATTTAGGAGGAAACCAATAGCCAGTGTTACCGATTGTTCATTTTTGAGATGTATGTATGTACGTTCTTAGTGACATGACAATCATGTGTCTGCTGTTGAGATGCTCAACCTGTATGATGCTTTCTTTAACTCGATCTTTCGGCGCACATGGTGTTACAAGTTCCTCTTCATCGCTCGAGTGTCTTGATGGAGACATTATCAGGCTGTCATCCATCAACGAAGACTTTTTTGCTTTGGTGGTGTGACAGGCAGACGTCTCTTTTCACATTCTTCTGTACCATGTAATAAGTACGTATAATTAAGTAATCTTCGCTCGCTTTTTCCATCTAGGTAACTGTTTATTTTTATTTAAACATTTCTTTTTGTCCCGGGACAAACTCATATTTTGTCCCGGGACAAAGATTTCTTGTCCCGTTTTGTCCCGCTTTGTCCCGGGACAAACTGTTGTCCCGTCCCGTCCCGTCCGCTTATTTACAGAAACTATAAAGTGCTGGTTCGCCCGCGCACTTATATAGCGTGTGTGTGCACACCCTACCATCAGCCAGCGTGACATAGTGGTTTAGCGCGTCACTTTTTTGAACGATGGGGTGCGGGTTCGAATCTCACTGAATTATTTTTCGCTCATTTTGATCATACACTGTTCCTATGAAGTTCTACTGTTCGTTAACCCCCGATAACCTATCGTAAGGCTTGCTTGTCCGAGCGATAGCGAGGACAAGCGCGTTAGCTACTAATTTCCATTAGCCCCCCTCTAGGAGCCATATTCCGACACGTAAAAAAGTAACGAACCTTCATGAAAAACTTAAAACTCCTATTGAATTATGTTCTCTATATCCTGAACTTTATGTAGAAAGAAAAAAATTTAAATTGAATGGATTTTCCACAAATGGGAAACAAAACAAAAACTTTATAGTTTCTGGAAATATGCGTCCCGTCCCGACCCTCATTTCATTTTGTCCCGTCCCGTCCCGTCCCCTCCACTCTGAATATTTCTTGTCCCGTCCCGTCCCGTCCCGCCCAAACCTTGTCCCGTGCCGACCCCTAAATGGAACCCATATAATGGCACATGCCAGTTTTAGGGTCCCAAATACCGTAATTTTCAGTCGTCCTCAGGGCACGAGCCTGGAAACGTTTTTTCGCTAAATTCTATTACATCCCAGTTGCAAACCACCAACTGGACCCAACTAGCATGAATTTTCGACCCCAAGTCTTTCGTGGCACCTGTGGTACACTGGTCACGGGTTCCACGGAAAGGGCTCAAAATTAGCCAAAAACAGGCTTTATTGGCTTATAACTCGCGATAGAAAACTCGGATCGTCGAAAACTCACTTCCATCGTGTAGAGCGTGTCCGAATTGACCTAGGAACATGTTCAAATTGCCGAAAAGTTTTTTTAATGGAACCCATATAATGGCACATGCCAGTTTTAGGGTCCCAAATACCGTAATTTTCAGTCGTCCTCAGGGCACGAGCCTGGAAACGTTTTTTCGCTAAATTCTATTACATCCCAGTTGCAAACCACCAACTGGACCCAACTAGCATGAATTTTCGACCCCAAGTCTTTCGTGGCACCTGTGGTACACTGGTCACGGGTTCCACGGAAAGGGCTCAAAATTAGCCAAAAACAGGCTTTATTGGCTTATAACTCGCGATAGAAAACTCGGATCGTCGAAAACTCACTTCCATCGTGTAGAGCGTGTCCGAATTGACCTAGAAACATGTTCAAATTGCCGAAAAGTGTTTTTAATGGAACCCATATAATGGCACATGCCAGTTTCAGGGTCCCAAATACCGTAATTTTCAGTCGTCCTCAGGGCACGAGCCTGGAAACGTTTTTTCGCTAAATTCTATTACATCTCAGTTGCAAACCACCAACTGGACCCAACTAGCATGAATTTTCGACCCCAAGTCTTTCGTGGCACCTGTGGTACACTGGTCACGGGTTCCACGGAAAGGGCTCAAAATTAGCCAAAAACAGGCTTTATTGGCTTATAACTCGCGATAGAAAACTCGGATCGTCGAAAACTCAATTCCATCGTGTAGAGCGTGTCCGAATTGACCTAGAAACATGTTCAAATTGCCGAAAAGTGTTTTTAATGGAACCCATATAATGGCACATGCCAGTTTCAGGGTCCCAAATACCGTAATTTTCAGTCGTCCTCAGGGCACGAGCCTGGAAACGTTTTTTTCGCTAAATTCTATTACATCCCAGTTGCAAACCACCAACTGGACCCAACTAGCATGAATTTTCGACCCCAAGTCTTTCGTGGCACCTGTGGTACACTGGTCACGGGTTCCACGGAAAGGGCTCAAAATTAGCCAAAAACAGGCTTTATTGGCTTATAACTCGCGATAGAAAACTCGGATCGTCGAAAACTCACTTCCGTCGTGTAGAGCGTGTCCGAATTGACCTAGAAACATGTTCAAATTGCCGAAAAGTGTTTTTAATGGAACCCATATAATGGCACATGCCAGTTTCAGGGTCCCAAATACCGTAATTTTCAGTCGTCCTCAGGGCACGAGCCTGGAAACGTTTTTTCGCTAAATTCTATTACATCTCAGTTGCAAACCACCAACTGGACCCAACTAGCATGAATTTTCGACCCCAAGTCTTTCGTGGCACCTGTGGTACACTGGTCACGGGTTCCACGGAAAGGGCTCAAAATTAGCCAAAAACAGGCTTTATTGGCTTATAACTCGCGATAGAAAACTCGGATCGTCGAAAACTCAATTCCATCGTGTAGAGCGTGTCCGAATTGACCTAGAAACATGTTCAAATTGCCGAAAAGTTTTTTTAATGGAACCCATATAATGGCACATGCCAGTTTTAGGGTCCCAAATACCGTAATTTTCAGTCGTCCTCAGGGCACGAGCCTGGAAACGTTTTTTTCGCTAAATTCTATTACATCCCAGTTGCAAACCACCAACTGGACCCAACTAGCATGAATTTTCGACCCCAAGTCTTTCGTGGCACCTGTGGTACACTGGTCACGGGTTCCACGGAAAGGGCTCAAAATTAGCCAAAAACAGGCTTTATTGGCTTATAACTCGCGATAGAAAACTCGGATCGTCGAAAACTCACTTCCGTCGTGTAGAGCGTGTCCGAATTGACCTAGAAACATGTTCAAATTGCCGAAAAGTGTTTTTAATGGAACCCATATAATGGCACATGCCAGTTTTAGGGTCCCAAATACCGTAATTTTCAGTCGTCCTCAGGGCACGAGCCTGGAAACGTTTTTTCGCTAAATTCTATTACATCTCAGTTGCAAACCACCAACTGGACCCAACTAGCATGAATTTTCGACCCCAAGTCTTTCGTGGCACCTGTGGTACACTGGTCACGGTTTCCACGGAAAGGGCTCAAAATTAGCCAAAAACAGGCTTTATTGGCTTATAACTCGCGATAGAAAACTCGGATCGTCGAAAACTCACTTCCATCATGTAGAGCGTGTCCGAATTGACCTAGAAACATGTTCAAATTGCCGAAAAGTTTTTTTAATGGAACCCATATAATGACACATGCCAGTTTTAGGGTCCCAAATACCGTAATTTTCAATCGTCCTCAGGGCACGAGCCTGGAAACGTTTTTTCGCTAAATTCCATTACATCCCAGTTGCAAACCACCAACTGGACCCAAATAGCATGAATTTTCGACCCCAAGTCTTTCGTGGCACCTGTGGTACACTGGTCACGGGTTCCACGGAAAGGGCTCAAAATTGGCCAAAAACAGGCTTTATTGGCTTATAACTCGCGATAGAAAACTCGGATCGTCGAAAACTCACTTCCATCGTGTAGAGCGTGTCCGAATTGACCTAGAAACATGTTCAAATTGCCGAAAAGTTTTTTTAATGGAACCCATATAATGGCACATGCCAGTTTTAGGGTCCCAAATACCGTAATTTTCAGTGGTCAGCAGGGCTCGAGCCTGGAATCATTTTTTCGGTAAATTCTACTGAATCCTAGTTGCAAACCACCAACTGGACCCAACTAGCATGAATTTTCGACCCCAAGTCTTTCGTGGCACCTGTGGTACACTGGTCACGGGTTCCACGGAAAGGGCTCAAAATTAGCCAAAAACAGGCTTTATTGACTTATAACTCGCGATAGAAAACTCGGATCGTCGAAAACTCACTTCCATCGTGTAGAGCGTGTCCGAATTGACCTAGAAACATGTTCAAATTGCCGAAAAGTTTTTTTAATGGAACCCATATAATGGCACATGCCAGTTTTAGGGTACCAAATACCGTAATTTTCAGTGGTCAGCAGGGCTCGAGCCTGGAAACGTTTTTTCGCTAAATTCTATTACATCCCAGTTGCAAACCACCAACTGGACCCAACTAGCCTGAATTTTCGACCCCAAGTCTTTCGTGGCACCTGTGGTACACTGGTCACGGGTTCCACGGAAAGGGCTCAAAATTAGCCAAAAACAGGCTTTATTGGCTTATAACTCGCGATAGAAAACTCGGATCGTCGAAAACTCACTTCCATCGTGTAGAGCGTGTCCGAATTGACCTAGAAACATGTTCAAATTGCCGAAAAGTTTTTTTAATGGAACCCATATAATGGCACATGCCAGTTTTAGGGTCCCAAATACCGTAATTTTCAGTCGTCCTCAGGGCACGAGCCTGGAAACGTTTTTTCGCTAAATTCTATTACATCCCAGTTGCAAGCCACCAACTGGACCCAACTAGCATGAATTTTCGACCCCAAGTCTTTCGTGGCACCTGTGGTACACTGGTCACGGGTTCCACGGAAAGGGCTCAAAATTAGCCAAAAACAGGCTTTATTGGCTTATAACTCGCGATAGAAAACTCGGATCGTCGAAAACTCACTTCCATCGTGTAGAGCGTGTCCGAATTGACCTAGAAACATGTTCAAATTGCCGAAAAGTGTTTTTAATGGAACCCATATAATGGCACATGCCAGTTTTAGGGTCCCAAATACCGTAATTTTCAGTCGTCCTCAGGGCACGAGCCTGGAAATGTTTTTTCGCTAAATTCTATTACATCCCAGTTGCAAACCACCAACTGGACCCAACTAGCATGAATTTTCGACCCCAAGTCTTTCGTGGCACCTGTGGTACACTGGTCACGGGTTCCACGGAAAGGGCTCAAAATTAGCCAAAAACAGGCTTTATTGGCTTATAACTCGCGATAGAAAACTCGGATCGTCGAAAACTCACTTCCATCGTGTAGAGCGTGTCCGAATTGACCTAGAAACATGTTCAAATTGCCGAAAAGTGTTTTTAATGGAACCCATATAATGGCACATGCCAGTTTTAGGGTCCCAAATACCGTAATTTTCAGTCGTCCTCAGGGCACGAGCCTGGAAACGTTTTTTCGCTAAATTCTATTACATCTCAGTTGCAAACCACCAACTGGACCCAACTAGCATGAATTTTCGACCCCAAGTCTTTCGTGGCACCTGTGGTACACTGGTCACGGGTTCCACGGAAAGGGCTCAAAATTAGCCAAAAACAGGCTTTATTGGCTTATAACTCGCGATAGAAAACTCGGATCGTCGAAAACTCAATTCCATCGTGTAGAGCGTGTCCGAATTGACCTAGAAACATGTTCAAATTGCCGAAAAGTTTTTTTAATGGAACCCATATAATGGCACATGCCAGTTTTAGGGTCCCAAATACCGTAATTTTCAGTCGTCCTCAGGGCACGAGCCTGGAAACGTTTTTTCGCTAAATTCTATTACATCCCAGTTGCAAACCACCAACTGGACCCAACTAGCATGAATTTTCGACCCCAAGTCTTTCGTGGCACCTGTGGTACACTGGTCACGGGTTCCACGGAAAGGGCTCAAAATTAGCCAAAAACAGGCTTTATTGGCTTATAACTCGCGATAGAAAACTCGGATCGTCGAAAACTCACTTCCATCGTGTAGAGCGTGTCCGAATTGACCTAGACACATGTTCAAATTGCCGAAAAGTGTTTTTAATGGAACCCATATAATGGCACATGCCAGTTTTAGGGTCCCAAATACCGTAATTTTCAGTCGTCCTCAGGGCACGAGCCTGGAAACGTTTATTCGCTAAATTCTATTACATCTCAGTTGCAAACCACCAACTGGACCCAACTAGCATGAATTTTCGACCCCAAGTCTTTCGTGGCACCTGTGGTACACTGGTCACGGGTTCCACGGAAAGGGCTCAAAATTAGCCAAAAACAGGCTTTATTGGCTTATAACTCGCGATAGAAAACTCGGATCGTCGAAAACTCACTTCCATCGTGTAGAGCGTGTCCGAATTGACCTAGAAACATGTTCAAATTGCCGAAAAGTTTTTTTAATGGAACCCATATAATGACACATGCCAGTTTTAGGGTCCCAAATACCGTAATTTTCAATCGTCCTCAGGGCACGAGCCTGGAAACGTTTTTTCGCTAAATTCTATTACATCCCAGTTGCAAACCACCAACTGGACCCAAATAGCATGAATTTTCGACCCCAAGTCTTTCGTGGCACCTGTGGTACACTGGTCACGGGTTCCACGGAAAGGGCTCAAAATTAGCCAAAACAGGCTTTATTGGCTTATAACTCGCGATAGAAAACTCGGATCGTCGAAAACTCACTTCCATCGTGTAGAGCGTGTCCGAATTGACCTAGAAACATGTTCAAATTGCCGAAAAGTTTTTTTTAATGGAACCCATATAATGGCACATGCCAGTTTTAGGGTCCCAAATACCGTAATTTTCAGTGGTCAGCAGGGCTCGAGCCTGGAATCATTTTTTCGGTAAATTCTACTGAATCCTAGTTGCAAACCACCAACTGGACCCAACTAGCATGAATTTTCGACCCCAAGTCTTTCGTGGCACCTGTGGTACACTGGTCACGGGTTCCACGGAAAGGGCTCAAAATTAGCCAAAAAAACAGGCTTTATTGGCTTATAACTCGCGATAGAAAACTCGGATCGTCGAAAACTCACTCCCATCGTGTAGAGCGTGTCCGAATTGACCTAGAAACATGTTCAAATTGCCGAAAAGTTTTTTTAATGGAACCCATATAATGGCACATGCCAGTTTTAGGGTCCCAAATATAGCTTGATCGTAAACGGACCAGCGGGACATTGATGAACTAACACTACTACGTTTAAATTTATTTTTTTAAACAACACGGCTCTAAAAAAATTCATATTTTAATAAATTTTGGTAAAAATAAATACAATTATCAGGATTGGTGAGTACCGTAATCTAGGAGATGAACCACGGATATGAAGAAATATAATAATAAAACCGAGTGGAAAATTATAATCCGGCACTATTGTAGATAAAGTCGATCATTATTACTAGTTTGAAATTATTTTTATTCGAATTTATTCATTAACTCGCATGTGAGTCGAACCAGTTACTGCATCACTTTGATGAGCTAAATATTTGATCAAGCGCCAAAATTAATTTTATGAATTTTAAATTACTACCACGTCAAATACTTTTTTTCTCGCTTGCTCTTGCGTTTGATGAACCACGGATATAAAGTTTAATATTTCGACTATAAAAAAATATATGAACGGGAATGAGCGAGTATTTATGCAAGGGTCGTTAATCTTCATGAATTCCCAAACTGCCATTTTGAATTGGCGCCAAAAATATTTCCCTGATGCATAAAAGTCTTACATTTATTTAGATGTTTCATCCCCTGGTGCGGAAAAGTTTTATCGAAAAAACAAAGTCAGAACTTTACGTTTACGATCAAGCTATACCGTAATTTTCAGTGGTCAGCAGGGCTCGAGCCTGGAATCATTTTTTCGGTAAATTCTACTGAATCCTAGTTGCAAACCACCAACTGGACCCAACTAGCATGAATTTTCGACCCTAAGTCGTTCGTGGCACCTCTATGGTACACTGGTCATGGGTTCCACGGAAATGGCTCAAAATTAGCCAAAAATCGGCTTTCGTGGCACATGTGGTGACCGGTGTGCCAGTTATCGATTAGCTGTTGTTGTTGATGTTATTGTTGTTGTTGTTGTTGTTGTTGTTGTTGTTGTTGTTGTTGTTGTTGTTGTTGTTATTGTTGTTGTTATTGTTGTTGTTGTTGTTGTTGTGGTTGTTGTTGTTGTTGTTGTTGTTGTTGTTGTTGTTGTTGTTGTTGTTGTTGTTGTTGTTGTTGTTGTTGTTGTTGTTGTTGTTGTTGTTGATGTTATTGTTGTTGTTATTGTTGTTGTTGTTGTTGTTGTTGTTGTTGTTGTTGTTGTTGTTGTTGTTGTTGTTGTTGTTGTTGTTGTTGTTGTTGTTGTTGTTGTTGTTGTTGTTGTTGTTGTTGTTGTTGTTGTTGTTGTTGTTGTTGTTGTTGTTGTTGTTGTTGTTGTTGTTGTTGTTGTTGTTGTTGTTGTTGTTGTTGTTGTTGTTGTTGTTGTTGTTGTTGTTGTTGTTGTTGTTGTTGTTGTTGTTGTTGTTGTTGTTGTTGTTGTTGTTGTTGTTGTTGTTGTTGTTGTTGTTGTTGTTGTTGTTGTTGTTGTGGTTGTTATTATTGTTGTTGTTGTTTTTTTGTTGTTGTTGTTGTGGTTGTTGTTGTTGTTGTTGTGGTTGTTGTTGTTGTTGTTGTTGTTGTTGTTGTTGTTGTTGTTGTTGTTGTTGTTGTTGTTGTTGTTGTTGTTGTTGTTGTTGTTGTTGTTGTTGTTGTTGTTGTTGTTGTTGTTGTTGTTGTTGTTGTTGTTGTTGTTGTTGTTGTTGTTGTTGTTGTTGTTGTTGTTGTTGTTGTTGTTGTTGTTGTTGTTGTTGTTGTTGTTGTTGTTGTTGTTGTTGTTGTTGTTGTTGTTGTTGTTGTTGACAATTAATTGAACTGGTTAGTTGTAATGGATAACAAAAATGGTTTCCGTTAGATTTTCTACGTCTTCAGTACGAGATTACTTGAGCGTTTTATTCACTAGGACTTTTTCATTCACTGAAGTTATCGAAGCTCACTAATACCATATCAGAATGGTGTTTTCGTAGTGGCAGGAGAGTTGAATAAACTGACAACTGAATAAGCGTTGTCGGATCGTGGTCAACCAGTAGTCAATGGTTGACCGATTTGATTTTTTTTGGAGGGGGGGGGTGGTTGAACCCGCATAAAATGAACTCCTATAAATGTAATAAAAAGCTTCTGGAGATTCAAGTGAAAAAATGACACATTAACGTGTCTATAAGTAACACCCACTGAACATGATGATTGCATGTTATAGCATACAGCTGTTGGGTTGAGTCGAGTCGGACAGCCGACTATTGTGCATCATCTTCCCTTAGGGTACGTTTATAGTTTTCCCTGGACTTTACCTGGACTTCCCCGGGAAACGTGAGGTTTCACAATTTAACACGGTTTGCTATAGCAGCAACATTGGTCGCTGCTTATGACAAATGTTTCCTGGAAAAGTCCAGGGATGACTATAAACGTTTCCCTAACATTTGATGTAAAGCCCGTATGTTGTTTCTGCCAACGAAAATCGTGCCCAAAACTTCTGATAATGAAACATCAGACAATCAGTTTTAACACGCACATCAATCATCATCACCCCATGCTCTGGTGTTAAACTATGGTGTCAACCGAGTTGAGTTGAGACTACTGATGTTTCATTATCAGATGTTTGGGCAGTACGTTTGCTTGCAGAAATAACATACGGGCTTTAGCTAACAATTGTAGCTGTTAACTACTCCAACTGTTGCGTATTTTGGTCTTGATTACATTCATCGTAGAAAATAATCTTTGTAACTACGTAAATTTTCGTATCATTCATTTGTTTACAGTATCGATCACGTAAATGTACGTAAGTATCACAAGATCACGTGCACGTAGTTAAACTTTGAAGACATAAATATACATGTATACGTGCGACAAACAACTGAAAATATCAAATCATCACAATTGATGAAGAAAGGTCGCACAATCATTTGGTCAAGCTTGAGGGGGAAAGTTAGTATTTGGCTGAGAGACAGCATGTCGAGTAGTTCATTCCATATCCATGTACTCTTCTGCAGGGTGTAGGTTATGTATTTACCGATAAGTTGAATGAGGCGGTCAATCCTCCTCAAACACGGTGCTCACACTCCTCGTATCATGTATCCGATTCACATCGAGTAAGTTGTGCCATGCCGGTTTTGTGATTCGGCTATATGCCGGATGATCGGAATGGTTGGAACCAAATTGACTTTGACGATCCGATGATATGGCCAGGGCGGGAGGAAACGGTAGGGGACGATTGTAGGAGGCCGACTTGTAAGTGGAAGCGGGCACTTCGTAAACGGCACTCACTGACGTGCCGTGAGAAGGTGGTGTGGCTGCAACAGTACGGGGTATGATCAACAACAACATCAACAAAAACAACAACCACAACAACAACACCCACATACCATGGCGCGTCGGCTTCTGATGCAGTCTTCGTTCCGTTCGATTCCTGTACCACATCGAGGCCATGCAGAGTGTGAGAAGGATCAGAATAAGGGCTATTAGACACGCTATCACCCACCACTGAAACGACTGACTGACTGACTGACTGACTGACTGACTGACTGACTGACTGACTGACTGACTGACTGACTGACTGACTGACTGACTGACTGACTGACTGACTGACTGACTGACTGACTGACTGACTGACTGACTGACTGACTGACTGACTGACTGACTGACTGACTGACTGACTGACTGACTGACTGACTGACTGACTGACTGACTGACTGACTGACTGACTGACTGACTGACTGACTGACTGACTGACTGACTAAATAACAGACGAACCAGTATGACTTGTACAGTGTTATACTCGAATGTGCGACGCAGATCATTGTAGGTTTGCTCCACTACTTTGTGCGTGACCGGCACGTCATCCTGACTGGTACGATTCAGTTGTTCCAGATAAAACTGAAATTAGTTTCAGTTAGGGCATTCTCAATTCATTAGGAGACTAATGGTTTTACCGGAAAAGTATTTCAGAATATTCTGCCGACAGAGAAGTGTCCACTGATTTCATGTAAGACTCTCAATTTTAGTAAAAACCTGTTCAGTTGAGAATTTTATTCTCGTGATTGTGTTCGGATTTAGTTGAACGATCATTCAGGTTGCTAAAGGGCTGCCTGGGATTCAAAGTGTTAACTACTCCAACTTGTGAATCGTTAGCCGCATCAAATGCAAGAGAAGGTGATGCTTAATAGTCGGCTGTCCGACTCAACTCAACACAACAGCAGTATGCTATAACATACAATAATCATGTTCAGTGGGTGTTCACTGGGTTGAACAAGTTAACGTGTCATTTTTTCACTTGAATCTCCAGAAGCTCTTTACTTATCTAGACGTTGTTGATGATTAGTGATTGTCATACGTGACACTTATTTCACTTTATTTGTGAATTGATATCCAACTTTGTTATTATGGCATAACAACTGAAGAAATTTGAATTTAGAAGTTTTTTAATTTTCAAAAAAAAATTCAGGGAGGGAAGATTCGGTACCGCATTTTGTGCGGTTCGACAAAATAAAAGACGTTAATAGAAAAGCCAACCTGCTCGTTTTTTGTCAGCTGGTTTTTCAGTGATGCAAAAACGCGTAATTCGGATGTGTCTGAGTTGTAGATCTGTTCGAGTAAAGCAAAAAAGTCGATTGTGTCATAGTTATAACGAAAACTATAAGATGTGGTTGATTTTCGAGACTATCATTGATATATGTTTTGAAGAGGTTTTCTCGGAAGCTTTCGAACTATGTAGCTTAACCTTGTGTAGTTTTTTTAAAGCTAAGGATGACCAAATAAATAACTGATACATTATCAACCCGTTTTCAAACATGCAACGTTTTATGCGCGTACATAGTTCTTATAACGTTCGAATTCCACGCAAAAAAAACTTTATTGAGTAACAAGAAACCTTAAATAGGCTATACGAACTATAACAACGTCATTTCTGCATCGGTCACTATTAGCCATACGTTGGCCAACGTACTCAGCCAGGCCATCGGTCATCAATGACATGCGTTCGTTAATAACCAGATGCACCGTCACAAACGAAATTCGTTGATTGAGCTGCAACAAATTGATTACAAAACTAATAATTTCACATAAAATTTCGTGTGATCACCTACAGTTAGTAAAATAACGTCATTTATAGGTCAGTCTTCTAAAAAATCCTCGTTCACCTAGTACTGTATTTATAATTTTGTGCCCGAAGACAAGAATGGCTAGTTTATTGTTACCGTGTGTGGCTTTGCTTTGTCCATGTGCGCATGTGAAACATTAGTGAGAACTTGGCAGCAGTGTTACAACAATTTTGCGGCGATGAACTATCTTATTTTCCTGTTTATAAACTTTAAGATGCATCGGTGAAACTTATTCTGAAAACTAAATGAGTGGAGTTTTGAAATTGATGAGGAAAAAGGCAATTGTAAAGTTGGACCTAATGTTTCGCATGTGCGCAGGGACAATGCAAGGCCACACGCGGTAACAATAAATCAGCTATACATGTATTTGCTCACATGCAGTCACTGTCGGACTAGCCAATTCTCCGAAGAGAGGAGAATCGTTTAAAAGAAGGGGAACCAGCCGGGAAAAGAGAGGGGGAGCTCCACCTTTCCCTCTCTTTCTCGTTTGGTACTGGTACATGGTGTGCTACTTGAACCATATTTCTAAGTACAGTCGGTGCAGCTGGTTATGTCTTGTAAAACTGTTGCCATTCACATCCTAAAATTGCTTTTTTCTCTGATTATAACGGGAATACGAATATGAAAATTGGCGGAGATATGGAATAGGGTCTGTCGCACCTTTTCAGTCAGCCAGCACAACAGAAAAGTCGTCCCTACTCATGAAACATCACCTTTACTACACATTTATTGTCCATGTACGTTCTCGTCATTTTTTCTGCGAAATATTTTTTTTAACTATATATCGAACTGAAAAGGTGTGCCAGATTCTATTCCACATCCCCACCAATTTTTATCATCATAATCCCATTATAATCAGAGAAAAATTAAATTTTAGGATGTGAATGGCAACAGTTTTACAAGACATAACTCGCTGCACCGACTGTATGTACCTTCTTTTTATGATGACCTTACGGAGAACTCACATCTACTCTGTAGCAGTCCGTCGTCTGCCGGCAAGGACAATCCAGTTCTGATTGAAATCGGTGGAGTTGGGCGTTCAACTTATCAGTGACGTCCATGGCATAGATTCCGTGTGGATCACAGATCAGATGTCGCAGTTGGTCGTCGAACACTCCGGCCTGAACGTCACAATCGTTGATTATCATATTTTAACATTGACGATTATTTATTATTTTCGAGCTTGAATTTGAATGCGCGCCAATTTCGCCAAGTTTTTTTACAGATCGTTTAGCTTTTTCAGCGTTTCTTGTTACTATGAAAAGTAGTTGTATGCAATTCGAATTCAAATGCAGGTTTTTGGCGTGCGTTTTTTTTCAAAGTTTCTCGAGAAAATAACACATGAAACTTGAAAAAAATTAGGATAAATAAGTAAAAGTAGAACTGTTCCACATAATATTTGGACAAACAGACGAAAATTGCGCTTAGTTCATTGCATACGTGCGAAACCGACCTGTTAAAATTAATTTTTGATAACAAGAAACCATGACCTAGATATAAAACTGTACTTCGTTTCAACGAAACGGCGCGCTTTCAATTTTAGTCTCTTGATTAACTGAGATGTACTTGACTAACCTGACGGCAAGCTGTCCAGTAGTCAGAGTAATTATTCGTGAATACACGTACAAAGCCCATGAACAAGATCAGTAGATACTGGTTCATTTTGTAACAGGATCTGAAATCAAACAAGAATAGCAGCGAATCGATTCTAAATGCTAGAAATGTCCAAAATGAAGACAATTTGTAACTTTTAAGCATGTACAATATATAAAACAAACAAAATGGAACGAACATCAAAAACACTGAACCACACGTAAGAAAATAGTACACCAATTCTAAACATCAAAACAGCAAAAAACTCAGTCATAAAGATTAAGTTAGGTTAAGAACTTTATAAGAAAGGTCCGAAGTGGAAGGTGAGATTTGATAAAATCCGTCCCGACTGAGGTAAGTACTGTATGAAAATATATATAATACATATTTTACGTAAACACTAAGAAGCACAACTTATTTATAGAGTAAAAGTCGAAAACCGACAATATCCGACAAAAAAGAAATAAACAACCAACTCTTCTTCAATGCTTTATTGAAGATGGCGACCGACAGATAAACGTCGGATTAACTCGATAACATTTTGCGCGATGTACTAGGCTTGTATGTACGATACTAATGTACAGTATGTACATAGTACATGCATGTAAATTAGGTGAATAACCTGTGGGTCAGTGAGTCACCCATGCACATGTGAGTGTGTTCGGTGACATATTTTGCACAAAATACACCAAAATAAACAAAATATGTACATAAATGAGATTCCGGTTATATTAAGAAGTTCATGGTCGTAAAATCACTGATCAAGGCAAAAATCATGAATTTGAATTGAATGATTTCTATGTATGAAGTTATATTAATTTTTGTGTTATCTATCAGTATATTCTATGACAAAAATAGTTAATATGAAAAAGTATTACATACTGTATTCCACAAAGAGAACGTAGATTTTTTTTCAGCCTTTTGTTATACCTGTTTAGTTATAGGCCTCGTAATTGGTTATAAGAAAATCCAAAAACGTGGCACAGAAAATTCCTCACTTGAGAATCCGGTTCTGGACTTAAGAATCTGGTTCTAAGAAATTTTGAAAAGTGGCTAAAATGTGACACAGAAAATTCATTACTTGAGAATCCGGTTCTGGACTTGAGAATCTGGTTCTGGCCATGCCATGGGTTTTCGCAGTTCTTAACCATTTCTCATAATCTATTATGAGGCCTATAGATCACACTTTTCACATTCATCAAGTAAAGTTTGCCTGATTTGAAACTGTTTTACTCGTGAATGAGCAACGATATCATGTCCATCAATAGTTTCATTCATCATAAACATGTGACGGTGGTTGTGACTTCTCAGTTGAATTTTCGATAATTCGTAAACTCAAGGAAATGTTTTAAATGATGCAATGTCAAATTCAAGTAAAACTCAGTCATCAAACCCATTGTGAATACAATGTAAACAATTATATCCGCCAAAACCACACCCCTATTATTATGTCACGCATGCGACGAAAAAATCAAATCTATCGCGTACTATTTTTTGTTTGTGGGTGGCGTTATAACACTGAACAAACTTGACATTGACTTGACCTTGACCAAACTCGAGCTTAGTTCTCGTAAATGACTTTTCGTCAGTGGGAGTTGAATTTTGTTTATCAAGTCAGTAGCCAGTCAAGAAAGTCAGTCAGTCAATCAGTCAATCAGTCAGTCTGTCAGATGGTCCAACAATCAGTCAGTCACTCAAAAGTGTCAGTCACTTGATCAATCAACCAAACAGTGCTTCATAACGTCAGTAATCCCGTCATGCAGTCGCACAGTGAGTCAGTCAGTTGGTCAATCAATCAGTCAGACATTCAAAAAGGACAATCGATCGATCAGTAAATGAATCAGTCAGTTAGTCAGTAAAAAAAGCAACCAAACAGCCAATCAGGTAATCGGTAAGTCTGTAAATAAGTCGGAAGTCCGTCCGTCAGTCATATAATAAATCACTCAGTCAATGAATTTATATATTAGTCAGTTAATCGCTGGAAAATTCAATCCTGAGTCTGTTAACGCATCAATCACTCAAAAAATTAGTCAGTCAGTCATTTAGTAACTCAGTTACTCAAACAGTCAATCAACCAATCAATAAATCAATCAATCAGTCAAGCCTGAGCTCAGAAAAAAGCCAATTTGATAGAACTTATTAGACTTCAACCAATTGTAATCAAGGGAATAAAGAATAAAACGAACATATACATATATAGCTCATTGTAATAATAAAATTAAAACTTATTGTTATCTTGCTAACTTATTAAGAGAAAATTTTCGAAAAAGAAGTTAAAATATCCTAAGGCGTTTCTTTTGTCCATAAGCCTAGAATGTTCCTAGTCTTAGTCTTCAACGTTCACGTTTTAATTAACTGTTGGTTGCATGTTTAATTTTATTGGTTGATTTTTTCACTATCTCTGATCTGTCAAGAATGGATCCGTTAAGAAAAAAAACATGTGTCTATGAACAAAATGGAATACCCAGAAACAGTTTCTCAGTCGTTCGTGAAGTATTTGGTGCGTTGTGTTAACGATATCGAAACGAATCGCTTCGGTGTTTCGTTTCGACTGATGCCTTTTTGCCTACTACAGCTCGACTACATTTCGTAATTGTTTTATGATGGTCGGGGTTTCTAAAGTTGATTAAAATTATAAAGCCAATTCAACAATAAAATAGAACATTTTATTAGCAACAAATTACCAGAATGAGCATGACTGACAAGTGAGTGAATAAATATGAGAAAGACAGTGGCATCAGAATTTATACAACTTTCCTTTTTCATAGGCTAGTTTCTGTCCTGGTTTTAGTTGTTTTACCGTTCTTAATGGCACAAACCTTCTATAGAAGATTAGCAGAACGATAGTGGCTGATACGCAGAGGGCACCTGAATGAGTGGCTGAGTCAGTGAGTGAGGGGTTGAGTAATTGATTGAGTAGCTGAGTCAGTGAGTGAGTGACTGAGTCAGTGAGGTAGTGGCTGAGTCAGTGAATGAGTGGCTGAGTCAGTGAGTGAGTGGCTGAGTCAGTGAATGAGTGACTGAGTCAGTGAATGAGTGGCTTAGTCGGTGAGTGAGTGATTGAGTCAGTGAGGTAGTGGCTAAGTCAGTGGGTGATTGAGTGAGTCAGTGATTATATAACCTTCCACCATATACGCCACTCTCGGTCCGAATACATTGAACAGTGCCAGCATGCTCAAAGGTGCCACTACACGAGCCAAACTGTTCACCTGGGCAAAGATGCCTTGCAACGCACCCTGTAATGTTGAGCATAAGCTAGTAGAAATTGCTTTCACAAATGGCATGGGTTGAGTCAAAGTAGAATATATTTTTACGTTATAAGATTGGTTTGAAAATATTGAAATTACTCACATTCTCAATAAATTTCACGTTGAAAAAATAGCGACACTTACATCAACAACATTCTCAAACTTCAAGTACATGTTGTGTCAATCACTTCACTTGCATCACCAGCAGCACATCAACGACTTCCTCAGTTATTAGGCAGTGAACAAGGGTAAATACTAGCTTCATCAAGCTCGTGGATACCTTGTCAAGGTAAATCTAGATGACTAACATTTATAGCACAAACCACGAATATAATAATAGTTTTCTTATGGTTTTATCAGCAGATTCTACACTAACCATTCGCCTGGGCCCAATCACACGGGCGTAGAGAACGCTCACTGGAGCTGACATGGTGACCAGGCCCACTGAGAAGAAGGCGGCGAATGAGATCAATACCATGAACAGAGGTACCTGAAATTCATCCATTCATTTTTACATTCATCCATCCACGTATTTATCAAACCATTCATGCGTTCATACATCCATCTATTCATCCATCTATTCATCCATTTATTCAACCTTCATTTTTTTCTTCAATCTTTCCAACCATTCATACATACTTCTAACTTTCCACTACCCATCCATCTATTCATCCATACCTCCATCATCCACTCATTTATCAATCTATTTCTCAACCTTTGGTATATCACCGCACCAGCTATAAAGTTGATTACATCCCACGAAGGTACCGTTTGGACACGAGTCATTAGATGCGGTAAATGTCCACATACTGTTCGACTGAGGCGCGGTAGCAACAGCACTTACTAGCCCACACGATTCATTTTTGAATGCTGGAAGAAATAAATTTAGGGAATATTCGAGAAGTTACATAGAAGTGATTTTGTATGATTTTGTGAAACGAAGCTCGTTGCTAAAATAATTGGATATCTAGATTTCAGCAGGTACAAAAAGTCAACCTGCACAAATAGGTTCTTTGTAGAAACCGAACGGAAACGACACCACATGGAACATGATCAGCAGTAGTGATCCGGCCAGTATATAATACCGTGGATCTCTGCAATCACAAGTCAATATCACAAATACACATTTACATTTGTATTTTGCATCATTCTTACGAGTTGTTTTCATCCAGCTTCGTCTACATTGAATCGAAAAACCGCACAACGTTTGTTTGCGTTCAAAACTGGCTACAGACATACATGGTAGTTGTCTCACAACTGGGCAAAAA
>OZ038443.1:9502703-9561721 GCA_964036265.1 Daptonema setosum
CTATGCATTGGGATGTTGCTATGCATTAGTGGAGAATAGCATTTTTATACACCAATAATCAACGCGGTTAATTTTAGTACCAAAATACACCATGATCTACACTACATACATATTTCAATTGCTTTGTTCTCATCTTTGGTGGTCAGTATATTTTCCATCGCAGTTGTGTTGTACTGTACGTGATGTTTTGTACTTGTTATATATTCTTCAAAGAAGCTTCAGTACTCACGCCTTGGATTCCATGTTCCAAAAATCCGTGTACTGATGGGAGAAATTCTTATTTAAACTCGCCTTTGAAAGTTACGCAGTCAGTCAGTGAGGCAGTCAGTCAGTCAGTCAGTCAGTCAGTCAGTCAGTCAGTCAGTCAGTCAGTCAGTCAGTGAGTCAGTAAGTCAGTCAGTCAGTCAGTGAGTCAGTCAGAGTCAGTCAGTGAGTCAGTCAGAGTCAGTCAATGAGTCAGTGAGTCAGTCAGTCAGTCAGTCAGTCAGTCAGTCAGGCAATCAGGCAATCAGTCAGTCAGTAAGTAAGTCAGTCAGTCAGTTAAGATCAGTATACTCATAATCTAACGTAGAAATTTGAGACTTGATTTGTAAACGTGTTTACTTCGTTACTGTAATCGAGGACATCTCGTAGAAAGATGGAATACGATGTGCTTTTCATAACGAATAAATACGAAGGAATGAGTGGAGGAGTTTCATGTTATTCAGGAAGTTTGCTGTTTGAATTCAAAACTGCGTCTTGCGGGCGTTCAAAGTTTCGAAAAATATATACATAGTTTCCATATGACATTTGGAACACTTGTCGCATGATATCTGGACATGTCACGATTTTTGGACATGTCACGATATTTGTACATGTCACGATATCTGGACATGTCACGATATTTGGACATGTCACGATATTTGGACATGTCACGATATCTGGACATGTCACGATATCTGGACATGTCACGATATTTGGACATGTCACGATATTTGGACATGTCACGATATTTGGACATGTCACGAAAATTTTTGACGAAACGATAACATCGCACTCAATATTGCATGAATGCGCTACTGGTCCATAGAAAAAATGATTGATAACTACAATAAATTCCTTGACTGTTCAAGCGTCAAGACTCAAGACTTCTTGAGCTTATCCCGAGAGAACTTGGTCATTCATAAGCAAATGAATTACAACATCAATCAGCCAAACATCAACTACTCAAAAGCTGGAATATCATCACCTATCTTTAAGTCGAGTCCCCAACCCCTGAGTACGGACAGCTTGGTCAAGGTTTCTTGTTACGTGGAAGAAAATCCTGTAAACTTCGTAAAAAGTTCATTTGAACTCAAACCACGCGCCAAAACCTCTCTGTGTAACAAGAAACCCTGGATAGGCTATATTAGACTGTACAACGCAATATTAGAATGTCAATGAAGCCCATTTTCTCATTTGGCATGCATGAGTAGCAGATTTTTCCTTGATGTTTTGTTTAAACAAGCAGTGAGTGAGGCGCCATTAATGAGCGATGCGTCTCATATTCTTATTCATAGCATTCATATTGACGTGTAAAAGAGCATATCCAATAGTAATAGCATATACAGGGACTCTTGTTACACAGAGAAGTTATTTCCCGTGGAGTTTGACTTGTAAACCTGTTATTGAGCGCGCATTTAAATCGTAAAAAATATAATTTCTCATGGCAACTTTTCTCTTCAACTATTTAATTTAACATTTGCCTGTGATTAGTGAATAAAAAGTTTCGGTATACTCTGTAGTCGGATCCATAGTTCCTACATCGGCCTGCGGCATTTTGTTCAATTTCGTTCGATCTAGAATGGGAAATGCTAGGAATTCAAAATTGCCTGCGTATGAATTCAGCATCAACTTTGATGTGTACTTGATGATAAGTGGTGGCCCATAGTACGGTGCAATGATAAATGCATGAATGAAACGTACATATAATTAAATACTTCATTCACAGATCATTATAGCTTGATCAAGGTTTCTTGTCACTAAAAATTATTTCTATGAGCCCTTGCAATGAGTTGAGCACCGTTCCAATGTTGTCAAAAGATCATGTGGACAAAAAGATTTTTTCTCGAGCTTTGTTTGAGAGCTCGCCGAATGCACATTTGAATTTTAAACTGCGCGCCAATAACGTAGCAAAAGAGTAACAAAAAACCGTGGATATGCTATACCGTACATCACTAGCGGACGAGAAGGGGAGGGAAAAGTGGAATTCCCCCCTCTTTGGCTGTTTTAAAAAGTAGAATTTGTTCCCTAAGTTGTAGGTAAAATGGCCTGAAAACTGCCGATTTTTGGCACAAAAAAAACACAAAATTTTTGGCTTTTGATTTTAACAAAAGTATTTTATTTGAAAAAGACTGATTTCGTTTTACAGTTTAGCTAGAGATAAATTCTTGACGAAAGGTGTCATGTTTCGGTTAATCATGGAAAAAGCTTTTGTATTCCCACATTAAAATAGAAACATTGAAACCCGTGGCACAACAATTACGGTAACTTCAGTTAAGGTCAATGATATTTCCAGTTCAGTGAATTTAGGGAACCTCCTTTGAGGGTGTTGATGACAATATCAACTCAACTTTTATGAAAGAGGGTGATGATGATTATACTTTTTTGTTTCTGCATGAAAATGACATAAAGAGCTTATCTGCGTTTCACTTCTGATATTCATATGGAAACGCTTGCGGACATACATACATACATACGGACATTGGAGTTTTAATATATAAGATACTGAAAAGTCTCTTTTAAATTGAAAATAACTTTTTAAGATACAATCAAATAGACATCAGAATCGTTTTTTTCAGGTATAATAACGTATATATTGCTAACAACATCAAAAACACTCAGTATTTTTTTGAGAAACTGGCCTCCAACAAGTTTACAGTTATTTCTGCCCCACCCTGTATGTACATGTAGTTTTTGTAAGGAAGGATATTCTACATGCCTTTGTGAAGCTATAAAGCATTCACAAGAAGAAAAAGAAACCAATTTTAAAATAATTTTTTGTTTATACTTTTATGCATGACGGTCATTTGTCCTTGGAACAGTACGGCTTTGTCAGTCAGTCAGTTGATTATAGCGTTGTCAGTTGATTATAGCTTTGTCAATGGATTAGAGCCTTGTCAGTTCATTATAGCTTTGTCAATAGGTTATAGCCTTGTCAATTGATTATAGCTTTGTATGTACTACCCTGAGTACCTTCCGAACTCCATCAAAAATGGCGCGCATTTAAATTCAGTAACCCAAAACATTGTGAGTGCTGAATTTCAGTCTACCTCTTATCATCAAAGAAGAAAACCTAATTACGTTGCATTGGTTAGGACGGTAGTACTGGTGGACGATATACATAAGTCCCTAAAGGGAGGGGAATTTCCTTAGAGAAAGGTAATTGAACGTTTGCAAGCGATTTTACCTACACTTTAAGGAACAAGCTCTAATTTTTGGAAACGCCAAAGAGCGGGGAATTCTACTTTTCCCAACTCTTCTCGTCCACTAGTGGACGGTAGTGAGATGGTTTCGTTAACACTACTCGGGCTGAATCAAATTAGGCACTTACGACCGTGAAGAGCAAAAACAAAAACAGTCTGGACCACGAGCGGACGAGAAGGAGAGGGAAAAGTGGAATTCCCCCTCTTTTCAGAAAGTAGAATGTATTAGTTAGCGTATAGTAAAATGGTCTGAAACTTCCAATTTCCCCTCTTTGGTGAAATTCCCCTCCCTTTGCCCCCAAGATTAGCTTGTCCGCCAGTGGTCTGGGCTGTCCGATGAAAATGGGGGAAATGACCACGGGGGTGTCTTGGCTATTTCTGTGCCATGAGTTTTTGCTGGAATTGACACCTACAGTAATTATGTACATGCGTATAACTGAGGTTCGAATTTTTCGCGACAAAGGCGACAAAAAATTTAAATTTTTTTTTATAAGACTCTTGCCACACACTCTAAATAAAAAATTTGAAATTAATGTGCCTTTCACAATGTTACAAAAAACAAGCAACAATAGTGTGCTTGATTTTTTTACAAAAAAACTGTCCCGACAATGTTTCGGAAAACAGTCGCGAAATATTCGAACCTCAGTTATACGTTCAATAGTGGACGAAAAAAGAACGTGGAAGTGGAATCCTCCCTCTCTTGGGCTTTTCGAAATGTGACATTATTCTGTAAGGTGTAGGTAAAAAAGCCTGCAAACTGCTGATTTCCTCTCTCTTTGACGAAGTTATTCTCTCTTTCGAGGATTGACTCGTTCATGCTCAGGAGCCATGATACATATCAACTACAGTCGGTGCAGCGGGTTATGTCTTGTAAAACTATTGCCATACACGACCTAAAACTGAGTTTTTCTCTAACTAAAACAGGAATATGTTGATGAAAATTGGTGGGGATACAGAAAAGGGTCTGGCGCACCAAAACTGAAGAATTTCGTTACGTTTATTATAAAAACATAGCATTCTCAATTGATTCGAAGACTGAAGATTTGCAAACTTTAAAGCCTGCAGTTTTTAGTAAGACTGCCATAAACGTCAAGCAAAAATGTTGTAAAAAACGTCTGATAATGAAACATCATACAATCAGTGTTATGTACCACACACATCAATGGTCATCACCACATGCTATGCTATACATACTGTAATAAACTAAGGTGTCAACCGAGTTAAGTTGAGGCTAGTGATGTTTTATTATCAGAAGTTTTGGGCAATATGTATTTTTGCTTGCTGAGACATATATGTGCATATGTACATACTTACGTACATATATACAGAATCTATGCAATGAGAACACTACATTTCTATAGCCTTGGGGCCGGGTTTCTTCAGATTATAAATTTTTTATGGATCCATTACCCCATATATGCACATATTTTCTATATACATACATAATATGAATTAGGTGCAACGTTCTATGGTTGCCCAAGTGTGATTTTCGATTTATGAATTTCGGAACACGCGCCAAAACCATCATTTTGAATTGTAGTTGCGCACGCGATAACTTCCAAGATTCAACATTAAAAAGGATTTTTCGAGGTTCAGTCTACATATTTATTAATGAAGGACGCTTCACGGTACGGAACTGTCTCGTAACTGAAAATGGTACCTGAAACTGGAAGTGCAGTTAGACCATTAATCATAAGAACTGACCGTAGTCCATTTGTGAGTCACATGAATCTTATCAGCTGTTTTTTACTTTCTCCTGACTGAATGACTTTTTAACCGACTGACTGACAGACTCAATGACTGACTGAAACTCTTACAACTCACGTTCTTTATTTAGTCATTTATGCAACTTTTTCATGGATGGAATTCAAAGGTCCCGAAAATAATTTGAAAAAAACGCGGAACGCAAAACGACCAACGTCATGCGAAATCACTGGCGGACGAGCCAATCTTCTAAAGGGAGGGGTATTTTGCCAAAGAGGGGGTATTAGCAATTTCTATGCCATTTCACCTACATCTTAGGGAACAAATTCTACTTTTTGGAAACGCCAAAGAGGGGGAATTCCACTTTTCCCTCCCCTTCACTGAAACAAATATCACTGAAACAAACAAACGTGCCAAACGACTCAAAAATATCTTGTCGAAAACATTCATGAGTAACACTAACAAGAAACCTTGGAAGGGCTATAAGCATCTCATTTAATTGGGTTGGTGTGACGACCAAGTGACTGACGCTCTGAACATCTGCTCACGCTTCATGACCGACATAAATGGCCAAATGTATCACTCGCGGGCGAGCAAGGTCTCCAAATGGAAAGGAATCTGTTTAAAGAGGGAGGAATTGGCAGAACAAGGAAACAAACTCAATTTTGTAAAACCGCCAAATGAGGGGAGAAATTCATTTTCCCACCCGTACTCATCCACTCGTGATGAGTATTGAGGTCGGAAAAACTGTAGCCGCCAAAATGCAATAATCGCTGATGGTACCTGACAGACTGTGAGTTTTGACGATCATTCGGGTTACGGTAAAGATGTACATACACCTCTGGCATTATTTTGGTTCCGCATTATCATGGTATAGCAGAATCAGGACGTTTTTGGTATTTTTGGTATACAGTGGGAAACGTAAAAAACCGGAAATAACCAGTGGCGTGTCAGGTCGAAATTATCGCATGGAAAGTTCCGGATGTGCGGTGGGAAGAATTGCAGAAAAAAACGCAAAAACGCAATTTGCGATTAGAAGCAAAAAAGTCTGAATATACTGAATAATTAATGAATACTGAATTAGCGATGTAATGATGATAAAATATGCATATGATATGCAATAATTGGTTTATTGATGATAGAAATACACCGAATGTTTATTGGTCGAAAAAATCGCGAGAACTTGAGTTTCACGCGATTTGCGAATAGAAGTGAAAAAAGCCTGGATAAACTGAATAGTTAATGAAGAATACTGTGAAATGATGATAAAACATGCAATGATATGATATGCAATTAATTGGTTTAATGATTTAACACGATGGCTGAGAGAAAAACGTGACGACTTGAGATTTACAAGCTGTCGTGCCATAATGGCAAGATTTCAAGCCGAGAACAGCGGGGATCTTTATATTTTATTACTGACTGGTGATAAGCAACTGGTGAATCTTGTGAATAAATATTTCACGACGAGTATATCAAATACTTGAAATGGCCGTTTTAGGGCCTTGATGGTAATTTGTATAGGAGTCGAGAATAAATTATGATTATGTTGCTTTTATAGGGTTGATACGTTTTCCAGGACATTTTATGTAAAACTTTTCCCTCAAGCCCCAAATAGCTGTCCGTTCGATAGGTGAAAGTAATTTATCTTTAAACAAAAAACCCCCTCCATGCGCCATGCTCCCAGCTGGCTTCTTCGGTCATTGAAAAACATAGTTTCTCATTCAAAGATGCACTCCAATGGCATATGTAGATTGAAGGGCGAGAAAATGTTTTTACGAAAAAAACATTCCCAGAAAACAACGTTAATCAAAAAACGGAGTATACAAAGAAATCCAAACGTGACTGCGCTTTATACGTACTTCTCGGTAGTTGTTATTACTCGTTCAATTGGCGGTTGTTATTGACTGTTCAATATGTATATCTCGTTATAAGCAAAATATTTCCGTGAACCTGTCACTCACACATGTACATACTGTACATACAAGATGTATGACTGTCGATTGTTAGGAAATATCATGAAAAAAACATGTATTCCTCGAAATGTAGAATGCGCTTCAACATGAGATTTGAATTCCCAAGCGCACGCGGGCAATTGCTTTTCTGGGTGACAAGAAATCTTGAATGGACTTTTGCATTGGCAATACCATGAAACGCAGTCATTTTCTTACAGTATCTTTTGTTTGTACGAATACATGCACACATACACAAAAGTGCATGTACTCTTGGAAATGTAAACACGATTCAAGAAGGTTGCCAACAAACGTTTATAGGCCTCGTAATTAGTTATGTATAAGAAAATCCAAAGCGTGGCACAGAAAGTTCCTTGCTTGAGAATTCGGTTCTGAACTTGAGAGTCTGGTTCTGGCCATGCATGAGTTCTCGCAGTTTCAAACCATTTCTTATAATAAATTATGAGGCCTATATATGTATGTACACGGATATGGCGATACCAAACAAACAACCCATTTTGTTGTTACATATACTGCAGGTTGAATATCTACCTACTACTTACTCAGAACTTCAACCCAGCACCATAAAGAACTATATTGTGAAACCGAATCAATCAGTGAGTGGAAGAACTTTTCTGAATTCAAATTCCAGCTATCCATGAAATCAGCTGGACTGGCTGCATTTTCTTTTGTACGCGCGCCAAAAGCTCGTTCAATTTGAATTACGCGCCAAAAACTGAGCAATAAGAAACCCTGGATAGACTATAACATAGAGAACCAATCCATGTTTCGGTTTCTGATTTCACATTTTCGATCGATCAGTATTTTTGAAACATTCCTCGACTTCCATACTTTTGAAGGGGGTCAAACAAAATTCAATTTCGGGTCAAATGTCAAATGTAAGGGAGAAAGAAGCACATACTGATTGCAATGTTGTGGTAGAGGAAATGACTGACTGACTGACTTGGTGACTGACTGACTTACTGACTGACTGACTGACTGACTTACTGACTGACTGACTGACTGACTGGCTGGGTGACTGACGGACTGACTGGTTGACTTACTTACTGACTGACTGACTGACTGACTGACTGGGTTACTGACCGATTGACTGACTGACTGACCGAATAACTGACTGACAGACTGACATACTAACGAACTGACTGATTGACTGACTACATATGTAACTGGCTGACTGACTGACTGAAGACCTAAATTTTCTGACTGACTGACTGACAGACTGACTGCCTGTATTATTCGCCGATCGGTCTGCCGCGACAAACAACTACCATAACAGCACGCCATTTGATTCATGTTTCACTCAATGGTTTTATGACTTTCTGTCCATAAAGAGTTTGCCCAACTCTATAAAACGTTGGACGCACGTGACGACGGGTTTTGGCTGTTAATTCTATTCTTGATCAATAGAGAAAAATGCATAAAGATGAAATCGAAAGAAGTCTATTTTGAGAACTTTATCTAAGAGCTCCACTACTTCATGCGTTCGGGTATTTTTTTTAAATTTAGCCTATCTAGGGTTTCTTGTCAGTCCATTTTTTTGGCTTGCAGTTTGATTGCAAATCTGCTACTTTCAAAAATTCGACCAAAAAATCTTTTTTTCATTTAGCATTTGGACAACACACATATAAAATGACTCTATAATTTACTGCACTAAAGCCACTAGATATGTACGTATATTTAGGATAGCTCAAGGTGGTGTTACAAGGTTTATAGAAGCTGTTGTTCCCACAGCTCTGTTATAAGCCCTTAACAGTGTTGGCTTTGGATGGGGTTTCACCGGACAAATGCTTTTCTTACACTACTGTCCCTTTTTCCCTTAAAACGCTAATAAGTAAATAGATAAGCCGATTTTGGCTTTAATGGACATGTATTTGGAACTGCACGTACTGTTTACCGTCGTATTTATGCGTTTGGGATTACGTATTTTTGTGTTTTTTTTGTTAATATAGACACACACACACACACTCACTCACTCACTCACTCACTCACTCACTCACTCACTCACTCACTCACTCACTCACTCACTCACTCACTCACTCACTCACTCACTCACTCACTCACTCACTCACTCACTCACTCACTCACTCACTCACTCACTCACTCACTCACTCACTCACACACACACACACACACTCACTCACTCACTCACACACTCACTCACTCACTCACTCACTCACTCACTCACTCACTCACTCACTCACTCACTCACTCACTCACTCACTCACTCACTCACTCACTCACTCACTCACTCACTCACTCACTCACTCACTCACTCACTCACTCACTCACTCACTCACACACTCACTCACTCACTCACTCACTCACTCACTCACTCACTCACTCACTCACTCACTCACTCACTCACTCACTCACTCACTCACTCACTCACTCACTCACTCACTCACTCACTCACTCACTCACTCACTCACTCACTCACTCACTCACTCACTCACTCACTCACTCACTCACTCACTCACTCACTCACTCACTCACAACATATAAACTTAGCTAGATGGAGAATTTCGTTAGGATTGGTTAGGATTTGAGAGAAATGTGCACTGTTGACTGAAAAAGTTGCTCGCTCGTTTTTACAACAGCCATACACAGCCATATACGATATATTGTCCCTACGATGAGATTTGTAATTGAAACATGGACTTCTGTTGGTTTTTGGGTATTTTTCAGTACAGTTAACCTTTCCCCGCATAAACAGATGAGTTTCATCAAAAAAAATCGGTTTTGAAACGTTTGTGAAAATTTCAAGTGAAAAAGTGAGAAAGTGGCGTTTATTAGAGTATGACCTGTTTTAAGCGTGTTTTCGCATTTTTAGTCTGAATTGACATAGGGTTAATTCTATCATACACTAAATTTGTTTGTTTTAATAGTTTTTGATTAAAATTATAGTCTACAAATTGATAAAAATCGTAGTTAAGTATCATTATAAGTTGTTGTAAAAATGAGCGAGACGTTTTTTTGGTTGCACGCGCACAACTTTTGTTAGAGTCAACATATCATATTGAAAACTTCAGGAAAACTAAGTTATTATATTGTTAATATATGTAGAAAACGACAAGCCAAAAGATTGGAAACAGCCACCTCTTGGTCGAATCAAAGTGTAGTCGTTTTTTTGGCCCACCCTGTATTTTATATTTTCTCGTTTTCAAAAAAACCAACGTGCTCATGCAGTAAATCGATCTTTTATATCCCATTATTAGCTTAGAATTATCTAAAATTTTATTCACCATGCAAGCGAATTTTTTCTTATTTTTAAAAGTTTGCCAGCACAATGCATGACGTGTTTAGTATCATGGACACCTTGTTGCTTCAGGGTACTGTTAAGAAGACTATGACCCTATCAGAGGGATAATAATAAGCAACTTCGTTCAAGCAACTTATCTATTCATCAAATTGACATGCATTTGAATCATTAATCCACATCGGTGGAACTTTTGCAGACGCAAAAATATATACAATCGAGGCAAAACAAAGGTTTAATGTTTCATTTAAAAAAATGCAGGTAATAATAATTTGTAGACAGAGGAAAATGCTGGTGTTATTGTGTATCGCACTGATCGGGAACATACCATTGGTCACTGGTCACAATTTTACCGAAAACACCGTTTTTGACCTCGAGTCAGCCAAATCCGGTAATTGTATTGGGTTGGTTGGTATTGAGTTAAGAAGTAAACGAATTCTAGTCCTACCAAGAAACTGGAAAATTTCAAGTACCCTGTTAGGATTCGAACCCACGACCATCTGTTCAGTACACAGACGTGCTAACCGCTACGCATATTTGGAAACTGTACCGGTTTTTTTGTCAAAATCCAAAATTCGACTTTTTCTTTTTGGATTCACGGATAGGCTAAACTAGGCTATATCCTTCACTAACGTACAGTCTATGTTCGGAACTAAGCCTAAGCCGTTCAAACAATCAAATGGTTATTATCTGTCGTTGGGTCACACGAATTCTGACAAAAAACCGATACAGTTTACAAATATGCAACCGCTACATCACAGGTACTGGTACTCTTAGTATTAATACGACACTCAACCTGCATTGAACACTAGTGTTAGTAACAGTGTAATATTACTCTACTGATGCCATGCTTGTCTCAGTTCATTATTATTACACTGATACTTGTTTAAGTGTGTTATAACTACACTGGCAGATGTTGGTCTCTACGGCAAAATTCCAATCACCAAAAATGATTCAAAATTTTTTTGTTAACGCCAAAATTTTCTGACACTAAATAAACATTCCTTAGGAAGCTTCACTAGTGTGAGGCTGGCTTGTCTGAGCGGGAGCGAGGACAAGTGCGTCAGGCCCGCGCAGCGCTGATATTTCAGTGATTCCACCACTTTAGAAACTTTTGTGTTTGGAAAAAATTTATAGGAAAAATTTTAGGGTCTGGAAATTTGCGTCTGTACGTATTACCACTTCAATGATGTTTGTATTAGTGTATTATTATTCTTCTGATACCTGTTTCACTATACCATTTCTGCAATAATACTTTTCGCGGTTTATTATTAATAAAATGAGACTTTCTCAATGTGATATTATTGCGTACGTATTGTACTTGCCTCAGTGTAATACTATAATACAGCATAGATACTGTAGTTGTCTAAAAGTAATATCACTGCACAGTAATAGTTGTATCAGCCTACTACTACTGCACCGATGTTCTTCTCAATGACTTCTAGTTACGCATTGAGTGTATTTTTCACTTGATTTCAGCTACCAGTTCATTGTGAAAAACAATCTCCAGCGCCCGGACAAGCCCGTTGGCTTTCTGTTGCACGGCTACGATGACTACAACAATCTGAAGGCCCGTGTGTTCCAGTGTCCAGTGAACGACACAAGATTGTTTCAACCGAACAGCGTGAGTCAAAATCATTATGGTTACGAGAAATGCTTTCCTGTGATTTACTGTGATATAAACTGTTGCTGACGAGGGTCTAGTAGGACAAGTCAGTCATATCGGTTCAGTACAACTGAAAGGTACAACATCGGTACAAAATGATGGGATATCCTGTAGACCATTGGTGATTACCACTTTGAAATTCGAATCATTAAGTAAACAAACGTTTAACTTCCAACCTTTGATTTTCCAGGTGACCCACATCATTATTTGGTCAGACATAACATTCGCGAAACTAACTGTCGTGAGTATTGCGGGAGATTTCAGGTGTGTCTAACGGGCTGAACTAAACTTTGTCATTATAACTGTGAACACTTCATATCTCGATTGCATACACTCATCACTACTTGTTTTGTGTTCAGTCTGATAAAAACTAATCAAGTGTTGAGTTAATTAATAGACCGAGGAAAGTTGTATTCACCAACTCTACCATACTTCACCACTTTAACTGAGTACTGCCTACAAGATCAACTTAATCCCTGGCAGACATCGCATTTGCAGAGTTTCTGGATTCGCTGTACATTGGATTAACATACACATAATAGAGCCTCAGCCCGAGCGCGAGTTGGGAACATGGTTCAATACAAATCATGAATCTCACGTTTCGGGAATGGTCGATCTTAAACTAGCACCGCGTTAGTAGATGCTTTGAAAGGACATTATCAAAGTATTATAATTTTCTTGAATATCGTTCGAGTACGCCTCTTAGCTGTTCCAAACTAGTGACAGGATATCAAAATATTAGTAGCAACCGATTGTGTTATTCTGCTGTAGGAATTTTTTAAACGATTTTATTTAGCAGTTGAGTAAGAAAGCTTCATCGAAGAGATGACAAAACAGTCGCCACGTACTTCTACGAATTCCATGCAGAAGACATGATACAACCAATTTTTTACAGAAAGCGAGGCCGTGAGCGGGGGTTTGTGCGATCCAGAATGTTTGCTTGACATACATTCAATAATTATTGAATCGGTTAGTTCATTTGGTTTAATTTTTTTGTATTTCTTAGCAAGTCTCACAAAACTATGGTAAAAAAGGTTTATTGCATTCTTCATTGCATTTTATTGGTGATATATTGTTTGTTTTTTGCCCTATTCATTTCGTAAAATTTACGAAAATAAAATTATTACCCGCTTATATTTCATAATAAAAGAAGTCTATTCAATCATACAATTTGAAACAGTAGGATAGGAGGTAAGGAACATTGGGTTTCGACGGAATTAAAGGGCTTGACCCAATGTTCCGATGGCAAGGCTCCGTCATCGTCAGAAGTCTACCTTGCCATCGACTAATCTACACTTTTAATTCCAATCATTCCAATCATACAGAATAAAAGAGAAAAACAAAGTAAAAAACAAAATATTTCAAAAACAAAATTATGTGCGAAATCTAATGTGTATGTAGAATTCAGCTAAAAAGCATAACTAAAGATGTTTGCGTGTATCTATATAATGTAGAGTACTATGCTAGTGCAGCAGTGTGGACAACTTGTGCGGTCGACTGTTGACTAGTTAACATAAAAGATCGATATTATTAGAATAGGTTGCCAGTTAGATTGACACTGATCGGTGTAAGAATTTTCTGAACCACCGATTTATGATCCAAAAGTCCGAATTTCCATAATTTATTGTTGCATCTACTACAAAACGTGCAGAGTGAGTTAATGATGTCATGTGGATTATGGCCTTTGGTTTTCAACTGATCGGTATATTTTTGCAACGTTAATTTAAAATCAGGAAGAGTGCTAGAAATACGACTGAATCGGAGTAACTGGCCTATAATAACACCGTTGATGAGCTTAGGATGAACGCAGCTATCATTGTGAAATGCACGATTGACATCGAAATCAAAAACATCAGTTTTATTGTAAATTTTGGTACTAGATTCAGCAGTATTGAACGTTATATCGAGATAACTGATTTCATTGTTATTTGGAGATTCTTTGTTGAGTTCTAGTTCTGGTGGGTACATTAGTTGCACATGAGATTCAAAGTCCACGTTAATAGACAAAATGTCATCAATATATCTAGTAATGAACTGTTCTTTATTCCATGGTTTGTGTTTTTTCATGTATTGAAATTCGAGCCAAGAAAGTGTGATATCTGCAATCATAGGACTAGCATTACCGCCCATCGGTATACCAGCCTTCTGTCTGTACACTTGATCACCGATGCGTACATAGCTTTCATCTATGATAAAACATATCATGTTGATAACTTGAGTCTGTGTAAATAATAAACGATTTGTGTCGTTCTTTGTTTCATTAGTGTAAAATGGTTTACCGTATTGTGATTTCGGAACGCTTATGTATTGTTTGCCATGGTTATTAAACAGTAGTTTGGTAAACTCTGTCATGCTACTCTTAATACATGTATGGTTCAGTTTTGTGTACAGTGTACTGAAATCGAATGTAGCAATGCTATCGATAACGACATTGAATTTGTTGAAGTAATTGATTACCGCAACGCTGTTATCAATCGAAAAGTATTGCTTATAACCACTCCTTCGCTCAGCTGTTTGGCAGTAGTGAATGAAATGATTTTTCATGTGCTTAAGTATTGAGTGTAACATTAATGCTACAGGTTTAGCGCTAGAAGAAGCTGCTCCAGCGATGTATCGGAATTTCACAGGATTTTTATGAAGTTTAGGTATGGCATACAAAACAGGTATGCTCATGTTCTGTGCGCTTATATCGAACTCCATCATCTTCTTTATGTATTGTGAGTGGCTAGATATAACATCCGCTTCATTACGATTGTATACTTCGTACGTGGCTGTTGCCGGATTTACTGAGCCATCTAGAGCGATTCCCATTTCATTGAGAATGCAGCGTATGTAATATTTTTTGCAAGTGAAAGCGAAATTGTTAGCAGCTTTATCAACGGACGTACAAATCATATGGTCAAATACTTTGCTGGTGCGTACGTTTCTTATTGTACCGTCATATCTGGGGCGCTCAAAAGCAGACATTTTGGTGTTGACGAATTTCGAAACTTTGTTGCAATAAGTGTTAACCACTTGTTAGTTAACTCACTTTAACCATGACATCGCGTTACCATACCTACAGAAGTAGTCTGATGAGTATCAAACCTGAACAAGTAGATACTCTAGCGGATACCAAATCCAGACCACTAATTTGAGCAATTTATCCTTACTTGTCTGGTAAAAAAAACTAATTTCTCCACCCAAAAAGTGAGCATGCAAAGAAATTCACGTTTCTTGTTTTCAAAAAGGTCCAACAGTCTGTTAGAATGACAATATTATTGCCTATATAAAAAAATTTATCCAATAGAAAATAAAAAATAAAAATAAAATTATAATTGACTGAGTGACAGCCATGGCCAGTGAAAACGGATGTTCTACCCCCACCACCCGGGCCATCCACTCAAGAAGTGTGTTTGCCTGTGCCACGTAGTGTTATGACCAGACTCGGACATTTGTCAGATAAGTATACCATAGACGAGGACGCGACAGAAGAAGTTAATGTTGGTTCTTTTTTTAGTTAGTTTATTTCAATTGAAAATGGACGGAGTTGCTTAATTGGTTCGCTATTCCATGGTTTAAAAGATCTTTTAGCTAGTATCTATCGCATAATTCACTGTATATACAAATTACTTTTTATTTTCACATGCAGGTTTCCGATGTTTCAAGTATATTTCAGGAGATACTCGATACGTACAACACGCCAAAGATAGAAGCTTTTATTGACGCCTATTTTCTCAAGGCTGGTAACTGAATGAGTGATTGAGTGAGTGAATGAGTGAGTGAGTGAGTGAGTGAGTGAGTGTGTGAGTGAGTGAGTGAGTGAGTGAGTGAGTGAGTGAGTGAGTGAGTGAGTGAGTGAGTGAGTGAGTGAGTGAGTGAGTGAGTGAGTGAGTGAGCGAGCGAGTGAGTGAGTGAGTGAGTGAGTGAGTGAGTTAGTGAGCGAAAGAGTGAGTGAGTGAGTGAGTAAGTGAGTGAGTAAGTGAGTAGGTGAATGAGTGAGTCAGTGAGCGAGTAAGTGAGTTAGTGAGTCTGTCAATCAGTAAGTGGGTGAGTGAGTCAATGAGGATGAAAATTGATAACTTGCAGAAAAAATTCGAAGAAAACCATAACTACGACGAAGCCGCTGACGATACTTGGATTGATTTTTGGTGGAGAACATACCCTTAAGGGTGCTTGACAATAATAACTGTTTCTGTTCAATTTCAAACAACCTACGAAATAAATTTTTTATATAAAGTCTCTTGGCGAAAGAGTTTTGAACACTAAAAACTATTCACGATCTGATCTGTGAATCTCGATAACACAACTAATCACATTGAACTTTATATCACTTCTTTGGGGTTTTTCGCAGGTGTTGGCTCAGTATCTTTGTTCACACAAGCTTCTTTGCCTCTTTTATTTCTCGTATGACACTTCTTGGCACAAAACAAGCAATTTTGTGCACAAATACAACCAAATTACACGAAACATATTTGGGACTTTCCGGTGAAATCGAAAACCCCTTTAGTTCGTCTAGCTCTAAGTGAGCATGGATCATTTTATTTCGGTCTGTGTGAAGAATCTGCCAAATAAATTTTCTTTTCATTCAATAATGATGGGTTTTTTTAAAGATACTGATTTCATTTCATTTAAGCATAGACTGTACGTTAGTGAAGGAGATAGCATAGTTTAGCCTTTCCGTGAATCCAAAATGATAAAGTCGAACTTGGGATTTTGACAAAAAGTGGGTGCAGTTTCCAAACATGCGCCCAGGACATACAAAAGCATGAGTACACATGACAGAAGTATTTTGTATGACCACTGCAATGAGCTAACAGAGGCAAAGAAGCTTGTGTAGGCAAAGAAGCTTGTGTGGACAAAGATTCTGAACCACCACCTGCGAAAAAAACCCAAAAAAGTGACAAAAAATGACAATACATGAAAATGATAATGCATGTCCCTGGTTTGCCAAGGCTCATGTATGACAGCAATACAGGGTATGTGTTTATTGTGTGTTGTTAGGCAAGCATATACTGTAATTTGATTACTGATCTTACTCAACCATTCACTGATCCCTAGCACACTGACCACGTCAGCCGTTCGTTCTGTACCCGTTCGTTTCTTCCCCGTTCATTCTGTCCCCGTTCGTTCTGTCCCCGTTCGGTCCGTCCCGCACGAAATGCAAAAACGTTTGGTTCGTCCCCGTGAATAAATATTACCAGCAGCAATTTTTTTAAAGTAATATATTAATAAATCAGGTATAAGGAATACTATTGCGGAATCGTTAAGAACTTTAATCATTAGTATAAGCTATAAGGGGCCTCAGAAAATTACAAACGCACATTATAACACAACCAGTAAATTATTAACCAAGTTGTACCAAACGCTTCGTTTCCCCCAAAGAAAGCTACTTTTTCCCTAAAGAAGGTATTATGCAGCTTGTACTTGGATGATCGTTTTTTTTATGCTTAGGGGAAACTTTTTAGGTTTGTGTTTAGGATAAATTTTTATGTTGGTGCTCAGTAGAAAGTTTTATGTTAGTGCTTGGGGGAATCATTAAAGGAGAAAATCTAATGATCACACATAACACGAACATGACTACGGAGCAGACAGCTTTGATGCCTATGGTAAATAGAGCAATTATTTATAAAAACAGTCGCGGGGACGACACGAACGTTTTCGCATTTTCTGCGGGGACGGACCGAACACTTTCAAAGCTCGCGGGGACGGACCAAACGAGGACAGAACGAACGGGGACAGAACGAACGCACGCCCTGACCACTGACCTTCACTAATTCGATCATCGCCATAAAATCTGGGCTACCCTGTGTCTCGGGCCCGGCCCAAAAAAAATCCAAACCAAAAAAAATCCATGCCAAAAAAAATCCATACCAAAAAAAATCCACCCAAAAAAAATCCATACCAAAAAAAATCCACCCAAAAAAAATCCATACCAAAAAAAATCCATCTACATTTTGCTATACCAGAAAAAATCCATCTACATTTTTGCTATATCAAAAAAAATCCATGATGATTTTTGCTTTACCAAATTACGTGCATTCGCTGTACCAAAAGCAATGAAGGTGTAAATGAGCAGCGTATTTACAGCATGTACATATTTATTCGTTAACTCATCAGAAATATAATTTTCTGAAGGTTGAGGGGTTATTTTTTTCGAAAATTCAATAACCTGTTGTCATAGGTAATCCAAACCATATTAACCCAAAAATCTATGATAATTATCGTTTTTCACATGTCCGGTGGCAATAACCGCCGATGCGCCAGCCGTGGTACGCGTGGGGTTTCACTGACGGATGAGCCAAATCTCCAAAGGGAGGGGAATCTCTTCAAAGAGGGGGAATCGGCAAAAAATAGGCCGTTTTATCTACATCTTAGGGAACGAACTCTAGCTTAAAAAACGTCAAAGAGGGTTGAATTCAACTTTTCCCACCCCTTCTCGTCCGCTGGTGTACGTGTGTATATTGATCTTAAACTTGAAACAAAGGGCCATCGGTCCACATATTTTTTTTCATAAAACGATAGTTTTCAACTGATAGATTTCGTTGCTTAAATATACTTTGTTTCCGTAAACATAATAAGTGAGTTAATCTTTGTTGATACGATGGTTGAGAACTGTCTTTGTGCTTCCTCAGGGTCAAACGCTTCAGAACGCCTAACCGTCCTTATTATGCAACCGTTCTTAACGAGGATCTAACATGGAAAATGAGTAAAAACAATACGGCGATGCCTGATAAAAGTCCCATATCAATCAACGTTGTAAGTCACATTATCTTCCTTTGATTGATATGGGACTTCTGACTTATAACGTTGCAAACACTGAAGATTCATGCAATGAACATGTACAGTGGCGCCCAAAAGTTCTCGGACAATCAGTTTTTAAGGGTTTTCGGCCCGAATCCCATGACTTAGTGAATATTTCGGACCGTAACTTGAACCGAGTTTATAAAACACTTATTGCAATCATTGTAAACTGCAAAATTGGTATTTAAACAATACCAGCTCATGTGCCATGGCATAATATGAATATTAGGGAAGGCGCGCGTTGTTCGTGGGTACCATGCGTCGAGGCCGGTTTAAGGGAGATTTCATAATTTTAAAGCAATCAAACAACTTGAGTGGAATCATAGAATATAAATGAACGCTTATTTGATTTATTTATATCTTTTGAACGCTATAAAACTACTGTCAGTTCACCTTTTACCGTTACGTAAAATTGATCGATTCTCTTCCATCCTTTATAGTAAAAACATTCGATTAAATTGACTTCTAACGTTCTTTCTTATTGGAGTTTGGTTTTGAAAATGAAAGAACATGATGTATGCATACTATCATGAAAGTTACAAAGCCTTTCAGGTAGTATTAAGTCAAAAATAAAATCTGATAGAGAAACACTCAAAACCGGCAATGAAGCAAATTTTCGGCACATTCCTACATTCCCTTTATATCAGCTTGGGGTGGTTGCAACATGTTATAACGGGAAGATTAGGTATCAATTATGTCATAAACAATGTTTCAGTTGAATATCAAGGTCAACTATTGCGATATCTCCCTTAAACCGCCCTCGGCGCATGGTTCCCACGAACAACGCGCGCCTTCCCTAATTTTCATATTATGCCATGGCACATCAGTTGGTATTGTTTAAATTAAATTTTTGCAGTTTACAATGATTGCAATAAGTATTTTATAAACTCGGTTTAAGTTATTTTCCGAAATATTCATTAAGTCACGGGGTTCGGGCCGAAAACCCTGAAAAACTGGTTGTCCGAGAACTTTTGGGCGCCACTGTATAATAAGAGACACCAATAATCTTTGATATAAAGAGGACTTATACCTTTCGGAATCACTGTTATAAGATCGAACAGAAAATACGTTCTAAGCTAATGTGCGGAACGGATGACATGAATTTTTCAAAGACATTAGGACAATATTGATCATACTTTATACTTCATAAACTTTTCATCAATGCACATTTATTTTATCAGTTTCATTATAGCGAGAAATAGCCAGTTATTTTTATTTGTCATCCGCTACAAGTATAAAATTATATGTACGTAATGTACATACTGTAAATACGTGTTACGTTCTAAATTGACTCATACCTGATCATGGTCATATTACACGTTTACGCACAAATTACAATGGATTTTTTTTGGTATGGATTTGTTTTGGGTGGATTTTTTTTGGTATGGATTTGTTTTGGGTGGATTTTTTTTGGTATGGTTTTTTTTGGTATAGGCAAATCAGGGATTTTTTTTGGTTTGGATTTTTTTTGGTACACCATCCTGTGTCTCTCAGTGCCATACACGGGATAAAAAGTGATGCAAACAGTGCAGTGCGAACAAAACAGCCATTGAAGGAACCCCTAAAAAGAAAACGAAAATGTCGGAAGAGATATATATTTAATGATTATGGTGTAATTTTATTATGGGATTCAAAAACATGCTTGCCTAACAACACGCAGTAAACACATACCCTTGCTGTCACACATAAGCCTTGGCAAACCAGGGACATGTCACGCGTACGACGGTGTAATTAATTTTTCGAAAACTTATCAAAGTTTTACCGAAAAAGTTGGTGTTTTTCTGCCGAGAACCCTTATAACTTCATTTTCTACAATAATAAATTCACACAAAGAGGACAGAAATTACACAGAAATTTAAGAACCATGTTTTTGACAAGTCAGACACATAAAAACATATTAAAGTTAATGACATGCTTAATATCATCGTTCTGTGCTCAAAGCTCGACAGCCTGTTTCATATCATGAATGGTAATTTTTACTGTATTTTAACTGTTAAAAACAGTCTGAGTACGTAAAAATATTGTTTTAAACAGTTTCATTAACTAGTTTTCAACTGAATAACAATAAAAAAAAACAAAACAGTTGGTCTGAAATTTTTGCGTAACTTCTGATTGCATTGAATTTTTTTTAATAAAATTAGAGTTAAGATTTTACAATTATATACTGATTAAAATGACGCACACCGTTAATTAATCCGATTCGTATTCAAAGTTATTAACCTTCAAAGTTGTGCGGTTTTTTTGGCCCACCCTGTATATGCTGCATTCGGGTTTTTGTCTTACCGGAAGACACTTTAACGCAGTAGGTCGTTCACAACTCTCGAGGTTCACATTGTTGTAAAAACACGAATTTCCTCAAAATAATTTTGATCATTCGGGGGTTAACGAAAAGTAAAACTTCATAAGTAATACATTCATTCACTTCATAAGTCGATCGTGGCACCTGTGGTACACTGGTCATGGCTTCCACGGAAATGGCTCAAAATTAGCCAAAAATAGGCTTAATATTTTTATCGTGTAGAGCGTGTCCGAATGGACCTAGAAACATGTTCAAATTGTCTAGAAGTTTTTTTAATAGAACCCATATTATGGCAAATGCAAGTTTTCGGGTCCCAAATACCGTAATTTTCAATAGTCAGCAGGGCTCGAGCCTGGAATTATTTTTTTGGGTAAATTCTGCTGCATCCTAGTTGCGAGCCACCAAATGGACCCAACTAGCATGAATTTTCGACCCTAAGTCGTTCGTGGCACCTGTGGTACACTGGTCATGGCTTCCACGGAAATGGCTCAAAATTAGCCAAAAATAGGCTTTATCGGCTTATATCTCGCGATAGGAATCTCGGATCGGCGAAAACTCATTTTTATCGTGTAGAGCGTGTCCGAATTGACCTAGAAACAGATTCAAATTGTCGGAATTTTTTTTAATGGAACCCATATAAAGGCACATGAACGTTTTCGGTTACCAAATACCGTAATTTTCAGTGGTCAGCAGGGCTCGAGCCTGGAATCATTTTTTCGGTAAATTCTACTGCATCCTAGTTGCAAACCACCAACTGGACCCAACTAGCTTAAATTTTTGAACCTAAGTCGTTCGTGGCACCTGTGGTAAACTGGTCATGGGTTCCACGGAAGTGGCTCAAAATTAGACAAAAATCGGATTTATCGGCTTATATCTCGCGATAGGAAACTCGGATCGGCGAAAACTCCTTCTTATCGTGTAGAGCGTGTCCGATTTGACCTAGAAACATGTTCAAATTGCCGAAAAGTTTTTTTAATGGAACCCATATAATGGCACATGCCAGTTTTAGAGTCCCAAATACCGTAATTTTCAGTCGTCCTCAGGGCACGAGCCTAGAAACGTTTTTTCGCTAAATTCTATTACATCCCAGTTGCAAACCACCAACTGGACCCAACTAGCATGAATTTTCGACCCCAAGTCTTTCGTGGCACCTGTGGTACACTGGTCACGGGTTCCACGGAAAGGGCTCAAAGTTAGCCAAAAACAGGCTTTATTGGCTTATAACTCGCGATAGAAAACTCGGATCGTCGAAAACTCACTTCCATAGTGTAGAGCGTGTCCGAATTGACCTAGAAACATGTTCAAATTGCCGAATTTTTTTTTAATGGAACCCATCTAATGGCACATGGCAGTTTTAGGGTCCCAAATACCGTAATTTTCAGTGGTCAGCAGGGCTCGAGCCTGGAATCATTTTTTCGGTGAATTCTACTGCATCCTAGTTGCAAACCACCAACTGGACCCAACTAGCATGAATTTTCGACCCCAAGTCTTTCGTGGCACCTGTGGTACACTGGTCACAGGTTCCACGGAAAGGGCTCAAAATTAGCCAAAAACAGGCTTTATTGGCTTATAACTCGCGATAAAAAACTCGGATCGTCGAAAACTCACTTCCATCGTGTAGAGCGTGTCCGAATTGACCTAGAAACATGTTCAAATTGCCGAAAAGTTTTTTTAATGGAACCCATATAATGGCACATGCCAGTTTTAGGGTCCCAAATACCGTAATTTTCAGTCGTCCTCAGGGCACGAGCCTGGAAACGTTTTTTCGCTAAATTCTATTACATCCCAGTTGCAAACCACCAACTGGACCCAACTAGCATGAATTTTCGACCCCAAGTCTTTCGTGGCACCTGTGGTACACTGGTCACGGGTTCCACGGAAAGGGCTCAAAATTAGCCAAAAACAGGCTTTATTGGCTTATAACTCGCGATAGAAAACTCGGATCGTCGAAAACTCACTTCCATAGTGTAGAGCGTTTCCGAATTGACCTAGAAACATGTTCAAATTGCCGAAACGTTTTTTTAATGGAACCCATATAATGGCACATGCCAGTTTTAGGGTCCCAAATACCGTAATTTTCAGTCGTCCTCAGGGCACGAGCCTGGAAACGTTTTTTTCGCTAAATTCTATTACATCCCAGTTGCAAACCACCAACTGGACCCAACTAGCATGAATTTTCGACCCCAAGTCGTTCGTGGCACCTGTGGTACACTGGTCACGGGTTCCACGGAAAGGGCTCAAAATTAGCCAAAAACAGGCTTTATTGGCTTATAACTCGCGATAGAAAACTCGGATCGTCGAAAACTCACTTCCATCGTGTAGAGCGTGTCCGAATTGACCTAGAAACATGTTCAAATTGCCGAAAAGTTCTTTTAATGGAACCCATATAATGGCACATGCCAGTTTTAGGGTCCCAAATACCGTAATTTTCAGTCGTCCTCAGGGCACGAGCCTGGAAACGTTTTTTCGCTAAATTCTATTACATCCCAGTTGCAAACCTCCAACTGGACCCAACTAGCATGAATTTTCGACCCCAAGTCGTTCGTGGCACCTGTGGTACACTGGTCATGGGTTCCACGGAAATGGCTCAAAATTAGCCAAAAATCGGCTTTATCGGCTTATATCTCGCGATAGAAAACTCGGATCGGCGAAAACTCACTTCCATCGTGTAGAGCGTGTCCGAATTGACCTAGAAACATGTTCAAATTGCCGAAAAGTTTTTTAATGGAACCCATATAATGGCACATGCCAGGTTTAGGGTCCCAAATACCGTAATTTTCAGTCGTCCTCAGGGCACGAGCCTGGAAACGTTTTTTCGCTAAATTCTATTACATCCCAGTTGCAAACCACCAACTGGACCCAACTAGCATGAATTTTCGACCCAAGTCTTTCGTGGCACCTGTGGTACACTGGTCACGGGTTTCACGGAAAGGGCTCAAAATTAGCCAAAAACAGGCTTTATTGGCTTATAACTCGCGATAGAAAACTCGGATCATCGAAAACTCACTTCCATCGTGTAGACCGTGTCCGAATTGACCTAGAAACATGTTCAAATTGCCGAAAAGTTTTTTGAATGGAACCCATAGAATGGCACATGCCAGTTTTAGTGTCCCAAATAACGTAATTTTCAGTCGTCCTCAGGGCACGAGCCTGGAAACGTTTTTTCGCTAAATTCCATTACATCCCAGTTGCAAACCACCAACTGGACCCAACTAGCATGAATTTTCGACCCCAAGTCTTTCGTGGCACCTGTGGTACACTGGTCACGGGTTCCACGGAAAGGGCTCAAAATTAGCCAAAAACAGGCTTTATTGGCTTATAACTCGCGATAGAAAACTCGGATTGTCGAAAACTCACTCCCATCGTGTAGAGCGTGTCCGAATTGACCTAGAAACATGTTCAAATTGCCGAAAAGTTTTTTTAATGGAACCCATATAATGGCACATGCAAGTTTTCGGGTCCCAAATACCGTAATTTTCAGTGGTCAGCAGGGCTCGAGCCTGGAATCATTTTTTCGGTAAATTCTATTACATCCCAGTTGCAAACCACCAACTGGACCCAACTAGCATGAATTTTCAACCCCAAGTCTTTCGTGGCACCTGTGGTACACTGATCACGGGTTCCATGGAAAGGGCTCAAAATTAGCCAAAAACAGGCTTTATTGGCTTATAACTCGCGATAGAAAACTCGGATTGTCGAAAACTCACTTCCATCGTGTAGAGCGTGTCCGAATTGACCTAGAAACAAGTTCAAATTGCCGAAAAGTTTTTTTAATGGAACCCATATAATGGCACATGCAAGTTTTCGGGTCCTAAATACCGTAATTTTCAGTCGTCCTCAGGGCACGAGCCTGGAAACGTTTTTTCGCTAAATTCTATTACATCCCAGTTGCAAACCACCAACTGGACCCAACTAGCATGAATTTTCGACCCCAAGTCGTTCGTGGCACCTGTGGTACACTGGTCACGGGTTCCACGGAAAGGGCTCAAAATTAGCCAAAAACAGGCTTTATTGGCTTATAACTCGCGATAAAAAACTCGGATCGTCGAAAACTCACTTCCATCGTGTAGACCGTGTCTGAATTGACTTAGAAACATGTTCAAATTGCCGAAAAGTTTTTTTAATGGAACCCATATAATGGCACATGCAAGTTTTCGGGTCCCAAATACCGTAATTTTCAGTCGTCCTCAGGGCACGAGCCTGGAAACGTTTTTTCGCTAAATTCTATTACATCCCAGTTGCAAACCACCAACTGGACCCAACTAGCATGAATTTTCGACCCCAAGTCTTTCGTGGCACCTGTGGTACACTGGTCACGGGTTCCACGGAAAGGGCTCAAAATTAGCCAAAAACAGGCTTTATTGGCTTATAACTCGCGATAGAAAACTCGGATCGTCGAAAACTCACTTCCATCGTGTAGAGCGTGTCCGAATTGACCTAGAAACATGTTCAAATTGCCGAAAAGTTTTTTTAATGGAACCCATATAATGGCACATGCCAGTTTTAGGGTCCCAAATACCGTAATTTTCAGTCGTCCTCAGGGCACGAGCCTGGAAACGTTTTTTCGCTGAATTCTATTACATCCCAGTTGCAAACCACCAACTGGACCCAACTAGCATGAATTTTCGACCCCAAGTCTTTCGTGGCACCTGTGGTACACTGGTCACGGGTTCCACGGAAAGGGCTCAAAATTAGCCAAAAACAGGCTTTATTGGCTTATAACTCGCGATAGAAAACTCGGATCGTCGAAAACTCACTTCCATCGTGTAGACCGTGTCCGAATTGACCTAGAAACATGTTCAAATTGCCGAAAAGTTTTTTTAATGGAACCCAAATAATGGCACATGCAAGTTTTCGGGTCCCAAATACCGTAATTTTCAGTGGTCAGCAGGGCTCGAGCCTGGAATCATTTTTTCGGTAAATTCTTCTGAATCCTAGTTGCAAACCACCAACTGGACCCAACTGTCATGAATTTTCGACCCCAAGTCTTTCGTGGCACCTGTGGTACACTGGTCACGGGTTCCACGGAAAGGGCTCAAAATTAGCCAAAAACAGGCTTTATTGGCTTATAACTCGCGATAGAAAACTCGGATCGTCGAAAACTCACTTCCATCGTGTAGAGCGTGTCCGAATTGACCTATAAACATGTTCAAATTGCCGAAAAGTTTTTTTAATGGAACCCATATAATGGCACATGCAAGTTTTCGGGTCCCAAATACCGTAATTTTCAGTCGTCCTCAGGGCACGAGCCTGGAAACGTTTTTTTCGCTAAATTCTATTACATCCCAGTTGCAAACCACCAACTGGACCCAACTAGCATGAATTTTCGACCCCAAGTCTTTCGTGGCACCTGTGGTACACTGGTCACGGGTTCCACGGAAAGGGCTCAAAATTAGCCAAAAACAGGCTTTATTGGCTTATAACTCGCGATAGAAAACTCGGATCGTCGAAAACTCACTTCCATCGTGTAGAGCGTGTCCGAATTGACCTAGAAACATGTTCAAATTGCCGAAAAGTTTTTTTAATGGAACCCATATAATGGCACATGGCAGTTTTAGGGTCCCAAATACCGTAATTTTCAGTCGTCCTCAGGGCACGAGCCTGGAAACGTTTTTTCGCTAAATTCTATTACATCCCAGTTGTAAACCACCAACTGGACCCAACTAGCATGAATTTTCGACCCCAAGTCTTTCGTGGCACCTGTGGTACACTGGTCACGGGTTCCACGGAAAGGGCTCAAAATTAGCCAAAAACAGGCTTTATTGGCTTATAACTCGCGATAGAAAACTCGGATCGTCGAAAACTCACTTCCATCGTGTAGAGCGTGTCCGAATTGACCTATAAACATGTTCAAATTGCCGAAAAGTTTTTTTAATGGAACCCATATAATGGCACATGCAAGTTTTCGGGTCCCGAATACCGTAAATTTCAGTCGTCCTCAGGGCACGAGCCTGGAAACGTTTTTTCGCTAAATTCTATTACATCCCAGTTGCAAACCACCAACTGGACCCAACTAGCATGAATTTTCGACCCCAAGTCTTTCGTGGCACCTGTGGTACACTGGTCACGGGTTCCACGGAAAGGGCTCAAAGTTAGCCAAAAACAGGCTTTATTGGCTTATAACTCGCGATAGAAAACTCGGATCGTCGAAAACTCACTTCCATCGTGTAGAGCGTGTCCGAATTGACCTATAAACATGTTCAAATTGCCGAAAAGTTTTTTTAATGGAACCCATATAATGGCACATGCCAGTTTTAGGGTTCCAAATACCGTAATTTTCAGTCGTCCTCAGGGCACGAGCCTGGAAACGTTTTTTCGCTAAATTCTATTACATCCCAGTTGCAAACCACCAACTGGACCCAACTAGCATGAATTTTCGACCCCAAGTCTTTCGTGGCACCTGTGGTACACTGGTCACGGGTTCCACGGAAAGGGCTCAAAATTAGCCAAAAACAGGCTTTATTGGCTTATAACTCGCGATAGAAAACTCGGATCGTCGAAAACTCACTTCCATAGTGTAGAGCGTGTCCGAATTGACCTAGAAACATGTTCAAATTGCCGAAAAGTGTTTTTAATGGAACCCATATAATGGCACATGCCAGTTTTAGGGTCCCAAATACCGTAATTTTCAGTCGTCCTCAGGGCACGAGCCTGGAAACGTTTTTTTCGCTAAATTCTATTACATCCCAGTTGCAAACCACCAACTGGACCCAACTAGCATGAATTTTCGACCCCAAGTCTTTCGTGGCACCTGTGGTACACTGGTCACGGGTTCCACGGAAAGGGCTCAAAATTAGCCAAAAACAGGCTTTATTGGCTTATAACTCGCGATAGAAAACTCGGATCGTCGAAAACTCACTTCCATCGTGTAGAGCGTGTCCGAATTGACCTATAAAAAATGTTCAAATTGCCGAAAAGTTTTTTTAATGGAACCCATATAATGGCACATGCAAGTTTTCGGGTCCCAAATACCGTAATTTTCAGTCGTCCTCAGGGCACGAGCCTGGAAACGTTTTTTCGCTAAATTCTATTACATCCCAGTTGCAAACCACCAACTGGACCCAACTAGCATGAATTTTCGACCCCAAGTCGTTCGTGGCACCTGTTGTACACTGGTCACGGGTTCCACGGAAAGGGCTCAAAATTAACCAAAAACAGGCTTTATTGGCTTATAACTCGCGATAGAAAACTCGGATCGTCGAAAACTCACTTCCATCGTGTAGACCGTGTCTGAATTGACCTAGAAACATGTTCAAATTGCCGAAAAGTTTTTTTAATGGAACCCATATAATGGCACATGCCAGTTTTAGGGTCCCAAATACCGTAATTTTCAGTGGTCAGCAGGGCTCGAGCCTGGAATCATTTTTTCAGTAAATTCTACTGAATCCAAGTTGCAAACCACGAACTGGACCCAACTAGCACGAATTTTCGACCCTAAGTCGTTCGTGGCACCTGTGGTACACTGGTCATGGGTTCCACGGAAAGGGCTCAAAATTAGCCAAAAACAGGCTTTATTGGCTTATAACTCGCGATAGAAAACTCGGATCGTCGAAAACTCACTTCCATCGTGTAGACCGTGTCTGAATTGACCTAGAAACATGTTCAAATTGCCGAAAAGTTTTTTTAATGGAACCCATATAATGGCACATGCAAGTTTTCGGGTCCCAAATACCGTAATTTTCAGTCGTCCTCAGGGCACGAGCCTGGAAACGTTTTTTCGCTAAATTCTATTACATCCCAGTTGCAAACCACCAACTGGACCCAACTAGCATGAATTTTCGACCCCAAGTCGTTCGTGGCACCTGTTGTACACTGGTCACGGGTTCCACGGAAAGGGCTCAAAATTAACCAAAAACAGGCTTTATTGGCTTATAACTCGCGATAGAAAACTCGGATCGTCGAAAACTCACTTCCATCGTGTAGACCGTGTCTGAATTGACCTAGAAACATGTTCAAATTGCCGAAAAGTTTTTTTAATGGAACCCATATAATGGCACATGCAAGTTTTCGGGTCCCAAATACCGTAATTTTCAGTGGTCAGCAGGGCTCGAGCCTGGAATCATTTTTTCAGTAAAATCTACTGAATCCAAGTTGCAAACCACGAACTGGACCCAACTAGCATGAATTTTCGACCCTAAGTCGTTCGTGGCACCTGTGGTACACTGGTCATGGGTTCCACGGAAATGGCTCAAAATTAGCCAAAAATAGTCTTTATCGGCTTATATCTCGCGATAGAAAACTCGGATCGTCGAAAACTTAAGTCCATCGTGTAGAGCGTGTCCGAATTGACCTAGAAACTTGTTCAAATTGCCGAAAAGTTTTTTTAATGGAACCCATATAATGGCACATGCAAGTTTTCGGGTCCCAAATACCGTAATTTTCAGTGGTCAGCAGGGCTCGAGCCTGGAATCATTTTTTCGGTAAATTCTACTGAATCCTAGTTGCAAACCACCAACTGGACCCAACTAGCATGAATTTTCGACCCTAAGTCGTTCGTGGCACCTGTGGTACACTGGTCATGGGTTCCACGGAGATGGCTCAAAATTAGCCAAAAATAGTCTTTATCGGCTTATATCTCGCGATAGAAAACTCGGATCGTCGAAAACTCAATTCCATCGTGTAGAGCGTGTCCGAATTGACCTAGAAACGTGTTCAAATTGCCGAAAAGTTTTTTTAATGGAACCCATATAATGGCACATGCAAGTTTTCGGGTCCCAAATACCGTAATTTTCAGTGGTCAGCAGGGCTCGAGCCTGGAATCATTTTTTCGGTAAATTCTACTGAATCCTAGTTGCAAACCACCAACTGGACCCAACTAGCATGAATTTTCGACCCTAAGTCGTTCGTGGCACCTGTGGTACACTGGTCATGGGTTCCACGGAAATGGCTCAAAATTAGCCTAAAATAGTCTTTATCGACTTATATCTCGCGATAGAAAACTCGGATCGTCGAAAACTCAAGTCCATCGTGTAGAGCGTGTCCGAATTAACCTAGAAACATGTTCAAAATGCCGAAAAGTTTTTTTAATGGAACCCATATAATGGCACATGCAAGTTTTCGGGTCCCAAATACCGTTATTTTCAGTGGTCAGCAGGGCTCGAGCCTGGAATCATTTTTTCGGTAAATTCCACTGAATCCTAGTTGCAAACCACCAACTGGACCCAACTAGCATGAATTTTTTACCCTGTGTCGTTCGTGGCACCTGTGGTACACTGGTCATGGGTTTCACGGAAATGGCTCAAAATTAGCCAAAAATAGTCTTTATCTGCTTATATCTCGCGATAGAAAACTCGGATCGTCGAAAACTCAAGTCCATCGTGTAGAGCGTGTCCGAATTGACCTAGAAACATGTTCAAATTGCCGAAAAGTTTTTTTAATGGAACCCATATAATGGCACATGCAAGTTTTCGGGTCCCAAATACCGTAATTTTCAGTGGTCAGCAGGGCTCGAGCCTGGAATCATTTTTTCGGTAAATTCTACTGAATCCTAGTTGCAAACCACCAACTGGACCCAACTAGCATGAATTTTCGACCCTAAGTCGTTCGTGGCACCTGTGGTACACTGGTCATGGGTTCCACGGAAATGGCTCAAAATTAGCCAAAAATAGTCTTTATCGGCTTATATCTCGCGATAGAAAACTCGGATCGTCGAAAACTGAAGTCCATCGTGTAGAGCGTGTCCGAATTGACCTAGAAACATGTTCAAATTGCCGAAAAGTTTTTTTAATGGAACCCATATAATGGCACATGCAAGTTTTCGGGTCCCAAATACCGTAATTTTCAGTGGTCAGCAGGGCTCGAGCCTGGAATCATTTTTTCAGTAAATTCTACTGAATCCTAGTTGCAAACCACGAACTGGACCCAACTAGCATGAATTTTCGACCCTAAGTCGTTCGTGGCACCTGTGGTACACTGGTCATGGGTTTCACGGAAATGGCTCAAAATTAGCCAAAAATAGTCTTTATCGGCTTGTATCTCGCGATAGAAAACTCGGATCGTCGAAAACTCATTTTTAGCGTGTAGAGCGTGTCCGAATTGACCTAGAAACATGTTCAAATTGCCGAAAAGTTTTTTTAATGGAACCCATATAATGGCACATGCAAGTTTTCGGGTCCCCAATACCGTAATTTTCAGTGGTCAGCAGGGCTCGAGCCTGGAATCATTTTTTCGGTAAATTCTACTGAATCCTAGTTGCAAACCACCAACTGGACCCAACTAGCACGAATTTTCGACCCTAAGTCGTTCGTGGCACCTGTGGTACACTGGTCATGGGTTCCACGGAAATGGCTCAAAATTAGCCAAAAATAGTCTTTATCGGCTCATATCTCGCGATAGAAAACTCGGATCGTCGAAAACTCAAGTCCATCGTGTAGAGCGTGTCCGAATTGACCTAGAAACATGTTCAAATTGCCGAAAAGTTTTTTAATGGAACCCATATAATGGCACATGCAAGTTTTCGGGTCCCAAATACCGTAATTTTCAGTGGTCAGCAGGGCTCGAGCCTGGAATCATTTTTTCGGTAAATTCTACTGAATCCTAGTTGCAAACCACCAACTGGACCCAACTAGCACGAATTTTCGACCCTAAGTCGTTCGTGGCACCTGTGGTACACTGGTCATGGGTTCCACGGAAATGGCTCAAAATTAGCCAAAAATAGTCTTTATCGGCTTATATCTCGCGATAGAAAACTCGGATCGTCGAAAACTCAAGTCCATCGTGTAGAGCGTGTCCGAATTGACCTAGAAACATGTTCAAATTGCCGAAAAGTTTTTTTAATGGAACCCATATAATGGCACATGCAAGTTTTCGGGTCCCAAATACCGTAATTTTCAGTGATCAGCAGGGCTCGAGCCTGGAATCATTGTTTCGGTAAATTCTACTGAATCCTAGTTGCAAACCACCAACTGGACCCAACTAGCACGAATTTTCGACCCTAAGTCGTTCGTGGCACCTGTGGTACACTGGTCATGGGTTCCACGGAAATGGCTCAAAATTAGCCAAAAATAGTCTTTATCGGCTTATATCTCGCGATAGAAAACTCGGATCGTCGAAAACTCAAGTCCATCGTGTAGAGCGTGTCCAAATTGACCTAGAAACATGTTCAAATTGCCGAAAAGTTTTTTTAATGGAACCCATATAATGGCACATGCAAGTTTTCGGGTCCCAAATACCGTAATTTTCAGTGGTCAGCAGGGCTCGAGCCTGGAATCATTTTTTCGGTAAATTCTACTGAATCCTAGTTGCAAACCACCAACTGGACCCAACTAGCATGAATTTTCGACCCTAAGTCGTTCGTGGCACCTGTGGTACACTGGTCATGGGTTCCACGGAAATGGCTCAAAATTAGCCAAAAATAGTCTTTATCGGCTTATATCTCGCGATAGAAAACTCGGATCGTCGAAAACTCAAGTCCATCGTGTAGAGCGTGTCCGAATTGACCTAGAAACATGTTCAAATTGCCGAAAAGTTTTTTTAATGGAACCCATATAATGGCACATGCAAGTTTTCGGGTCCCAAATACCGTAATTATCAGTGGTCAGCAGGGCTCGAGCCTGGAATCATTTTTTCGGTAAATTCTACTGAATCCTAGTTGCAAACCACCAACTGGACCCAACTAGCACGAATTTTCGACCCTAAGTCGTTCGTGGCACCTGTGGTACACTGGTCATGGGTTCCACGGAAATGGCTCAAAAGTAGCCAAAAATAGTCTTTATCGGCTTATATCTCGCGATAGAAAACTCGGATCGTCGAAAACTCAAGTCCATCGTGTAGAGCGTGTCCGAATTGACCTAGAAAAGTGTTCAAATTGCCGAAAAGTTTTTTTAATGGAACCCATATAATGGCACATGCAAGTTCTCGGGTCCCAAATACCGTAACTTTCAGTGATCAGCAGGGCTCGAGCCTGGAATCATTTTTTCGGTAAATTCTACTGAATCCTAGTTGAAAACCACCAATTGGACCCAACTAGCATGAATTTTCGACCCTAAGTCGTTCGTGGCACCTGTGGTACACTGGTCATGGGTTCCACGGAAATGGCTCAAAATTAGCCAAAAATAGTCTTTATCGGCTTATATCTCGCGATAGAAAACTCGGATCGTCGAAAACTCAAGTCCATCGTGTAGAGCGTGTCCGAATTGACCTAGAAACATGTTCAAATTGCCGAAAAGTTTTTTTAATGGAACCCATATAATGGCACATGCAAGTTTTCGGGTCCCAAATACCGTAATTTTCAGTGATCAGCAGGGCTCGAGCCTGGAATCATTGTTTCGGTAAATTCTACTGAATCCTAGTTGCAAACCACCAACTGGACCCAACTAGCACGAATTTTCGACCCTAAGTCGTTCGTGGCACCTGTGGTACACTGGTCATGGGTTCCACGGAAATGGCTCAAAATTAGCCAAAAATAGTCTTTATCGGCTTATATCTCGCGATAGAAAACTCGGATCGTCGAAAACTCAAGTCCATCGTGTAGAGCGTGTCCAAATTGACCTAGAAACATGTTCAAATTGCCGAAAAGTTTTTTTAATGGAACCCATATAATGGCACATGCAAGTTTTCGGGTCCCAAATACCGTAATTTTCAGTGGTCAGCAGGGCTCGAGCCTGGAATCATTTTTTCGGTAAATTCTACTGAATCCTAGTTGCAAACCACCAACTGGACCCAACTAGCATGAATTTTCGACCCTAAGTCGTTCGTGGCACCTGTGGTACACTGGTCATGGGTTCCACGGAAATGGCTCAAAATTAGCCAAAAATAGTCTTTATCGGCTTATATCTCGCGATAGAAAACTCGGATCGTCGAAAACTCAAGTCCATCGTGTAGAGCGTGTCCGAATTGACCTAGAAACATGTTCAAATTGCCGAAACGTTTTTTTAATGGAACCCATATAATGGCACATGCAAGTTTTCGGGTCCCAAATACCGTAATTATCAGTGGTCAGCAGGGCTCGAGCCTGGAATCATTTTTTCGGTAAATTCTACTGAATCCTAGTTGCAAACCACCAACTGGACCCAACTAGCACGAATTTTCGACCCTAAGTCGTTCGTGGCACCTGTGGTACACTGGTCATGGGTTCCTCGGAAATGGCTCAAAAGTAGCCAAAAATAGTCTTTATCGGCTTATATCTCGCGATAGAAAACTCGGATCGTCGAAAACTCAAGTCCATCGTGTAGAGCGTGTCCGAATTGACCTAGAAAAGTGTTCAAATTGCCGAAAATTTTTTTTAATGGAACCCATATAATGGCACATGCAAGTTTTCGGGTCCCAAATACCGTAACTTTCAGTGATCAGCAGGGCTCGAGCCTGGAATCATTTTTTCGGTAAATTCTACTGAATCCTAGTTGAAAACCACCAATTGGACCCAACTAGCATGAATTTTCGACCCTAAGTCGTTCGTGGCACCTGTGGTACACTGGTCATGGGTTCCACGGAAATGGCTCAAAATTAGCCAAAAATAGTCTTTATCGGCTTATATCTCGCGATAGAAAACTCGGATCGTCGAAAACTCAAGTCCATCGTGTAGAGCGTGTCCGAATTGACCTAGAAACATGTTCAAATTGCCGAAAAGTTTTTTTAATGGAACCCATATAATGGCACATGCAAGTTTTCGGGTCCCAAATACCGTAATTTTCAGTGGTCAGCAGGGCTCGAGCCTGGAATCATTTTTTCAGTAAATTCTACTGAATCCTAGTTGCAAACCACGAACTGGACCCAACTAGCATGAATTTTCGACCCTAAGTCGTTCGTGGCACCTGTGGTACACTGGTCATGGGTTCCACGGAAATGGCTCAAAATTAGCCAAAAATAGTCTTTATCGGCTTATATCTCGCGATAGAAAACTCGGATCGTCGAAAACTTAAGTCCATCGTGTAGAGCGTGTCCGAATTGACCTAGAAACTTGTTCAAATTGCCGAAAAGTTTTTTTAATGGAACCCATATAATGGCACATGCAAGTTTTCGGGTCCCAAATACCGTAATTTTCAGTGGTCAGCAGGGCTCTAGCCTGGAATCATTTTTTCGGTAAATTCTACTGAATCCTAGTTGCAAACCACCAACTGGACCCAACTAGCATGAATTTTCGACCCTAAGTCGTTCGTGGCACCTGTGGTACACTGGTCATGGGTTCCACGGAAATGGCTCAAAATTAGCCAAAAATAGTCTTTATCGACTTATATCTCGCGATAGAAAACTCGGATCGTCGAAAACTCAAGTCCATCGTGTAGAGCGTGTCCGAATCAACCTAGAAACATGTTCAAAATGCCGAAAAGTTTTTTTAATGGAACCCATATAATGGCACATGCAAGTTTTCGGGTCCCAAATACCGTTATTTTCAGTGGTCAGCAGGGCTCGAGCCTGGAATCTTTTTTTCGGTAAATTCTACTGAATCCTAGTTGCAAACCACCAACTGGACCCAACTAGCATGAATTTTCGACCCTAAGTCGTTCGTGGCACCTGTGGTACACTGGTCATGGGTTCCACGGAAATGGCTCAAAATTAGCCAAAAATAGTCTTTATCGACTTATATCTCGCGATAGAAAACTCGGATCGTCGAAAACTCAAGTCCATCGTGTAGAGCGTGTCCGAATCAACCTAGAAACATGTTCAAAATGCCGAAAAGTTTTTTTAATGGAACCCATATAATGGCACATGCAAGTTTTCGGGTCCCAAATACCGTTATTTTCAGTGGTCAGCAGGGCTCGAGCCTGGAATCATTTTTTCGGTAAATTCTACTGAATCCTAGTTGCAAACCACCAACTGGACCCAACTAGCATGAATTTTCGACCCTAAGTCGTTCGTGGCACCTGTGGTACACTGGTCATGGGTTCCACGGAAATGGCTCAAAATTAGCCAAAAATAGTCTTTATCGGCTTATATCTCGCGATAGAAAACTCGGATCGTCGAAAACTTAAGTCCATCGTGTAGAGCGTGTCCGAATTGACCTAGAAACTTGTTCAAATTGCCGAAAAGTTTTTTTAATGGAACCCATATAATGGCACATGCAAGTTTTCGGGTCCCAAATACCGTAATTTTCAGTGGTCAGCAGGGCTCTAGCCTGGAATCATTTTTTCGGTAAATTCTACTGAATCCTAGTTGCAAACCACCAACTGGACCCAACTAGCATGAATTTTCGACCCTAAGTCGTTCGTGGCACCTGTGGTACACTGGTCATGGGTTCCACGGAAATGGCTCAAAATTAGCCAAAAATAGTCTTTATCGACTTATATCTCGCGATAGAAAACTCGGATCGTCGAAAACTCAAGTCCATCGTGTAGAGCGTGTCCGAATCAACCTAGAAACATGTTCAAAATGCCGAAAAGTTTTTTTAATGGAACCCATATAATGGCACATGCAAGTTTTCGGGTCCCAAATACCGTTATTTTCAGTGGTCAGCAGGGCTCGAGCCTGGAATCATTTTTTCGGTAAATTCTACTGAATCCTAGTTGCAAACCACCAACTGGACCCAACTAGCATGAATTTTTGACCCTGTGTCGTTCGTGGCACCTGTGGTACACTGGTCATGGGTTTCACGGAAATGGCTCAAAATTAGCCAAAAATAGTCTTTATCGGCTTATATCTCGCGATAGAAAACTCGGATCGTCGAAAACTCATTTTTATCGTGTAGAGCGTGTCCGAATTGACCTAGAAACATGTTCAAATTGCCGAAAAGTTTTTTTAATGGAACCCATATAATGGCACATGCAAGTTTTCGGGTCCCAAATACCGTTATTTTCAGTGGTCAGCAGGGCTCGAGCCTGGAATCATTTTTTCGGTAAATTCTACTGAATCCTAGTTGCAAACCACCAACTGGACCCAACTAGCATGAATTTTTGACCCTGTGTCGTTCGTGGCACCTGTGGTACACTGGTCATGGGTTTCACGGAAATGACTCAAAATTAGCCAAAAATAGTCTTTATCGGCTTATATCTCGCGATAGAAAACTCGGATCGTCGAAAACTCATTTTTATCGTGTAGAGCGTGTCCGAATTGACCTAGAAACATGTTCAAATTGCCGAAAAGTTTTTTTAATGGAACCCATATAATGGCACATGCAAGTTTTCGGGTCCCAAATACCGTAATTTTCAGTGGTCAGCAGGGCTCGAGCCTGGAATCATTTTTTCGGTAAATTCTACTGAATCCTAGTTGCAAACCACCAACTGGACCCAACTAGCACGAATTTTCGACCCTAAGTCGTTCGTGGCACCTGTGGTACACTGGTCATGGGTTCCACGGAAATGGCTCAAAATTAGCCAAAAATAGTCTTTATCGGCTTATATCTCGCGATAGAAAACTCGGATCGTCGAAAACTCAAGTCCATCGTGTAGAGCGTGTCCGAATTGACCTAGAAACATGTTCAAATTGCCGAAAAGTTTTTTAATGGAACCCATATAATGGCACATGCAAGTTTTCGGGTCCCAAATACCGTAATTTTCAGTGGTCAGCAGGGCTCGAGCCTGGAATCATTTTTTCGGTAAATTCTACTGAATCCTAGTTGCAAACCACCAACTGGACCCAACTAGCACGAATTTTCGACCCTAAGTCGTTCGTGGCACCTGTGGTACACTGGTCATGGGTTCCACGGAAAGGGCTCAAAATTAGCCAAAAACAGGCTTTATTGGCTTATAACTCGCGATAGAAAACTCGGATTGTCGAAAACTCACTCCCATCGTGTAGAGCGTGTCCGAATTGACCTAGAAACATGTTCAAATTGCCGAAAAGTTTTTTTAATGGAACCCATATAATGGCACATGCAAGTTTTCGGGTCCCAAATACCGTTATTTTCAGTGGTCAGCAGGGCTCGAGCCTGGAATCATTTTTTCGGTAAATTCTACTGAATCCTAGTTGCAAACCACCAACTGGACCCAACTAGCATGAATTTTTGACCCTGTGTCGTTCGTGGCACCTGTGGTACACTGGTCATGGGTTTCACGGAAATGACTCAAAATTAGCCAAAAATAGTCTTTATCGGCTTATATCTCGCGATAGAAAACTCGGATCGTCGAAAACTCATTTTTATCGTGTAGAGCGTGTCCGAATTGACCTAGAAACATGTTCAAATTGCCGAAAAGTTTTTTTAATGGAACCCATATAATGGCACATGCAAGTTTTCGGGTCCCAAATACCGTAATTTTCAGTGGTCAGCAGGGCTCGAGCCTGGAATCATTTTTTCAGTAAATTCTACTGAATCCTAGTTGCAAACCACCAACTGGACCCAACTAGCATGAATTTTCGACCCTAAGTCGTTCGTGGCACCTGTGGTACACTGGTCATGGGTTTCACGGAAATGGCTCAAAATTAGCCAAAAATAGTCTTTATCGGCTTATATCTCGCGATAGAAAACTCGGATCGTCGAAAACTCATTTTTAGCGTGTAGAGCGTGTCCGAATTGACCTAGAAACATGTTCAAATTGCCGAAAAGTTTTTTTAATGGAACCCATATAATGGCACATGCAAGTTTTCGGGTCCCAAATACCGTAATTTTCAGTGGTCAGCAGGGCTCGAGCCTGGAATCATTTTTTCGGTAAATTCTACTGAATCCTAGTTGCAAACCACCAACTGGACCCAACTAGCACGAATTTTCGACCCTAAGTCGTTCGTGGCACCTGTGGTACACTGGTCATGGGTTCCACGGAAATGGCTCAAAATTAGCCAAAAATAGTCTTTATCGGCTTATATCTCGCGATAGAAAACTCGGATCGTCGAAAACTCAAGTCCATCGTGTAGAGCGTGTCCGAATTGACCTAGAAACATGTTCAAATTGCCGAAAAGTTTTTTAATGGAACCCATATAATGGCACATGCAAGTTTTCGGGTCCCAAATACCGTAATTTTCAGTGGTCAGCAGGGCTCGAGCCTGGAATCATTTTTTCGGTAAATTCTACTGAATCCTAGTTGCAAACCACCAACTGGACCCAACTAGCACGAATTTTCGACCCTAAGTCGTTCGTGGCACCTGTGGTACACTGGTCATGGGTTCCACGGAAATGGCTCAAAATTAGCCAAAAATAGTCTTTATCGGCTTATATCTCGCGATAGAAAACTCGGATCGTCGAAAACTCAAGTCCATCGTGTAGAGCGTGTCCGAATTGACCTAGAAACGTGTTCAAATTGTCGAAAAGTTTTTTTAATGGAACCCATATAATGGCACATGCAAGTTTTCGGGTCCCAAATACCGTAATTTTCAGTGGTCAGCAGGGCTCGAGCCTGGAATCATTTTTTCGGTAAATTCTACTGAATCCTAGTTGCAAACCACCAACTGGACCCAACTAGCATGAATTTTCGACCCTAAGTCGTTCGTGGCACCTGTGGTACACTGGTCATGGGTTCCACGGAAATGGCTCAAAATTAGCCTAAAATAGTCTTTATCGACTTATATCTCGCGATAGAAAACTCGGATCGTCGAAAACTCAAGTCCATCGTGTAGAGCGTGTCCGAATTAACCTAGAAACATGTTCAAAATGCCGAAAAGTTTTTTTAATGGAACCCATATAATGGCACATGCAAGTTTTCGGGTCCCAAATACCGTTATTTTCAGTGGTCAGCAGGGCTCGAGCCTGGAATCATTTTTTCGGTAAATTCCACTGAATCCTAGTTGCAAACCACCAACTGGACCCAACTAGCATGAATTTTTTACCCTGTGTCGTTCGTGGCACCTGTGGTACACTGGTCATGGGTTTCACGGAAATGGCTCAAAATTAGCCAAAAATAGTCTTTATCTGCTTATATCTCGCGATAGAAAACTCGGATCGTCGAAAACTCAAGTCCATCGTGTAGAGCGTGTCCGAATTGACCTAGAAACATGTTCAAATTGCCGAAAAGTTTTTTTAATGGAACCCATATAATGGCACATGCAAGTTTTCGGGTCCCAAATACCGTAATTTTCAGTGGTCAGCAGGGCTCGAGCCTGGAATCATTTTTTCGGTAAATTCTACTGAATCCTAGTTGCAAACCACCAACTGGACCCAACTAGCATGAATTTTCGACCCTAAGTCGTTCGTGGCACCTGTGGTACACTGGTCATGGGTTCCACGGAAATGGCTCAAAATTAGCCAAAAATAGTCTTTATCGGCTTATATCTCGCGATAGAAAACTCGGATCGTCGAAAACTGAAGTCCATCGTGTAGAGCGTGTCCGAATTGACCTAGAAACATGTTCAAATTGCCGAAAAGTTTTTTTAATGGAACCCATATAATGGCACATGCAAGTTTTCGGGTCCCAAATACCGTAATTTTCAGTGGTCAGCAGGGCTCGAGCCTGGAATCATTTTTTCAGTAAATTCTACTGAATCCTAGTTGCAAACCACGAACTGGACCCAACTAGCATGAATTTTCGACCCTAAGTCGTTCGTGGCACCTGTGGTACACTGGTCATGGGTTTCACGGAAATGGCTCAAAATTAGCCAAAAATAGTCTTTATCGGCTTATATCTCGTGATAGAAAACTCGGATCGTCGAAAACTCATTTTTAGCGTGTAGAGCGTGTCCGAATTGACCTAGAAACATGTTCAAATTGCCGAAAAGTTTTTTTAATGGAACCCATATAATGGCACATGCAAGTTTTCGGGTCCCAAATACCGTAATTTTCAGTGGTCAGCAGGGCTCGAGCCTGGAATCATTTTTTCGGTAAATTCTACTGAATCCTAGTTGCAAACCACCAACTGGACCCAACTAGCACGAATTTTCGACCCTAAGTCGTTCGTGGCACCTGTGGTACACTGGTCATGGGTTCCACGGAAATGGCTCAAAATTAGCCAAAAATAGTCTTTATCGGCTTATATCTCGCGATAGAAAACTCGGATCGTCGAAAACTCAAGTCCATCGTGTAGAGCGTGTCCGAATTGACCTAGAAACATGTTCAAATTGCCGAAAAGTTTTTTAATGGAACCCATATAATGGCACATGCAAGTTTTCGGGTCCCAAATACCGTAATTTTCAGTGGTCAGCAGGGCTCGAGCCTGGAATCATTTTTTCGGTAAATTCTACTGAATCCTAGTTGCAAACCACCAACTGGACCCAACTAGCACGAATTTTCGACCCTAAGTCGTTCGTGGCACCTGTGGTACACTGGTCATGGGTTCCACGGAAATGGCTCAAAATTAGCCAAAAATAGTCTTTATCGGCTTATATCTCGCGATAGAAAACTCGGATCGTCGAAAACTCAAGTCCATCGTGTAGAGCGTGTCCGAATTGACCTAGAAACATGTTCAAATTGCCGAAAAGTTTTTTTAATGGAACCCATATAATGGCACATGCAAGTTTTCGGGTCCCAAATACCGTAATTTTCAGTGATCAGCAGGGCTCGAGCCTGGAATCATTGTTTCGGTAAATTCTACTGAATCCTAGTTGCAAACCACCAACTGGACCCAACTAGCACGAATTTTCGACCCTAAGTCGTTCGTGGCACCTGTGGTACACTGGTCATGGGTTCCACGGAAATGGCTCAAAATTAGCCAAAAATAGTCTTTATCGGCTTATATCTCGCGATAGAAAACTCGGATCGTCGAAAACTCAAGTCCATCGTGTAGAGCGTGTCCGAATTGACCTAGAAACATGTTCAAATTGCCGAAAAGTTTTTTAATGGAACCCATATAATGGCACATGCAAGTTTTCGGGTCCCAAATACCGTAATTTTCAGTGGTCAGCAGGGCTCGAGCCTGGAATCATTTTTTCGGTAAATTCTACTGAATCCTAGTTGCAAACCACCAACTGGACCCAACTAGCACGAATTTTCGACCCTAAGTCGTTCGTGGCACCTGTGGTACACTGGTCATGGGTTCCACGGAAATGGCTCAAAATTAGCCAAAAATAGTCTTTATCGGCTTATATCTCGCGATAGAAAACTCGGATCGTCGAAAACTCAAGTCCATCGTGTAGAGCGTGTCCGAATTGACCTAGAAACATGTTCAAATTGCCGAAAAGTTTTTTTAATGGAACCCATATAATGGCACATGCAAGTTTTCGGGTCCCAAATACCGTAATTTTCAGTGATCAGCAGGGCTCGAGCCTGGAATCATTGTTTCGGTAAATTCTACTGAATCCTAGTTGCAAACCACCAACTGGACCCAACTAGCACGAATTTTCGACCCTAAGTCGTTCGTGGCACCTGTGGTACACTGTTCATGGGTTCCACGGAAATGGCTCAAAATTAGCCAAAAATAGTCTTTATCGGCTTATATCTCGCGATAGAAAACTCGGATCGTCGAAAACTCAAGTCCATCGTGTAGAGCGTGTCCAAATTGACCTAGAAACATGTTCAAATTGCCGAAAAGTTTTTTTAATGGAACCCATATAATGGCACATGCAAGTTTTCGGGTCCCAAATACCGTAATTTTCAGTGGTCAGCAGGGCTCGAGCCTGGAATCATTTTTTCGGTAAATTCTACTGAATCCTAGTTGCAAACCACCAACTGGACCCAACTAGCATGAATTTTCGACCCTAAGTCGTTCGTGGCACCTGTGGTACACTGGTCATGGGTTCCACGGAAATGGCTCAAAATTAGCCAAAAATAGTCTTTATCGGCTTATATCTCGCGATAGAAAACTCGGATCGTCGAAAACTCAAGTCCATCGTGTAGAGCGTGTCCGAATTGACCTAGAAACATGTCCAAATTGCCGAAAAGTTTTTTTAATGGAACCCATATAATGGCACATGCAAATTTTCGGGTCCCAAATACCGTAATTATCAGTGGTCAGCAGGGCTCGAGCCTGGAATCATTTTTTCGGTAAATTCTACTGAATCCTAGTTGCAAACCACCAACTGGACCCAACTAGCACGAATTTTCGACCCTAAGTCGTTCGTGGCACCTGTGGTACACTGGTCATGGGTTCCACGGAAATGGCTCAAAAGTAGCCAAAAATAGTCTTTATCGGCTTATATCTCGCGATAGAAAACTCGGATCGTCGAAAACTCAAGTCCATCGTGTAGAGCGTGTCCGAATTGACCTAGAAAAGTGTTCAAATTGCCGAAAAGTTTTTTTAATGGAACCCATATAATGGCACATGCAAGTTTTCGGGTCCCAAATACCGTAACTTTCAGTGATCAGCAGGGCTCGAGCCTGGAATCATTTTTTCGGTAAATTCTACTGAATCCTAGTTGCAAACCACCAACTGGACCCAACTAGCACGAATTTTCGACCCTAAGTCGTTCGTGGCACCTGTGGTACACTGGTCATGGGTTCCACGGAAATGGCTCAAAATTAGCCAAAAATAGTCTTTATCGGCTTATATCTCGCGATAGAAAACTCGGATCGTCGAAAACTCAAGTCCATCGTGTAGAGCGTGTCCAAATTGACCTAGAAACATGTTCAAATTGCCGAAAAGTTTTTTTAATGGAACCCATATAATGGCACATGCAAGTTTTCGGGTCCCAAATACCGTAATTTTCAGTGGTCAGCAGGGCTCGAGCCTGGAATCATTTTTTCGGTAAATTCTACTGAATCCTAGTTGCAAACCACCAACTGGACCCAACTAACATGAATTTTCGACCCTAAGTCGTTCGTGGCACCTGTGGTACACTGGTCATGGGTTCCACGGAAATGGCTCAAAATTAGCCAAAAATAGTCTTTATCGGCTTATATCTCGCGATAGAAAACTCGGATCGTCGAAAACTCAAGTCCATCGTGTAGAGCGTGTCCGAATTGACCTAGAAACATGTTCAAATTGCCGAAAAGTTTTTTTAATGGAACCCATATAATGGCACATGCAAGTTTTCGGGTCCCAAATACCGTAATTATCAGTGGTCAGCAGGGCTCGAGCCTGGAATCATTTTTTAAGTAAATTCTACTGAATCCTAGTTGCAAACCACCAACTGGACCCAACTAGCACGAATTTTCGACCCTAAGTCGTTCGTGGCACCTGTGGTACACTGGTCATGGGTTCCACGGAAATGGCTCAAAAGTAGCCAAAAATAGTCTTTATCGGCTTATATCTCGCGATAGAAAACTCGGATCGTCGAAAACTCAAGTCCATCGTGTAGAGCGTGTCCGAATTGACCTAGAAAAGTGTTCAAATTGCCGAAAAGTTTTTTTAATGGAACCCATATAATGGCACATGCAAGTTTTCGGGTCCCAAATACCGTAACTTTCAGTGATCAGCAGGGCTCGAGCCTGGAATCATTTTTTCGGTAAATTCTACTGAATCCTAGTTGAAAACCACCAATTGGACCCAACTAGCATGAATTTTCGACCCTAAGTCGTTCGTGGCACCTGTGGTACACTGGTCATGGGTTCCACGGAAATGGCTCAAAATTAGCCAAAAATAGTCTTTATCGGCTTATATCTCGCGATAGAAATTTCGGATCGTCGAAAACTCAAGTCCATCGTGTAGAGCGTGTCCGAATTGACCTAGAAACATGTTCAAATTGCCGAAAAGTTTTTTTAATGGAACCCATATAATGGCACATGCAAGTTTTCGGGTCCCAAATACCGTAATTTTCAGTGGTCAGCAGGGCTCGAGCCTGGAATCATTTTTTCAGTAAATTCTACTGAATCCTAGTTGCAAACCACGAACTGGACCCAACTAGCATGAATTTTCGACCCTAAGTCGTTCGTGGCACCTGTGGTACACTGGTCATGGGTTCCACGGAAATGGCTCAAAATTAGCCAAAAATAGTCTTTATCGGCTTATATCTCGCGATAGAAAACTCGGATCGTCGAAAACTTAAGTCCATCGTGTAGAGCGTGTCCGAATTGACCTAGAAACTTGTTCAAATTGCCGAAAAGTTTTTTTAATGGAACCCATATAATGGCACATGCAAGTTTTCGGGTCCCAAATACCGTAATTTTCAGTGGTCAGCAGGGCTCTAGCCTGGAATCATTTTTTCGGTAAATTCTACTGAATCCTAGTTGCAAACCACCAACTGGACCCAACTAGCATGAATTTTCGACCCTAAGTCGTTCGTGGCACCTGTGGTACACTGGTCATGGGTTCCACGGAAATGGCTCAAAATTAGCCAAAAATAGTCTTTATCGACTTATGTATATCTCGCGATAGAAAACTCGGATCGTCGAAAACTCAAGTCCATCGTGTAGAGCGTGTCCGAATCAACCTAGAAACATGTTCAAAATGCCGAAAAGTTTTTTTAATGGAACCCATATAATGGCACATGCAAGTTTTCGGGTCCCAAATACCGTTATTTTCAGTGGTCAGCAGGGCTCGAGCCTGGAATCATTTTTTCGGTAAATTCTACTGAATCCTAGTTGCAAACCACCAACTGGACCCAACTAGCACGAATTTTCGACCCTAAGTCGTTCGTGGCACCTGTGGTACACTGGTCATGGGTTCCACGGAAAGGGCTCAAAATTAGCCAAAAATAGTCTTTATCGGCTTATATCTCGCGATAGAAAACTCGGATCGTCGAAAACTCAAGTCCATCGTGTAGAGCGTGTCCGAATTGACCTAGAAACATGTTCAAATTGCCGAAAAGTTTTTTTAATGGAACCCATATAATGGCACATGCAAGTTTTCGGGTCCCAAATACCGTTATTTTCAGTGGTCAGCAGGGCTCGAGCCTGGAATCATTTTTTCGGTAAATTCTACTGAATCCTAGTTGCAAACCACCAACTGGACCCAACTAGCATGAATTTTTGACCCTGTGTCGTTCGTGGCACCTGTGGTACACTGGTCATGGGTTTCACGGAAATGACTCAAAATTAGCCAAAAATAGTCTTTATCGGCTTATATCTCGCGATAGAAAACTCGGATCGTCGAAAACTCTTTTTTATCGTGTAGAGCGTGTCCGAATTGACCTAGAAACATGTTCAAATTGCCTAAAAGTTTTTTTAATGGAACCCATATAATGGCACATGCAAGTTTTCGGGTCCCAAATACCGTAATTTTCAGTGGTCAGCAGGGCTCGAGCCTGGAATCATTTTTTTCGGTAAATTCTACTGAATCCTAGTTGCAAACCACCAACTGCACCCAACTAGCACGAATTTTCGACCCTAAGTCGTTCGTGGCACCTGTGGTACACTGGTCATGGGTTCCACGGAAATGGCTCAAAATTAGCCAAAAATAGTCTTTATCGGCTTATATCTCGCGATAGAAAACTCGGATCGTCGAAAACTCAAGTCCATCGTGTAGAGCGTGTCCGAATTGACCTAGAAACATGTTCAAATTGCCGAAAAGTTTTTTAATGGAACCCATATAATGGCACATGCAAGTTTTCGGGTCCCAAATACCGTAATTTTCAGTGGTCAGCAGGGCTCGAGCCTGGAATCATTTTTTCGGTAAATTCTACTGAATCCTAGTTGCAAACCACCAACTGGACCCAACTAGCACGAATTTTCGACCCTAAGTCGTTCGTGGCACCTGTGGTACACTGGTCATGGGTTCCACGGAAATGGCTCAAAATTAGCCAAAAATAGTCTTTATCGGCTTATATCTCGCGATAGAAAACTCGGATCGTCGAAAACTCAAGTCCATCGTGTAGAGCGTGTCCAAATTGACCTAGAAACATGTTCAAATTGCCGAAAAGTTTTTTTAATGGAACCCATATAATGGCACATGCAAGTTTTCGGGTCCCAAATACCGTAATTTTCAGTGGTCAGCAGGGCTCGAGCCTGGAATCATTTTTTCGGTAAATTCTACTGAATCCTAGTTGCAAACCACCAACTGGACCCAACTAGCATGAATTTTCGACCCTAAGTCGTTCGTGGCACCTGTGGTACACTGGTCATGGGTTCCACGGAAATGGCTCAAAATTAGCCAAAAATAGTCTTTATCGGCTTATATCTCGCGATAGAAAACTCGGATCGTCGAAAACTCAAGTCCATCGTGTAGAGCGTGTCCGAATTGACCTAGAAACATGTCCAAATTGCCGAAAAGTTTTTTTAATGGAACCCATATAATGGCACATGCAAGTTTTCGGGTCCCAAATACCGTAATTTTCAGTGGTCAGCAGGGCTCGAGCCTGGAATCATTTTTTTCGGTAAATTCTACTGAATCCTAGTTGCAAACCACCAACTGCACCCAACTAGCACGAATTTTCGACCCTAAGTCGTTCGTGGCACCTGTGGTACACTGGTCATGGGTTCCACGGAAATGGCTCCAAATTAGCCAAAAATAGTCTTTATCGGCTTATATCTCGCGATAGAAAACTCGGATCGTCGAAAACTCAAGTCCATCGTGTAGAGCGTGTCCGAATTGACCTAGAAACATGTTCAAATTGCCGAAAAGTTTTTTAATGGAACCCATATAATGGCACATGCAAGTTTTCGGGTCCCAAATACCGTAATTTTCAGTGGTCAGCAGGGCTCGAGCCTGGAATCATTTTTTCGGTAAATTCTACTGAATCCTAGTTGCAAACCACCAACTGGACCCAACTAGCACGAATTTTCGACCCTAAGTCGTTCGTGGCACCTGTGGTACACTGGTCATGGGTTCCACGGAAATGGCTCAAAATTAGCCAAAAATAGTCTTTATCGGCTTATATCTCGCGATAGAAAACTCGGATCGTCGAAAACTCAAGTCCATCGTGTAGAGCGTGTCCAAATTGACCTAGAAACATGTTCAAATTGCCGAAAAGTTTTTTTAATGGAACCCATATAATGGCACATGCAAGTTTTCGGGTCCCAAATACCGTAATTTTCAGTGGTCAGCAGGGCTCGAGCCTGGAATCATTTTTTCGGTAAATTCTACTGAATCCTAGTTGCAAACCACCAACTGGACCCAACTAGCATGAATTTTCGACCCTAAGTCGTTCGTGGCACCTGTGGTACACTGGTCATGGGTTCCACGGAAATGGCTCAAAATTAGCCAAAAATAGTCTTTATCGGCTTATATCTCGCGATAGAAAACTCGGATCGTCGAAAACTCAAGTCCATCGTGTAGAGCGTGTCCGAATTGACCTAGAAACATGTCCAAATTGCCGAAAAGTTTTTTTAATGGAACCCATATAATGGCACATGCAAGTTTTCGGGTCCCAAATACCGTAATTATCAGTGGTCAGCAGGGCTCGAGCCTGGAATCATTTTTTCGGTAAATTCTACTGAATCCTAGTTGCAAACCACCAACTGGACCCAACTAGCACGAATTTTCGACCCTAAGTCGTTCGTGGCACCTGTGGTACACTGGTCATGGGTTCCACGGAAATGGCTCAAAAGTAGCCAAAAATAGTCTTTATCGGCTTATATCTCGCGATAGAAAACTCGGATCGTCGAAAACTCAAGTCCATCGTGTAGAGCGTGTCCGAATTGACCTAGAAAAGTGTTCAAATTGCCGAAAAGTTTTTTTAATGGAACCCATATAATGGCACATGCAAGTTTTCGGGTCCCAAATACCGTAACTTTCAGTGATCAGCAGGGCTCGAGCCTGGAATCATTTTTTCGGTAAATTCTACTGAATCCTAGTTGAAAACCACCAATTGGACCCAACTAGCATGAATTTTTGACCCTAAGTCGTTCGTGGCACCTGTGGTACACTGGTCATGGGTTCCACGGAAATGGCTCAAAATTAGCCAAAAATAGTCTTTATCGGCTTATATCTCGCGATAGAAAACTCGGATCGTCGAAAACTCAAGTCCATCGTGTAGAGCGTGTCCGAATTGACCTAGAAACATGTTCAAATTGCCGAAAAGTTTTTTTAATGGAACCCATATAATGGCACATGCAAGTTTTCGGGTCCCAAATACCGTAATTTTCAGTGATCAGCAGGGCTCGAGCCTGGAATCATTGTTTCGGTAAATTCTACTGAATCCTAGTTGCAAACCACCAACTGGACCCAACTAGCACGAATTTTCGACCCTAAGTCGTTCGTGGCACCTGTGGTACACTGGTCATGGGTTCCACGGAAATGGCTCAAAATTAGCCAAAAATAGTCTTTATCGGCTTATATCTCGCGATAGAAAACTCGGATCGTCGAAAACTCAAGTCCATCGTGTAGAGCGTGTCCAAATTGACCTAGAAACATGTTCAAATTGCCGAAAAGTTTTTTTAATGGAACCCATATAATGGCACATGCAAGTTTTCGGGTCCCAAATACCGTAATTTTCAGTGGTCAGCAGGGCTCGAGCCTGGAATCATTTTTTCGGTAAATTCTACTGAATCCTAGTTGCAAACCACCAACTGGACCCAACTAACATGAATTTTCGACCCTAAGTCGTTCGTGGCACCTGTGGTACACTGGTCATGGGTTCCACGGAAATGGCTCAAAATTAGCCAAAAATAGTCTTTATCGGCTTATATCTCGCGATAGAAAACTCGGATCGTCGAAAACTCAAGTCCATCGTGTAGAGCGTGTCCGAATTGACCTAGAAACATGTTCAAATTGCCGAAAAGTTTTTTTAATGGAACCCATATAATGGCACATGCAAGTTTTCGGGTCCCAAATACCGTAATTATCAGTGGTCAGCAGGGCTCGAGCCTGGAATCATTTTTTCGGTAAATTCTACTGAATCCTAGTTGCAAACCACCAACTGGACCCAACTAGCACGAATTTTCGACCCTAAGTCGTTCGTGGCACCTGTGGTACACTGGTCATGGGTTCCACGGAAATGGCTCAAAAGTAGCCAAAAATAGTCTTTATCGGCTTATATCTCGCGATAGAAAACTCGGATCGTCGAAAACTCAAGTCCATCGTGTAGAGCGTGTCCGAATTGACCTAGAAAAGTGTTCAAATTGCCGAAAAGTTTTTTTAATGGAACCCATATAATGGCACATGCAAGTTTTCGGGTCCCAAATACCGTAACTTTCAGTGATCAGCAGGGCTCGAGCCTGGAATCATTTTTTCGGTAAATTCTACTGAATCCTAGTTGAAAACCACCAATTGGACCCAACTAGCATGAATTTTCGACCCTAAGTCGTTCGTGGCACCTGTGGTACACTGGTCATGGGTTCCACGGAAATGGCTCAAAATTAGCCAAAAATAGTCTTTATCGGCTTATATCTCGCGATAGAAATTTCGGATCGTCGAAAACTCAAGTCCATCGTGTAGAGCGTGTCCGAATTGACCTAGAAACATGTTCAAATTGCCGAAAAGTTTTTTTAATGGAACCCATATAATGGCACATGCAAGTTTTCGGGTCCCAAATACCGTAATTTTCAGTGGTCAGCAGGGCTCGAGCCTGGAATCATTTTTTCAGTAAATTCTACTGAATCCTAGTTGCAAACCACGAACTGGACCCAACTAGCATGAATTTTCGACCCTAAGTCGTTCGTGGCACCTGTGGTACACTGGTCATGGGTTCCACGGAAATGGCTCAAAATTAGCCAAAAATAGTCTTTATCGGCTTATATCTCGCGATAGAAAACTCGGATCGTCGAAAACTTAAGTCCATCGTGTAGAGCGTGTCCGAATTGACCTAGAAACTTGTTCAAATTGCCGAAAAGTTTTTTTAATGGAACCCATATAATGGCACATGCAAGTTTTCGGGTCCCAAATACCGTAATTTTCAGTGGTCAGCAGGGCTCTAGCCTGGAATCATTTTTTCGGTAAATTCTACTGAATCCTAGTTGCAAACCACCAACTGGACCCAACTAGCATGAATTTTCGACCCTAAGTCGTTCGTGGCACCTGTGGTACACTGGTCATGGGTTCCACGGAAATGGCTCAAAATTAGCCAAAAATAGTCTTTATCGACTTATATCTCGCGATAGAAAACTCGGATCGTCGAAAACTCAAGTCCATCGTGTAGAGCGTGTCCGAATCAACCTAGAAACATGTTCAAAATGCCGAAAAGTTTTTTTAATGGAACCCATATAATGGCACATGCAAGTTTTCGGGTCCCAAATACCGTTATTTTCAGTGGTCAGCAGGGCTCGAGCCTGGAATCATTTTTTCGGTAAATTCTACTGAATCCTAGTTGCAAACCACCAACTGGACCCAACTAGCATGAATTTTTGACCCTGTGTCGTTCGTGGCACCTGTGGTACACTGGTCATGGGTTTCACGGAAATGGCTCAAAATTAGCCAAAAATAGTCTTTATCGGCTTATATCTCGCGATAGAAAACTCGGATCGTCGAAAACTCATTTTTATCGTGTAGAGCGTGTCCGAATTGACCTAGAAACATGTTCAAATTGCCGAAAAGTTTTTTTAATGGAACCCATATAATGGCACATGCAAGTTTTCGGGTCCCAAATACCGTTATTTTCAGTGGTCAGCAGGGCTCGAGCCTGGAATCATTTTTTCGGTAAATTCTACTGAATCCTAGTTGCAAACCACCAACTGGACCCAACTAGCACGAATTTTCGACCCTAAGTCGTTCGTGGCACCTGTGGTACACTGGTCATGGGTTCCACGGAAATGGCTCAAAATTAGCCAAAAATAGTCTTTATCGGCTTATATCTCGCGATAGAAAACTCGGATCGTCGAAAACTCAAGTCCATCGTGTAGAGCGTGTCCGAATTGACCTAGAAACATGTTCAAATTGCCGAAAAGTTTTTTAATGGAACCCATATAATGGCACATGCAAGTTTTCGGGTCCCAAATACCGTAATTTTCAGTGGTCAGCAGGGCTCGAGCCTGGAATCATTTTTTCGGTAAATTCTACTGAATCCTAGTTGCAAACCACCAACTGGACCCAACTAGCACGAATTTTCGACCCTAAGTCGTTCGTGGCACCTGTGGTACACTGGTCATGGGTTCCACGGAAAGGGCTCAAAATTAGCCAAAAACAGGCTTTATTGGCTTATAACTCGCGATAGAAAACTCGGATTGTCGAAAACTCACTCCCATCGTGTAGAGCGTGTCCGAATTGACCTAGAAACATGTTCAAATTGCCGAAAAGTTTTTTTAATGGAACCCATATAATGGCACATGCAAGTTTTCGGGTCCCAAATACCGTTATTTTCAGTGGTCAGCAGGGCTCGAGCCTGGAATCATTTTTTCGGTAAATTCTACTGAATCCTAGTTGCAAACCACCAACTGGACCCAACTAGCATGAATTTTTGACCCTGTGTCGTTCGTGGCACCTGTGGTACACTGGTCATGGGTTTCACGGAAATGACTCAAAATTAGCCAAAAATAGTCTTTATCGGCTTATATCTCGCGATAGAAAACTCGGATCGTCGAAAACTCTTTTTTATCGTGTAGAGCGTGTCCGAATTGACCTAGAAACATGTTCAAATTGCCTAAAAGTTTTTTTAATGGAACCCATATAATGGCACATGCAAGTTTTCGGGTCCCAAATACCGTAATTTTCAGTGGTCAGCAGGGCTCGAGCCTGGAATCATTTTTTTCGGTAAATTCTACTGAATCCTAGTTGCAAACCACCAACTGCACCCAACTAGCACGAATTTTCGACCCTAAGTCGTTCGTGGCACCTGTGGTACACTGGTCATGGGTTCCACGGAAATGGCTCAAAATTAGCCAAAAATAGTCTTTATCGGCTTATATCTCGCGATAGAAAACTCGGATCGTCGAAAACTCAAGTCCATCGTGTAGAGCGTGTCCGAATTGACCTAGAAACATGTTCAAATTGCCGAAAAGTTTTTTAATGGAACCCATATAATGGCACATGCAAGTTTTCGGGTCCCAAATACCGTAATTTTCAGTGGTCAGCAGGGCTCGAGCCTGGAATCATTTTTTCGGTAAATTCTACTGAATCCTAGTTGCAAACCACCAACTGGACCCAACTAGCACGAATTTTCGACCCTAAGTCGTTCGTGGCACCTGTGGTACACTGGTCATGGGTTCCACGGAAATGGCTCAAAATTAGCCAAAAATAGTCTTTATCGGCTTTTATCTCGCGATAGAAAACTCGGATCGTCGAAAACTCAAGTCCATCGTGTAGAGCGTGTCCGAATTGACCTAGAAACATGTTCAAATTGCCGAAAAGTTTTTTTAATGGAACCCATATAATGGCACATGCAAGTTTTCGGGTCCCAAATACCGTAATTTTCAGTGGTCAGCAGGGCTCGAGCCTGGAATCATTTTTTCGGTAAATTCTACTGAATCCTAGTTGCAAACCACCAACTGGACCCAACTAGCACGAATTTTCGACCCTAAGTCGTTCGTGGCACCTGTGGTACACTGGTCATGGGTTCCACGGAAATGGCTCAAAATTAGCCAAAAATAGTCTTTATCGGCTTATATCTCGCGATAGAAAACTCGGATCGTCGAAAACTTAAGTCCATCGTGTAGAGCGTGTCCGAATTGACCTAGAAACGTGTTCAAATTGCCGATAAGTTTTTTTTAATGGAACCCATATAATGGCACATGCAAGTTTTCGGGTCCCAAATACCGTAATTTTCAGTGGTCAGCAGGGCTCGAGCCTGGAATCATTGTTTCGGTAAATTCTACTGAATCCTAGTTGCAAACCACCAACTGGACCCAACTAGCACGAATTTTCGACCCTAAGTCGTTCGTGGCACCTGTGGTACACTGGTCATGGGTTCCACGGAAATGGCTCAAAATTAGCCAAAAATCGGCTTTATCGGCTTATATCTCGCATTAGGAAACTCGGATCGGCGAAAACTCGTTTTTATCGTGTAGAGCGTATCCGAATTGACCTAGTAACATGTTCAAATTGCCGAAAAGTTTTTTTTAATGGAACCCATATAATGGCACATGCAAGTTTTCGGGTCCCAAATACCGTAATTTTCAGTGATCAGCAGGGCTCGAGCCTGGAATAATTTTTTCGGTAAATTCTACTGAATCCTAGTTGCAAACCACCAACTGGACCCAACTAGCACAAATTTTCGACCCTAAGTCGTTCGTGGCACCTGTGGTACACTGGTCATGGGTTCCACGGAAATGGCTCAAAATTAGCCAAAAATAGTCTTTATCGGCTTATATCTCGCGATAGAAAACTCGGATCGTCGAAAACTCAAGTCCATCGTGTAGAGCGTGTCCAAATTGACCTAGAAACATGTTCAAATTGCCAAAAAGTTTTTTTAATGGAACCCATATAATGGCACATGCAAGTTTTCGGGTCCCAAATACCGTAATTTTCAGTGGTCAGCAGGGCTCGAGCCTGGAATCATTTGTTCGGTAAATTCTACTGAATCCTAGTTGCAAACCACCAACTGGACCCAACTAGCATGAATTTTCGACCCTAAGTCGTTCGTGGCACCTGTGGTACACTGGTCATGGGTTCCACGGAAATGGCTCAAAATTAGCCAAAAATAGTCTTTATCAAGGGTAGGCCGCTAGGCCTAACCCTTAATATGGTTCGATAGAGATAAGCTTTTTTGCCAGTATCTCGATCTAGCCTCTTCGTATCAACTTCTAGTTTGTTTCATCGGTTTTCTCGTGCAATTCTACAGCTTTTTGGCTATTTTTAACCCCGTAGGGTAGGGATAAATTTTCATTTTTCAGGTCCAAAAATGATGAAAATGCGATTTTCCGTTTTTTTTCCTCATCAAAAATGGTGTATGGAAACTGGGTGAGACCTGTAAAGCTGAAAATTTGTACATAGGTCAACTTCCAGCGTAGAACACGATTATTAAACTGTCCCGGAGATCGAATGATTATTTGCACCATTTTTCGAGGATTTTATAAAAAAAATGTCAAAAATCGCAGGCAAAATGAAGAAAGAATCGTTGTATGAGCGATAGGGTGGTCCGATCAAACTGAAATTTTAACTGGATGTGTATTACAAATGTCAAAATACGATCCGCTATTCAATTCAGCTAATCATTGAAACACACAAAAAACGCCACGGGTTATGTAAGAGGCAAAATTAGCGAAAAATTTCACAAAAGATCTATTCCTCGTGACAAACTTATCGAATAGCCATAAAAACTAGCCTATCATTGGCGGAATCAAATTTCACTTTGACCTCTTTTAGACACATTTTCCGAAAAAATTATCGTACTTTGACAAAAACTTGAAGAAACTGATGTAGAAAGTTTCAACGTTTTTGACGATGTTTGCCCCTTCGAAAATCAGATTATCTCAAGATTTAAAGCCTTGACACCCAATATATTATCTGAATGTCTAGAATGACTGAAGCTGTATTGAATACAGAAAAGATGGTTCTCTGCGTATTCTCAAAAAATATTAATGAGCCGCCAAAAACCGGTGAAAATTCAAGTTCACTTATTCACGCTGTTTCAGCCACATTGGATTCAAAAAATTTTATTTATACAGAAACAGTAAAAGCTTCATTTTAACAGGAGGTCTAGAGGGAATACGTTTCTACAGGGTGGTCCAAAAAAAATGACAACACTTTGAAGCTGAATAACTTGTGGCACAGACATCAGATTCAACTGAAATTTTCAGGTATTATCATCAACATACCAACTTAGAAAAATGTATAAAACAAAAGAGATCGGACAATCACAGCGGCCGCCACGCACCAATGTGTGCGAAAATGCGTGTGGGTCAAAAACCGAGCGATGCATCATTCACATTTAGGACATGGTTTACATGTGATTTTTGAAACAGTAAACTCTGTTATTTCAGCAAAGAATCATTAAAGAGTCTTTTTATTTATTCTAAAGCATTTGTGGCTGAAAATTTCTAAATTAAAATTTTTAATTCATAAAATTTTGTTTTGAAGGTGAAAACTGCGTTTATCTTCCTCTGACATTAAAGTAGGGCTTTATTAGCTAATTAAAACGAAAAAATATGAACCACATAATTAAAATGGTGCAAAACCAATGTTAAAAGTTAACTAAAAGTGGAGTTTTCAACCAATAGCTATTTTTCATTTGTTACGTGCATATCATCTCCCTAATATGCATGCACTTTTAGTCGGTTTTTGACCCACGCGCATTTTTGCACACATTGATGCGTGGTGACCACTGTGATTGTCCGATCACCTTGGTTTTATATATTTTTCTAAGTTAGTATGTTGGTAATAATACCTGAAAATTTCAGTTAAATCTAAAGTCTGTGCCACAAGTTATTCAGCTTCAAAGTGTTGTCATTTTTTTTGGACCACCCTGTAATAAACTATATTTTTAAAACTTGATCAATACCTTTAAATAAATTTTTATGATCCGTCAAAATGTACAGAAACGAAAAGAAAACGAGTCTAAAATTTTTTCCAAAGTAATTTTTTTTTTCGTTTTTTAGACGTGTACCAATATCAATAAAACACCTAAAAACCTTATTATAAGTGGTAAGGAAGTAAGGAAAAAAATCAAGAGTCACGTGGTAAAGCGTCCGCATCCGCTGTTAAGTACAGCTCGGCGCTAACCTAATAATAGTCAAGTTTTGAAGCTATTTTCACACTAGATGGATAGTGGGTTTGCAAGTTAAACGAGTGGTGCTGGGTTCAATACCCCTGGAAATCTAAAACAACGAAGTGTTAATTTATTTTATTTTTGATATTATTCTATATACTTCTCCCGAACTTCAACTGTCTATTTTAGATATAATAAGGCAGCTTTTAATTCAATATATTACTAATTCATGGACTTTTTTCATCATTATGTCAATTATGTTATGACTCTTTATGTTACAAGGAAAATATTGAAGGGGCTCACAAACGATCACTGTTCACAAATATTATTGTAATTCAATATTCAAAAATCTAAAGTTATAAAAGGAATGAAGTTCATGAATCTTATAAATAATTTTCGACTCATAAAGCATTTTTGTTACATTAGCACATGTATGTACATATTTAGTCTACATACTGTACATGTGATTTGTTCACACATAAAAAAGTTATAGACAAGCAACTAAAAATGCCCTGAAGGCATGGCTAGTAACGAATATGGTTCGATCCTGGCTAGTCCAATCGTGAAAAAGTATGAGACAAGAAATTTTATTCTCATATTTCAAATAGTCTGATCGTGAAAAAGCAGGAAACAAGATTTGCGATGAATCACGAAAAAACGTTTGTACTTCTTTAAGTCGAGAATCAAACCAAATTACACGAAACATATTTGGGACTTTTCGGTGAAAACCAAATCCCTTTATTTCTTCTAGCTCGTTGTGAGCAGGGGTCATTTTACTTCGGTTTGTGTGACACGAAATTTTTTTATTTCATTTCCATCCAATAATGATGGGATTTTTTATAAAATACTTATATTTTTACTTATACTTATACTTATAAATTGAATACCAGCATTTCGAATAAGGATAAATCTTACCACAACAATCGTGAAAAGTCTCAAATATGTTTCGTGTAATTTGGTTTGATTCTCGACTTAAAGAAGTACAAACGTTTTTTCGTGATTCATCGCAAATCTTGTTTCCTGCTTTTTCACGATCAGACTATTTAAAATATGAGAATAAAATTTCTTGTCTCATACTTTTTCACGATTGGACTAGCCAGGATCGAACCATATTCGTTACTAGCCATGCCTTCAGGGCATTTTTAGTTGCTTTCGACTTATATCTCGCGATAGAAAACTCGGATCGTCGAAAACTTAAGTCCATCGTGTAGAGCGTGTCCGAATTAACCTAGAAACATGTTCAAAATGCCGAAAAGTTTTTTTAATGGAACCCATATAATGGCACATGCAAGTTTTCGGGTCCCAAATACCGTTATTTTCAGTTGTCATCAGGGCTCGAGCCTGGAATCATTTTTTCGGTAAATTCTACTGAATCCTAGTTGCAAACCACCAACTGGACCCAACTAGCATGAATTTTTGACCCTGTGTCGTTCGTGGCACCTGTGGTACACTGGTCATGGGTTTCACGGAAATGGCTCAAAATTAGCCAAAAATAGTCTTTATCGGCTTATATCTCGCGATAGAAAACTCGGATCGTCGAAAACTCAAGTCCATCGTGTAGAGCGTGTCCGAATTGACCTAGAAACATGTTCAAATTGCCGAAAAGTTTTTTTAATGGAACCCATATAATGGCACATGCAAGTTTTCGGGTCCCAAATACCGTAAATTTTCAGTGGTCAGCAGGGCTCGAGCCTGGAATCATTTTTTCGGTAAATTCTACTGAATCCTAGTTGCAAACCACCAACTGGACCCAACTAGCATGAATTTTCGACCCTAAGTCGTTCGTGGCACCTGTGGTACACTGGTCATGGGTTCCACGGAAATGGCTCAAAATTAGCCAAAAATAGTCTTTATCGGCTTATATCTCGCGATAGAAAACTCGGATCGTCGAAAACTCAAGTCCATCGTGTAGAGCGTGTCCGAATTGACCTAGAAACATGTTCAAATTGCCGAAAAGTTTTTTTAATGGAACCCATATAATGGCACATGCAAGTTTTCGGGTCCCATATACCGTAATTTTCAGTGGTCAGCAGGGCTCGAGCCTGGAATCATTTTTTCAGTAAATTCTACTGAATCCTAGTTGCAAACCACGAACTGGACCCAACTAGCATGAATTTTCGACCCTAAGTCGTTCGTGGCACCTGTGGTACACTGGTCATGGGTTCCACGGAAATGGCTCAAAATTAGCCAAAAATAGTCTTTATCGGCTTATATCTCGCGATAGAAAACTCGGATCGTCGAAAACTTAAGTCCATCGTGTAGAGCGTGTCCGAATTGACCTAGAAACTTGTTCAAATTGCCGAAAAGTTTTTTTAATGGAACCCATATAATGGCACATGCAAGTTTTCGGGTCCCAAATACCGTAATTTTCAGTGGTCAGCAGGGCTCGAGCCTGGAATCATTTTTTCGGTAAATTCTACTGAATCCTAGTTGCAAACCACCAACTGGACCCAACTAGCATGAATTTTCGACCCTAAGTCGTTCGTGGCACCTGTGGTACACTGGTCATGGGTTCCACGGAAATGGCTCAAAATTAGCCAAAAATAGTCTTTATCGGCTTATATCTCGCGATAGAAAACTCGGATCGTCGAAAACTCAATTCCATCGTGTAGAGCGTGTCCGAATTGACCTAGAAACGTGTTCAAATTGCCGAAAAGTTTTTTTAATGGAACCCATATAATGGCACATGCAAGTTTTCGGGTCCCAAATACCGTAATTTTCAGTGGTCAGCAGGGCTCGAGCCTGGAATCATTTTTTCGGTAAATTCTACTGAATCCTAGTTGCAAACCACCAACTGGACCCAACTAGCACGAATTTTCGACCCTAAGTCGTT
>OZ038443.1:9561921-9580588 GCA_964036265.1 Daptonema setosum
AAAAAACTAACTCATTCATTATACTCAACTCACTCACTAACTCACTCATTCATTATACTCAACTCACTCACTCACTCACTCACTCACTCACTCACTCACTCACTCACTCACTCACTCACTCACTCACTCACTCACCTCTTCTTTGCCATCCGAAGCCGCTCTCAAAGTCGACAAGGTTCTGGCATCGTAAAGGATTCTCATCTTCAGACCTTCCCGTTTGATCTTGACGTTCTCCAGAGTCACTGATCTGACTCGGATAATACCATGGTGTAATTCAGCCAATTCTTGCGTATCCACACCCAGGACTTCCGGGGCGGAGTGACCACGTTGCACACAGCCAGACAGAACGTACGCTGAAGTGAGTGAGTGAGTGAGTGAGTGAGTGAGTGAGTGAGTGAGTGATTGAGTGTGTGAGTGAGTGAGTGAGTAAGTGAGTGAGCGGTGAGTGAGCGAGTGAGTGAGTGAGTGAGCACAGCACTTCCAAACCTGGTATATAAACTCCTGCTGTCTCTCCGACGCGGCCACGATATCGTACCTGCACTTCTGCTTGTACTCACTCACTCACTCACTCACTCACTCACTCACTCACTCACTCACTCACTCACTCACTCACTCACTCACTCACTCACTCACCTGTATGTCTTCTGGCATAACACCCAAGTGCTGGAATTCTCCGTCAGATCGCTGCCCGTTCTGGTCGGGGTGATAGGCCTTCATTTCAATCGGACGTCGATACTCGTCGGTCAAGTACTTGGTTCGGTTGGTTAGCATGTTCATGTTGGAACTGAATGAGTGAGTGAGTGAGTGAGTGAGTGAGTGAGTGAGTGAGTGAGTGAGTGAGTGAGTGAGTGAGTGAGTGAGTGAGTGAGTGAGTGAGTGAGTGAGTGAGTGAGTGAGTGAGTGAGTGAGTGAGTGAGTGAGTGAGTAGTGAGTGAGTGAGTTAGTAAGTAACTTGTTATTAACCTGAATGTTGTGGGTTCATTGAATTCCAGGGTTGTCACTTTATTCTGTTCCGAGCTTATGGCAATCGGATCTTTGAATGCTTTGGTAAGAGCTTCAATCGGTTGACGATTTGGGCGCAATGTAGATGATTTTTTGTGTTGTTGTTGTTCGGAACTTTGTGAGGATCCTTGCTGTGGAGACAGTTGAGGTGACGATGGCTCAAACTGTTGTTGTTGTTGTTGTTGTTGTTGTTGTTGTTGTTGTTGTTGTTGTTGTTGTTGTTGTTGTTGTAGCGGCTGACCCGATGTTGAGGCTTGTTGTTGTGATTCTTGTGGCCCATCGGATGTGCCATCGTTGGTACACGGTCGTTCGGCCTTATCCGAATCATCCATTGTCATTTCAGTACTATAAATATGAAATATTTTTCTATTTTGTCTATTTGATTTTTCATAGAATTTTTTTTAAATAAAATTTTACTCCACCAATTTCTTCTGTTTGGTTATCGTTGCGACAGCAGACATTTTACACCGGGGAGAAAAAAACAGAAATAGCTCGATTCTTCAGATTTCAATCATGTAGCACGAAAACTACCGAACGGAAACTTCAGCAATAAGCTTGGTAAACATACATATGATATCAGATATCAATTGAATACTGCATTTAGAAGCGCTTACACGTTAGAACTGTTTTTAATTTGTAATTTTGTTACCGCTTTTTGTGACTATGACCTAAAAAAACTTTAACTCGACCTCGATTCATTGCAGACACATGTAAATGGATTGTAAAAAAATAGTCATTTATTTTTCAAATGAACCGACGACTAAACATGATTTTCAGCTCAGCGAATCCCTGAATACGACATGTCAAGTTCACTTAATGCCAGTGACATCCGCTTTTTGGAACACATTCAATGTGGTAATGGTCGCGTGGCACAGTGATGCCTGGTCGACACTAGCCGACAAGAAGTGGAGGGAAAAGTGAAATTCCCTCTCTTTGGCATATTCGAAATGTAAAATTCGTTTTTTAAAGTGTAGGTAAAATGACTTGTTTTCTGCCAATTCCCCCTCTTTGCGAAATTTTCCTTCTTTTGGAGGATTGGCTCGTCCGCCAGTGCTGGTCGACTCCAGTTAACAACCAGTGCCAGCTTTATATGAGCGAGACCGTTCACAGTGAAAATACTAGAAAAAGCAGTATGCTATGCTACGAGGAAAACATTCATAACTGAAAAAACACTTAACTATCAGAACAACTCAGGGGAAAAACTTCTAAAAATATATGTACATTCGCAAAAACGGGAACCTATTTAATGGGCACGTGGCACAGCGATGGCTGGTACAGCTACATGACATTGAATGTCAGTTTTATATGAACGAGACAGTTAACAGTAAATACTGGTGAAAGCAGTAAAAAACAAAGCTACTGGACGTTCTGAACGAACATAACTTGTAAAACAAACGTAACAATCAGAACAACTCTGTTTCACAAGAAATTCTTAGAAAATAAAACGTTTTTACTTACAATGAGTAAGTTGTTGACCAAAACTTTTATAAGACTAGTGATACATCGATTATTCAGTTTTGCTGATTGGTGAACGGGATAGGAGGATCACATGAATATTTGTTAACTTCATTACTTATACTTGGACTGTATCAGACAGCTGTACCAGATCAACTAATCCTGCTTTGAATATAATCGGGTCAAGTTCTACACTCAGTTATGTGACTCTTTGGGGAATATATTAATTCAGTTCGATATTCTACAAAAGTAGCTGTAAAAAGTTACTTTCGAACTAAGCCCCTTCATACATTACCATAATTCTGGAACTGCACTTACATATGTATGTACATACGTACATCATTGGAAGAAATAATAAATCTGACAATGCAATTTGACACGCCATGACACGAATTCATTTTTTTGCTTGTTCTTATTTATTATTATTGCTTTTGTATTATTTTTATCGAAAAGTCAACAACTGAAATTCAGCGTCAAACGTGAATGAGGGCTAATCGATTGCAAACGCGATTGGATCTGGCATCATGCGGAGTCAAACCCAGGGTAATCAATCATATCCATTGATGTCATCACCATACGTTCAATTAAACTTGTGAAACCTTAGTTTGTAGTTAATAAATATAATAATTTTATGCAGTACCTACAAAAAATATCATTAGAAAAAAAATTACGGTATATACTGTAGCTGACATGGATTTGTACTTCGACAAGCCACAGTATTACAATGTCATCATAAACCGAACCGATCAAATAACGTGGGTACATTCATAAATATTTCATCTTCGTTATATTTGGTTAACCATTAAGCTAATTAGTTCGGAATAAGCGAACATAACAAACTTAGTTTACCAAAACTTGATTCGTAGCGAAAGTCGAACCTAAGTTACATAGCAAAGGATTCTATAATATCCATCAGGCTATACCAGCTGATCGCATCATAATCCAAACTACATTACATTGCTACGTACATAGGAAAGCAAATTTAGCTCTCTAATCCTGTGAAACCATCACGTGAAACAAGGTAGGAAAAAAAACGCTGATACCGTTATCAGGGCAACCCGTCGGTGCCTCATTTATCCCTGGAACAAATCCAACAGTTACAATTTTAGTTTAGTCTAGAATGGCAAAAATATCAGCTTTGATGATGGAAACGAATATCCATGGGAATAGAGCTGAACATACATAAGAGCTGAAGTTAACTTTTTCACGAAGCGTCGCTCTGGCACCTGATTAATTTCTTTGAAACTTAGTTAATTTTCTGGGAATCTGAGAAATTTTCTTTAAGAAATTAGTTTTACAATAGGTGATAATGAGTTCACGGCAGTTATTTTATGAACCACACTAGATATAGCACAAATATCAACCGGAACTATAGTATATACTACATATTGTGGTGATTATCTTTCAGATATCTATTCACACGTACAGTATAATGACTCAGTTATGATAACAGACCTTAGATTCGTTTACTCAAGATCGGATATAGAAATGGAAACCAGAAAATATCAATATAAATCATCAAATACGTTACTGCGTATTCGTAATGACTTGGAAATGTTGCGTTCCCGGATAGTATTCTATACATGCAATACGAGCCGTGGACACTATGTAAAAGAAAATAACCGCGAAAAATGTGGCGGGTATTCAATTTCAATCTCGTAATCAGTTGAGCATGCTATAGCGGTGATCGCTGATAATACATGAAGGCACGTTACGTATCTGCCACTGAATATGGCTAAGCATGACGAATTCGTGCCACATGGTGCCATCCACAAAATACGAGCGAACTTCATGATTCCATGAATGAAGCCATCAAAACGATACTTGCCGAACTTTATACTACTACGAAAATACGTTTTTGTCGAACTAATAGGATGATTGATCGGCAAAATTACATACATGTACATACTTCGCAGTCCAGATTTAAATGATGAGATCATGAGATGAAGTATACAAATACGAAGACTGATTTTCTGGAGAAAACCGAAAACAGTGACTTCCCGAAAATACCATTCCTTACTCGAAAATGAATTTAGTATGTGTCTCGTTTTCCAATAAATTTTATTAGATAGCATCATATTTTTATCCCGAATTAGTCACGCTTAATCCAGCAAAACCCAGATGCATCTTCAGCCGACTGCTTCGTATGTACCATGCACGGCCACCAGACTCAAAGATAATCTAATAGCGAGATTTTCCGAAATTGGAGTGCGCGAAATCCGGCAGTCGGTACTGGACTAAGTGGTCCATATAAATAATCTTATTTTAGTGCTAGTGATCAAAATTCAATATGTGGTGTGAGGTACATAATATAACCCATAGTACATGTGAAAAATAATCACGATACTCCCCGCTATTGAACTTACACTTACTCTGCATGTTCCGTTGATTCCAACATTTTATTTTCAGACAAACTTTCAGGCATGGAACACAGTCAAAGTTATGTATTACTGAACACTGAACTTACTAACGCAACATGTGACAAAATAACTTGAAACCTGAAAAATTTCCGCCCAGTTCTTGGTGGAACAAAAAATAGTCTGGTGACTGAGATTGAGAACCTTGCGTAACCTGATGAGGATTGGGCAGTCGTCAAACTATCAGCGGAAGAGAAGAGGAGAAGAATTGTCGAACTTTTTGGCTGACCCCTGGTCATCAGTCAAGGTACACACGTACAGGAAAACAGAGCTCAATTCAGCTAACTCCCCATTTTAAGAAACTCATAACTCGCATAACACACTCATCACTAACCCGCTGATGCGGTCAGCACCGTCGAAAAGCCGCCGAAATTTGAGCTATCTACATGGTAATTCCAGTAGAAAGGTGAAGCTGAAGTAACGACCATGTAAAAAGCGGTAAAACAGAGGAAAAAAACTTTTTCAAGCGTTGAATGTATGTAATATACAGGGTGTCCCATCCTTTTGTCCCGATGTTGACGGCTCCGCATTTGAGTTATACTGAACAAATATTACTGAAAATTTTTTCTGGAATAGAAGAGTCTTTGGCAATTTGTTTGATACCTACCAGAAGTTTATTCGACGTCGGTAGCTAATTTTACAAGCCATCGAAAAAACTGACAGTTTTGGCCAATAATTTTTCATTATTTTTTATTTATCGAGCAAGAAACATAACAAAATAGCATCAATCACAAGAACAGAAAATCACAGGTAATAACAACATAAAAAGTCGGCTTTTTAACTTCGACTTTGGTACACCGGGATCTCGGCATCCTTCCCATCGAGAAAGCACAGCTTTCAGGGCTGCATGGCCTGTGTCCACAGAAATGACACCAATCTCTTCCGTGATAAAGTGAAGTAACTGGCACAAATTCTCGGGTTCCACGTGTATATGCGCTGCGGTGATTGTATAAACCACCTGACAACCAAGAGTCCAGAGGGGTCAGATCTGATGACCTGGCCTCACAATGGAGTGGTCCTCCTCTGTTGACTCAGGAGCCAGGAAAGGTCTCGTCAAGCCATCAAGCCAATCTCGGGTAGTCACCAGATCTGGCCCCGATGAACTCCTGCTTGTGGAGTGATCTAAAGGAGTGCGTGTACGTCAGAAGTCCCAAGATTTTGGGTCAATTACGTCTCTTTATCACAGAAGAGGACGTGTCCTTTTCCGTGGACACACGCTATGCAGCCCTGAAAGCTACATATGCCTCGTCGATGGGAACGATGCCGAGATCTCGGTGTATCCAAGTCCAGAAGTTAACAAGTCGGTTTATTTGCTTTTTTCTTCAATGTGGTCACTACTTATGATTTTCTGTTCACGGTGCCTTGTGATTTATGATATTCTGTTATGTGTCATGCTCGATAAATTAAATGTTACGAAAAAAATTTGGCCAAAATTGGCATTTTTTTCGATGGCTTGTAAGTTTAGCTACCGACGTCGAATGAACTTCTGGTAGATATCAAACAAATTGCCAAAGTTTCCTCTATTCCAGAAAAAAATTTCAGCCTTATTGGTTTTCTACAACTCAAATGCGGAGCCGTCAACATCGGGACAAAAGGGTGGGACACCCTGTACATAAATATGCATTTTGAAACACAAGACTGGTTACACCATTTGGCCAAGTATTTGACCGTGATGAGATTTATAAAATACGTGAGTGTGAGTGGTTCAAAAAGCCGTTAATCATTCTCTATATAACGACATGAAGCAGCTAACCCAAAATTACTAATCGTACGTTCGAGAACTGAACTACTCTCCACTCCATCAAATGAAAATGAATTGTTTAGAAAACTTTGAAGACTACAAACTACATACTAACCAGTGAAACACAAACATTCTAAAAGGATTTGTTCATTTGTTTATATGAAGAAAAGGGAAGTGAACTAATACTAACACGTGATTGGGGTACATATTATGTATAACATCCTGACAATATATTATGTATATTTAGGAGTGTTCTTATTTCTTTTAATGCATCCGACATCAACTTTAGAAAGGCTCTTAATCCAGGTTAGTTTTGTTTATGACAAATATTAGAATTAACTTTTACAACACTCCACAATCAAAGCCATTAATACCAGTTGAGACGGACAACTGACTTGGCGATAATTCCAATGGCTTATTAGTCTCGCAGCGCAATAAATCATCAAATTTTATGAAGTAGAACATTATTACACTTACACTACAGTTAAACTCTATTAGAACTGTCTTGAAACTTTCCTAAAAAAGCCAAAAGCACGTCATTTTCGACCCTGAACTTTTAAAATGTCCAGATATATGTAAATTGGCAAACTTATATGCCATATATAACATAATACAGTAAAAAGTGCCCGACTGCATATGTTGGCGCAATCAAAGTGCCCTGGCGGATGGCTTATATAAGATGGAGCGTACGCCCGACGCCGCAACAGCATAGTACCACACACGCGCGGACGAGCTAATCCTCCAGTGGGAGGGGAATTTTCCCATAAGAGGTGGAATTGGCAGATATTCAGGCCTTTCAACCTTTCTCATATAGAACAAATTTTATTTTTCGAAACCGCCAAAGAGGGTGGAATGTCAGTTTTTCCACCCCTTCACGTTTGCTAGTGGTACCACATACCACATAGTACGTTGGGTTGCGGCGGACGACCCAATCCTCCAAAGGATATCAATTGCCAAATTAGGGGGGAATTAGAAGTTTTGAGTCCATTTTGCTTATACCCTATGAAACAAAATTCACTTTCTGGAACTGTCAATGAGGGGGGAATTCCACTATTTCATGTCCTCCCCTCGTCCGCGGCATGTTGCGTGCGCGCATGGCCCCCAACCCCACGGGCCCAAGTGCCCCACAACCTAATGTTTCAACATTGAACTAATATGGGGTGCCTGGACCCACTTCATTGCATTAGTGCGTGATCGACTTCTGAACGCATGCTGTTGAGTGCCATCTGCCCCGAGTGAGTGAGTGAGTGAGCGAGCGAGTGAGTGAGTGAGTGAGTGAGTGAGTGAGTGAGTGAGTGAGTGAGTGAGTGAGTGAGTGAGTGAGTGAGTGAGTGAGTGAGTGAGTGAGTGAGTGAGTGAGTGAGTGAGTGAGTGAGTGAGTGAGTGAGTGAGTGAGTGAGTGAGTGAGTGAGTGAGTGAGTGAGTGAGTGAGGTAAGCTAGAAATTTGATGGTTCGTATTCGATGATTTTAGTGCTAAAATGACTGGCTTATTGACGGGTTTCATTATCTGACAACGTGGACTGACTGACTGACTGCTTCTCAGAAAATTTGATTGTCATGACGCACATCCGCCCCATTCAGCATGTTCATTAGATATGCAATCTGGTTAATAGCACAAATGGTACATAGCAAAGGAAGCCGGTTGAATTTGATCAGTCAAATGTTTCCGGTGAACATACAGCCGTTTTATCAAAAAAAATATACAAAACCACTATCCTAATTGGTTTAAATGTGCTTTGTGAATGTTATTCACTGTTTCACTTCGAAGGAGATTTATAAGAGCCATAGTTTCAAGAATAACAAGACTCTTCTGTTTAGACTTTAGGTTAGTTGCTGTGTTATTGCTTATCCAAGGTTTCGTGTTACTCAACACAATTTCGGCACGCAATTTGAATTAAAAAAATATTTGTGAAATCATTTTTCCCATGAATCTTATAATCTTATGGGTAAGGGGCCAAAACAACATTTTTCAATAACGAGAAACCCTGACCAAGTTAAAGGCTAGATGCCGTGGTACAGACTGATCCGAGTTGACATGCTACTGGCAGTATCATGAAGAAGATGCGTGATACATCGGGCGCTAAAGAGCGCGTTTCATGACGTGACTGTGTCATGAACAGAAATATACTGAAGCGGATTATCTCGCTTCGTCGAGTCTTAGGTTAGTCAAGTTCTCTATCTTCACCAGTTTTCTAGCGCATGGGTAAATTAGCTTAACAATGGCTAATTATTTTCGGTTTAGACAAACTTTCTAATTTCTTGGTGTTATAATGTTGGTCCGCCGCACTGTTGACAGATTGCCTGTGGAACGAAAGGGAACGGCGCACGGACTGATAGCCAGTATTGAAGCCATACCATGTGCCATGTATCGTGGAATATGTACATATGTATATGTATACATGTTTGAAGTACATGTATGTATTTCATGGTGCAAATTTAGGTGTAGAACGTACATATTTATAGTTTCCTATGTGGTCAAATTCAAAATGTAAGAGTGAGAATATATCCAGCCAGGAATGTTTTCCAACAAAATTTTAAGCTTTTTTTCTGTACATGTGTTTCATGCTTTAAATGTAGATGTAAGAATATAAATACTCAAATGTCCATACGTATATATGTAATCAGAAAGAGATGATGAGAATATTTTCAACCAGGAATGTTTACCATCAAACAAAACAATCAGCTTTGATTCCAGGCATCGCTTGAAAGGAAACAAATGGCCCGGAATGAAAGGCATCCGTCGTAAAATGAGCTTAATAGTCATAATAAATAATGAATCAGTCATGATACGGCCTTATATTACTATTGCTAACTACTATAAATGGCCTGCAGTCTAATTCCAGTGCAAACAATAGTATTGATAAACAGTAGTGTTTACCCACGATTCGTACACCAATGATGATGGTATATATATAGGAGTATTGAAGTGATAGCCCTAGTGGACGAGGGAAGAACGGAAAACTGGAATTCTCCTTCTTTGGCAGTTTTCAAAAAGTAGAACTTGTTTTTCGAAGGTGTATGTGAAACGACCTGAAAAAGCAAACACCTCGTGTGTGAAGAAATCCCCTCGCTGTTTGAGAATTCGGTTGTCCGCCCTGAATGATAGTATAGTTGTACATATAGTCGAATTTTTTGGTTAAGACTTTTTTGAGGAACTTTTTTGTGTGTAAAACCTTTCCTTGATCCCGAAATTGGTGATTCCGACGGAGGAAAAAAGTTACAAAAAAAGTTTATGAATTTTTTTTTATTTTTTTGTGGGAATTTTTATTTTTATAAAACTAAGCATGCTTTGCTGATTTTATTCATGTTATTTTCATGGAAATACGTTGATTATTGAAAGGGTAAAATAATTTTTGAAACATGCTTAATTTTATAAAAATAAAAATTCCGAAAAAGAAGATAAAAAAATTTCATCAACTTTTTTTTGTAACTTCTTTCCTCGGTCGGAATCACCAATTTCGGGATCAAAGAAAGGTTTTACGTACACAAAAATGTTCCTAAAAAAAGTTTTAACCAAAAAATTCGACTATACTTGTATGTATATCCTTGGTATAAAATATACTAAACTGATTAATCATTTCACATTCATGAAGTGTTAATTCCGTGATTCGGGAACTGGTACTCATACTACATGTGAATTAATCAACCAAGAAATATTAACAGATGATGAACTTACATAATCGTAGAAATTTTATATTTAGCTGTGACAAACATACCAACTATGTATCGGTGCTCTTGATGCAGTTACATATGAACGTGTCCTACATACAACATATATAATAGCGAACAGTCATATTTATTGAGGGATGGAATTAAAATAGTTTTTTCATAGGATAAGTAAAACAAAAACTTAAGTAAGTTTAAAAAAAAAAACAAAAACTACTATTAAGTAAATTTGTTTTTATTTGTAAAAATAAAAATCTAGTGTGTTTTCTGTAAAATTATGTTTGCTAACTTATAAAAGAGAAAAATAAAATCTAAACGTTGTTTCGGCCCTGCCTCCGACAACGTTCCTAATAAAAGCTGTTTGGGCCTCCTCAGGGAGATAACAGCGCTCATTTGTTAAATTTATACTTGATTTAAAAAAGAACCATAAAAAATCATGATAAATAAAATTGTTTATACAATTTCCTTACAATCCATGTATAACATACCCAAATAACAACAAATATGTACAAAATGAGCAGTATTTGTTTTCAGCGCGTGTCTGGTGCATCGAGCACACGTCGGATTATCTGTGTTCGGTGTATTGATTGTTATTATTGCGCATATAACGTTGCAACAAAGAATTTTGAATAAAACAGATATTTATTCAAAAACTTTTTGAATGACTTTACAAAACTGTTTCTTGCTGTAAATTTTGTATTTCCACAATTTCGTATGATATCTGGCATAAAAGCAGCATGCGTATGACGCAAAAGTAGGTTGATCAAACTTATTATCTGACATTGCATGATACAGCTTAACCACGGCTTCAATCCAAAAGTGAAGTTTAGGTGTGAGTCTAGTGAATCTGAGAAATTGACCGATAACCAGACCTTTAATCATTTTACTATGGACACAACTTGAAGAGTGATACAACTTTTTAACATGAAATGGAAAAACATTGGTTTTGTCGTATATATGAACATTATTAGAACCAGTTTTTATAGTGAGATCTAAATAATTGATATCATTGTTGATTAGTGTTTCTTTGTTAAGCTTTAACGACGAATCATAAATAGCAGCAGTGTGATTATCAAGGTCCAGATTGACTGCTAATATATCGTCTATATATCTGAATAATGGTATATTTTTTGGAAGTGAGTAAGTTTTAAAGTAATGGTATTCCATAATAGAAAGTGTCAGGTCGGCGATCAGAGGACTTGCGTTGCCACCCATCGGAATCCCGCGAATTTGCTTATAAATTTTGTTGGCAAAAGTAACATATGAGTTATTTAAAATTATTTGAATGAGTGATTTGACATCTGACGAATTCAATTGACATCGAGTGCTATTAGCATCATGGTTATTTGTGTAGAATCCATGGCTTCCGAACTTTGATTTGTTGGCTGATATATATATTTTACCGGAATTTGCAAAACAGATGTCAACAAGCGTGAATAAGTTGCGTTCAACGACATTGAGATCCAACTCTGTATATAAAGTTGAGAAGTCAAAGCTTGCACCGATTTCAGGTTTAACATTGTAAGTATCGAGAAAATTTACAACCTGGTAGCTTGAGACTACTGATATGTACATTTTATTATTATTACGTTTTTCAATAGTTCTACAATAGTTTTTAAAGTGTTCTTTGAAAGTGAGTAGACAATTGAGGAGGATGGTAGAAATTATCTTAGTAGTACAGTGAGCTGCTCCAGATATATATCTAAACTTGTATGGTGATTTGTGTAGTTTTGGAATCGCGTACAATAAGGGCAACCTTTTATCTTTGTCAGAGAGAGTTATTCCATAATGAGAGCAAATTGCAACATGGTTATCAATTATGTTGTCAATGTTTTCATTAACCAGGTCGTAAGTTTTGTTATTTGTGATTTCGTTTTTCACAGTTGAATAGTATAAGCGTTTACAAATGACTGCACAGTTATTGGTAGCTTTGTCAATGGGAGAAAATATATAATTATTCTGAACTTCTTTTATGATTTTTCCGTAGTCCAATTTTGAGTTAGAATCTTTGTTTGGCAGTCTTTTATCACATTTTGCAACGAGAAGCTGTCGAACTTCAAGTTTAGATTTATCGTTTTTTGTTAGTTTGTTTTTATGGAGCTCATAGAAGTTGTCTAGTGACTCGACAAAATTAGCTATGTGATCCTCTTTATTGGAATGTGAGCGAATACGGAACTTCATACCTTTATCGAGAACGTTTTCAATGATATTATTTCCAATAGCTTTTAGATTGCCGGTGAGTATATGTCCCAAAGGCTGGTATATAAACTCGGGTTTGTTTGAACACAGACAAGGTATGTCTTGTTCAACGGTTTCATGAGTTATTGAACGGAGGAATGAATTATAATTACTGACTTTCTTACCAATCGTTTCGTTATATTCATGTATAACTCGGACGGTGTATTTATCATTGATTTCCAGTAAGTCACGTATGTTAGGATTGTTCAGCATTTTTTCGGATTTAAGTGATTCAACAACGTTGTCTGTATATCGTAATTTAAAATTCAACGGAGTTTTTTCTTCTTTATGCTTATCGACTATATCGTAGTGTCCTAGGATAAAACTTTGCAGAACAGCTTTTGTGTCATGGTGAAGATTAGTATCGATGTTTTTTAGAATCCATGTAATAGTTTTTTTATTTGCACATTTGAGAAGACGATATACCTTGTTACTTAAGTATGTTCATTAAGTACCTATTGTAAGTCTAGCTCATATTTCCTTATCTTTGGTTGTAGTTCTGATTGGAAATTTTTGCATATCCAATCATGAGCAGTATACATATACATTCAGCAGCAGCAAAAACAACAACAACAACAACAACAACAACAACAACAACAACAACAACAACAACAACAACAACAACAACAACAACAACAACAACAACAACAACAACAACAACAACAACAACAACAACAACAACGACAACAACAACAACAACAACAACAACAACAACAACAACAACAACAACAACAACAACAACAACAACAACAACAACAACAACAACAACAACAACAACAACAACAACAACAACAACAACAACAACAACAACAACAACAACAACAACAACAACAACAACAACAACAACAACAACAACAACAACAACAACAACAACAACAACAACAACAACAACAACAACAACAACCACAAAAAAACAACAACAACAATAATAACAACCACAACAACAACAACAACAACAACAACAACAACAACAACAACAACAACAACAACAACAACAACAACAACAACAACAACAACAACAACAACAACAACAACAACAACAACAACAACAACAACAACAACAACAACAACAACAACAACAACAACAACAACAACAACAACAACAACAACAACAACAACAACAACAACAACAACAACAACAACAACAACAACAACAACAACAACAACAACAACAACAACAACAACAACAACAACAACAACAACAACAACAACAACAACAACAACAACAACAACAACAACAACAACAACAACAACAACAACAACAACAACAACAACAACAACAACAACAACAACAACAACAACAACAACAACAACAACAACAAACAACAACAACAACAACAACAACAACAACAACAACAACAACAACAACAACAACAACAACAACAACAACAACAACAACAACAACAACAACAACAACAACAACAACAACAACAACAACAACAACAACAACAACAACAACAACAACAACAACAACAACAACAACAACAACAACAACAACAACAACAACAACAACAACAACAACAACAACAACAACAACAACAACAACAACAACAACGACAACAAAAAACAACAACAACAACAACAACAACAACAACAACAACGAAAACAACAACAACAACAACAACAACAACAACAACAACAACAACAACAACAACAACAACAACAACAACAACAACAACAACAACAACAACAACAACAACAACAACAACAACAACAACAACAACAACAACAACAACAACAACAGCAACAACAATAACAACCGCAACAATAACAACCGCAACAATAACAACCGCAACAACAACAACCGCAACAACAACAACAACAACAACAACAACAACAACAACAACAACAACAACAACAACAACAACAACAACAACAACAACAACAACAACAACAACAACAACAACAACAACAACAACAACAACAACAACAACAACAACAACAACAACAACAACAGAGCTGAGCCAGAGTAGTACAGTTTCACTCATGTTCCGATCAGATTTTATGAGCACGAACGGTAGTAAATCGTCGGGTTCTGATTGGCTTTCTCTGAAAGGCACCCAGTCCTTTTATAGTCCACCACAGCCACCGACAAAGCTGTAATTTCGGTATCACGAAAAACGGGGCACATTTATCGGCCAGAACCAAAACCATATCTTTTAAACGTATTCTAGTAGAGTATTGTGTGATAATATGCCTAATTTTCATACAGTAAGTTTACCTGTTTTAGCTATTATGTAAGTGGTCTTTCTGCAAACGTAACCCCTGAAAAAGTTTGCAGCAAGAAGCAATTATTTTTGTTTCCTTAACACCAAAACGGGGCGAAAAAGGTTCGAAAATGTTAAATACCAAACTTCCTCCGTCATTAACCTTCGATGTACATCGAACTAAATTTAGCCAATTGTTTGTCAATAACTTACACAAAGGAAGCAAATAATTGGAAGTTAAGCGTGTTTTGTTTTGTTGTTATTTTGGTATGGTTCACTGAACGCTTTGTGGAAAATTGGAATATTTTTTTCGTCTCGGAAGACAGTGACTTATTGATTAGCGCAATAACACAGTGGAGTTTCGAAGTTACGACGGTGTATACTGTTATATTTAACACGACAAAATATTCCGGTATCAGGGCAATGGTTTCCTGATCAAGCCACTGAATCGGAAAAGTTACGTGTCATGTGCACGATATTTCCGTTGTGCTAAGTTTACCCTACTTGCATGTCTGTAGCATTCAGTACAACAACAAAAACAAAAATAGAAACGTAAACAACTTTTTATATATAAAGAAACCCTGATGAAACGTAATGAAAACTACAGCAGCAACAACAAAATCAACAACAACAAAAACAACAACAAACAGAAAACAAATAATGAAAGAGGTACTTATTGTGTTGTGTTCCATATTGCACCAAGCTATAAAATGTCTGCCAATTTCTTTATAACCAAAACCACAACGTACGTGCCTCGAAAACGAAAAACCACCACCACCAACAACAACAACAACAACAACAAATTGAAAGACGACGAGGTGTCAAGTATGCCATATTGGCGCCGAAACATTGGAATATACATAAAGTGCCATGGCCAATACTACTCTATATACCAGACACCACTGGACATGTGCTCATAACGAAAAAACAACAACAACAACAACAACAACAACAACAACAACAACAACAACAACAACAACAACAACAACAACAGCAACAAATTGAAAGACGACGAGGTGTCAAGTATGCCATATTGGCACCGAAACATTGGAATATACATAAAGTGCCATTGCCAATAATCTATATACCAGGCACCACTGGACATATGCTCATAATGAAAAAACAACAACAACAAAAAAAACAACAACAACAACAACAACAGCAACAACAACAACAACAACAACAAAAACAACAAATTGAAAGACGACGAGGTGTCAAGTATGCCGTATTGGCGCCGAAACATTGGCATATAGAATACATAAAGTGCCATTGCCAATACTCCATATACCAGGCACCACTGGACATGTGCCCCTGAAGTACCCACTAAAGTATATACAACCCCAACGAGTCACCAAGTACCACCAATTCATGGGCCATTCACTTTAATTTGATCTCATGTTCATTCTCACCTTACCATTTACTCATCAACCATGAGAATCCAACGAGGACATTTCCATTGAGACAGTTTTGAACAGCCCTTTACGACGAATTTTCTGACAGCGCTGCCGTTCCAGTTATTACATAAGTTATTTTGGTATTCAAAAAAGTTTTCCTTCGAAATAAATTCCGTGAATCTGTAAAAAATACGTCGGCAACCTTTTCTGCAATAACTGAAAACTGACTACTGTGAATGAGATTTTAACGAGAGCTCAAATAACGTGAGCCCGGGAGAATACGGGTACACTGGGACACATGCCCTGTTGATAGATACAAAGACGTTCGGGTATAGATATTGGGTAAACTACAACCTGGCGTGATCTGATGGTGGCCTGATCTTGTCACGATCTCTCAAGTATGTCCTTTAGTTAGCTTTAAAAAAAGCTGATTCTGTGAACTTCAGTGATTGATTTGTAAGTGCAAGGGTAAAGTGCCTTTTTGTACAAAAAATATTACATACGTGAAGAACCCGAACTATTGTTCTAAGAATAATTATCACGAATACAATTTCAGTGAATTATAAGTTCCATTTTTATTGCATGCGCATACATTATTTAAAAGTCAATTTTGCTCTGCGGTAACTTTTTTTCCACTACACTAACTACAATATATTTCACTTGACTCAATCGGTCTTACTTTTACAGTACAGAGAACAAGAAAGAAGCTTGTTGAGTAAGCCTTTGCGAGTAATTGGTAGAAACGAATCTTTCTGGAAACCCAGAACAGATTAGCAATCAAGAGTTCTGACTAAACTTAGTTAAATGAAACAATTCGAAAACATGCCAACTTGGAACAAAAGAGTAAATGAACTTGGAGAACAAAGGGCTGAAATGTTCAAGTCCTCGAAAGTGTAGTCATCCGCTTCAGTAAGAATCCATGAAAGAAAAAACTTTATTCTTCACCTTTAGTTTGAAAGATTAAAGTAAGCAAGCTACCTACTGTACATATTTTTGTTGAAAACCGGCTAATTTCAGATATTTGATTAAAATGTCTGCAACATGTCTGTTTCCCCGCCGTCACTCGTCGTCGTCTTTCAAGTCTCCCGACCGTCAGAGTTCTTTCATTCCCCGAGGACAACCATAGCTTACGGTCGAGTGGTTCGGTTAAGTGGCACAAAATGGCGTCTGGCATAAGTCAAAAGTACCAAACTGTTTTTTCACCGGGACTTTCTCATAACTCAAACCATTAAAGCACACTAATATCATACCAAAGGTATTTTAGTAGTGGCCAAAGAGATTGAATCAAACTGACGGGCAATAGCAGAAACTCAGGTTGGTTTTGAACCAGAACCACAAGTTTTCGAGACTGGCGCCCTACTCACTAGACTAGACAGGCGACAACTGGCCTCTGAAATAACTTACATCCACATGTACGCCACATTTAACATGCAATGACACGGACGTGACACACTTTACGATGTACCATGGCACATTTGGGTGTCGTCGGGAAGGGGCTAACTACTGGCTGACGAGCTAATCCTCTAAAGGGTGGGGAATTTTGTCAAAGAGGGGGGAATCGGCTGTTTTAGAAAATTTTACCTACACCTTAGGGGACAAGTTTTACTTGTTTATAAAACGCCAAAGAGGGGGAGTTATACTTTCCCGCTCCTTCTCGTCCGCTATATAGTGACCCTCCCTCTAACCAAATGGTATATATATAAGTTGCGAACTTTCAGAAGGCCATACGTTCTAAAATGACTTACGGGCATCGGTGGATAAGAAAATCAGTTAAAAGGAGTCGAACTTGATACAATTTATCTACATTTTACCTACATGTTTCTCCAATTACAAAACCTCGTATAAGCTGATTATTCTAACATGCTTATCTTTTCTAATCCGCAATAGATGTTCCAGAAACATACTGGGGCGCGAATTGGATGAAATGTTACGATTGTGGCTCTGAAGCTCATCTGGATCATCTCATGGTACAAAATAAAGGGTGTACTTCAAAAGTTTGACCCAACCTGAAAATGTTGTTGTGTACATGCCAAAACATTGTGTCGGTCTATGTTGACTGAGTCTCAGAGGTTTTCGAATCAATGAGAAACACTAACTAAAACTATGTATATAGATATGTATGTATGCTAACCTAAATGTTTCTGTATTCCACATACAAAATGAACAATTCAATGAGGAAACAATTCCGCGAACAATATCTTGAGCCCAACCAACAAAGTCGTTGAAGTGAACAGAACATTGCCCGAAGATGAATTGATTGATAAGTTTACAATTGAGTTCTAACGCATTCTTCCAACCGGAATCAATAAGGACGGACGCTAATGCGTTCCCTTAATGAAAGTATGAATGAAAAACACACAATCACACATGTCCACACTTTTATATCCACATTTTCTCATTCATATAGGAATCCCGGCTGATTAATGGACTGAATATGAGTGAGCGGGGCTCACTTTTCTCTATAACTTTTCACATTGGTTCTCAATCTGTACCAGCGAAAACCATTTTGATTTTCCAAGCTTGTCATGTTCTTGTCAGTTAGGATC
>OZ038443.1:9583288-9655788 GCA_964036265.1 Daptonema setosum
TGCCCAATTACACGTTTACCTTTATTATAGTTTTTTGTAAACCTTTCTCTGCGTACGAACGCTTCTATTACTCTCATATACAGATTTGTTATAGAATCTTTCCAATTTTTACTTTGTTCAACTTTTATTTCTGATCGAAGATTGGTTATTGTAGATTTTTTTGTTTGATTCACATTGGTTAATGTTATTACTCTATACTTCATGAAATGAAATCGTGACTACTACACTACTGCGTGTAAAACAAACATCATGAATACTTCATCTCTTTTATTGCAACCCGTTTGGAGACAGTAGTAGTATAATATATACGTAATCATAAATTGTGTTTTAATGGGCTTAGTCAGAGAAACAGTCGAAAACTATCAAAAGTCTCACTGCATAACATGAAAAGGTTAAGGAAGAAACTAAGAGCCTTTTTCAGATAATTTATCTGAGATAAGGCTCGCTGAACTTATACTACGTTGATAATTCTCGACTTCATTTTTATATCCAATTCACTGCGTAAAACTCTTAAAGATAGACCGAATAAGTAAGAAAATCTCTAAATGGATGGCAGATAACGTACAGTTGACAAAAGGAGGTAAAATGTATTTATTCATATAAAAAAGTAGTTTTCTGGACAACCAAATGTTCTTTCAAAGTCAAGAACATAATAAATTAATGGCACTGCGGATAATCGGACGTCCGAGTCATTTAGTGTAATGGTTAGCACACGTCGTCATTGAAAACTGTTGGTGCTGGGTTCGAAACTTATACTTTCTTAACAATTTCAGGTTGGATATCTAAAAGATTGCCGTAGAAATCCAGATTACAAAATATGCAGGTCAATCAAAACACTAAATTTTAAATGACTGATCTGATATCCAATTATCACTTTAATGTATAAATTATCTATTAGTGTATAAATCCATGGTATATCAGGCATATTATGAGTTACATGTATGATGAACAATATAATCATCAGGCACAATAGGAGTTTGGTTGTGGTTGTAGGACACTAGCGGACGAGAAGAGAAAAGTGAAATCCCCTCTCTTTGGAGTTGGAAAAAAAGTTCAATTTGTCCAATACGGTTAAGGCGGAATGACCTGAAAACTGCCAATCTCCTCCTTGACCTTCTTTGACAAAATCCCCACCTTTTCGAGACTTAGCTCGTCCGCCATTGTAGTAGTGGGGAAAACGAATATGCTGCAGATGAACATAAAAAACACAGCGAATGGACTGTATTGTGTTGAATCCTAGTAATTTTAGTTGCTTTACAATAACAGTTTACAGGATATTAATACAGCGAAAAAAACTTGTAAAATGCCATTTGTATCAGAAACTGCCAATCTCCATTCTAACCACGTATAGCTTGGTCATGGTTTCTTGTTATCAAAAATAACTTTTATGGACAGCACGAATGTTACGGACATTTGCAATGGATTCGCATCGTTCGACTGTTGTCAAGCAACAAGTGAAAAAAAATGTTATTCTCGATGATTTTTGAACGCACAAAAAATTTCAATTCAGATTTCCCACCAAAAACTTGAATTCTGAGTGACAAGAAACCATGAATAGGCCATGAATATAAGAAAATATGAAAGTACTGTGAAACACTGGCGGACGAGCTTATCCTCCAAAGGGAGGGAATTTTTCCAAAGAGGGGGGAATTGGCAGAAATTTAGCCACACCTAAAACTTAAGGAACAGACTTTACTTTTTGAAACCGCCACAGAGGAGGGAATTCCACTTTTCCCTCCCCTTCTCGTCCGCTAGTACTGTGAAAGATGGCCGGGACTAGATGCGACATAATATGTACAGTATTGTTGTGCCACTACCAGATAGAGGAAAACCAGTGATGAGAAATATGTAAAAAAACCGTGTAATCTCGTGATAATGTGAGGTTGGAAAAGGTTTACAGACGGACGTAAATTTGACTTTTCGGCTTCCTTCCTTACTACTATCAATGGAATTAAGCGACTTCGCATATACGCAAACATTATTGATTACGATACGAGAGACTGTAATTTAATGCGCGCCATTTAAATTAGTGAGATTTATTCTTGTGAAATAAGATAAAGTTCGATATTGCGAGCACTATATTAGATATCAGCACCGCTAGTCAAAGTATGCCGTTGGGGAGAAAATTATTTTAGATCTGGCTTAATCAAGGAACACAACCAGAATTTTACAAGCAATTGACAAACAGTGAAACTTGGGGAGAAAATAGAAGCAAAAAAACAGATCACAGCATTAATTGAGTACAAACTCGGAGACGAAAGCTAATAGAGAATACCTAATTATAATTATATTACAATTATTATATATTTACCTAATTAATTATAATAATAATATAATATATAATTATGTTGTACTTGCATCAGATACTAACACAAGTACCAGTGTCGTAACTTCATGTGTTTCTCTCGTTGCAAAACTCGTTTCGCGCAGATGTAATTGCGAACAAATGAACCGAAAACACGTTCCTCTATATAAGTTTAGGTTTGGTTTTGCGAAAATGAAAACGCGAAGCCAATAATAATGATAATAATTAAAAAGTTGCTGCATTCCCAATATACATAATAAAAATCAAATTGTAACAAAATTCATATGAAAATCCACCGGACCGGTATGGACTCTGTGTACTGTACAAGTAATAAGTACTATATTGGAAGAAACAATTAGTAAAAAACGGTGACCACAATTGTACAAGAAAACATTCGCATTGCAAATTAAACGCCTTGGCGAATGAACATGAATAATTCTGGCATTTTTACACCAGAAAGAGGCTGCCAAATTCAGGCAAAATTCCACCGTTCCAATATTTAGCTCAAAGTTTTTTTAGAGAAAAAAATATTTAGAACTATGATAACTGTTAAGTTCCCCCGAAAAATGGAATTTTTACCAGAATTTGGCTATAAAATTAGTAAGCCTAATCCTGAGGGTATACCTTTTTTAGCCAGGGTCTGGCCAGGTACTGGGCGCCATCATAGTCCTCAAAGTAGTGCTCAATCAGCGGGTGCATCACGCGCTTGCCGATCACAAGCTCCATGTTTTCCTGCAATTTACACGAGATTTATTAAAACATTTAATTTCGTTTACTCATTTATTTACGTAATACAAAAGTTGAAAAATTTGTTATGAAAAAGATAATTGTGGAACAAGACTGGTTTTCTAAGTTTTATGGTTAGATTTTTTACTGGGATTTCGTACTTACTGAAGCCGACACGACACGGCACACTAATACCATATCACAATGGTGTTTTCACAGTGGCCTGAGAGCTTGAATAAACTGACGGGCAATGTTTCCGTTCAGTGTTGAAAACTGAAAAACAAAAAAAATGTGAAACTGAACCTGTACAACGTAAGCGAGTTGGGGTGTGAGCCTGTCGCGCGTATCAATAACAACCGCGTAGTTGGGCTGCTCTCGGTAATCCTGTGGTAAATATAACTATAAATAATCGAAAAAATCAATGCAGTATCACTGATAAGACGGAATTATAACAATTTACAACGCAAACGAAAACAATAGGTGTAAGCTTATAGGCTTGATTACGCCATCACATAAACAATAGGTTGGCGAAAACAGCGACGACACTTTGTTCTGAATAGAGGTGTCTGTAAAATATAAACAATATTCGCTTTCACCATATGTTAACAACATATAAACTTAGCTTCACGAGATCTGTTTTAATACTTGATTGTATTAAACTACAATAATTGTACTAAACCAACCGGTCTGTCAGCCGGATGCATTTTGTCCAGCCAGGCGGTGGGTGCTTTAGCCTTTTCATCCCACCCTACGACCACGCCGTAATACCCGTGTTTTTGGTGTTTGATCACCTGACCAATACGATACTTGATATCTGGGGTGCGTATCGTGCGTGGCTCGATCGATGCTAAACATAATAAGAGGGATATTTATGGTTTTATTATTGGTTATTATTGACCGTTATTCAACTATATTTGTTTTGGTATCCAACTTTAATGCTGAGGCATGATTACTGAATAAATATGAAATTTGAATTTGAACCGTATCCGTAAAAATAAAATCTTTTCAACCAACAAGCAAAATGTCCATTTTCATGTCCAGACATCACCTCTTTAGGTGGTGTGCTATCGGGCGTTGTCACCACCGATTCGCCATCATCGCCCAACGAAAACGAGCCGATCATCGCTTCGCACCACCAGACCCATCGCGAGACGTTCAGGTATTGGGCACCGAAGTTGCGCATTGATGACACAAATCTGCAATTTTTGTGATTGTTTTGTTTAAAAATGTAAATGTTATTATATCTATTCCGTTTCGTCTTCATGACTTTAACTTCGGAAGGTTCGTTTGTTCACACGTATGATTACTGACAAAAAGGTCGTTGTTATAAGACAAAGACATCGCAAGCAAAGATGACTTCTCTACTGGTTCTGGTGGGGAATGCTAAACTAAAAATCATGATGACCAATCGATCCTCAACCATAACCAACTTGTTCATCTCGTACTGTCGTATCGACTCGCTATTATCACTGGTCAGCCAGTATTGCAAGGGCACGGCTGATAAAAGTGCCACCAACTGTAGTACTTGAACCACCGGTATTCGGTCCGGCATTTTTAGTGATTTTAGTGGGTTGTGCGCCAAAAAATGTGCGAATTCGAGTGCTTGCTGAAATGAAAAATTTAATTTATTATGCTGAAATTACTGCAGTAAAAATGTGTAAAATCAAGGGACGGCCGGTAGGCCGTTCTCTTAATATGGTTCGATTAAGATAATGAATTTATGTTCGGATTTGGTGGAAATGATCGTGGAAAAGTGCCGGAATTCAGTGCCAGAGCAGGCGTCATAAAGGATTTCGTATGATATATGGTCAATGATTGTTTAATTAGCAATACGAATACAAAACAAAATTTTACCAGCTCAAATGGATATGGATTATAATCCACCTATAGATGGATTATACTCCACTCCACAAAAGAAATTACTTGAACTTATGCACTTACAAGATACTGAGATACAACTTTTTTTTGTGAAGGTGCTGTAATAAAGATAAAGTACTAGTACTTAACTATGAAAGACGTTTCATTGATGGCACAACAGAGTTATCTCAATAATAAGATTCAACAGGTATGAAGCTGAAATTTCATACAGGTTATTCCAGAGTCAAACAATTTATTGGTTTAAACATGAACGCTGGTCGGCACAAACAACCAACTAGTACCACTAGCGGACGAGGGATGAAAGGAGAAAATGACTTTTCAGTAGCCCTACCAAATAGAATTTGTACTAAATAGCCTCAAAACTGCTCATTTCTCTCCGTTTAAAGAGGAATTTTTCACCCTGGGCTCGTTCGTCAAGTACATACGTATGAACGTAATAACTATGTGCATGTAATACATTGAAAAGTCAGCCATATACATACTCAAACAAGCGGCGTATGATGCCGACTGTTTGGCATCATATTAGAGTCAATGTGCCCCCGTCCATGGTAATGGCATATCGATTGTTTAGTTTACATGTACTTTGGTCATTGAACGACGGCCAATTATGGCATCAGTCACTCACTCACTGACTAGATGACTCACTAAGTAGCTCACTTTTTCACTCACTTACTCACTCACTCACTTACTTACTCCCTCACTCATTCAATCACTCACTCACTAACTCACTCACTCGCTCACTCACTCACTCACTCACTCACTCACTCACTCACTCACTCACTCACTCACTCTCTCATTGACTAACTTACTTAATCACTTATTTACTCACTCACTCACTATGTTCAGCAGAAATACAATAATGCAATAACAATGGAATGCAATCGGAACAAAACCGGATATCTAGCAAGCTGGCGTTCAAAGTTACTATAAAACCAAAACTCGAGTTGGCATATGTATGGTACAGTTGGGGTCGTCAGTCAGTTTTCTACACCAACATACCATCACATGATTGGAGCTAAGCTCTAACATGCATATGATGATAGCGAAGTGAAGCCATGACATACAACACGTGTACTAACGCCGACTATGATGCACTATATTTTATGTACCATTCAAGGCAGATGAGATTGGTATCACCCACGTAGCAACAACCCTTTGAAAACTTTTTGACGCGTTTTTTCATAACGATAAAACACATGAAAAAGAATAACAATATGAGAGAACATTATGGATTTCGTGTATGTTAAACATAAACGTTTATGATAAGAACACATTTACTGTTAAACAACACATGAATGACAGACAGAACAGAACTACATGGTTTATCTGTGCTGCCCGGCCATCCAATATGCGTGAAACACGTCTCCATTGGCCATTGTTCTATAGCGAATGCTGAATGCATACATAATGTTCGCGTTCATCAGACTGATAGGAAAAAAACAAATATAAACTATCAATGATAATTTTTCTGTTATATACGGTAGGGAAAAAGTTAGAATTTTTTCTAATTTATCCCTTCATTCAGAAACAAAGTTCACTATTTGGGAACATAGTGAGGATTGGATTGAACATAATCTATCATCTCGCCCGCTATTTGGTATTTACAGTATGTATGGGCACGCGGTTATACTGCAATGCTGACGTCGACCAAACAAGTCCGAAACATGCAACAACCTGATGTTTCGATGTTGCATATTGCGGTTGCAAGGTGAACAAGTGCTTGAATTTCATTGTGATGTCGAAGGACAAGAGAATTCAACTTTATATAAATACAGCCTACTCTACAAATGAAGAAAGTTGTTGCGTGATTAAACTAGCGGAGGGTGGAACGAAAAATTGAATCCCCGTTCTTTTGCAGTTCCGAAAAGTGTACTAATACTCTGTAAAAAAAATTTCCCTATTCTTGAAGGAATGGATCAAGCTCAACCGCCAGCCTAATAGCGGACGAGAAAGGGAGGGAAAAATGGAATTCCCCCCTATTTGGCGGTTTCAAAAAAGAGAATTTGTTCCCTAAGGTGTGGATAAAATGACCTACTTTCTGCCGATTCCCCCCTCTTTGACAAAATTCCCCTCACTTTGAGGATTAGCTCGTCCGCCAGTGGTGGCACATACATACAGGGTGGGCCAAAAAAAACGTGTCGCGTTTGAGCGGTTATTGTGGAAGTTATACAAACGCTGTGAGATTGCGGTAAAAAGCATTCGATTAGACACATTTTGGCCTACAAAATGATATGCTACTAAAGTTGAATCTCTCATTTTTGTAATTGTTACACGCGATTATTGAAAAAAACATCGAATTTCACCTCGCGAAGTTCATATTTTGTGGTAAAACTGAATAATTATGCAAAACCATTGCTTGGTCCTCGGCTTCTAAGCTTTGTTGGTTCTTTAAGTTCGAATAAAGTATTTTAGTTCTTAAATCTTGAATATTTTGGTTTGTTTTGAAAAAAACATTGTTGTTTATAGTCAACCATTAAGCAGTTACCCGCGTGCATGCTTGCTGTCATTGCTTATGAAGGAGGCCAAACCGAACATACTTTTTTGCGTGATTAATTATGCATTTTTGAAAACACATTTAACTCTTATTCGTTTGTATGTGATGATTATGTGATACAAACGTCGTGCAATAGTTTTGAATATTTATATAGTTTTACCACAAAATATGAACTTTGCGAGGTGAAATTCGATGTTTTTTTTCAATAATCGCGTGGAACAATTAAGAAATGAGAGATTCAACTTGAGTAACACATAATTTTGTAGGCCAAAATGTGTCTAATCGAATGCTTTTTACCGCAACCTCACAGCGTTTGTATAACTTTCACAATGACCGCTCAAACGCGACACGTTTTTTTTTTGGCCCACCCTGTACATAAAAACTAAATCAACAATTAGAATCGCCTCGACAGGTGCCTATTTGTTCTATTAACCTGATCGCTCAGCTTGGTCTTTTCTTTGCTCAGCACCTTTTTTGTCCGTCTCTATCTTTCTGGCTGTAAATGAACAAAATATGATATGTAAACAGGAAGAAATAAATGAAAAAACAAGGATGAATAAGAAGTTGGAAATACGGTATGGTAGGATGATTTAAAAAAAAACGAAAAACCAGAAAGAAGCATAAGAATGATGCTGGGATGAAGCGGCCCTTTCAAGCAGAATATTCATAAAACAAATTACCAAGCTTCGGTTGCGCATAAACTTTTATTCACAATTCTTATTATATTACGTTGATATTAATGGACATGAAATATCGAATACCTTGAAAAAAATCGCAAACAGATTTCCAGCTTCATAATCGATGTATCTTTGATTTTGACGTATCACACGTTACACGGCTCATATGACCAGATATTCATACCAAAATAATGTTATAAGTAATGTGAAGAAACGAGATCAAATCATAACCAGAGGTGGAGTTTGTGCGAGGGGGAAATACAAAATTTATTACAGATAATGATACAGAGAGAGAGCAATGCAGGCGATTGGAAGGAGTGATTTTTTCTGTCTATAATGATACACTACAATTACTAGATAATATATCCTACAAAAATTTAGCTAAATACTGAAAAATAATACAATATAAAGAAAGAAAGACGCAAATGTTGCTAGTATTGATTGCATAAGTACGGTTTTGTGCTCATCTTGCTGATTTCAGTTCTTCATCTTCAAACGGCCACGTCTTGGAAGATGGGATGTACATTTTTTAGATTGACGATACGAAGATTGAAACGAGCAAGGAAACAAAACAAAGGCCAATGGAGCATTTTAATGATTGTTAGTACCCTAGTTACCGGTAATATAATGCACTAATTCAATAATAATGGCAATGAATAATAGGAACGACAATAATAAATAACATATTTACCTCGGATAAAATGGGTTGCACAAATGAAAAACATATTTTCGAAACGAGAAAACTGACAAAAAAAATTGACGAAAAGCTGAAAGCGAAACAATACTGCTGTTTTCAATAACATTTACATAAAAACCGCAACCGAAGCCAAAAATAATCTACTGACAAAATTGTAGTGTATATTCGTTGTTCAGAACTTACCCATTAAACAGCAGCATATTTTCCGTTCATACACAATAAGGATCCATGGAACCCATGATTATCGTCAATAAAACTGAATAATTTGTCTACAATGCACTCGTACATCTATAGACTTAACAGTGTTTTTATAATCGTAAGTTCTCAAAAATATAAATGTTTCTCAAACGCTTATCACGTCTAGGTGAAATAGAATTCGAATGCAGAGTAAACATTACAGCGACGGATGAAACAAAAAAATCAATTTTGTGCTTCATATCGAAATAAGAATGGCATGAATGCTATGGCAGCACGATAATAGAAAGAACAGACATGATCATGAATTTATCTATAACGATATATAATCTAAATACGCCATACGGTAAATCTACGATTCTTTGGATGGCAATAGTGGGTAGATACCCAACCCAGGAACAATAGACAAACACTATTCTATGATTAAAGCAGAACGAGAACGAGTTCAAGGAACACAGAATGGTGAGAAAGTAAAGAGGGGAGTATTCAACCAACGGGCAATATAACACAGACAGCAATATGTGACTAAAACATACATGTTGATTGATTAAGTGCAAACAATACATGTAAAAGTAGTTTTTTAAGAAGAAACATTGAAATTTACCACATACCACAACATCGTGGATAGTAAAGGTGCCTTCATAGTCAGTTGCAAAAAAGTTGCAGAACTTTTGCAACTGTTTTTTCAGTTTTCCGTAAACCCATACTGTCTCACGAGTTTTTCGGCCATAAAAACTGTAAAATTGTGATATGGAAAGAATTTATGGCAAAATTGCAGACATTTTGCCACCTTTTTGCAATTGTTTTTGCAACTGGCTATGGAGGCACCCTAACGGTGATATTTAAAAAATACCACACCAGTAGTTGAACACAAACAATAAGCAAATATATCTAACAAAAAATGATAATAATAATCACAATGCAACTTTATGAACGAGCTACCGAAGAACACCAAAGCACAGCACAACTATAAGCAGCAAATTATTTTCCTGAGCGTTACAACGAATAATACTTTCAACGGAAGAACAGAAACACATCTACATAATAAAAGATGATGCAACGAAACATAACACAGAATAGTTGGGGTTAATCAACTGCATCAACGAAAGGCAATGATAACAGTAAAGTTAGCCAAAGGTTCAAAGGCGGTCAAATTACTCTCTATCTCTAGTTCTGATAAATATACAGTAAATAACTAGAACTTCACACAAGTGCCCATATAAAAAATATAGACGCAAATAATTGTTGTGCAATCATAAAAACTAGATGGGCTGAAAGATAAAATTTGATGAATGTTCTATGAGTTTCTGACGTTGCGTTGAATAACTTTAAAAAAAAATCCTAAACCCGCCACCATAAATTATCTGGACACAGGCACAGACAACACAGCATCCAAATCGCTGGCACTACGACGCGAAGCCATCCTGCAAATACGATAAAGCTCCTTTGTTTATCAGCTGTTCATGTGCTGGATGATGGTAACAAAGGTAAAAAAAACCACAATCAGCCAGACTAAAAACTATAGTGTAGACTATAAAATACAGAAACTAGCAGTACTATATAACACAACTAACAAACAACTTATGTAATATACGCGATGCGGCAGCCAGCTTCCACGGTTATAACAGTAAACGTAAAGATTTTTAGCTCCAAAAAATTCCAACAAAAAAAACTTGACAATGCAAAAATAAATGCTTAGCAAATTGATCAAAAATACAATTCAAACTAAAAAGAATGTCTTGATGAATCACATGACACAAACTAAGTCAATAGACTTGAATTTTTTCAAAGAGGGTGGAATTCGGCATTTCGAGGCAATTTCACCAACACCTCAAGGGCAAACTCCACTTTTTGAATCACATTTTATTTTACTTTATCATTCATCCATCGTCCGCATCTGATTCAAATAAACACACTGGCGGACGAGCTAATCCTCCGAAGGGAGAGGAATTTCGTCAAATAGAGGGGCAATCGGCAACTTTCAGGCCACTTTACCTACAGCTTAGAAGACCAATTCTACTTTAAAAGAACGCCAAAGAGGGGAGAATTGCACTTTTCCCACCCTTTTCGTCCGTTAGTGTATAAACATAATTCAAACCAGCGTCTCGGTAATGACTCGGGTGGCCTTACGACGTGCCATCTCATCCACGGGCACACTTTTAGCCTTCTTGATCGGTGGCACATTCGGATTCGTCGACTGACGACGGAACTGAAACATGAAACAGTGACGTGAAAATTGAAATTTCTCAATCATTGCGCTTCTTTTTTTGTAACGTTTCATACTGTAACGCTTCGTACTCGCATCAAACTCAGACGTTTCATACACATCGTAGTCGCATTTCCCATTCATATAGTTGCCTTTCCTACCTTGCGGTTGATTGTTACTCCGAAAAAACAGTTAAGAAAACGTCTCTGAAACACAGACGTACTTTAAAAAATATTCAGCGAACTTCTCTAAAATACAAACGTACTTTCAAAAAACATTTACTAAGAACTTCTCTAAAACACAAACGTACTTCTAAAAATATTTAAAGAAGTAAAGAACTTCTCTAAAATACAAACGTACTTTCAAAAAATATTTACTAATAACCTTCTGTACGGATATGTTCTGCTCCGAGCCGTACGCGCGGATGACGTCATCGATCTTATCAAGGTCATCCTTGGTGTACTTGGATCGATCACGGCAGAACACGAACACCGTGTACTTCTTCATCGTGGCGCTCAGATTGCTGTAACGAGCCTGAAATGTTAGAACAAACTCCAACTATTGATATGCAAAACCATAGAAGACAGAAAACTGAATTGTGGAATGAAAAATTGCTTTTTATAACTTTGAGTGCTCGAAGCTCGAAGCATAAAGTAAAACTGTGGTAGGCATGGTTTTTACACCTCGGAAAATGAAGGTTATCGTTTCAGGCAACCAATGGTTGAAAAGAAAATCTATGGAACAAACCGACGAGAAAAATAAGCTCAATGTTATGAGTGATTCATATTGTTTAGTCATATTAAATCATTTAGTAAATTCGTTCGTTAAACTGTAAAGCTCCCTCACCAACCTCATGTATCGTGAGGGGTCGCGGTTTGGCGTTCTTGTATGTCTTGTGCGGATACACGAGCACCTGCAGCATCGGATTCCTGACATCACTGCCGTGGTGCATGCAGGTCTGACTCACTATCAGGTTGCGTCCATCCACGCCTGCGTGCTCTACTAGATACGACTCGAAGGCGGTCACCTGAAACATAATATTACTGTGATTCTTCATTACTGAAGCCATCAGGGCCATCAACACCACAATAGTAATTGGTGATGCCAGAACCAGAAACGTTGGATAAAACTTGTGACTTGATATCCTGCTTTGCTATTATGGCATAAAAACTGAATAAATTTGATGAATAAACTGACGGGCATTGATAGAAAACCCGAGCCACGCGTCAGATTCAGCGCCTCAAGTCGGGTTTCAAACTTGTACCACTAGTTTTCAAGGCTGGCGCCCTATGCACTAAGCGAAAAATGTCAAGAAATTAAAAATCAACTCACATCACATTAAAAAAACATTGAATCAGCAAACATCACATCAAATCAACTCACATCAATCTTTGTGTCATTCTGCATTTCCCCGATCATCTTGTACGCCTGTCGCTGATCGATCATGGCCAATTTGCGTCGGGCATCGCGTAGCCGGTCATCGGTGCTGTGACGTACCAGATCAACGATCGAATCATCCAATTGCTCGTACAGCTGCATGTTATCCAGACTTACACAGTCCTCCATTAGACGCAGATTACTGTAAAAACATATTCAGGTTATTATGACTTCAGTTATACAACCATCGTATTACAGATGATAAATATTTTTTTCTGTTTGCGAACGGATTGCAGCAAATACACCCAGACCCAGGAATTAGGTTTTCATGACTTCCGTGTTTTCTTTATCGTAAATTATCGTTTCTAGATATCAGTTTATACAGTTATAACGTGCACGGTAGCCAGAGGAGCCAAGATGCCAATAAATTAACGGACAATTCAAGAGTATAATCTAATCCTACAGGTTGCTTTTAAATTGCTTGAACACAATATGAATGTAATTATATAAAATAAAGATGACCAACCCGTTACTGTCCTGAAAGCGGAGCACTTTACTGGCGTCCATGAACACGTCGATGAACCTGTTAATCAACTAGAGTTTTAATTTCATTATAAAAAATCATGCTAGTTAATTAAACACAAAGTATTCTACATAACAACACAGAATAAACAATAGAAAGAAACCCCACTTAATCAAGTCAAAATAACCAACACATGCTCGAACGCTTTCACGGTTTTGTGCTGGTACACCGTGCAGTGCAGGTAGTAACGGGCAGAGTACACGTTGGCGATGTCGTGGAATACCTGAATGAACCGAAATAAAAATAAACTATTATTTTTTACATTTGAATTTCATATTTCAACATTCAATGGTCACTCACACAGTCACACTTCCTGCGAATACGAAGAACAGAACTGAAATCCATCGGAAACAGCTTCCAAAATTAATTTCTAGTATATACACGATTTTTTTTAATTTTATCGACAATAAAAAAATTAATTTAATAACACAGATTAATGAATTTAGCTCACCTTTTCGGCGAAACAGAGTCGATATCGCTCGGCGTTGTTGTTCTCGCTGGGCGCCTTGAGCACGCGAATGTGGCTGATGAGACGGGTGACCGTGTTCATATTGACGTTGGTCGACACCTGCAACAGTACAAAAACAATTATTGCTAATAACTGAAATTATTCATGGAATACACGTGGAAGAGTCAAGAAACAAAATATCCCGTGCCACTAAATTTGTTCAATGTAACTTTACTTAACCGGAGTTAATGAGTGAGTGAGTGGGTTAATTGATGAGTGAGTGAGTGAGTGAGTGGATTGATGAATGAGTGAGTGAGTGAGTGAGTGGGTGAGTGAGTGAGTGAGTGAGTGAGTGAGTGAGTGAGTGAGTGAGTGAGTGAGTGAATGGGTTAATGATTGGGTGGGTCGAGTGAACAAAATAGGTGAGTGAGAGACTGAGTAAGGGATTGAGTAGATGAACGATTAAGTGATTGTGGTTAGTGAATGAGTAAATGAGTGAGTGCGTGAGAGTGTTAGTGAATGGGTAGGCAAGTGAGTTGTTAATTAAGTGAGTGGGTTAGTGAATGGATGGGTGAGTAGATGAGTGATTGAGTGAGTGGATGGGTGAGTGTGAGAGAGTGAGTGGATGATTGGATGAGGGTTGGAACTCATTCTCGACATTCGACAATATGTTTTGCATAAACCAACACCGGTACAGAGTTGATCACGCATCAGATAGTCAAGTCTGTCCACGTCCATGCCGTCATGCTTGTTGGACACAATATCGTACAAGAACGACTTGCACTCCGGGCGTCCAGCATATGGCCAGCTGGACTGCAATAGAAAGATACGAGATAATCATATTATATTTATGAACTATACTGAATAGTAATACCGTAACTTTTCAAACTTCATGACATTATTAGTTACTTTATGTTTCACAAACGACAAACTTAATTTCATAGATGACAGATATTTGTTGTTTCAAGTAAACCCGCAACAGGTAACTTTCAAATCAGGTAACCCATAACAATCTCAAAACACTAGAATTTATCAATAAAGTAAAACCCTGGTAGAAAACATTTGGGTTTTTTATGACACTACTCCACCAACCTTTGTATCTCCACGTGGTACGCCATCAATCATCTCTTTGATGAACAGATAATCCTCTGCGGTCAAGTGCCGATCCAACTGAGCTTTGACTTCTGGATTCTGGTTGAGCATGTGATCGAACAATGCAGTGCTGTACAGCTCGTGTTCATGCTGAAATACAATCGTAATAAGGTTACCGTTATTGCACTATATTTGTGATTTTGTTTCTTTTTTATTGTGGCATACAGAATAAAGTAACTGTTTTAATTTGAACGGCTTGTACGAGTACGGTACGACTTTTATACGACGTGTAAATCTCATAAATAAAAGTTCGAAAAAGTAAATGGATCGTTCGACGGAATGAAATTCCCATGAAAGGGAAACCGGAATCGGCAGTTTTAAAATCGACAAAATAGCCAATCAAACGAAGAATTGAAAATGCGCTGTTTCTTTCCTTTTCTGCTAGTGAATCAGGACTACTTTCTCTTTCTAGCTAAATTGTACAAAAATAAAAAGAAAGATGTTGATCTAACCGGCGTGTCATTGACATTGACACCCTTGCCAGCGAGCAGACGGGGAATGATGTGGATGTCGAAGAAGTGCGAGTACGGACCGTGGCCGATGTCGTGGCACAGACTACAGAAAATACAATTTAGAAGCTAATTGAAAATGAAAATTAAATACCTAAAACAAATTGTGGTAGGACGATTCTCAGTTCGCAAACAGATGAGTGAATGAGTGAGTGAATGAGTGAGTGACCGAGTCGAGTGAGTGAGTGAGTGAGTGAGTGAGTGAATGGGTGAGAGAGTGAGTGAGTGAGGCAGATTTCCATAGGCTACCCTTTTTCCAAACTTAAGTTTTTATAATTGGTCATATGCCTAAGCCTAAGCCTAATACGGAGCCATAGCTAATTCCTAAGCAGCCTAAGCCTAAGTTCCAAGCTCGGAACTAAGCCGAAGCCGGAGCCTTAATCGAATGAATTAAAGTTGAACACCAAAATAGGAAAAAGGGCATGGTTTGCCGATTCTGCTAGGTAATTTCCCAACCCTACCCTTTTTTCATCATGATTTAAGAGTATTTCGACCCGTATTTTTGGCCAAAAACAAATACATCACAGAAAGGTATTTCTAAGCCTAAGCCTGATACATAGGCATGTGAAAAAGCTAATGCCTAAGTCTGAATGGACTTAGACAGGGAGAAAATATACAAAATAAAAAAGGGCAGCTTATGTAATTCTGCGTGAGTGAGCGAGTGAGTGGGTGAGTGAGTGAGTGAGTGAGTGAATGGATGAGAGTGAGTGAGTGAGTGAGTGAGTGAGTGATTAAATGAGTAGTGAATGAGCGGGCGAGCGAGTGAGTGAGCGAGTGAGTGAGTGAGTGAGTGAGTGAGTGAGTGAGTGAGTGGGTGAGGGAGTGAATGAGTGAGTGAGTGAACCAACCCGGCGAGCATGACAGCCAACACATCGTTGTCGGTGATATCGAGCTCGGGCTGACTGCGCTGCAGCGATCGCATTAGCTCACCGGCGAGATGACAAACTCTGAAATCGTTGAAAAAAAATTCGAACGAAAATTTATGGTTGAGCTTAATAGACGTTGAGCTGATACACGAATTTCGGCAGCCTTGTCATCATATAGCATAACATGACTATGACATATGTAATTACAAGATGTTGCGACAGAATAGAATCGAAAGATACCGGCAAAGAAACATTTTAATTATGTAAGTCAGATACGTAAAGTACTTCTTTGTTAATTTACTCGAACGAACCCGATGCAGTGTTCGAATCGTGTGGCACTGGCCGCCGGATAAACCACACTCGTGAAGCCGAGGGTCTGAATCCGTCGCAGTCGCTGATATTGACGAGTGTCGATCACGTCCAGCAGTGGTCGAGGCAGCTCAACACATCCGTACACACGATCACTGATTGAGGTCGGCAGACACTGCAAGAATTTATCATAATTTCACAACAATGATGAATGTGACGGCGCACGGCGGAAAGAACGTTTAATCGCATGAAAATAGCCTATTTTCTGTGTCAAGAAAATGTTAAAACAACGAGCGCTGACCGACTTTATTCACTGACAGACACTCTTTTATAAACGTACTGACTGCCTTTGTGGTTGGCTGTCGTTTTAAAGTATCCGGCTACGCGTGGGCGTAACCGGGAACGTCCGTATAGGCCGATCAACTACCTAAAAGCTCTACTTAGCTCAACCAGTAGTTTTCCCTTCTCTGTGGGTCATTCCATTCCGGTAATCGCGACCCGTCGACCGGTCGACCCGTCGACCGAGATCGGTCGACCGGCCATTTGGAGGTTTTTAGGCTGCCTACATAGCTGGATAGGTTTAGAAGGCTAGGCATGAGCATCAAAATTAGGTTTCTGTGTAGGCTTAGGCTTAAGCTTAGGTTTTTGCGATAGGCTCGAGCGCTACGCGCCCGAGCCCATACAAAAACCTAAGCCTAAGCCTAAGCCTACACAGAAACCTAATTTTGATGCTCACACCTGCCAAACTGTTAGTATAGTGCTCCAGAATAACTTTTGTAAACTTAAGTCGGTGCTAGGAACTAAGCCGAAGCCGTACAAACAATATCAAAATTCTGGGTCGACGGGTCGACGGGTCGACGGGTCGCGATAGCCGTTCCATTCAAAGCAAGGCGTGGAGCCTGAGCATCAGAGGTTTGGTTGGTGACAACAAGGGACGAAGTAATCTAAAAAACTATATCATTTTGACGTGGTCTAAGACAAGTTCTAACCTCTGATGACTCGCTCCACTGCACTGTAGTCATGGTTTTAGTCTTGTGACTCGCTCTATTGCCAGCAAAATACACAGCCGCCCGCTGGAGAACCCCGGTTGAAGCTCTGCTCGCGCTCGCCGTGGTGAAGAAGTTTCGTCGACTCTGTCGGTTCGGTAGACAGATACGTTCGTTTTGATTTGATGGAATTCCGCAGTTTTTAGGATCTAAAAAGTGTGTTTGTTTCATCTCTACAACGCCAAAAATCACTTTTCAAATAATAAAAAACTTCAAAATAAATTTTAAAAAAATTTAAAAATAAAATAAAATGTTTCGTGTGGTCGTGTTGTTAAATATTTATAAAATTTGTAACACACACGGTTTTGAATTTATTTTATGTGTGTGTTCTAAATGCTTTCAAAAGAAAAGTTTTTCAGTGAAGCTGCGACCAATCAAACCATCCTTCGTGTTTGATTGGTCGACTCATTTATCCAGAAAAACAACAGACCGGTTGAGTTACCGACCCACCCCCCCCCTTAAAAATTACCGGCCAACCTTTTGACCTCACAAACGTCCAATCCACCAACCTTTCTCTCCCGCACTCGCAAACCACTCGATCAACCAACAGAATAACAGATTCACCCACCAGACATGTCACCAACCAACCATGCACCCAAGAACCAACCAACCACTCAATCACCAAACCAACCAACCAACCAGCCAATCAACCACTCAACAAACCAACCAACCAGCCAACTAATCAACCAACCAACCGATAAAATGACCAAACTATTCTCCACTATCCGGCTCAATAAATTATCCGCCGAGCATCGTTGATATCTCTGACTCGAATCAAAAAAATTGAACCTCGGATCAATGAATGATCTCTGTTCTTGTGTTGAAGCCTAAGACTCATATCAAATTTTGATTCTCGTGAGCTCTAAAATAATTCAAGAGTTTGACTTGCACGGTTCATAATGAAACATAACGGAATAACCCAACTGAATTCCATTGATACCATAGTTTACCTTAGGAATTCAGAGTTGAGTTTATGGTAATTGACGCTCGTATTAACGCTGTTCTTCAGTTATCCGTCCTTTGAGATTATTTGTGATTTCGGAAGCAACACCTTGTTCACTGACAGTTGAACTATGTTAGAAATATGGCCCCGTGCATGTCGAAATCTTATAGTATTTTTAGATCCGCCGAAAAACAAAAGTTGATTCCAGTTCATTAGTGTATAAGCATAGGCACGGATCGATTGTTGGTCCGATTTGGATATTTCGAAGACTCACATCGGATCTTTATTTGAGCCAGGTCTATTCTTCAACACATCTAGGCCCGGCTCAAAAATGATCCGACGTGGATAATTAAAAAATCTGACTCGGATCAAAAGTTGAATCTCGGATCAATAAATGAATCGGGTTCATAGTAGTGTTGAAGAATAGGGCTCAAATCAATTTTTTTCCTCGGCGGATCAAAGAATCTAAGATTTCAACGTTGACGGGGCCTATAACTGTCTTAATATAACGGGGCTTTAAATTGATTCGATCGATAAAAAATCCATTATCGGTTTTCACAGCTAACACCACAGTAGCACCAGAGGATAAAACTCCGGCCCCGTGCACGTCCAACTGACGGCTCTCGAGTCTCAGCTGCTGAGGCAATTTTCCAGACTCCACAGATTTTTTGAAAGTTTACAGTTTTTATCAAAAATCTGGGAAACGAACCCCGGGCCACTCGCATGCTAGGCAAGCGCCCTACCACTGTGCTACTGAGCCGATGCAACTGTACTGCATATACCCTACTATAACTGGCTCGCTACGCTCGCATGCTTTCTACAGCACGTGGCTATGCTACAACACGTGCTTACGTTAGGTTATCGGGGGCTTGCAGACAGTAAAACTTTACATGGAATAGTAATGTTGCTCGAGAAAAACCAAATTCGAAAAATCTGTGGGGTTTGTAATCATGCGCTGCTGAGCCCAAGATGTATAAACAGGGTTCTCTAGGAGAGCCCTGCCTATGCTTTAACTCTATCCAACTGTGCTCTGAAGGAAAGACCCGAGGGCTCTACTCAAGAGCCGGCAGTTGGATGTGCACGGGGCATTTTGTTCACCTTAATTTGTTTCTGGAACCAACAATCGATTTCATAACTTGATTGAGAGTAAAAACTTACGCAATTCACAAAGACAATCTGATTCCATGGAGTATTTCACGATATCACGACAACACGAAACTCAATTTTCAACCGTGGCATGGAATTTTCAGAAAATTTGCTGTTTTCCTTGCTTATTTGTTCTGACAACGGTTCCAATTATCATGAACTTCATTATAGATTGATGTTCAACCCCCTGCTGCACAGAAATGTTCATTTTCAGGTGGTTTACTCTACGTTTGGTGCCATTTACGAATTGGCTACGTTGCCCGTGGCAGCGCCGGGAAGAACCTACGATAACAATAGCCCATCACTTGCTCATCACACCAGCACAAACATCTCAACTTCGATTCCATCAATATGACTCGTTAGTTTACCTCTAGCTATGAAACATTCATGGGGTAAAGCGATATGGTGCAACATACCAGCCTTGTCAGTTATTTACCGTTGAAAACAATCGGTTGGACGTAGAGTTCGGAATGATAGCTCCTTTGAGTGTATAAAAAAATGGCATGCAAATATTTTTTTCCATATTAGTTCAGAGGGATGAAGCGCGTGAGTGAGTGATTGTGTGAGCGAGTTAGTGTAAGTGGTGAGTAAGTGACTGAGTGAGCGAGTGGATATAGTGATTGAGTCCGTGCGTGAGTGAGTGAGTAATGAGTATATTAATATAAAGTATCTGTATCTGTATCTAAAAAATTTTTAGATACCATTTTTTTGTATCCAAAAATATATTTTGGTATCCAAAAAATTTGTATCTGTTTAATAAAAAGTATCCAAAAAAGCTTCGCCGAAAATCGGTAACGTGTATAGGATAGTCTTTTTTTTCGGTGAACGAATTAATAAAAAGTATCTGTATCTGAAATTTTAGCATATTTTCAGATACTTTATATTAATTAAACAAAATGTTTCAATTTTGTCGAAGTATCCAAAAAATTAATTTGTATGGGGGAATTAATAAAATGTATCTGTATCTAAACATCTATCTAATATCTAATATATTAAAATCCATGTCCGTGTGTCCGTCTGTCACGCTGAGTATAAATATCAGAAACGAAATGTTCAAAACATCTTTTTGCCATTTTTACGAAGGATTTTTATTCATCATCACCCTCTATCGACGAATTAAAATTTAATTTATCATCAACACTCTCTCAGTCGCAACCCATACTGAACTCCTCAACGATACAACATAGCATCAAAACCAATCATCGCGTACCTCTCTTTTAAACGACCTTTTTAGCAAATAAGAAAGCCATCTCAACAAGTAATTATGTAAGTCATAATTAACGGTGCGGGTCAAATTTCGGAACCAGAAGCTTATTGCAAAAAAATCACCCTCAACTATGAAAGTCATCAACACCGCCTCTTATGTCCCGTCAACTGAACTGCGACATGACTTGGGTTTTTAATGAACGGGTGTTAGATCTTCACCGGACGGGTGATAACAGTGAATCAATTTTTAGGATTTGTTATCAATTTACATAACTTGGATTATACTGGACGGATTTGGGTTATGTTAACAGTACTGATTACATTTTGTAAGTTTTGTAATTAACGGGTGTGAGAGAGTGCATCTCGACAGGACGGGTAATAACAGTTCAAAATATAAATTTTTGGGGTAACTGAGACGGGTTGAGTTAACAAATAACACAAAACAATAGCTGTTGTGACTGAATTTGTTGAGAAGTAACGGGTACATTCACAACATTAAATTGGGTTGTTCACATCACAGATCAAATAAAAAGTTTGTTGGAATTATTTACTTACGGCTACGGGTAATACTCTCAGTTGCGCAGCAACGGGTTTTAAAACAAAAAATAGATTTGTAGAAAGTTTGTATTGTTAGTTAAATGCAGATAATTAACCATCCGTTGCTTTGCAACGGGTTTACCCTAGTCTATATATAAATTAGTCGAAGTCTGTCTGTCTGTCTGTGTGTCACGCTTTGAGTATAAATATCACGAACAAAACATTAAAAAACCTTTCATTACTTCATGGAAACAACGAAATAAATCATCGCCTTCCCTTCAACCTGACCAGAATGTATGTACCTCAACCGAAGCTAAGGCCATGATAATTAGGTAAGGTCATGATAATTGTGATCCATTAACTTTTTTATCTCATTGACTGATTATTTCTTCTCAACAAAGGTTTCAATCATCAGCAACCCCCTCGAATGGCTGAACTTACGGACCACGAAACTTTCGAGTAAACTTAATGAAAAACGTTTTAGTAAAATCATCGCCATCCTCCCAATCGATTAACACCATTTCCTGAACTAAGCATAACATGTTGCTTCCCCTTCGATGTATGTACATATAAATATAATGCCTCAACTCACCTTCAATCTTATATACTAAAACACTAGGGTAGGTATGTTTGTTTGTTTGTATGTCCGCAAGTCAATAGGTATAAATATCAAAAGTGAAACGCTGAAAAACTCTTTTATTAATTTCTTTCCACGGGTGTAATCATCATCACCTACTTTCATAAAAGTTGAGGAGAGATAGTCATCGACCCCCTCGAAGGTTGTTCCCAATTTGCTGATCTGGAAATACCAACCTCAACTGAACTGACTTCAACTAAAGGCGCCGTAAATTTTGTGCCACGGGTGCCAATCTTTCTAATTTGTTCATCTACATCGGGAAACATTAACCACCATGGAAAAAATATGCTAAACTGCTGAACGGGATTTTTTTTCAACTGAAAATCTGTGTTCAAATCAATTCCTTAATAACGGGTAGGGTCAAGTTATTTAAGCTATTACTACTTTTCACAACTGATTAGAGGTCGGGTAATGAGATAAAAAATGCTAGGGTTTTCAACGAGCGGGTGAAAAGATTATAGTTTATTGATGAAAAGTAGGCGCTAAAAAGTTGTTAAAAACGTTTATGGGTGGCTCTGACTTTTTTCCACGGGTTTTTATTAATCTATTTTTTAACTTGAACGTATCTTACGACAAGTCAGAATAAACAAGCTAATCTTAACAACAGATTTGTTAACAACATTATGTAATGAAAAAAACCATTAATTCATTTCAACAGGTCGGGTTATTCAAGCTACTACTACTCTTCACTACTGATTAGAGGTCGGGTAATGAGATAAGACTAGGCTATGGTTTTCAACGGGTAGGCGCTCAAATGTTGTTACTTTCATGGTTGGCTGTGTGTTTTTTCCACGGGTTTTTATTACTGTAATTATGTATTTGAACTTATCTTAAGACAATTCCTCATCACTACTGATTAGAGGTCGGGTAATGAGATAAAAATAGGCTATGGTTTTAAACGGGACAAGTGAAAACATTTTAGTTTATTGACGAAAAATAGGCGCTCAAAAGTTGTTACTTTCATGGTTTGCTGTGTGTTTTTTCCACGGGTTTTTATTACTGTAATTATGTATTTGAACTTATCTTAGGACTATTCAAATTATTCAAGCTTATCTTCATTACAGAATATCATGTTAGGTCATGGATAAAAAGTATGTTAGGCGTTACCAACGAAACTGTGTAAAAACGGTTTTCCATGAACGAAAAACAAGTGGCGGCATGTTTGAAATTACAGGTGGCTTTAAAATATTCCACGGGTTTTCTCACTGTAATTATGTAATTTGAACTAATATCAAACGTAAACAATTAGGTCAGGTTTTAATGTAACGGGTAAGTTTAACATATTTAAACAACGGGTTATATCGGCGGGTTTGTTCGAATAATTATCTTTGATAACTTAACAGACAGTTGCGTAGCAACGGGTTTACCCTAGTGTACCTCAATTATAAATGAGGTCAATAAAATTAAAATTCAGTTCAATATACATGATCGGTTTATTCAAGTTCTATCATCATCACCTACTCAAATAAAAGTTGTCATCGACACCCAAGGATGTTCCCCATATTTTGAACTGGAAACATCATTGATCTTAACTGGAATTGTAGTTTTATTGTACCGCTTACTGTTGTGATTATGTTTTTAGATTTAAATAAAATTTATTATTTTTGTTTTTCTACGGTACGGGTAAAAATATGTATTTGAAATAATGTATGTAACGAATATATGAACGAACTAATGTAGGTGATAATAAGTGTTTAACTTCACGGGTGGCTCTAACTTTGTCCACGGGTATTCTCAACGGTATTCGGGTAACTTGAAGTAATCTTTTAAGACAACAGTTTGAATTAGTCAGTGTGAAGGTATAGATTCAAATGGGTCGATTAATTTTAATATAATGAAATTTTCAGATAAGCTTTGAATTACCCATTTTAAGCTGTACATTATATATGACTGATACATAAGTGAAAAAACGGTTTGTGTTGTTGAACAGGGTGTATAAATATTCACACCGTTCAGCTTAAATAGATTAGAGTAGTGGATGAAATGAACTAATTTCAACGGATCAGGTAAACTACACTGGTTAAAAAATTTATGTATATATTCAATAAAACGTGGAGGCTATTAATTAGTCTTCTAGAAATAATGTAAGAAGTTCTAACTGATAATTATGGATCAATGATGACTTAAGTTGGATGGCAACGGGTTCGTGGTGCATACGTATATTGAAGCTAATTTTGTATATTGACGGGTTTACTTCGATAATATTTTTTGTAAACTTAACACTCAGTTGCGTAGCAACGGGTTCACCCTAGTAGTTTAAATGATGTGCAGGTGTTACGACAATTACGGTAAGGGATTTTAATTTAAAAAACGTTACGGTAAATTACGGAAAATTACGTCGGTAAATCTATGTTCCGGAATGTCAAAAATAATGTAGGAATGATTATTGATTTATATTAATTAGTTATAATTTATAATCTATATATTAATGTATAAAAGTGCCCTTCATGAGTGGAAAACCACGCTGGACACCTCCGCTTCGCGGTGCTAACGGTCCAAGGCGGGGGCATAAAACTTAGGTTTCAGTGTAAGCTTAGGCTTAGGCTTAACCTTTGGAGAAGGGCTCGGGCGCTACGCGCCCAAGCCCTTCCCAAACCCTAAGCCTAATCCTAAGCCTAAACTGAAAACTAACTCTTAGCCTCATACTCGGCGATCTCGCTTAGAACGAACAGTCTGTGCTAATGACTAAGCCGAAGCCTTTTAAACCTTCACCGAGTTCCGCAAAACTAATATCCGGAATTTAAGGTTCCGCTGTCGTAAGTTCCGCTGAAAACACATTCGCAAAGAACGGTTCCGGAAACAAAATATCCGCAAATAAACTTCCGCTGGCAAGACTTCCGCTTTTAATAAATCCGATTTTAACAGTTCCGATGAAAAAAAATCCGATCCATACAGTTCCGCTAACAAACAATCCGCACATAACAGTTCCGGAGAAAAGACTTCCGCTAATAAACTTCTGCAAACGAACGATCCCTTTTATACAGTCCCGTAGATATGGGTACACCAAAAAAATTTGTATACCTTATAGAAAAAACTGTATCCAATTATTTATGGATACTTTATATAGCTATATGTATCTAATAACACAATAACACTTTCTGGATACACCGTTTTGGATACAAGTTTTAAAGTTTTTGGATACGGATACCGATACATTATATTAATTTTGGCTGGTTTTTGGATACGTTTTTTTTGGATACGGATACATTATATGAATACTGGTAATGAGTGAGGGTGGTTAGGAAGTGACTGATCGAGCAAAACGAGTGAATGATTGATTTCGCTTCCCTCGTCGAGTGGTTAAGGCGTCGGCCTCGCTCGCCGACGTTTCTGGTTCGAGCCCCGGGTTGAGACACAGTGCATTCAAGAACGTTGTTAATGATCAGTGATTGTCATTGTAAATCGGATGACCGTTATTTCACTATTGTGACTTGGTATCCTACTTTGCTATTATGGCATAACAGCTGAATAAATTTGATTTGAATGATTGAGTGCGTGCGTGAGTAATGAGTGAGCGAGCGAGTGACTGCATGAGATGAGTATGATCAAGTGAGTGAGCGAGTGAAGGTGGTGAGTAAGTGACTGAGTGAACGAGTCAAGTGAGAGAGTGAGTGTGACAGTGAGTTAGCGAACGAGTAAGCAAGTTTCTTCTTATGAACCACGGGTATAAAATCTTTACTTGCCTTGATTTTCTGTCTGATTGCAGGTGGCAATCAGCGTGACTTGGCCCGTGAAAAAGCGGCTAAGAAAGCGGCCGGTGGCAAGTCATCAAAAGAACACAAGGGTAACGAAGGTTTGAGCATGGAAGCTCGAAAACAGAGGTTATAATTGCTTCGATAGTATAACTAGACTAATTAAATCTACCTTTGTTTGTTATTTTTACGGTTTGCTGTAATCTGTATTGCCGTTTATTAACAACACGATAAAATGAAAGCAAAGTAATGTTTCATGGGTTTTGCGATTGCAGGGATGCCGAGCAGATGCGACTCAAACAGCAGTTGGCCGCCGCTAAAAAAGAGGCTGAAGGCAAATGAGCCCACATTTAAGGGTCACCCTGTACTGATGGTCAAGAGTATCCTTTTCGATTAGTGATTCACTTTGTACTGCACTAAATGTATGAGATGATGGGGTAAATAGTTGCATTATCAGTAGATAAGAGTTTCCGACTTTTCTTCTTGTTTCTACTTTCTAGTATATAATTATCCCATCATGTCTCACCAGTTTTCCTGCCTCTGACGATTGAATACGAACGGACTATAATAAGTCAACTGTCAAAACAATATGAACATATTCAAGTGTGTGCCTTAATATCATACTTTATCACATAACGCTTCAGCTTCAGAAATATTGTTCTGGCAAGTTTTCGGCTGCTTTTCTCTTTCAAATCAACATTTCCAACTACTACACTGATATGTTGCCGACGTATGCCCATGTATTTTTGGTGATAAATTAGTATTTTTGATTAAATTAAAATTAAATGCCGTTATACAAATCTTATTCCATGATAAATCATAAATTCAAATGATACATACAGGCGTACCTTCACATAAATTTTATTTACTCAGTCGTATTGCTGTTTGATGCGTATAACGTGCATAAAGCTAAATTTTTCACAGTGACCATAATCCTATTATAGTGTAAATAATAAATCAAACAACGTGCCGTTTGTGATTGTGTGTGGAATATGGATATCAAAATCAATGACATAAGTAACAAATCATGTTCGGCGACTGCATATTAAATAGTGAAATGGAGCGTTATCTTTTAGAAAAGCGTTTGTTAAACAACAATCTCAAAATCATAAGAAGCGTGCAATACTATGTGAATTAAATTCAGTAAAAAATATTAAATTAAATTCAGTATTATGACGGTGTAAATGGCGATAAATTTATTCGCCGTTGAATCGCTAGAGTTATTTGCTTTGGCAGTAAGGAACTCGGTTAGTTTTGTGGATGACAAATTAGGTCAATGAATAACAAATATAATTGCGATGAGAAATACTGGCAACCAAAGATAAGAAACAAAAAATTTCTAAAATTAGACAGTGAAGGTAGAGTTCACGTTAACTTTGATCAGGCGATAGTGGCATGGCAGCCAGGTGATAATCTGAGTCGGGTGTCGGGTTTTTGCGATGTTCTTGCAGTGTACAAGGCGCGACCATGTCATCGCTGCTAAGACTGTCACTCGACAAACTGAAACAGTAGCTTAGTTGGTTAGAGCGCTGTGCCAAGTGCATCATGGTACTGAGTTCGAATCCGGCCAGTTCAGTCATGCGATCAAGGTGTGGCAAGGTAGACAAGTTCAACAGGTTGAGATTAGGAGTAGAATACCCATTCTATGCTCTATATATCCAACTACATTATGACTGATATGTACTGTGTCTACCCAAGCAAAGGGTTGTGTTATTGAAATGGGTGAACATTGACTGAAGTTGTTTACAATAGGAAGAAATAAAATTATTTAAACGGGTCGGGTATACAAGGCAACTTTTAATAAATAGATCCACGGGTTTTGTGTATGAATCTTATAATTTTCCGTAAATGATCCTTAAAAAATTTGACCATTCGTTGCCCTGCGACGGGTTTACCCTAAATGATGTAGTTTTATGATTATATTATAATGCATTGCGATGAAATACTAAACATCGATATTAACAATTAAACAAGAACAAACTTCCTCGAGAACAAGTCTCATTACACTGGTCAGACGTTCCATAAATTTCCCAACAGCCTGGGTTCGAACTCGCACACATTCGTTAGCCACACAGGACACTCTAACCGACTACGCAACGTTACCTGATTTGACGTCCGCTGTACGATCGATTCCGATAGAAGTAGTACTTGGCAAAACAGGTGCATTGGGCTGCCAGGAAGAGACCGTTGATGAACACGGTGACACCGAAGAGCCACCATCCACACGGCATCAGAGAACAGTGGTCATACGTGGAAGACTGAAATGACGTTCTAGATTAAAAGCCCGAAGTCATACTCACGTACTGTTCCTTGTTTTGAGTTTATTAGTTTGCTGACACAAATGCGTCTCAGTTTTATGTCTAAAAGAACACACAAATTTTTATCATCAGTAAGAATTCCCATGCATAAACAGTCACTGGCGGACGAGCCAATCTTCCAAACGGAGGGGAACTTCTTCAAAAAAGGGGAACTCGCAGTTTTTCGGTCATTTTGCCTACACCTTAGGGAACAACTTATATTTTTTGGAAGTTTCCAAAGAGGGGGGAATTCCACTTTTCTGTTCTTCCCTCGTCCGCTAGTGTAAACAGTTATATCCGATGAGATAAGTGTGACACTCGTATAACATTTTGCCACAAATAACGATAAAATGGCGCGCATTCAAATTTAGCCGCTTTACCAAGTCAGAATGATTTATAAGTTTTATTAACCGCACCAAACAGCCGCTTATATACCATATATTTTTGTTTTGTATCCACAAATACTTAAAACAAACCTGGATGTATTGAATGCGTTGCTGGTCGGTTGTATCCCGAGGTGTATACTTCTGACATACATAACACGCGATGCACGTGTTGTCCGGGATCACATCACCCAACTCGGTAAGTGCCAGTTCCCTATCATATAGCAAATTGAAATGCATCATAATATCATTCAAACTTGCATTGTGATGGCATAGTTTTGATAGTGACGAGAAGGGGTTGTCCAATTAAACATTTGTCCAAGAAAAGTGAGTTTCCATTAAATAAACAGCATATATAGACCTTGTAATTGTTTATAAGAAAACACCAAATTCGGTTCTCGACCAACAAATCGCGCTGAGTAAGACTTTTCTTAATCATGGAGTTGATTATCTGGTTCTAATAACTTACAAAAGATGGTTTTGATAACCCAGTAATTGAGAATTCGGTTCTGGCTGTGTCATAACTTGATTCTCAACTACAAGCATACTTTAGCATATTTAAATCATCTATATTAAAGAATTATGAAGCCTATACAGTACTTGCAAATCAGTCCCTCGTCATCCATACTCGCCGCACAGCTGAACTTCAGGTACTCAATATTGGGATCACCGACAATCAGGGACTTGATGGGATTGTGCCCGAAATCGACGTTGTTGATCGCGTACCACTTATCGGGCGATATCACCATTGTTTTCAACGAACTCACCTAAAATCTACATTTCGTTGAAGAAAAGTTACCGACGGTTTTGCGGTCAAGTTTTTCATTTTTTACAAAACTTCATTATTGTTGTGTCTTTTCCATAAGTAATATTTATCCGTGCATCCACTTTCAAATTGAATGAAATGAGATACTCCAACTCAATATCTGCAGCAAACATGTATGTATGTCGTGCAGCCAGATGCAATCGTGACGAAAATGCAACAATTGCTTTATCGTCATGACGAAATGGCGATTGCAGCTGGCTTCGAAGCCAGCTGCGATCTGTTGAACGAAGATATTTTATCTCCTGCTGAGAAAAAGGTCACCTTACAAAGCGAACTGTCTAAAAACACGGTAAATTTGGCGTGCATTCAAATTCAGTCTTATAATCATTTGTGAATGATGAACCAGGAAATAACAGGAAATCCGTGACCAACGAAATTCATGCCGCCAAAATATGTGACCGGATTGTGAGCGATCAGCAGCACTTTGAGTCGTGGCATCCGCAACAGCGCATCCGTCGATATCGTCTCGATTCCATTATAGGACAGATCTAGCACCTTAAATAGTGTATTAGCACCTTAATTAATGTAGGTACTACACCTTGAAAATAATGTATGTACTAGCACCTTAAATATTGTAGTAAGTGTATCTACTTGACACTTTTGTTTTTATATTTCAGCTATGCGTGAAGTTGTGTGTCTATAGATATGCGCTAAAGTACATATCTAGTATGCATTAACGTTATTTTTAATAGAATCTTCCCAGTTAAGATACCTAAATTTATACCTTTCCTAGAATGAGTCAAGAATAACTTGATCATCAAAATAAAATCTAGAATACAGCACCAGAAGTGATCCATAGTAAGATGTGTCCCAGCCAGTCAGGGCATTATTGGACAGGTTCAGCTGGCGTATAGAGTTGGAACAGTTGAATTTGGGCCAACTCGTTAAACGATTGGCTGAATGAGTGAGTGAGGGAGTGAGTGCGTGAGTGAATGGATGAGTCAGTGAGTGAGTGAGTGAGTGAGTGAGTGAGTGAGTGAGTGAGTGAGTGAGTGAGTGAGTGAGTGAGTGAGTGAGTGAGTGAGTGAGTGAGTGAGTGAGTGAGTGCTTGAGTGAGTGAGTCACCTGAGGCATCAACACATGAAAACGCAGTCAACGGCGAATGAAACCCAAAAGAATGGAGTTGACTATTGGTGAACACGAGATTGGTGGCCTGCACAAACAAATATTGAAATCAGACCACTGAAATTAATTTCCACAGAATTGTTATCTTATTTTGTTGAAAGCTTCTTGCAGTTCGAAAACAACTCGAACCCTGATCCGAAATTAACATGAAGAATCATATTGTTATAAGAAGGGATTAAGATATAACAGTAAAAAAATTACATGAACTGTCGAACTTGCCTGTCCAATCAAGGCGGGCACACTTTGATGGAAATCAAGGCTGAAGGGTTGGGCGTACCGCTGGCGCTGTCGACATGATAGTAGGGGTATGTCTATAGATCACACCTGTCCCAGCTGTGGGTTTTTAGCCACAGTCCGGGGGGGTAGACTGTGGCTAAAAAACGGACTTATCTTAAATGATACTGTGGTTAAACGGTAATGTGGCTACAGAGGAATCGGTCTGTGCTTGAATGGTACTGTGGCTAAACGGTACTGTGGCTGAAGAGGAATCGGACTGTGCCTAAAAGCACTCACGTCCACAGTCTACCCCCCCGGACTGTGGCTAAAAACCCACAGCTGGGACAGGTGTGCTATAGATAGCATCAAACATTTTGCAAAATGGTAACTTTTTTCATTTAAGAGTTTCAAAATTACAAAAATATATTATAGGAAAAAACCGTTATTCATTCATATTAAAGCAAAGCTACTGTATGTATTATCAAAGGAGTCTTTGTTACCAATATCCAAGTCATCTTTGGAAATAATGATTGAACAACGGTTTTATGAGTTCCTATCCTTCGAAATTATACAGCAGAGTTGTTATTTAATATTTTTAGTCTGTGTCTTCTTGAATTTTTTGCAGTTTTGCTTTCTCAATGTCCCGTTCAACCTGTCAGTCAAACAGTGTAGTCTAGCCGGTCTAGCCTCGGGAACTGATGATCCTAAGTTCGAAATCTGTCTTGAGACACATTCAGTTTATTCAACTCTCAAGCTACTATGCAAACACTATTCTGAATATTATTAGTATGCCGTGATGGCTTCAGTGAATGAAGAAGTTACTTTCAATCAACCCGTCAAGTCATCGGATGGTATGATTTTCGGTACGCCGTACTTTTCCAGTTTGTTGGTCTCATCATGACGGTCAGACTCGGCGACCACCGTTCCAAACATGATTAACGACAACAGGATCCACCAGGATATCATAGCCGAGGTGCCGTGACGAAAGTATACCATGGAAGAGAAGTTTTTCTCTAACATTGAGTCATGTTGCAATAATAAATCAGGCTAGTCTTTGTTTTTTTTTCGCAGTTTATCTTTGAATGACAGTTGACGCTCAATGGTACATTATTCTTGTATGTATGATACTATGTTTTCATTTCTTCAATGGGTTCCATGTTGACCGAGTTTGTGTCAAGTACTGTTGGTGCTGCACATTGGCGGACGAGCCAACACCCCAAAGGCAGGGGAATTCCGTCAAAGAAGGGGGAATTGTCAGTTTTCCAGTCATTTTACCCACACCTTAAGGAATAAACTATACTTTTTGAAAACGTCGAAGAGGGGGGAATTCAAGTTTTCCCACTCTTTCTCGTCCGCTAGTGGTGCTGCATTACGTACAATACCAACATACTTGCATGTCCCTACTCCATTAACGTATGTATTGAAATGCATCATCGTAATCCGAGCTGTTTTGTTAGTTTTCGGACATATCCAATACATATCCAAGTGCTGTCGTGTACATATTTCGTGCCACTGTTTTGTATCTTAATCAATCAAGACAAAACTATTTAACAAGAGATTTTGTTGTTTCAGCATGGGTTCACCACTTCTCTCCAGCTATTATTCATATTTTGTCATTACAACAAACCTATTTAGTACAAACTAAGTTCTTTTATTCAATGGTACAGTAAATACTAGCTGCTATTTAAACAATTAGTCAAACCAAATAGTTGCAAAGCATACATCGTTTATATCTTCAAGTTTCATTATAAGCTGGCAGGTAATATATGTTCAACGTCCTCTGTTCCCTCTCAATGTAATGCACTTATAAAACTTTGTTGACAACGGCCCGCAACATCTCGATGTTGTTCTGACATCATTGACTCACCCAGATGTGTGATGCTGCGATGTTGCAGATGTTGCAAGAAATGTTTCGTCTCGGCAAACAACGAGGTTAATAGCATTCTCAAATGATTAGAACACAAATTCATAAACAAAATTTTCATTTTTTTGGTAATTCGAATCAAATTTCACTTTACAATCATGTAATTCGAAATCCATTGACTTTTTGGAGTAATTAGACCGATGGACACTCCTATCCTATATGTATGTGTAAAAGAAACCACACACATGGAATAGTCTAGGAGATCACAGAAAAATATGATACACATTCAAAGTTAGTCTCCTAATAAATTGAGAATGCTTTATGTACCAGAGCCGGCGGACACTGATAGAATCGATTCCACTCCATCCATTGTATTACATTGCACTGGGATTCTATTTTTATCGATTGTAACTTTGACTTACATTCGTTTCGTCATCTAAAAAAAGCATCTTCGAATCTTGCAACAGAAAACCTTCCACAAACAATCTATTAACGAAATCATATAAACACTTCTTGTCAAAATGTTGTTCTTGTCATGATTGATAGCTTTTTTGCCGAAACGGTGTGTCAGCTGATTTCATAGCAGTGTAGTGTAGCTAACCGCTGGCGGACGAGCTAAACCTCCAAAGGGAGGGGCATTTCGTCAAAAAGAGGGAATTGGCAGTTTTCAGGTCATTTTACCGACGCCGTAGGGAACAAACTCTACTTTTTGAAGCGCCAAAGAGGGGGGAATTTCACTTTTTTGTTCTTCCCTCGTCCGCTAGTGCAGCTGACCAAGAACAGTTTTGTGTAACTGGACTTGACTGTTCAATTTATTTTTCATCTGGAATATTTTTCTTATTTCCAATAATATAATGTTCCAATCGGTGCAAACGAAACGTAACATGCAACCAGTCCGCTACAACATCGTGTTGTTAACAAGCATCACAAATCTTATAGCAACATAATTCTAAAAAATTACAATTAACTTTGATTTCCTCGCAGTTTTTTGAAAGAACAACTGAAAAAAATGTTTTCTTATGTGTAATTTTGTCACCCACAAGTTAACCGAACCTTCATTACGCATGCGTGTTTGCAGTGTGAACGAACGAACATTCAGTTTACACGCACGCACGTAAACTCATCATGTGATAAATGAAATGGGAGCAACCTGACTGACTACATTTCCAATTACAAACGTAGATGCTGCGCACTTCTTCCAACGGAATGACGCACTTTGATTTGATGGGGACCGTCCCGAATAGAAGTGGGAAACGTGGAATAAAATGGGTGGTTCAATTATTTCTTCACGTGAGTACAAAGTTACTTACTGCAGGACGAACAACTTTACGTGATCATATTTAAGAATTTTTTTCGTATAAAGTATCGATTTATTTTCAATTTCCAATCGAATATAACAGATACAGTTTGTTTATTCGGACTCTGAGCCCACATAATTAATACATAAATAGATTTACGTGGAAATATGAGTAGAAATAAGGAAAAATTTCTAAAAATAACTGACGGGACTAGTGGACCGCACGACTATTAAACAATTTATTTACCAATACACGGATTATAACTCATTTTATAACTCTTATTATCGAACGAGGGAATTCAGGATTTTAAGACTTCTTTTTATATCTTTCTGTACTGAAATCAAAGATATTTGTGTCCCTGAAAAAGGAACACAAAGCAAGAATGTTACTCCCTACTTTCCAACTCTGAAACAACTATTCTTCTCGTTCAAGAACAAGACGGCTATAATAACTGATAGATATTGTTGAAAGGTTTATAACATGCTAATTATGATAAAATAATTAACTAGTAATTCTTATGAACCAGGAAAAAGACTACACATGAATGAGTCGATATAAAATAGGTGTGATAAATACTGTACTGTTTTTAAGCTGGCAAATACAAATAAATAACAGAACGAAATCAATGATCAAATTAAACAAAACAAAATGAAGCAGGACTACCATCATATAGTCAGCATCTTGCTAGTAAATACGTGTATATTCGATAATGTGTAGGCGTCTTATCATGTATATGTTATATAAGTGATATAAATACGAGTGATCATTGGATTCTAGAGGTCTTTATCCATTTGTAACTGGCAAGCGATATCTAATAAAGTCCACCAGTTGTACACGTCGGCTTGTCATCACCTACCCCGCAAACATACACCGCTCAGAAACTGATTGGCGCTCAAGTCAACTTTGGTTCTCTGAAACGTTTGTTTGTGTGTGCGTGAAAGGAAAACGTGGCAACGTGTACATCGTGGCTGGTGGCTAAGAAACTGTTTTAAACTTTTTTTCTGTCAAATTGTGGAGCTGTGTGCTCACAAGTGTAGCTGTGTGCTCACCTAAAGTTGTGTAGCTGTGTGCTCACCACCAAAATTGTGTAGCTGTGTGCTCACCACTAAAAATTGTGTAGCTGTGTGCTCACTTGAACAGTATTTCCAAAATTTGTTTTCGATTTGTGCGACTCTGTGTCCACTGTGCGACTCTGTGTCCACCTAAAAATTGTGAGACTCTGTGTCCACATAAAATTGTTTTCTGGTAGTGCGACTCTGTGTCCACTGTGTGACTCTGTGTCCACCAAAAATTTGTGAGACTCTGTGTCCACTTAAAAATTGATAAGCCACAAGCTCTGAAGTAAATACAAAAATCGCTATGCCAACGACAAATGTAAATGGATATCGTCACAATTATTGCATTGTACTGCGTGAATGTCGTCATCTGTTGAGACATTATATAAGTAATAACGTTCAGATGGCTCTGGATTTGTTCGAGTCAATCACTGAAATTTGTAGGCTAACACCGGGTGCAGACGGTATTGTTGTGCCACATATAGATGAAGGGTACAGGGATCAGCAAAAGTTGGCCCTCATGTTTGATTATTTGTCTGATGTGTATGATGTTGTTGATGAAATAGAATGGGGTCGTGTAAATCAGGCTAAGTGGAAACTGGTAGACCTCACCAACATCTCAGTAGAAAGTTTTGAAACAGCCAAGACTGTAGATAACACTCAGGATTCAACGCACAGTGAAGTTGTAGGTAATGTGTATAATTCGGGTAATGTGTCGATGGGTAGTGGTAATGTTGAACCCACACACAATAATGCCAATATACAACAGGGTTTGGGTAACCCCATAGTGACTAGCACTCCGATCCGTCCACCGCCTGGACTGGAATACGGTAATAATGTGCAGCAGTCAAGTATGCAAGGTGTATGTGTTACACCAGTGGTACATGGTACAGGTTACGGTAATGATAATGGTACACAAGGTGCAACGGGTTACGGTAATGTGACATTTGGTAACGATAATGTTTCACATGTAAATGCACAAAATGTAGGCATTCATTTGTTGATGGAGCAACAACGACAGCAGCAAAAGGACATGGCTCAGTTGCAGTTATTCTCACAGGTTTATGATAAGTTGGATGGCAAGGATGGTGCCAAGTATGAGACATGGTCAGAAGGTGTCAAGAAACGTCTCTTGTTAACACAAGCCGATGAACAGACCGCATTGTCCCACATTAGGACATGTTTGACAGGTAATGCTTTGCACATGTACGAGTCCGCAGGTGACAACATCAGGTTGAGTTTGCCTGAAACCTGGCGATTTTTGAAGAATCGATTTGGTGACCAGCGTTGTGCTGCAGTTCGTCACAGTACGTTCTATTCGTGTGACCAGAGACAGAATGAGAGTATTCGACAGTACGTGAGTGAACTGGAATCGAGATGTTTCCTGAACAGAGAGACCTATGGATTCGAAACGGTTATGATGCAGAGACTGAGTCAAGGTCTAATTTCACCTAAGCATAAGGAAATGGCGATCGAGTCATTACTCAAAGAGAGAGAGAATCGCCTGGATGATCTGATTAAGAGTGTTGAGGTTGACGAAAATTCAGCCAAGATACAGAAATATTTGATGATGGGTACTGAAGGTCATGCGACGAAGAAGCATGAAGCCTTTCATCCGGACGGAGTAAAATCTGTCAATGGAGTTTTTAACAGCCGAATTCCTGGACGACAGTACAGTCATAGATGGTGTCGTAACTGCAATAACACCTCTCACTACACAAACAAATGTTGGTATGCTGGAAATGCTACCAAATGCATGAAGTACGATTACGGTAGTCGAGCCAAGATTAAGTATAAGCCGACCGGATATGGTAAACAGCAGGCTAAACGGTTGTATGACAGGGATAAGTTCCGTAAGTGTTATAAGTGTGGTAATAAAGGGCATATTGCGATTAACTGCCCAGTGGATGAGAAACAGGTTAAGATTGATGAGTGTTATGACCATGACGATCAGGTTATGTCGATCATGAACAGCAAACAGACGGTTGATAAAATCCCGTCGAATGGTTATCTGAAACAACATCCGAATAAGTTTCGTGTTGACAAGAAAAAGACTGCTAAGGTTAAGCATAAGGGTTTGAAGACCAAAAAGGATAGTGCGCCGTACATTCGTGTGAATAGTGTTAAGGTGAAACACAATGAGTACTCCATGGATAGCGGAGCTAACACGAATCTGATTTCGTCGATATTTGCCAAGTCACTAGGTGTGAAAGTGTATAAGTGTGACGATCAGATTTCGACATTCAATGGATCGAAGATTTTCAGTAATTTGGCGTGTACGGTTAGTGTGTCGATAAAAGGTGGTCGTGATGTTATTGAATGTAACATTGTGGATGACATGAAGTATCAGATTTTGATCGGATTTGACACTATGGAACGTTTGGGCATTTATATGATGGGTCCAAATGGTGTACGCTACGTGGGAAACAATAGCTATTCGGACCGAGAATCCGAGGTTATGTGCGCCGTTAGAACGAAGGCTTGTGAAGACCAGTGTGACATCCTACTCTAAACAGAAATTGTAAATTGAAATTGTAAATCTAGTAATATGTATTTTGTTTTCTGATAGAATATGGTTATCGACTAAAAATTTAAATAGGGGAGGAATGATCGGACAACAGTGGTAATTGCAAACATTTAGTAATAATGCATCTTAATTAACGTTGTCTTATTCCCTATACAAGTTGGTTTTCATCAGTGTTAATTTTAGAAGATTCGTTTCATTTTGAGTTCAGACAGTATGAGTTAGATTAGAACAACTTAATTCTTATTTCATGCAGATATTCATGGTCAAGACAGGTATGGATCGAATATCATGGCAGATGGCAACAATCAAGGCGTTTCGTCAATGTATGGTTCTATGGTCTATGAGAATGAATTTAAATATTTAATGACGATTTAATGCTATTTGAACGACACTTCCATCTTATTTTCTATTATTGTAGGGGAAGAGTCAGCATCTTGCTAGTAAATACGTGTATATTCGATAATGTGTAGGCGTCTTATCATGTATATGTTATATAAGTGATATAAATACGAGTGATCATTGGATTCTAGAGGTCTTTATCCATTTGTAACTGGCAAGCGATATCTAATAAAGTCCACCAGTTGTACACGTCGGCTTGTCATCACCTACCCCGCAAACATACACCGCTCAGAAACTGACTATATCATGTTTATTCAGTATTGAGTACGACGTCCAGAACCTGACTGGATGTTTGAATTGGGATGAACGTGAAGAAGGCGAATGAAATACTCAAATACAAAATTCATAATTAAGAGCGGAACTAAACCAGATTTACACGAAACATCATGTGAAATTGCGATGTGATCGACTAATGTGTACACTACAAAAAAACTAAGTCAAAACGAATTTAATAATATTTATAATATATTAATTTAATTACGTCAATATTTATAAGGCGAAGCTGCACTACCCTGGAACATTTAAAGCTAGCCTGTCGAACTATTATAACAGTTGAACTTGAAACACATAAGGAAATCATGAAACGAAAATAAAACATTTAGAAACGCTTAACATTCACTTAAAAAATAGTGAGATATCAGTAACTGTACCTAGAATAAATTCTTTGGGCATAGCTGATCATCAATGTTCTTTTACCTGGCATATTTGACTACTTTTTCCACCATCGACAACCAGCCATTGAAGAACAAATTCAGAGTATCCAAAATTTTTGAGACAAACCGTAAGAAAAACATGTGCGAGTCAAAAAATCTTTAGTTTATATATTTGAGATTTCTTTTTAGTTGAGGATTTATTTTCAATAACTGCGCGAAGAATGTGTGAAAACCCAAATTTATAATATAAATGATTTTGCATTTTTCAACGAATTTTTCTCCGGTCCTCACTCACAACATCTCTTTCTCCAACAATAAATTATAATCAAACTCCGCCTCACGGATAATCAGACTCCGCCTCCACCACGAGCCAACGAGCTGCGCTTCTGTACGACCGGGTTGTTCTGGTCTTCGATGAGTGACGCAAAGCGACTATGGGAGATGTTGCCACCCTTTAGACCGCTGTACAACTGAAAAAAATATGTACATCAATTCATGATACAACTAAAGTTAGTAGGATACAATATGCAAACAACAAACATCTAGTAGGAACAGTTGTAATATTTAAGCGAAGAATAATTTACCGACTTAATGGGAGGAATTGAAATTCTATCATAAAACATCTGATAAAATCTCGGAGAAAGCTCTGTAATTTTTTGTGATAAGAAAATAATGAAGATTTTCCGAGAAAAACATGATCATGGGTATTGGGTAAATAACAACAAGGAAGACATACTCATCGACCATCGTCAACAATAACACAGTTGACCAACCAGCACGAATTCGTTAAACTCCAGTTCTCCATTGCGATTGAGATCGACCTCGTTGAGCAGATCGTGCAGCACCATCTCATCAATCTTCTCACCCTTCTCCTGCAAAATACCAATCGTATAATCAAACCTGATTCCTGAATAATGGAACGGGAAGACAAACTGGGCATAAAAATAAGTGTAAGAAACGTGTTAAAAAACGAGAGAATAAATGTAAGCTATCCAAATATGATTTCAACCAAGGTGTTCAACAAATTTCATCCGCCAGGTTTTATATTGTACTCGCTTCCGGCCTACGCCCGGCTTCCCATCCACGACCACCAGTTTTAGGTGCTGGTGCACAATCCACTAGACTAGACACGGGCAACGATATACTAAAAAAACTGTCACTACCAACTCTGAAGTGTCGTCGCAGATCATTAAGAGTGACGAATCCACGGTTACTGCGATCAAGCGACTTGAACTTGGACTTGGCCGACTGCATTTCATCGTAGGTCAGGTTGATCTTCTGCTCCATCAGCGCCTTACGTCGGGAGCTTTGTCCCATCTCCGTGTCGATGAACGTTTGCGCCATTTCCAGTTGACGCTGCAAAAAGCATACGACTGTCCTGTTGATTACCTTTGTCATGTTACTTATGCTTTTTTATTGTCTGGGCCTAGCCCCGATTACATTAAAAAAATTTATCCGTAAAGTTATCAATATAATGCTTAGCTAATCACCTGGAGCTGGAACACTTGTTTTTTATTCATGAGTATAACACCTACAGTCTGCGGTGGGCATTCTCAAATGCCGATTTATGAAAATTTTTAGTATGAAATGATGAAAGAACATGCGTGCCAAAGCCAACCGTTCGGGAACATAACCTTGTTATGTATTTGAATTCACATTCACATAACTTTTAGCTTCCGTTCAGAAAAACGCGAATGATTATCGTTCGGACTCGCTCCGACATATTATATGTGTATTAGTTGACATAATATATGTGTATTTTATTATTAACTTACCCACCTGTTTCTCCTTACTACTCCACTTGAGCTCCTCACCCATGATCTCGATGACCCTGGGCAGGCACTCACTGGCCGCGTACGTGTTCAGGAAGGCCAGACGCGAACGACGTGCGATGAAGTCAACGGCCGTACACGCGTACTCGCGGCACGCAAAACGGACCTGAAAAAACAATTAATTCAAATCAATTCAAATCGATTTCATTCAGTAAATACTGATGAAGGCACAAAAGATGTCTCACAAGTTATTCGTAGATCGTAGCGTGATGTGAATGATGATGAACAAAGTCGTCTATATAAAAATTGACACCAAACTCACGGTTTTAAACGGTTACATTATTTAAAAAAACTTAAGTTCAGCGGCCGATTCGGAGGAAATTATTGAATGAAAAGATCTCCCCATCTTGTAACATTAATTTTTTTATCCAAATACAATGTTGGGTCACAGAAAGCCACAGTACCAATAACGAGTGGAATGTCGTGGAAGTTAAGTGACTCGGTACTTTGGGCGTTCGAATTCTGTACAGTGAAATTCTTAGTCACCGTACCGCGCAATCAATTTGAACGCCACTCAGTATAAAAAACAAAAAATACAAGAAAAACAAACTGCAAAAACACTTTTTCCCTTAAGTAGAAAATACGAACTTCGGCCTCCAAAACGGGAAACTCGGGATGCAGACGTTGACCGGCGATCGGCCATCGTTTGCCGGTGACTCGGGCCAGACGCGCCACCGAATACGCTCGATCACCGTAGTCTGTGGACAGGTGTTGGGCAACCTGATATGAATTGACTCGTAACATACAATAATAACGTTCTATATGCATTAGCTCATGCAGAGGCGGGCCGCTGGGGGGGGGGGGGTACTCTCCCCACTTTTCAGGGTCGGCGGGTAGCCTACCCCCTTCCCCCTAGACAAAAATTTAGGTCTCCTACCCCCTCTCCCCCCGACTCGAAATTTTTGAGAAAATTGCCCTCAAGACCTCGATTCTGAGGCTCATTTTTCAAAAAGTTTTGGCTGTGAATTTTTTTTCGAACAAACACGTTTTTTGGGTAAATTTTCTTGGTTAAAACTGAAAAAAAACGGTTCATGTGATGTTTATACCTAACGAGCAAAAAACAGGGCTTTTTTTCTCCCCCCCCTACCCGACCTTACCCTTTCCCACACTTTTCAGACTGGGCGGGTAGGATGGGATTTTCTGTCGGACCCCCCCCCCCCACCCAACCCCCAAAACGCGAAAAAACCCGGCCCACCCCTGCACTCATGACATGAAAGCATTGACTTGACTTGACGACTTGAACGTGATATGATGAGTCGTTTCACATTCACTGCTGACTGCGAGATTGAATATGATAAATACCGATTCACTTAGCGATATTTTTCTATTCTTACAACATGTCACAAATGAAACACCTCTTGTTTTATGACAACGCAACGCTGTATCGGGAATTAAAAATGACCGTAGCAAGCTTGATGATGAATGGCGCTGCTTAGCAAATTATAACGATTCATACTAAAAACGTTCGATTGGTCAGTCACTCTGATTTCGTCAACGGAGAAATGTTGTCTGTTGACAATTTGACCATTACTAACATCAACTTCAAGTCCGTAATCCTGAACGAGTTTGATATATTCGAGCGGATCCCATGTATGCGCACCCTCCAGCAGCAGACCTGTGGTCACACAAGGACGGATCGTTTGCAGATTGCACTGGCTGATACATGTATCTACCGTTTCCTCTGCCATCTGACGATACGTCGTCCATTTACCACCTGATAAATAATATTCATTATTATTATTATTATTTCATTGAGATTAGAATACAGAGAATAATTTAAAGTTTGACGTCAATATGAAAAACCAAATTCCAAATGAAACACCGAGACGGAACTCTAATAAAAAAATCAGTGCCATCCGGTGCAACTAATTTTAAACGGAAATTCCTCATTACCAAGTTCAGTTAAAGTATACTCAAGTGAATTTTTTCAAGTTCAAGAACAAGAGAATTTTATTCTAGTGTAATGTTTATTCTATAATCAACCAATCCCGTAGATATCACAAAGATCAAAACTTTTTCCAGCCAAACCAACCACCAATGGAGATGAGTTTTGAGTCGCTGACGACGATGATGTGGTTGCGGGCCAGTGATTTGGTGTCCTTTTTGGTGGGATCACGCACCAGCGGACGCAGACCAGCCCAGGCCGACAGCACGTCACCGCGGCGAACTTAAATTATTTTAAATATTAAATATTATTATTAAATATATTTATAAATGTGACTGCGTGCTATTGGACATACCTGGGCTCTGTCACAAATTTGAATCGAATGTGAATCGAGGGACAAAACAACAACAACACACTAGATTGAGGATATAATAACGATTTGGAATTTCATACCTAAAACTATATAGTCTTTTTTGATAAACAATCATCAAGTCGGTCCAACCTGAGACCTCATCGCTCAAGTAGTGCCGAATCTCATCGAGAATGAATTGGATGTCCTTCTCACTCGGCGCCGGACTGTGGGTCAGATCCGATGGCGAATCCGTCGTTCCCGCGATCGTCATTCGCTCCCACGGCAGGAAGAAGATGACTCGGCCGTCGCTGGTGGCCGGATCTAGCAGACCCGTTGAGACGGGGCTGAAATGAAAAAAATTATGATAATTATTTGTATATTTTTACTGATGCTTCTTTATTACTGGAGCCACCACCAAGGTATACTAATACCACATCAGAATGGTGTTTTCTTTTCGTAATAGCCAGAGAGGTTGGATAACCTGACAGGGAATGAAGAAACCCCGGAGCAACGCGTCAGGGTTTGAGTATCAAGTCAGGTTTTACTCACCAGGTTTCCAGGCTGGCTCTCTACGTACTATACTAGACAGGCAATAAAAACGACAACTTTCGAACATAGTAATCTTAGTAAATACTTCGAAAAATTTGAGTTTGGTTGACTTGTTCAATTTTTTTATTGTTCTAATCTAATCTATTGACAAAAATATCGTCAGCCACTCTGGCATAAATTAAGCAAATCTTGGTTTGATTCACCTGTAGTATCCAGGCAGGGTGATATGTACACCAGCGGCTGGTACGCACAACTTCTCAGATTTGGGATCGTCCATCATACGAATCTGATCCATGAATGGCCCGGTGGCATTGACGACGGCCTTGGACTTGACCGACCACGACTGACCCGAGATACCATCAGTTACCGTGGCGCCGTTCACTTGGCCTGCAAAATAAACTCTTTGATAGATTTTGGGAAGAACAAAGTCATAATTAAACTGACAATGATGTGTTTGCACAAGACTTTTCATGACATGACCGACTACCACTGGAGATAGTGATTAATTAAGAGTGATGAACCAGGTAAATACAGGACAAATCATAAATACCCTTTCCTTTATGTGGTTAAATTCAAATTCAATATTCAAATTCAGTATTATGATCCCAATTCATAACTCAAAAACGTTGTCTTCTGATTTTCTGTTCGAGTAAAATCAAGGATTGCCAATATTTTTTTCATACCTGCTTCATTCTTGGTCAGCCCAGTGACTTTGCAGTGGTTGATACAATGCGCACCCTGTCGGATGGCGCTTAGAACAACCGCCAGACACATGCGCGAGTCGTTGTGCTGACCTAAAATTATAACATTTTTGCTATAAATAAATGAAAACGGCATACAACCCAAACAAAAAACCGCCAGATTCACAACAACAACAAACAGGAGAGGAGATTCAGTTGGGTCTTACTTGTGCTAAAAATACTAAGTCTATCGTCCACATAGTAGAAAAAAATATAAAAGGGCTAGATATAGTCCGTTTCAAGTTGAAACTGAAACGTTGCAGTTTCAGTTTCAGTTTCGTGTTTCAAGGTGAAACGCGAAACATGAAATGAACTATATCATAAGTTGAAACGGTTTGCATGACAATGCAAAATTTTTCACAACAATATTTTTGAAGATTTGGGCATCGGCTGTGGATAAAATAATTTGCCTATTTTTTTTGGTTTCCAGTCTTGAAATGAGAAAAAACTTTAATTTCATGATTTTTCTTTTTCAAACCCATCTGTCACTACTCCGTCAGAGCGGAGTGGTTCGGCATCTCTGGGATATCACCCAACACATCAAAATTTTGTTCAACAATTGTGTGCTAATTCTTTATTACCTAAATTCAACCCTTAAGCTTACTGTATCTAGGAACTACAACTAATACAGACTTTATTAAAATTTTTGCGGATCGGATATTACGGGAAAACAGTCTTGAAATGGTGAATAGAATCTTTCCATGAAACAATACGAGTGATGCTACCGACTTATTATTTCTCATATTTTATAGCTTTAATTTTAATTATTTACAAATAAATAATAATAAATAACATACAATCATTTCAACATATCACGAGAAATCAAGAGTAAAATAAAATAATAACACTAAGAACGTTATCAAGAACAGATAGCAAAAAACAAGAATATTTTAGATAAATTGAAATGATGAATCAAACAAAGAAGAACATCTGCTATGAAGAAAATCACAACTGGTTTTTAGATGAGTGAGGGGTGACGAATCGGTGACGCCAATGTTCAAACGGTGACACCAACCTGCAAATAAATTCACACTGATTGACCCACTTGATTCACATTTGAACTAAATGTCAGCCTAACTGACAGGAAAAACAAATGCCTCCAAGGTGATTGACAGACAAACTAATTGCCTGCTTGATTGACAGATAAACTAATTCACAGCCTAGTTGATAGAAAAATATACAAACCGCTCTATTAATGATTAAGCTGACCGGATTAAAAGAATAACTGATTTCAACTACAATTAATTATAATAAATATGCTAAACTCACAAACCTGTAATTAGTGGCGAACTTCTCAATGCTGCGCTTGCGTCATGTTGCCAAATTGTAGTGGCACAGAACGGCACCAGCCGACAGCCCTAAAATAAAAATATTATATACCAATAACAGGAGCATCATTAGATCAGCTGTGAAGCCATGTAATTGGGCTTCCATATGAAAAAAACAAATCCATTTCAAAAACAATACTTTTCAGACAAAATCTCGACCCACGAGCCGTGCCAGGTGAAACAGATCTATTGCCTAAACTTAAGCGATTTAAATCATACCTCAATGAGAAACTAAAGTCAATCCGTTGGACGATTGGATGGTTAAAGGGTTATCGAATGTTTAAAGAGCTTTTCTTCGCTCTCGCTTCACGAAAGAAAATCGGGAGTTGAACGGCCGTTAAAGTTTGTGCTATATAACTTTATTTCATCCACAACTCAACCCTCAATTTTGATACTTTTTACATCTCAAACTGTCCAACTGTTCACCGGATTCCCTTCAGTTCAAAAGGAATCCTAACAATATGTAGACAAACCATTTTATCAGCTAGCAGCCGCACCCGTCATCCAGCCGGCTCCGGATCCATCAGTATCAGTCGGCCATGGCATTCCGTTCGATCGATTGGAAACCGCCGGTCAGCGTACCGGGATTAATCTAATGTTAATCTGAAATAGACAGAATACAGTGTTAAGTCGCAAACGTGAAGGGAATGAAAGTTCACATCTTTTTGCATTGCATTGCATTTTTCATCACTACTGAGTTTGCTAAAAAAAAATAAAGCACCGCAACCGTGTATACGTGTAGTGTAGCAAGACAACACAATGTTCAGCCAACAAGACAAACTAACTAATCAATAAGATAATGGGGGGAAGACAGTGTTTAATAACGAAATCAAAATCAGTATACAATCTTCAGCAGTGACCCGCCTGGACCAGGATCGGACCTGGAACACGGTATAATATTTCAGGCTTCGGCGGTCTGGACCGCTCATATTCAAACACGCGGTCATTTCCGATAACGAAAAGTAGTTTATTTATCGCGAAGAATTCAAGTGCTGAATAAAATGCCATCGTTTCGTGTTCCAAATCCATCTCTGAGTTTTTGAACCAATCAAAATAATGGAATTAAACGTAAATAGTCTGTAAATTTCTGAAATACTAAAAATATACCCAATTTGAGTAGTTAAAACAAACATTGGGCGTTAAAAATATTTTTATTATAGACAAAATTTAGTATTTCCATCGTGTTTCAGGTATGTTTTTCCAAAAATTTGGAAAAGCATGCGAAACAAAAATTCACGAAGAAAGTTTGAAATTTGCAACAGAAACTGAAACTGAAACAGAAACACTATATCAACGTTTGAAACTGTTTCGCGTTTCTGCTTCAGTTTCGCGTTTCTGTTTCCGTTTCACCTGACTATATCTAGCCCTAAATTGTCGGTTGCGAATACCAGAGGTTTCTGTGGTGTTACCCAAGTTCCATGTTAAATGGTCTTATAAAAACCAACATAACCGTTTTTCATATTATTATATTCCATCAATGACAAAGGTAGAGAATACATGCTCTAATACCAGACTTAATCACTATTTCCAAAAGGCAACACCAACGAACCATCGTAGTAAATGAGTGCGCCTTTGAGCGCTTCTTTCTTGAGCATGGGGAACAATTCGAGCGCCTTGGTCTTGCCGATGTAGTACGATTGCTTCACATTTCGTCTTCCGGCCACCAGATCGTACATTTTGATACCCGCCCAGAAATAGGGCACTTGCCACCATCTGAAACATTAACTTATCCCTATCATATCAAAAATTCATAAAGGAATGAAAGTAATGAAACGATGAGCAGTGTTTCGGGTAGTTGCAGTTGTTGACGGTACTAGAATTGATTCGTTTATTCGATAACGAATGCATACCTTGACGAGACAAAGAGACTCGGATAGAAAATTGGTTAATTTAAATAGTTAGACGGTTTTTTGGAAAGCTTATAATAGATACATATTAAGTCAGGTACACTTGGAATGACAAGCTGTAGTGCATGTACACTATTTCTTCATAGTTCATCGATAAAATTGTTATTTACAAACTTGTAAATAGGCAGCATAATCGGCAGCGCTGAAGAAAGATGAGGCGCAATCTCCAGTAGATTGGCTCGCTCGCGAAGCGCTTCATTGACCATGCGGTACTGAAATTATACAAAATGGAAATAAGGATTTGATTGATCAACTGTGGAACTTAAGTGTCTATTTTGAACTGAATGAGATGTGTTATATACAGCAACGAAATTCTTTCGTTAACTAATGTTTTTTGAATGATAGTAAAGTTCTTTCACAATCGAATAACATAGCAGCACAACATAACCGATCGATCGACTGAATGCAAATGAAATGAGGACGACTAATATTAACGTATACGTATCCACTGCAGATAAATGGATAACAAAAGATCTTACACGTTAACATGTCAAAGTTTCCATCATTTTTAAGTACCTGTTCAATGTCCAAATTAAAGACAGCTGCCTGCAGGTATCGTACACCACCGTGAATCAGCTTGGTACTGCGACTGCTAGTGCCCGATGCGTAGTCATCATACTCGATCATGCACGTTTTCAAGCCTGCAATAAATTTCTCACTCATCATCATTACTCGAAATGCCCATGTAGATTGAGTTGATAAGAATTCACTTCTAATAGCACTTTCTAAATATTAAGTCAAGAGTGTTGTCAGGCAAGAAGAGTAGGTTTGGGCTACTAGGTGAATAAGTTTGAATAGACCTGAAAGCTCAGCTCACATATAGGACATTTTAACATCAATATTCCATATCATATCCATATTCATTTACATCCCATATTCATATCATGCCTAATCCTACATAATCCATATTTATTTACATTCCATATTCATATCATCTGTAATCCTACATAAACCATATTCATTTATATCCCACATTCATATCATCAATAATCCTAAACAGGGGTGGGCCGGGTTTTTTGGCACTTTGCAGGGGGTGGGGGGGGGGGGGGTAGCCGACAGGAAATCCCATTTTACCCGACCTGTCCGAAAAGTGGGGGGGGTAAGGTCGGGTAGGGGGGGGGTAGAAAAAAAATTTTTTCGCATAAAACGCTTGTTTTTTGCTTGTTTTTGCTAAAAAATCTTCTAATATATGGTATAAACATCACATATACCGGTTTTTTCAGGTTTTAACCAAGAAAATTAACCCAGAAAACGTGTTTCTTCGAAAAAAAAATCTTACAGCCAGAAAATTTTGAAAAATGAGCCTCAAAATCGAGGTTTTGAGGCCGATTTTCTCAAAAATTTCGAGTAGGGGGGGGAAGGGGGTAGGCGACCTAAATTTTTGTCTAGGGGGGAGGGGTAGGCTACCCGCCGACCCTGAAAAGTGGGGGGGGGTAAACCCCCCCTACCCCCCCCTGCGGCCCACCTCTGATCCTAAATAATCCATATCTATTTACATTCCATATTCATATCATCCCTAATCCTACATAATCCATATTCATTAACATTAGATATTCATATCATGCCTAATCCCTTATAATCCAACCTCTTGATTGTGCATCCAACGCCACACCAGCGCCCGTAATGCCTCCCCCAATGACCAGCACATCGTATTCTTCACCGGCCTTGGTAGCTGCCACCAGCTCGTCACGACTCGGCAACTCCGACGTCGGGTGACGGATGTTCAACTCTTGAACATTGGCGGCCGCCGTTGATAGGTACTTCTGGAATAGTGAAGAGGAAAAATGAGAAGTTAATGCACACTGCACAGCACACATCAGACTAGCAGAATTGACTTAAGGTGGAACTGCGGGCCAATCTGCCATGAAATTTCGCTAAATAGAATCCGCTATTCCGCCACTGTTTCTTACACTGAACCTCTTTTTTAAAAGACCCTAAATGAACGGGTCGGGTTGAAGCAAATACCTCCAATCAATATATATCCGGATATATATGAATATATCCGGATACATAATCATATTGAAATATATCCGGATATATAGCGAAATTGCAATATATCCGGATACTTTAATATATATGATTTTTGCGGCAAATATATAACCTGATACATTTATTTATATCCGGATATATTTTTGTATATCCGGATATATTCGAAAGTTAGTTTTTTCGGATTCCGTCAGCTTAAAATTTGTCAGCTTTTAACATTTGGTGGGCCCATTTGATTGTTTGTATGGCTTCGGCTTAGTCATTAGCACAGACTGTTCGTTCTAAGCGAGATCGCCGAGTATGAGGCTAAGGGTTAGTTTTCAGTTTAGGCTTAGGATTAGGCTTAGGGTTTGGGAAGGGCTTGGGCGCGTAGCGCCTGAGCCCTTCTCCAAAGGCTAAGCCTAAGCCTACACTGAAACCTAAGTTTTATGTCCCCGCCTTGGAACGTTAGCACCGCGAAGCGGAGGTGTTCAGCGTGGTTTCTCTTGTGATCACGAGCCGAACCATTAGGCAGAACTATATATAAATTAATATATATGTTATGTTATATTTGTATATATCCGGATACTTTCAAATATATCCTTGACAAAATATTCTTGCCGAGTTTTTTTATATATCCGGATACTTTGATATATATCCGGATATATTGCAATTTCGCGATGTATCCGGATATATTTCAAAGTATCCGGATATATATGAATATATCCGGATATATATTGATTGGAGGTATTTGCTTCAACCTGACCAATGAACGTGTTAACATAGAGGTCTGAAGTGATTTAAATAGGAGTTCGGATCCCAAAATAGCAATCCAGCCAGCTATCTATTTTAATTATAGAATAATCGGCCGTTCGTGCCGCTGTTACTTCAACAAAACTTCAACAAAAAAAAACAGAACAATGCAATAAATTTACCTCAACATCTAACAAACCTTTTTCCAGTAGTCGTTGACTGGTTTATGCCCGTAGTACCAGAAGGTGCCGGTGGTCGCCGCTACGGTGCCACCGATTATGCCGCCGCCAACCAAGAGCAGGCGCCGATTGAAGAAACGTGAGCTGGACATGACCTGAAAACATGTTATTTAGTATATCAAAAAATAAAATAAACCGCTAAATAAAATTATATGAAGCAGTAAAAAAACAAGCGAAATTCCGGCTGAGCGAGCCCAGATAAAAATACTTGCAATTATCATGGTTTCTCAACAAAATCAGTAGTAAAATCACTGTGCCATAAATTTTTACAATTTAGTTGTAGTTGTGGAAATTTTCTCTAAAAGCGAAAAATATTTTTAAATTCACTAATCTCAGACAAGTCTATCCAACATACTTGGGTGAGTGAGGAAGTGAATGAGTGAGTCCCTGATAGAGGGAATAGATGAGTGAATGAGGGAGTGAGTGAGTGAGTGAGTGAGTTAGTCAATGAGCGAGTGAGTGAGTGAGTGAGTGAGTGAGTGAGTGAGTGAGTGAGAGAGTGAGTGAGTGAGTGAGTGAGTGAGTGAGTGAGTGAGTGAGTGAGTGAGTGAGTGAGTGAGTGAGTGAGTGAGTGAGTGAGTGAGTGAGTGAGTGAGTGAGTGAGTGAGTGAGTGAGTGAGTGAGTGAGTGAGTGGGTGAGTAAGTAAGTGATTGAATGCATGTGCATGAGTGAGTGACTGAAAGAGGTTTGAATAAAAATGACAACTGTGCGATTACCCGGTGAACCTATGGACATGGTAAACCTATGAAGCCAGGTGCACACACAGGCACTCGAATTGTTTATTTATACTGCTTAACTTACACGCGTCGAAAACGCAGTAAAAGGCTTAATTTTGTGCCGCACTGCCGATTTTTATTTTTTATTTTTTTTAAACGTCAAAAGCGGATTTTTAAAAGCGGAACCGTCAAAAGCGGAACTGTTATAAAAGCGCCCTTCATGAGTGGAAAACCACGCTGGACACCTCCGCTTCGCGGTGCTAACGGTCCAAGGCGGGGGCATAAAACTTAGGTTTGAGTGTAGGCTTAGGCTTAGGCTTAGCCTTTGGAGAAGGGCTCGGGCACTACGCGCCCAAGCCTTTCCCAAACCTTAAGCCTAATCCTAAGCCTAAACTGAAAACTAACTCTTAGCCTCATACTCGGCGATCTCGCTTAGAACGAACAGTCTGTGCTAATGACTAAGCCTAAGCCTTATAAACAATGAAATAGGCGGTGGCGGGTGGGCGTCGGGAAGCTGGTCTGGTTGGCGCAAAATCGGCAGTGCGGCACAAAAGAATTTGCAAATTTACTGCGTTTCCGGAATTCGCGCTTAACACAGCTCATCTGGGTCGCAATCGGTGCAAACCGGTTAAGCCTTCTTCATGCCTATCACTAGTGTTCGTTTCTGGTTGCCACATATTGCACAGTCCGCGGTCTCTTGTCAGTCGTTACGTCGCTCTACTCATCTAATTAACCAATTTATGTTCGCACGTCCATCATCAACCTTCAGTCTAATTTTTTAAGCAAATCTCCCCACTATACCACAATTATTGCATATAATCTAATCTCACCTTCAGTTCTTGGTCAAAGCCTCCCCTCGTTCAAGAAAGCAGTCAATAATACAAAATTCATATCCGACCTCATTGATAAACATGTTACCTAATCGATCAATAATGTTTACTTTACATCAAATCCACACATATTCATTTTTATGTAAAGTGTAATTCATTCAGTTTTATCTTCGTGATTGTAATTTAGGAATGACCGTTATTTCACTTTGTGACTTGGAATTCCTCGTTGCCATTATGGTAAAAAACCTGAATAATTGAAAAAAAATAAAAGTTTTTGTGATTCGTATAAAACATTCCGAGAATGAAATGTAACGCTTAGGTATAAAGTAACGCACTCGTTTTTTGAGTATCTACCGTATGAGTATGAAAAGTAATGATTACGAAGCGTAAAGAGTATGAAACGTTAGGAGTATGAACCATGTAGTATTATAAGTATGGAACCGTGACAAGCATGAAACATAACGGAATTTAAATTTTGTGATTTTTAAAAAGGTAATGAGTATAAAATGAACATGAAACGTAACGCAACGCATAATAAAAAAACACAGAATTTTTAGTTTAGATTTCCTCGATCAACATTCTTACTCCATGTAAAGTTTAACTGTCGACGAATCCTCTATAACCTATCGTACGACGTAGTTGTGTATGCAGCGCGTTGTGCGATCTGCGATGCAAAGCAAACAATTCATTCAGCAATTACACTGAAGTACAAAAGCTTTCAATAACCGTGTTTCGAAAACCATTGATGACTATCTTATAGCAAAGATCTTTTTTTGTTTTTTCTTTGGCTATTATAAGACTATGTAACCCGACTAGAACTCACGTCACTAGTTCTATTCTAAATCAATGCATTTGTTTATGTTAGAATGCCTGTTGGCACGCGCCACGCGCGTAAATGCACACTCCAAGGGGGTGTAGCAGCGGTAGATAATCCGCGGTGTTGTCCCATTTTGCTGTGCTATGATTTTCGTTTGCGTACATATTTTGCTATCAATTCATTCCATACTTTACCTCACCTGAAGACACTTATTGCGGCTTGAACCGAATAAATCTGTGAACTTACAATGTTCATTGGGTTTGATTTCGGAATCAAGATACGCGAATGCGTGTCGGGGTAATTGGAATTACTCTTTTCTTATAAATTATTTAAAAGTAAATTGTTTCAAATTGTTTTTATATTCTTGTTTCCATATAAACTGTTTCCAGCTTTGATCCGCGGCCGAACTTTGACCATTGAAACGGCAAAGTTGAGTGTGTTGTCTTTAGTAAGCATTTAAGTAAGTTGTAGATCCGTAGGTGAATTGTTGTCCAGAGTACTCCAAGCTCTTGACGGTAATTCCAGGGAAAGGTCATCGTAAGTCGAGTCTTAAACTCGCGTCAACCTGCAAGTCAGTAGTTGGCGGCCAACTGGTTTTCGTACCGTTGTTGGTTCTTACGTAGGCGCTTCTCTCGTAATTCGCTCTTTAATCGGCCGTCTCGCCCATTGGGTAGAGGCTGCTCCTTTCCCGTAGTCTTTGTACTGCATCAGAAAGGAGGTCAATTCCCTTGAGGAATTGGTTTCGATTAAAGAAAGTGTGATTTGAGTGAAATAGTCCTTGAATCACGCTTAGATATACACCCAAGAGCTCGCGGCCTCCTCGCTAGTAGCTCAAGTGGCGCCTGAACTGTGCAGCCTGAACCCCGGATGGAACGACGTGACTGATTCCAAGGTGCATGATCCTTTATAAAATATTTATGATCCGATAAACATAACTTAATCCAACTTCAAGTTAAACATTATCCATACATCCTATTGTTGATTATAGATTGTCTAAACCTTAATTGGTAGGCGTCACTTAGATCTCGGTTGTCAGATCTGAAATACTTTGATAATAAATCAATGATACCATCCACAATTAATAATTGATTAACAAGTCAATATTAAATAAACATCAATATAAAGGTGGTAGAGTTTCTGTGTTGGTCACTGGTATACGGGAACTCGGATAGAAGAGGTGGTGCTGGCACATCACTAGACAAAACGGTGACGCCAGTCACTCTTATATTACATTGGAAGTCCCGCCTCCGTATACTATACCCTCATCGATACTAAATCCACCAATCCACACGGTTAATACATGCACTGACAACGTGTAAATATATTCAATTAATAATTATTGTCGTCAATTAAACACACCTGAATAATTACCCAAACTAAGGTGATTGACTCAAATACATAATAATATTTTTTGGAATATATTAACAGTTGCTTGCATAAAATTGTGAAAAGAACAGTAGGTTGTGAATAATACACTGGTTCATAATAAAAGTTAAAAAAATCAGTATTCACTGAATAACTCGAACCTGAAGTATTTTTCTACCAGCTTTAATTTTCAAAAACACTGATTTATTGTAATAAACGATAATAGTCATGTCTTATTAAAACCACTATGATGATCAATATGAGGATCAGGATCAGGATTATAATTATGTTGACTGTCAAGTCGAAGAACATGACAATGAATTACCTGACATGAACGATCACAATGGTAATCAATCGGTGTATGATGACTACGGTCAACAAGCATGTCCCACCCCAATTGATTACAACCAATACCATGAGCTTAATCAATATGAGCCACAACACCCAACTCATACAGACCAATACCATGCGTATGATCACAATCAATTGACACATGAGCACCCAATGCAAACCGGCTACGGATACGGTCAGTATGCAGAGGAACCTGTGACTCATGAGCATAATTCCAGTCAATTCGAACGGAACCATCCGATGCATCCTGACAGTTACAGTCAGCATGTCGATCGGTACCCGATGCATAACGATCACTACGGTGAGTATTTCTACGTCTCAAATATCTACCACAATCCACCTGAGGACTGTGCTGCTGAGACATACGAGTATGATGGCAATACTGAATCATCAGCATTGCATCAAGAGTCAATGGTACCTGAACCACCAACGGTTGACATGATGTACGCATCACCACCCAACACCATCAGTCACCAAATGGGGGTTCAAAACAAAAACGTCTCTCATTCCTCTTTGTCCACATTTGAACGAGACGTGCTGGAGAAAGTGTATGCGAAATTGACTTCCATGCAACAAGATATGGTGGAAACGGGAAAGATCGGTGACGACATTCAGTCTCAAACACGAGCACTGAGTGCAACCAATCAAAAGTTCACATCCGATCTCAATCGACTCAACAGCACATTTAATGAGATTGGGTTGAGGGCTTCGCCGAACTCAGCGTTGCCAAAGGTGCGTTGTCGTGATGCCAATGAAAATGGTTCCCCAGCAAAGCTCAAAGTGGGTGATCACAAATCACTGACTCCGTACAGTCAGAAAAAATCCAGGGCTGTAGTGAAGTGGAATAACAACGTCCACGGTCCCTTTGGTCATTATAAAACAACCACTGACTCAAGTAACCACACATGGACTTCGTCACCCAAGCAGGGTAAAAAGATCCGACCTACTTCGGGTAAGAATCAGTTCGTCTCGGATCTGTACAAGGATAAGTCGAACGTGTATGGTCCGTCGGGCCGATACAAATACACTAACTCTAATCCACCGACAATTAATAGTCATGACTCCGGTGCACATTTGGTCTGTAAAACGACCAACGTGAAAGGACCCATGGCCAAATACAAGAACATTACTTTCAGTTCCGATTCTTACAATCCGAACACGAACGGTATCATGAAAGAAGCATCGAATGCATCTGGACCAAAATCGAAATACAAGTGCTAATAATGAATTGGGCACAAACCCCAATTTTGTATCAATGACACGTTAGAAAAAAACGCGTCTACCATAAAATCGTAGTCTGATGTTCAAATCCGGACTATAATTCATCTATAAGCATAAATACTCTGACTGAAAGTCATTGAGATTAGGCATATTGTATTTATATCAGACCTTATATATCTAATTAAATATTTGATTCACGTATGTGCGATATCCGACCGATATACATTTTTCACTATTCATCATTCACCAAGCCTTAATCATCATTCTTCAAGTCTCAATCTCATTGATTCACCATTCGTAAAGTCTTTTACATTCGTCATTCATCAAGTTTTAATCGTCATTCATCAAGTTTTAATCGTTATTCATCAAGTATCATTCTTCAACGTCTAACATTTTTTACTACAATCGTTCTATATAATTTTGCGTGATCCAGCCATTCATTCAGTTTAATTTTCATATATTATATTTTATTATATTTTGGACACAACACCAAGCCAAAAAAGGTGAACTGTTAAGTTCCCGACAGCAGGATAGACTCCCATTGTCAGACGAAAAACAGTGGTGGTAGTCGACTCCCATTGCTAATTAAAAGCAGTCGTAGAGTCAATTACAGTAAAGCTGACTGTATCAATTTGTTCCCATATCATAATTCGCCTCGCCTAAAAGCGAATACATTCGCTTTTTTTTCGCGAAGGGGGAGCTGTGTAACCCGACTAGAACTCACGTCACTAGTTCTATTCTAAATCAATGCATTTGTTTATGTTAGAATGCCTGTTGGCACGCGCCACGCGCGTAAATACACACTCCAAGGGGGTGTAGCAGCGGTAGATAATCCGCGGTGTTGTCCCATTTTGCTGTGCTATGATTTTCGTTTGCGTACATATTTTGCTATCAATTCATTCCATACTTTACCTCACCTGAAGACACTTATTGCGGCTTGAACCGAATAAATCTGTGAACTTACAATGTTCATTGGGTTTGATTTCGGAATCAAGATACGCGAATGCGTGTCGGGGTAATTGGAATTACTCTTTTCTTATAAATTATTTAAAAGTAAATTGTTTCAAATTGTTTTTATATTCTTGTTTCCATATAAACTGTTTCCAGCTTTGATCCGCGGCCGAACTTTGACCATTGAAACGGCAAAGTTGAGTGTGTTGTCTTTAGTAAGCATTTAAGTAAGTTGTAGATCCGTAGGTGAATTGTTGTCCAGAGTACTCCAAGCTCTTGACGGTAATTCCAGGGAAAGGTCATCGTAAGTCGAGTCTTAAACTCGCGTCAACCTGCAAGTCAGTAGTTGGCGGCCAACTGGTTTTCGTACCGTTGTTGGTTCTTACGTAGGCGCTTCTCTCGTAATTCGCTCTTTAATCGGCCGTCTCGCCCATTGGGTAGAGGCTGCTCCTTTCCCGTAGTCTTTGTACTGCATCAGAAAGGAGGTCAATTCCCTTGAGGAATTGGTTTCGATTAAAGAAAGTGTGATTTGAGTGAAATAGTCCTTGAATCACGCTTAGATATACACCCAAGAGCTCGCGGCCTCCTCGCTAGTAGCTCAAGTGGCGCCTGAACTGTGCAGCCTGAACCCCGGATGGAACGACGTGACTGATTCCAAGGTGCATGATCCTTTATAAAATATTTATGATCCGATAAACATAACTTAATCCAACTTCAAGTTAAACATTATCCATACATCCTATTGTTGATTATAGATTGTCTAAACCTTAATTGGTAGGCGTCACTTAGATCTCGGTTGTCAGATCTGAAATACTTTGATAATAAATCAATGATACCATCCACAATTAATAATTGATTAACAAGTCAATATTAAATAAACATCAATATAAAGGTGGTAGAGTTTCTGTGTTGGTCACTGGTATACGAGAACTCGGATAGAAGAGGTGGTGCTGGCACATCACTAGACAAAACGGTGACGCCAGTCACTCTTATATTACAACTATGATAACTGATTCATTCATAAATCTTGATTTCAAATGATAAACTACGTTTTCTCGTTTGCTTTGAACACGTAGGAAGCGTGCACTTAGAGCCTCTTATGCTTATGCCTCCTATGTTCTTATTCTCGAAAGCCGGCGTTGGACGTGCTCGGGGCCTTTTATTTCCCAATGCATTACATCAACGGAGCACTCTTCCAATGAACAAAGTGGTCACAATCGATTTCAGTTTTGATGATGGGTAAGAATTCTATGAGTTTGCACAAATAATTTGGGGCACCGGAATTGTCCTAAATAATTCTAGAAAGTTTCTGAATCATCATAAAAAGCCTATTGTTTGAATAAAAAATAACGTTTTCAATATGAAATAAATTGATAGAATCTCAGAGAATATTAATTGAATGAAGTCATGCATTTATACGCCTCGTCCGAATGTTACATAATCAAGGCGGACTTTGGGCTGCTGCGGTGCTCGCGCGAGGACGGCAAGTTGACGGCGTTTGATGCAGGTTAGTGGCGATAATTACCTTGATTTTAGTAAGCTTTTCAATCATGGTAGATTAAAGCAATTGTTTCAGGCGCTCTATCAACTTCCGGTCTGACGTGTGTCGGTCAAGTCCATGGGGTTGTCGGTCGACTTCCATCCCGTGGCAATGCCTCCACTTCCAGTCCCGGTGGTGGTGTGCTATTGGCAATCGCCGAGTGGACTCAGGTCGGTCTGCATCCCTTCCGACCACAGCAATACGGCGCTGTTTATCGGTTTGTTGATTGTTTTAATTATCTTTTATAATCACTTTGTTTCACTATGAATTCTATCTGATGTGTTATGCGTGAAGCGGTGAAGTATCATTCAAATGTCTTATGTTATGTATTACGGTAATAAAACTCACCTCATGTTTGCGCGGATAGAGCGGGAGCGAGATCCACTGACTCTCCATACCACCCTCGACTTTTTGGGGCAGGTGTCGAATCGGGGGTAAAAAAGGCATATACGTATATGCCTGATACGCATATGCCGATACGTATATGCCGAATGCGCTTTTGGCATATACGTATATGCCGATACTTATATGCCGGCATATACGTATATGCCGATACATATATGCCAGCCGTGTATGCGGCATATACGTATATGCCGATACGTATATGCCAACAGTTAGTTATTAGCTTGTTAGGCTGATGAGAGGGTCTGTAGGCCCACCACCCCTCATCCGCCCGTTTTGCGATTTGTTTCAAAGTTTTACTATTCCCTACGAAGTATTACTGTTCGTTAACCCCCGATAACCTATTGTAAGGCTGGCTTGTCCGAGCGATAGCGAGGACAAGCGCGTTAACACCGCGCGGAGCGCGGAGGTGGGATCCGTTTGAAAATAATTGTCCTCATCCCCATATACGTATGTCTGGAGGCCGCGGCATATACGTATCGACGGCATATACGTATATGCCAATAATTGGCATATACGTAAATCATGCCGGCATATATGTATCTGCATATACGTATATGCCTGGCTACCCGATGGCATATACGTATCGGCATATACGTATTATGCTGGCATATACGTATCGGCATATACGTATATGCCTTTTTTACCCCCGATTCGACACCTGACCCGACTTTTTTTGTATCTCTGATTTGACTTGGACCGAGCTCGAATCTGTACCATTTATCAATCTCATAATTGATTTATCGTTAATGTTTTGATCGTGCTAGTTGTGTTGCAGGATCGATCGAGTTGTAGCACTACCACTGACGCAGTCGTCATCAGGTGTTGATTCTTCACCAAGTAAATTGACGGCTGAACTCAAGTTGAGAAGATGTGGTGAGCACGATGCAGAAACACTCGGTGAACCTGTCATGGTGCGTGGTACATTGTTATAGTTTTTCATTTGATATGTATTCTGACCAACATCAATAGCAGTCAGTTCATCAACAAAAACACTTATAATAGTTCAATGTCTTTTTTGTAATATGTATGGAAGAACAACGTGTTTGTGATGCTAGCCAACTGAAACAGCATCACTAATTTGAAAGTGAATTAGGGGTGACGTGACGGCATTTTTATTTTGCATAAGTGGGTTCAATTAATTTTCTGGTTGAGCTGCTAAAAATTGTAATAGGGACCTGTAGTTGTATTCGCTTAGCTAACTTCTGACCAACATAGGAGATCATGTCAGTTTATGACCAATAAACTGCTCACAACTTGTATTTTGTGCTAGCTTCCTGCTTAGGCCTATCCATCCTTAACTAACTTGGCATTTCGTGAACCTGTACGGGTGAGTCTAAGCGAAAGTTTGGGTGGAAATGTAGATTGTTCATTTAAATTCACATCATTTTTTCACCTTTCTGTTTTTTATCTCTTCATATATTTTTCTATAAGAACTTGGGTTAATCAAATCATGCACTTAGCAGTCTAATGTTAATGACCTATGACCACACCACATACAGTGGCGCTCAAAAGTTTAGATACAGCTTCGAATTTTTGTTTTTGAGGAATATCTGATGGTTCCATGAAAATTTTTCCTTGAAAATTTCACAGAATGTTTATAATAACTAACCTAAACAATATAACTCTTAACTTTCATTAACCTTGGTGTTTATCCCATGTCCGGTGGGGGAAACCACACATCCATCGGTCTATGTGCGCGTGCTAAATTGCATGCGCTATCGATGTTCATAAGTTTCTAAGTCTTTTGATTGACCTTAAATTGTTATGGAATTAACTTGACTATCACAATATGACGTAGGACATCCATCAGAATTATTTTTTTGCAGTTTGTGCTTCATAGGACCCCTTAACTGCGATTGCATAATGTGTGCGATTGGTGATCTTGTACAGAGATTCGCTTGACCTTGAAGTATTATGGATAATAGATGTCAAGCATTCTAATAACATCCGAACATGTTTATATGAAACAGTTCTTGTGTCTGATTACGTTAAATTACAGTTTTATAACTAAAACAAGATTATTTAGAGCAATATAAATATGTTAGTGGGAAGCTTCGTTACTTGTGTGCTCGATATCTCTTTACTGTCGGCTGATCAATATGATGACAGTGTTGAAACTAACATCACTCATAGAAGAAACACTTTTAAATGAGAGTTATCAGTTTGAGGCCAATCCCTAGAAGTTTTCTCGAGTAACAGCCTTTCAAACATCGATGGCGAATGCATTTCGCATGCGCACCACGACTGATGGATGGGTGGTTTTCCCCACCGGAAATGTGGTTAACACTTAATTTAATAGAAGTTAAGGGTCATATTGTTCAGGTTAGGTATTATGAACATTCTGTGAAATTTTCAAGGGAAAATGTTCATGGAACCATCAGATATTCCTCAAAAACGAAAAAATTGAAGCTGTATCTAAACTTTTGAGCGCCACTGTACCTCCACATCTTGACACATTCAAGTTCTTCTATGTTTTTCTTGTCAGATAAAACAAGTAATCAACTTTTCCTAAGTTGTTTCTGTCACGACAACAATAACATATTGGTTAAATTAAAAGTAACATGGAAACAATTCCAGGTTTTTTCATCGGCTTCTACTGGCAAACTTTCGGCCCTGCAAAAATCGGGTCAACAAAAGCTGAAAAACACTCTCGGCTCCTTCATTGGTGCAGGTAATTCATAATTAAACAAGTTTCAGCCACTACTAAAATAACTTCCTTGCTGATCTCGTACTTGTTCGATTTAAAGTTAATTAGTCAAAATAGTCTATTTGTTATTTTTTGTATTTTCAGCTTCCACATCCACTCAAAAACGGGATGCGTCACCACCGGAAAAGTCCCCACGGTCACCGGCACCGCCGTCCCCCAGAATGGTCAGTGTAGCGCAGTGGTTTGGGTGGTTAGATTGCAAGCCGAGAGGTGTCTGGTTCGAGTCCGATTCGATGGTAGCATTAGAGTCTACTTATAATTTCTTGAATTGAAGTAATACTTGAACGGAAAGAATACCGTTTTCCCTCAAAATAGGGTTTTTTCAAGTTTTATTCGGGTTCATCGGCTAATCACGAAGACGAAGAAGTTTGTTTTTTTACAGTCCCGTCGTGACGATTCACCATCGAGGGATCGCGTACTTGACGACGTGCTGGATATGTTCAATGTACAGCGATCGTTTTACGTGTGTCCCGCTGGCGATCTGACATGCTCGCTGCTCAGGTATTCATCCTATTTCATAGTTTTATTTATTCATTGACTGAATACATCATGTTTTTTAATGGCCAAGTGAAGGAACTTGCACTACTCATGTATTTACAAGTACTGCTAGGTACATCGTTAGCTACCCAACCATAGCGTTCTTGAGTGTGGGGTAACAACCCCCATCGCCTTCAGTTTACAGTCTTAGTTACGACAGTGCTAGACAGGAGTACCTGTGGTGTAGCGTTTAGCACGTCCGTGTACTGAACGGAAGGTCGTGGGTTCGAATCCTACCAGGATACTTGAAACTTTTCAGTTTTTGGTAGGACTAGAATTCTTATTTATTTGACCACCTGATCTTGACCATCAGTCATTCAATCAATCACACACAGTAACTCATCATCTCCTGCTCTCAATACTCGGCCCAGCCTGTCCTTCACTATCAAATCCATCAAAATAAGTTTCCATCCCATTGCAGATGGGTCGACAAGGCGTCCGAATTCGGATTCGATGCCGTCAATAGCGACGAAACGATTAAGTTTGTCGATCAGAGGTTTTTCTGGAATCAGCACGCGCTGGCCGACTTGCTGAATCGAAGATGTTTCAATATGAGCACGGATGACCCTGATGAGGGAGACAGTCCAACGACGGAAACCGAACTCACATTACCCCAGTCGGCCACCAAGTGGATTATGCCCATGATACAGGTGACTTTACTTTTTTTCGAAACTATTCTCTCAATAAGTTATCAAGATAACAATAAATTGTAATTTTACTATTCTAAAGTGTGGTAATACATATCTATATTCATTATCTACATATGTATGTATATTCATATGTTCGTTTTTACACCTTTAACACCTTAAAAGTTTATCCACCTCCGTTGACTTGTACAATTTTTAATAAATGTATCTTTAGCCTTTCAGCAGACGCCTAAGAAGGCACCTCAAGGATTTTTGCGAATTCGTGTTGGCCAACTTCCAAAACCATACTACTGTACTCAGTTGATTGATCGACTCATCATCATTATATTATACTCACCCACTCTGATTGTTGCAGGGTTTCTACCGTCAGATCGTGTGCGAGTTCAAACTGCACAACGGCATGAGTGTGCCGGTGAAACTGTCGTTGTTATCGCGACGAAATGTGCATCGAGCGGGACAGCGGTTGGTATCAAAGTTCATTGAACTTATCAAGTGAATATCATATCACTGTTTTATTGTAATTGTTCATAATTACATAGATTTTTCTTTATGGATTGTATTCTTCAGATATATCAAACGGGGCATCGATGATCAGGCCAACTGTGCGAATTTCGTGGAGAGCGAACAGACGATTGAGGTGGCCGGGCATTGTCTCTCATTTTCACTGGTTCGTGATTTTTTATCTTGCAAAATTTTTATATGATTTTTAACGAATGAGCAAAGCGACTAGTCGTGGAGTAGAAATGACAATAAAGTTATAATGCATATAATACCGCTTGAAGGACTGCGCTAACTGATTTATGTAATAAAACAAAACTGATTATATTGTTTAATATTAATAGGAAATGATTTATAGGACAGAATTTCTGTTCAAAAGATAACTAATTTCGTTAAAGAATGCAATATTCAATTTTGCTATTGTGGCCAAACGAAACCGAAAAAATTCTAATTTTAATATTTGGATTCGGATGTTGCAGGTGCGAGCCTCCGTCCCGTTATACTGGTCGCAACGCGGCTACAAATACCGGCCACTGCCGCAGATCGACCGACCCGTCAACGATAGTCTGCCCATTTACGCCGAACACATCAACTCGTTGCTCACGCGGTTTGTTTTAGAAAATTATGAGGAAGTTCCCAAAAATTCATTGAAACTAATGTGCGTATACAATCAGATTTGATTTAAAAATCTGGGTAGGGTACTGCTATGAAATCAAAACCGGTAATACCGTATCACAGTTTCTACTATTTTCATTAATGTAGTGATAATTTAGCTGTACAAGTTGGATGAACTCAATCATAGCTCGTTCCTTTCCTGGTGCATGGAGGAGGATCTCTAATGGTCAATAATAGGGATAGCTAATTATGATTTCAGGTACGGCTCGCCACTGGTCATGGTCAATTTGGTGGATCAGACGGGTCGTGAGAAACTGCTGGGCGAGTCGTTTCTGCAGCACGTGCTCGAAATGGATAACGATGAAGTTGGTGTTGTAGTTGGATTTGCGCTCGACTTTTGGTCTGGAGATTTGAGTTTGACTCTTGCTTGAGATTATATCTCTGTTTGAAGATGCATTCAGGATGACTTGATTTCTCGGAACATCATAGTTTCCGACCGAGTGAATGCACGGTTGAGACTCCCTCCTCCTCCTCCTCCATATATTGCAATTACTAGTTGTGTCTATGAGCACATTAAACTTAATAAAAATTGGTGATTTTGATATTTTTCCTCAATTCAGTAAGGCTCTATTTCTATCAATTACAGAGTACAATTTATTAAAAGACGAACACCCTCGTCCGAATTGTAGGTAACGTACGTAGCATTTGACTACCACGAGCACTGTCGTGGCATGCGCATGGATCGGATCAACACACTGGTGGGTGCCATGCTCGAACCAATCAGACGTATCGGATTCACCTGGCTCGACGATCGGGGATTGCCCATCTGTAAACAGTCGGGTTGGTGGAGGAGATTGTTCTAAAATCGTCAACATTCTTGGCATCTAAAGTAGCATTTTATTTTATACGCCAATCAATCAGTATGTTCTGCACGGTTTTTAGTACCATGAGACCACAGTTTTGGTTTCTCAACTTTGGTTGCCAGTATCGCAGTTTCATATCGTGTGTACCTGTTGTTCAATCAGTTTTCTATCAAGTAAATGAATTGATACCAAGTGAAAGCATGGTATAGGCCAAAGCCAACGTCGTTTTATGGCGCCGTAAGCATGTAATAGGCAGTCAATTCAGACTTCGAGTTGATTAGTCTTATAATTATTCGATAGTAATTTAAAAAGTAAAAACTACTTCAGGTGTGTTCCGCATCAACTGTGTGGATTGTCTCGATCGCACCAACGTGGCACAATCGGCACTGGCTCATGCCGCTTTTGAGCTGAAGCTTAACAAACTCGGCATTCTGTCGCCGAGAGACGAAGCGGACAGTCTGGTGTTCAGCGCGATGCCGGCCAACGTACATACGGCATTGAATCATGTATGGGCCGATAACGGAGACCAGCTGAGTATGCAGGTTTGTGCCACGATAAGAGAGCTGAATACAGCGTTAATCAAATTAATTTTTTTGGGTCTAATGGCTTTGTAGGGAAGGTTTGAAAAATATAAAACAAGAAACAAATAAACAATTAACCTCATTGTTTTTTTGACATGCCCTTGCCCTGGATGAATATCGATGTTAACTCACTCACTCTTTCAAGGAATGATTGATTCACCCATTCGCAAGATCTTCTTTCACAATCGGTTTTCAGTTCTCAGAACCTATCAATGTAAACAATTGTTTGTGTAGCTCAATCAGATCAGCTTTGAACTAAAGTGGAGTAATAAGATATGGATAAAATTCAACAATAATATCAATTGAGACTTGAATCTGATTACAGTACGCCGGCACGGCAGCATTGAAGGGCGATGTCACCCGGACCACTCAGAGGTCGTGGACTGGAATGCTTAAGGACGGGTACAACTCGGCCAGCAGGTACTACTTGTGCCATGTCAGGGACAATCAGAAACAGGTTACTTACTATTGTATAATCCATTCGATTTTTTATTTTTTATTTCGTACCTAATTAGGCATCTAGCATTAAAAACGTGAGGATTATCAAAATGTTAAATTTACATGTTACATTTTATATCACAAGAAATACGGCATTCTCCTATTTTGTTTGTACAGCATGATCAAGCGCAAGTTCGTTGTTCAGCATTTTTTCATTCGAACTTGGCTTCAGCAGTACGACAGTAGGGAAGGCTGATCCAGCGTAGAGTGCTCTTAATTTTCTTCTAATTATATCTAGATCCTAATGATTAGTTATTATTTTTGTGTTTCAGGCTGCCATTGACTATCTCCTGGGCAACACGGTAGCCCCGCCGCCGAGCAAGCTGCCCACACAGGAACTAGCCAACGCTCAGGCGGCGCAGGTTGGATTTACTGTTTTTGTAGTGATTGTACTGTATTTTGTATTTATTTTTGTGAAATGCATTTGTAAAGTGCATTTTATTTTTGAAGAGATTTTTTCAACTTGAGATCTGAGATGATTCATCTTGAATTCTAAATTATCTGAGATCGAAAATTTCTGAAATTATCAAAAAATTGATCTGAAATTATAATTCTTTTTGTTCATACTCAGGTGCACGAAGAGCTAAGACAGCTGGTGCAGGAGTGCGAGCACTTCTTCCTGCCCGCCTCGGAGTACAAACAGCTGTTGGGTGCGTGGGCGATGATTGATGCCGACACGACCAAGGATGCGTTGTTGCAGTTGGATATGGACATGAACACTGTGCTGGTTGGTGCTGTTGTTATTGTTGTTGTTGTTGTTGTTGTTGTTGATGTTGATGTTGTTGTTGTTGATGTTGTTGATGATGATGATGTTGTTGTTGTTTATGTTGTTGTTGTTGATGTTGTTGTTGTTTATGTTGTTCTTGTTGTTGTTGTGGTGGTGGTTGTTTTTGTTGTTGTTGTTTTTCTATGTTCATGTTGTTGTTATTATTAAGTTGTTGTTGTTTTTCTATGCTCATGTTGTTGTTATTGTTTTTTATGTTGATGTTGTCGTTGTGGACGGTCTAATATTGTTGCAGATGCTGACCCGACGCGCTTTCTACGTGTGCCGTTACGACGATGAACAGGACAAATTCGATGAATGCCATCGCGTGGCACTGCAGGATATCACGAGTATTCAGTACGGGCCGTTGCATGCGCAGAGCTCCGTTACTAGGTCGGTCAAATTAAACATTATGTGGGTGGATATTTAAAATATAATACACGAGTTGATGATGCGTAGGTCAAATTATATTACCTGAAAAACACATCAGTTCTGATCTGGAAGTCTTTTCCATACCCACGTAATCATGGAACTGTGGCTTTTGTAATACGATTGTTGTTGTTGTTGTTGATATAGCTGTTCTGATCTTTGATCGTGTCAGTAATTGAGCGTGACTTTATTCTATTTTGCAGTCTATTGACATCGGTGGGCAAGGACTCGGTATCTAAAGAGCAACGTTGCATGACGTGTTTGCGCATCTACTACAAGTGCACCGAACTCATGGTGTGGGCCGGTTAACTACCAACTAATCAAATATCATACAAGTCCATCCGTTTTCAGTGTTCAAGTTTTTTGGCAATTATTCGAAGAGTCTATAATAAAATTATGCTGCATTTTAGACAGAACTAGTCGAATATAAACTACAGTTCTAAAAAGGCGGTGAATTCTCGATAAACATGCTGTGGATTCACAAAGTAAGTTTTTCATTTGGTGGTACCTACCTCAATACGTTAGTACGATGACGAAACGTCACCTTCAAAGAAGTTTATCCAACGATATCAAAAAAACTGACATCGTGAATCAGGAACCTGAGCTCGTTTATCGAGAACTCATACACGTTTTCGGAACAGTAATTCATTTTCGACTAGAGCTAAACGAAGCTTATTTTTTCATCATACGTCGAATTCGTCAATTATGACTAATTTTATAGATTATTATTTATAGCCGAGTGCCAAGTCTTCGTCGTCCACACCATCGGCCTACTTCTACACGTTCCGTCCGGCCTCGACCCGACTGTTCAACAACATGGCGTTGGCTTTGAAGAACCGTGAGGAAGCCGACGAGTACGCCATGGCCATCGCCGAACAGTTTGTCGTCGCTTGTCAGGTGCGGGCTGTTTTACCAAATATCTGGAATTACTGAAAAAATGACACAACTATAAATGAACTTGGGCTGTCATTGACCAACTTAATTCCAACATTTCTGAGTTTAAATCAAAAATTATATTAGATAGATATAACACAGATACAACCTTTTTTATATATGTATACTATATGTATTACTTTATGTCTGAGCCCTAGTTACCGTGCGTTGTTTTGAAATGCCGAATAAAATACATACATACATGAACAGAAGTTAGAGCAGTGTTCACTGTAAAACAACAGTTTAACACTGGGAAATGATTTCCCACTGTGCCCGACTGTTTATTGAAAGTACTTTTGGTTTGGTTTCAGTCATTTGTATTCAAATCCGGTGTCAGCTTCATCATAGTTTTATTCTGTTATACCTTCTTCAGGTATCCGAGGTGAATCCGCCGATAGCCCTGGAGCCCGTTGCCAAGCTGGAACGTCTGAAACCGCGCGTCCCCGGTGCTCCCGTCGCTGCCTCAGGTAACGTTCTTTGGTGTAATTGTTGCAGTTTCCGCCAGAACGAATACTTCGTTAAAACAGTTTGAGAATTTAGTGGATCTTTTGCTTTATTTGCGATCAGTTATTATCCTCATATGTGAATATGGTGACCGTTATTTCACTATGTTTGTGCTTTGCTTTCGCTAATGTGGCATAATAACTGAATAAATTCGTTATTGATTTCCGATTTTAGTTTTGAAGATGAATATGACTGGTTATTTGTTGTGCAGGTCTCAACAATAAACTGGGCTCGGCGTTGACGTTCTTCTCGGCGGCCGGCCAGAACCTGAAGAAGAACATCAACAACATGACATCGGTGAGGAAACGGACGGGTCATGAGCTTGGCGTTGAGGCATCCAGTGATGAGGAGGATGACGTGCTCATTGTCATGAAGACCAACGAGTCTGGAATCAAGTTGGTGCACTGAAAAACCAATTCAACTATTTCGGGTAGGACTTCCGCAGTTTGTGAAAGGTTTCTACCGGTCACGTAGAATGCCTTCGACTGTTAACTAAGGGTTATGTACTAGCCATCGAGCGCACGAGTTAAGATACACACGAAATAGACGGGCACTGGCGGCAAAGAGGGGGGAATTGACAGAAATTTGGCTAATTTACCTACACCTTAAGGAACATAATTTACAAAGAGCCAAAGCCAAAGAGTGGGAATTCCACTTTTCCCACCCCTTCTCGTCCGCTAGTGTAGTCCGGTATGTACACATAAGGTTTTTTACTACTGATGCCTCGTGCCCGAGTTTGGTGTTAACTCTCAAGACATTTACTGGTGGTGGGAGTAAGATATTTCCTGGTGAAAGCAGGACAAATCCCGAACAACCTTTACTTCACCTTACGTATGTGGTTCACCGATTTCGTGAATCGAGGGCTTTACAATAAAAAAATGGGTCTGCCGTTGCCTTGCCCGTTGCCCGTCAGTGTTAATTTATTAGATCATTGACTTCAATGACTGAAAAGTCGAAGTAAAAATCAGCATTTTATTGTATTTCAGCACGCGAGCAGTGGTATCGTCTGAAGCGGGCCTACTGTTCCATCGTACCGTCGTATCGGATGTGGTTTCAGTACTTGATATCTCCAATAATGCCAACCCGATATCACCCAAATTCTTTGACGATCACCAGACGTTCAATCCACCGAGCAACGTGTCCACATCCACTGCACCGCCGGCCGTCAAAATTCAGGTTTTTATGGGAATCAATTATTCGAAATGGGAATATTGCTCTAAGAATATAAATATAAGTTTTGCGAATTTGTGTAAACATTTCTGTTAAAAACTTCTTCTTAACCCAGAAACTGTGATATCGTTCGTTGAGTTTATTTATGCAATATATTTAATCACATTGAACTAATCATTAATAGTCGCTAACTTGCTAAATAATATATGTTTACTTTTAATCACATTCAACTAAAAACTAATGATTGCTTGTATTATTTATTCAGGTGGCCCGAGCAGCGAGTAATCAGTTGACGGCCGAATCGTCGATTCCAACGGCGTTGCGTGCCCGATCGCCCCTCATCGACTTCACACCACAACAGCAGCACCAGCCATTGCGGATGGCAACCAGTCTGGGCGTACCCGGTTAGTTATTTATTGGTGCATTACCACTGGCGGACGAGCCAAATTCCCAAAGGGAGGGGGAATATCTTTAAAGAGGGGGGAATCGGCCGAAATTAGGCTGTTATACCTACATCTTAGAGAACGAATCATACTTTTTGAAACTGCCAGAGAAGGGGTAATCCACTTTTCCCTCATCTTTTCTCGTCCGCTAATGAGCACCACCATTATAAAGAGTGTTTCACTTGAGAGTTTTTATGAGAATTTTCTCTAATTTATATACCATGTATATTGTTTTATTTTATACAGCTTACTTAGAGTTTCCTATTACCCAAAACTGGTAGTTAAAAGTTTTTTCAGAGCCCTCATAAATGTTGAAATCTATTTACTAGCACCACCATTTTGTTCATTTCTGCTGTGGAACCGTTTATATTTGAATACTCTGTTCGTATACGGTACGGTATGACTCCAATCGTTGGTAGTAGAAAACTTCGTCGATTTGGAAAACTTATATACATATTGACATGAATCACAGGCAGAATGTGTGAGAAAGGGGTAAATGTGTAAAAATGTATATACGTTTTCAGTCGACGGGGCTCGAATAGTTCATTTCGTTGTGTAAGACTGAAATAATACTCGCCAAATTTCAGGGTCAGGTTCACTAAAAGCGTGTGCCAGCGATAGCCAGCTAAATCGTCACCCTCCGTCCAATAACCCACCGGATCTGCACAGCGCTCATCCGAGTCCGCCTGAATCACCCGATCAACAAGGTGTGTTTGTGTTTTTGTGCCAATGGTTTTCCGCATACCCAGTTTTGAATGTCGCTTTCCTCGTCATGTGGTCAAGGCACCGGCCTCGCTCGCCGACGTTTCTGGTTCGAGCCCCGGGTTGAGACACAGCGCATTCAAGAACGTTGTTGATGATCAGTGATTGTCATTGTGAATCGGATGACCGTTATATCACTATTGTGACTTGGTATCCTATTTTGCTATTATGGCATAACAACTGAATAAATTTGAATTTGAAAATGTGCTACTTTGCAGGCATCACCCTGAAACCCTCCGGTGGATCACGGCGATTTCTCTCCAATCTGGGCAAGAATTTGACGGAAGGCATCGATAAAACCACGTCATCATTCGCTCGTCTCTCGGCGCAGGTTTGTGATTGTGGTTGACCTTCCTAAGATTGAAACCTGACTTGATTGAGACACATACCCTGACGCGTTGCTCAATGTCAATGTGTTTATTCGCAATTTAGACGAAATGAGAAGGCACACAAAATGGCTAACAACTTAGCCGTAGCGTAGTATGCAGAGAAAAAAAGATATAATTTAGAGTGATAAGAAATGGAATCGGATTTTTTTTTAATTTGAGAGAGATAAGAGTAACGAAGAATATTGTATTTAATGAATGGTTGCTCTGTGGTTTCTTCTGCCGTTGCCCGTCAGTTTATTCAACCTTTTTGGCCACTGCGAAAACACTTGTTCTGAAATGGTAATAGTGTGTCCTGTTGGCTTCAATCAGTAATGAAGAAGTTCCCGAGAAAACTTCTGTTATTGTTGTTGTTTTGTGAAATGGTAAAAAGCTGGTTATTATTTTCGTTGGGCGATGTTGTTATTGTTGCTGTTTTATGAAATGGTAAAAAGCTGGTTATTATTTTCGTTAAGCGATGTTGTTGTTGTTTTGTAAAATGATAGAAGTATATAGTTTTATTATAATAATTTATTGTAGGTCTACGCGACGGGTGGTAAGACGTTGCGAATGCGTGGCAGTAGTGGCACGAGTTTGGAACAGATGAAACGACACAACACCCACGCTTTCGGTGGATACATGGGCCGTATTGAGATGAGTCGGTCAACTTTTGTGCTCTTATAGGCTCCTCCGATATCGTTATTCAATTGAAAAATGTTTTCCATTGCAATCAATAGTCAAATTTATGTACTTTTGTTTATTCATTCAAACATTTTGAAAGTATAATGATGATTCAAACACACTTTCGTTTATTCATCCAACACGTTTATGGGTTCTTCTCTGGATTAACTTTAGATTTGTTGGTGATTCATACATAAACCTTAGATATTATGCAAACTGTAAAAAATTTATATTTCCGAGCAGAGCAGTGAGATAAGGAACAGGTTTTCTTTATTTATTCATCTTATAATCTACATACTTAACTGAAGTTTTTGGTTCCATGACCATGAGTTTGTGTTTTCTGTGCGCAATAGTCAACAGCTCATTCGACCATCATTAATCAGAATTGACATCATGTTTATTTTGCAATATCCTGCAGTTGCACATTTGTATTTCACTTCCAGAAAATATCACGATTAAAAGCATAACCATATTATTCAATTTATTTACAATATAACTATGAAATTTATTACTACCCTGTTTTTTATTCTGCTATTCGTTCCATGTTTTGTTTTGATGATATCTTGCCGGTTATTGTTTTCTTCATAATATTGTGATGAGTTATAATATTGCTAGCAAATAATGCACTGTTGGTTGGGTGATGGTAATAGTGGTTGTCGTTAAATCATCATAAAAATAAATTAAAAAATAAATCATTTTTTTAAATCATCATCTGTACTGCATTCCTTGTGCAATTTGCTATTCAGGTGTTTTCTTAGTTATTCATACTGTAACTGACTTACTGTCTGCATTTATAGTTATATCGAATGCTTTACATCATTTTATTGTCTAATCATGCAGTCTCGTCCTGTCCAGAAACCTCAAGTATTTAACTATTTCCTTTCAAGTTTCTCCATTTTTAGTAGACTATCATGATGAATGTAAAAATATTATACGCTGAGGCTGAGACCTATTATACGGTAGTTTTCTTAGTGCGTACATGAACCACTCAAAAAACAGAAACATTTTATTGACGCGATTTAACGTTATGAATCTTCAATAATTCATTATGTGATTATTGTCCATTTTCAGTTTCATCCACTTCTTTGAATTCGGTCGTTTACCAATGAATCTGTGTTAGCTATACAATACAAGTGTCAACTGTACTTGTGATAAATCACCGTTTTTTTTATCTATTTTGCTCCATGAATTATTCCATAGTTGACTATGTGGTACGTTCACTATAAGATGATATCAATAATGCTTAATTTATGCTAACTTATACATATAATGTCGATCAATATAACGTTTACTTCTACTTTCGTGCAGAGTGATGATATAATATTTTCAAAACCAGATTGCATAATGTCAAGCTGGTTTCTTCTGAACGATTATCTGAAACGATATCCTCTTCGTTTTTCTGAAGTTCATCGATTAAAAGTTTCGGACTTGATGAATGAAGTGCGGCGTTGTTTCAGATATTTTTATTATTATTTTGTGCCATAA
>OZ038443.1:9660788-9686921 GCA_964036265.1 Daptonema setosum
TAATGCGATAATACATATTGTCTTGCTGTTCGTTGCTTCCGTTGTAATAATTAGTGAAATGATCAGTTGAATAATTCTTACGTATACATCAACACTGAATATAACACTCATGTCTCTTTTGGATTGGATAACAGTTATTAGTGAAATGGATTGGGTTACCAATTTATCCGGATTTAGATTACACAACTTGAAAAACATAAACATGTGAGTCACTAATTTTATGACCTATGTCTTGTGTCATGGCATGTTCAACCTGGGAGGGCTGGCAAATCTTGTTATATTTTAGGATTGCCACATATCAGCGGAACAGATTGAAAAGTGATTAGTTTGAAAAAAATAAGACGAACAAATTTCCCGCGAATCAAAAAATATTGTATTTTTCAAAAAAATGGGAATGAAAATCACGGAGATGAGAACACGTGAAATAAGATTTAAAACGGTTACGATATCATGTTAACATTGGTCAGAAATACGAGCATAGTTCGTGTGTTTCACATGCGATAAAGATAATGAGTTTACAGTCGCCTTTGTCTTTAGGGAGCTGTTTACTCATCAATTTATTCAGTCTGCATGACTGGTCAATTTATTCATTAGTTGAAAAAAGTTATAACTCAGCGTAAGTACGGTTGTTTGGGGTGTCAAACTTAAGAAATCAGGAACTAATGGTTAATGATGATCAAGTCAAAACATGGACCAGACAACGAGTACTCGGTTAATTAATCTAATCAACACGTCTGCACGTTAGGTCACTGATATCTGATTTATGGAATATATAATATTATTTATTTCAACTTTGTCCATTACCATATTCCGGTTTTAATAGACATATGGTAGAAGTACTGATGATAACGGAAACGGAAGCACCTAAGCATAATTTTCATGTTTTACAGCCATAATATGATAAAAACCATAAACATAATATTGGAAAAACATCTGACCGTTTGCGTTACTGTACCCGCCCACTCGCTGACGAGTCAAAACTCGAAAGAGAGAGGAATCTTCCCAAAGAAGAGGAATTCTCATAAATGTGGTTATTTTACCTACCTACACGTTAAAAAACAAACGCTGATTTTTTTATCGCCAAAGAGGGGAGGGGGCCAAACTTTTACTTTCCTTCCCTTCTCGTTTGCGTTACTGTACCCACCTACATATGGATAACAGGTGAAACGTTAATCACTTTAGTAATTAATTGACCGATTTTAGTACATAAATATGTGATGATTGGTTTTTATAACACCTGTCTACAATTGTAATACAAATCAAGTCAAAGATAACTCGCTAAATCAACTACAAAGGATGAAGGTAAGATGTGCTTCTTGCTTGAACCACAGTATGAAGTAAGATGCAACGTTAGATGTCTTTAGTAAAACTTCCATCACTTAGGTATCTAAAAGACTAATATTAGTATATGATTATTAGAAGTTATCATTGTTGAACGAAACTGACCAAACGGGAAATTCTGAGCGACGGAAATTGGGCTTCATAACATAAACAACCAGCTTCCTAATAGAAGTAAAAAAAGAAAAAACGAAGTGCTCATTATATGGCATCTAAATGATCAGAATATGTTTAACTGTCAGAACTTTCAGTCCTAGAAAAAGTACAATAGTGGCGCCAAAATGGTACAATAAAAGAACAGACACAGTTGGCAGTGGTCATTTTGGCAGAAGTTGGACCATTTGATACATCGCCTCCGGTACAGTACGGACATGAAAGAGCTTGCGTTCAATTGACCTGATATAACAACATAATAGCTGACATAAAACCCATTTTTTCTGAAAACTGAGATATGGCTGATAAAATATGAACGGAAATAAGGGCGCCATGGAATTGCTGAAGTCTGCAACTCTATGTCTTCCTCCGATTCCTGTGATTATATTGTTGACGTTGTTGTGGAGGAGGAGGTACTACATATTAAACTTTCAAATCATTAGGAGACTGAACTTACTTAAATGCTCTGTAATTCTTGCAGAAATTTTGTAGTCCAACAGCTAATCAAGGATAATGCCATCAGAAATACTAGAAAAAACAAAAATAACGAAACAAAGTTCAATTAGAAAACAATTACAATGAAATCAATAAAGTACAGTTGAGGCTATTCTTACTAAAGTGAATGATAAGAGAAAAAACCTATAGTTGTGCTTTAACCTAAAAGTTATGCCCTGCAGTGAAACATCAGAAAAAATGAAGTTTGACGTACTTGATGCTCATTGATGACTGATCTGATAATGTCTACCGTATTTAGAATTAATAGCGTGATCAAAGGGAATCATTAATCTCAGACAATTTCATTTAATGTTTGTGCGTGTTTAATTTTCCCATGTCCAATTCAATTTATCAGTAATAACATGCCAACAAATCTATATATAGCAAATTAAAATATTAGATTGAAAAAATGATTATAATATATGTATCTAATCGAAGTTTAAAACAAACCGTAGGCGAGTAAGGCTTTATTGTGTGCCTATTTTTTACACCATTTATGCAGTTTGCATAAATAATTTCTATAGATATATACATATGTACGTACATAAAATAATAGATACATAAAATAATACCTATAGTCGAATTTTTTGGTTACGCCTTTTTTTGGGAACTTTTTTTGTGTAAAACCTTTCTCTCACCCAGAAATTGGAGGTCGAAAGCAGCAATTTCGGGTGGATGAAGAGGTTTTACACACAGAAAAATTTTCTAAAAAGATGATTATGACTCTTTTTATGAACTTTTCTGTGAATAAAACCTTTTCATCAACCCAAACTGCTGCTTTCGACCGCCAAATTCTGGGTGGGGGAAAGGTTTTACACCAAAAAAATTCCCAAAAAAAGGCGTAACCAAAAAATTCAACTATACAATAATAATAATAATAAAATAAAAACCTACATAAATTAAGGTATGGCATTATCTCTTGATTACGAAACTTCATTTACTGCACTAAAAAGTCATCTCTTTTTAACCCGAGTAGACTTTCAGACTTGTTAACAATGGAGAAAACCAATGCATTGGCTATTGGTTTCGATAGCTCAAAAATAAAAAACGCTTAAAAATGCCTTGGCAAACTGGTTCAAATCTGACAAGTTCACCTGTGTTTAGTGTTCTCAAACACGGAAGACCATTTTGACCTTTTACAGATGTTTTCCTGATTGCTTTGCACTTGGAGCTCAAAATAGAAATGATTTCACAGACACGGCATTTATAGCTGATTAAATAGGTACATAAATCAAAGACTGATTGCAGAAATATGATCAATAATGCATAGTTGAAAGTCCTAAAATACTTTGACGTCATGTGAAAAATGCAGGAAATGGTATATGTTGCTAAATGGTAGGCAGGAAATTGTGATCTTACGGATATTAGCGACAAGTAATCTTCAGACTTCATTGAGCTGACTCGGATATACCTTTTATGCATTGTCTGTGGTATTCACAAAGGACTAGACGATATACTGTAGACCGGATAAAATATTAACTAAAAAAAGTGAATTATTTTCGACGGAACATTCTAGAGAGGCTTATTGAATTGGAATTAAATATTTTTCTAACAAGGATTTTTTGGGTTTTTGGAAAAAAATCTACAAAATCACTTCATTTGAAGAAAATTGTGCATTTCCGGACTAATCTATACTTTTCATTTATCATATAAACTACATTATACTGACATACCTGAACATATTTATAGTGATAAATAGCAGAAGACGTCATCCGAAACAAAACCCAATCTAATCTCGTTTGATCGAATTGATGGGATTACTGTTTTCAATTACTCCGAGTGTCTGGTTTATGAACCAGGGGAATCCAATAATGTTAAGATTATATAGATCATGAGCTAAAGACCGGTGATATAATTTTTGAGCCAGAACGTTCAAGTTTATATGATAGCTTGTTCAGATTATTATGTCTGTCGCTGAGTTTTTTCGCGTATTTCTGTATAATTATTTTAGGTGGGTGGCTTACTCAGCTGAGTGGTTTACATTGCATGCACAAAATATTTAACTATCGATATTTCATATATCTTTGGAATAAATTCTAGGTATAACAAGAGACACGGATGAGAAAAGAATCAAAGAACTCAATTGAACCTCAGAATCAGTTTGAAAAAATTATCAGTGAAAAAAGATCACAAATATTTATTTGAATGATCAAAATTTTTACTGAGTCAATTTCTGTACTGAAGCCGTCCAGGCACACTAATACCATATTAGAATGGTGTTTTAGTAATAACCAAAGCGATTGAACAAAATGACGGGCAAAGGCATACACCCCAGAGTCAGCGTCTGTGTTTCATGCCCGATTTCGTACCAGGGATGGTGTACCAAAAAAAATCCAAACCAAAAAAAATCCCTGATTTGCCTACACCAAAAAAAATCCATACCAAAAAAAAATCCACCCAAAACAAATCCATACCAAAAAAAATCCACCCAAAAAAAATCCATACCAAAAAAAATCCATTGTAATTTGTGCGTGAACGTGTAATATGACCATGATCAGGTATGAGTCAATTTAGAACGTAACACGTATTTACAGTATGTACATTAGGTACATATAATTTTATACTTGTAGCGGATGACAAATAAAAATAACTGGCTATTTCTCGCTATAATGAAACTGATAAAATAAATGTGCATTGATGAAAAGTTTATGAAGTATAAATTATGATCAATATTGTCCTAATGTCTTTGAAAAATTCATGTCATCCGCTCCGCACATTAGCTTAGAACGTATTTTATGTTTGGTCTTATAACAGTGATTCCGAAAGGTATAAGTCCCCTTTATATCAAAGATCATTGGTGTCTCTTATTATACATGTCCAGTCATTAGCGGACGAGAAGGGTTGGGAAAAGTGGAATTCCCCCCTCTTTGGCGATTTTGAAAAGTAGAATTTTTTCCTTAAGGTGTAGGTAAAATGGTCCGAAAATGTCAATTCCCCCCTCTTTGACAAAATTCCCCTCCCTTTGGAGGGTAGGCTCGTCCGCCAGTGTGTCCAGTGCATGAATCTTCAGTGTTTGCAACGTTATAAGTCAGAAGTCCCATATCAATCAAAGGAAGATAATGTGACTTATAACGTTGATTGATATGGAACTTCTATCAGGCATCGCCGTATTGTTTTTACTCATTTTCCATGTTAGATCCTCGTTAAGAACGGTTGCATAATAAGGACGGTTAGGCTTTTGACCTTGAGGAAGCACAAAGACAGTTCTCAACCATCGTATCAACAAAGATTAACTCACTTATTATGTTTACGGAAACAAAGTATATTTAAGCAACGAAATCTATCAGTTGAAAACTATCGTTTTATGTGGACCGATGGCCCTTTGTTTCAAGTTTAAGATCAATATACATACGTACACCAGCGGACGAGAAGGGGTGGGAAAAGTTGAATTCAACCCTCTTTGACCTTTTTTAAACTAGAGTTTGTTACCTAAGATGTGGATAAAACGGCCTATTTTTTGCCGATTCCCCCTCTTTGAAGAGATTCCCTTCCCTTTGGAGATTTGGCTCATCCCTCAGTGAAACCCCACGCGTACCACAGCTGGCGCATCGGCGGTTTTTGCCACCGGACATGTGAAAAACGAAAATTATCATAGATTTTAGGGTTAATATGGTTTGGATTATCTATGACAACAGCTTATTGAATTTTCGAAAAAAAATAACCCCTCAACCTTCAGAAAACTATATTTCTAATGAGTTAACGTATAAATATGTACATACTGTAAATACGCTGCTCATTTACACCTTCATTGCTTTTGGTACAGCGAATACACGTAATGTGGTAAAGCAAAAATCATCATGGATTTTTTCTGGTATAGCAAAAATGTAGATGGATTTTTTCTGGTATGGATTTTTTTTGGGTGGATTTTTTTTGGTATGGATTTTTTTTGGGTGGATTTTTTTTGGTATGGATTTTTTTTGGCATGGATTTTTTTTGGTTTGGATTTTTTTTGGGCCGGGCCCCGTACCAGGACCATCAAATTTTGACGCTGGCACCGTAAGCACTATCAGACGACATTCATTTTGCATACTTGAAATACCACATACCCAACTCCAAAATAAAAGTTCTAAAGAAATAAATAATTTTCAAATGATCTACATATGTATTTACGGCTTGGCTTACAAAGCAAAGTTACGCTATCGAATCTATTCGAGAACATGCTAATACATCAAAGAGGTATTCCTTTCATTCGGGTGATTGACTGCTCCCATAATGGACGTCATCTTGTTGATTAGTCTTGTATATCATCTCAATAAACATAAATATATGAAAACTCATGTCCATGATCATATTTCATAATTGTATATTGGTAATCGTATATCATGACTCAAGGTACCATAGGCTTTCGAAACAGCTGAAACTAAATACGTTTCCAGAAAACCTAGAAAGAATTCTGACGTTTCCGAAGTCAGAGAACAAATATTGTGACAGATGTAAATTTCTACTGAAAAGAGTACCGAAAAAAGCAAAAACGTGGTGTTTTTTATTGTTCGCTTTTTAGGAACATGAATGGCTCGTCAAAGATTGCTACTACAGCTGACACAATGCGCTTCATTATCCTCGGTTCTTCTTGCTTCACAACTGTCGGACCCAAAAATAAAAAAATTTGGTATTCACTAGAAATTTTGGGAAAAAACACAGTTTTTGTCCACGTTTTTACGTTTTCCGAAAAGTCTGCGACATTTATTCTCAAGACGACTCTGAACGCATGTTTACTTTGAATAACAAAAGTGTGCTCAGCGAACGAACGCAAAGAAGATCATGGTTAATAATACATGTCAAGGGACGGAGGATAGTCCGTTATCCTAATAGAACATTAGAACATGTTCTATTTAGTAATGGATACATAAACTAGGCTACAAGTAACTCGGTCATCGGCGGATGGGAAAATGGATTAAAGAGAAGAGATGTCAACTTGTCATTCAATTTTTTTCTCACACGTATCGTCAAAACTGACAAAGATGGGTAACTTAACGATTAAAATTAATTGATCAATACGTGGAGTCTAAAAATTGCAGTTGACCGTTTTCAAAACGTATTTCAACTTTACCTTACTTCTAAAAAAACAAGTTTTACACTTGAAAGCAGCCAAGTTATTGAATCATTTGAAAATGTTATTCGTGATTTATTATACCGAAAAACCAAGGGTTTGCAATAAATAAGATTGTCATATGTCGAGAACTGATGTTTGATTTACGGGTATCACGGTTGTCCATTAAAATCATAGGTAGTTTACAAATCATAAATGGAAAAAGTTTTATTCACTGTATACTTTAGTGAGGACAGTATTTCTTGGATGTTTACTCTTTAGGAATACCGCACATTGAATACCGAAAATTACATTAATTCATTAGACATGTTCTACGGTTTACCTGAGATAAAAACAGCAATTTGTTTATGGAAATTATCATAATTCACTGATGAACCCTATTTTGTGGTAAAGTGCATCAAACCACTAGTTTCTGGATTTATGAAGCAAGCTGATGAAGATTTCTTTCAAACTGAAGCTGTGTAAATGATCGGATATATGAAGCCAACTCATCTAAAGTGCATAACTATCTATAGGCCTCGTAATCGGTTATAAGAAAATCCAAAACGTGGCACAGAAAATCCCTTACTTGAGAATCCGGTTCTGAACTTGAGAATCTGGTTCTGAGAAATTTTAAAACGTGGCATAGAAAATTCATTACTTGAGAGTTCGGTTTTGGACTTGAGAATCTGGTTCTGACCATGTCATGGGTTCTCGCAGTTTCAAACCATTTCTAATAATCAATTATGAGGCCTATACAGTGCGTTTATCGGGTTAAGACTTTTTTCGGGATATTTCCTGTAGAACCTTTCTCTCAAGCCCCAATACTGTGCACATCTGTCCGTTCGATAGGGTGAATATTTTACCTTCAACAAAAACCACCTCGTTCAGCATGATCCCAACTGGCTTGTTCTGTCATTGAAAAACATATTTTTTGCATTCAAACATGCATTTTAATGGCATATACGGGAGTGCGGGTAAGGTTTTACAAAAAAAATCCAGAAAAGAGTTTTAATCAAACAAACAGAGTACACTGTACAGTACATTTTCAAGAACAGCGTGGGGAACACCTCTGTTTGAAGTTGATAACTCTCCAGAAAATGTGGAGTTCAAGTACTTCTATTCAAGTGTCAATCGGTCTTTAGGAAATTAGTTCAACGAAATAGTTCACAAAAGGAAGTAAAAACAAGTAAACGGAATATGTATGTATTTATATGTATGTACATACATACATGTATATACGTATAAATGTATGCGGAATCCATAGATGATAGGGAATGGCCCTGGGCAAATTGGAGAATGCATACATAAGGCCCGATGTTCCGTTTTATGCCACCACAAAATATTACGATTCAATTGAATGTGACAGGAAATGCTGTTGCACAGATATATATAGGGTGGCCCAAAAGTTTATGTAAACTTTTTGGCCGTCTTTTTCGAGTGTGTAAAATACAAGAAGACATTTTTGGAAAGTTCATGCAATTTCCAGTCCGACCATAATTGTCCCGTTGTAATTTTATAATCTTACAAACTCAAAAAAGACGTCCAAAAAGTGTACATAAACTTTTGGGCCACACTGTATGTAGCCGAGAGACCGGAAAGTTTTTGGTTGGAAGCGCATGTTCGTTGTCGTGAACCGGATAAAGCGGATAAAGCTTAAAAGAACCATAAAGCGGAAAAGAACCAATGAACAACGAAATCCCTGTTTTAGCTTTTTCCAGAGAAGAGTATCATCTCTCAATAGTCGGCAAGACAACTTTAACCCTAAGTATGCCCATCGTATACCAAATTGCCGGTTCACATGTCAGTTAACATGAATTTCCGACTGTATCTGACCGCATGGTCTCCTCAACTCTCATTACATAATCGGTTAAAGAATCAGGAACTAAGCCGATTTATGATGAATCGAAGCATTAGGATTTCATCATTTAAGGCTCGGAAAATCAAGGTACGGATGCTAGTCCGTTATCTTAATATTTATAATTACATATACATAAACCTGAGTAGCACCATGGCCGGCGAGTTCATAATCGTCTTTGGAAGCGTCTACAAGGATTTGATTATTAAATGTATGACAATTTCAATTGATTAAGAAACTGAATTGGAATGCGCGCCTTTAAAAAACTGTTTTCCTAAAAAGGATAATCCAACGATCTCTTTCATTATGTCGGTGCTTAAAGTATGAAAAAATCTTACTGATGGCCAAATTAGTAGGACGTCAAAATTCTGCCGAATAGAAACAATCAAGAATGTTTCAAAGCAAAGCTTCTGAAGGTGTCAAGATGATCGGCTTACATCATAGTTCAGGTTGAGGATATACAGGTTATACGCTACAGCAATTGATTGGCAAGAAGATTATACACCCCATATTAAATATTTTTACACGTGACTTGACATAAATGTACATACTGTGAAATGATCGACTAATGAGCTAGAATACTGTATGTGTTTTATGTACATACATACATACAGTATGTAGCAAGTGCGTGGCGGTGGCACACAAAAGAAAATTACTACATGGAACTCCTTGAAGTTATCCTTCGGAATATGGGGAATTTAGCTTCCATTAGGTATGTAAAGTATCTGTGCTATTCTTTTATAGTTCTTCATAATTTAAGAAATCCTCCGGTTTATATCCAAATAATGTTTGTTGTGTAATATAACGGTGAAGCAAGGTCAAGCTAAATAATTGATAAACTAAAAATTTCTTATCATTTTCGTTTTCAGGCATGTGAAATCGGGCATGTGAGATCGGGCATACTTCTCTGGGACTAATAAACCGAGAAAAAACGTATAAACAAAGTTTTATACATCGAGTTCTTCATCATTAACTGCGATTATCTATCAAATTTTTCACATAAATCAGAAGGTAAACATTACTTATAGGCGGTGACCGGCACCAGTCATTCACTGACGGTTCAAACAAATTCTAGTATAGTTTCCACTTTTCGCTCTATCCCTAGTGATTAAGGCAATATCGTAAACACATTGACTATTGCATAAGTCCAATGATTGAACAGTGGCAAGAAACAATAACCATTAAGTCTATATAAAGATAAATAAAAAAAGATATAAAAAAACGGAACAATAACCAACGGGCAGTACTTTCCACTATCCGCAGGGCCTGATTTTAGAGCGCATATGTATGCAGGTTTAGCTGATTTATGGCAGAAAGAGTGCCTCAAGGCACTGGCGGAAGAGCCAATCCTGCAAAGGGAGGGGAATTTCGTCAAAGAGAGGGGAACGGCAGTTTTTTGGCTATGTTACCTGCACGTTAGGGAACAAATTCTACGTTTTGAAACCGCCAACTAAGGCAGTTTCACTTTTCCTTCCCCTTTTCGGGGACTTTGTCGTTCACGCGGACGAATGTTCTGATTATGCAGATTACACAGTGAATAACAAACATTCAAGTGTTTCTTGTTCGTGAAACATCATTTTGTACTTTCATGGTATAGGATGATTGGCCTGACCTAAGCTTTACTCACAGTTGGGCGCCATGACATGAACCGTGCAATAAGATGATGTTTCAGGAACCGAAAAGCTGAGTATGAGTTGAAGAAATTCGAGATTCTGTTGAATAGTAGACACTTGAGCTTTTTTATGTTCATCTGATACTCTCATGTGAATAAAGTGTTAATGATTGACGAATAGTTAGTGAGATGAACAATAACAAATAAAACAATAAACCATCGATTTGTAATAGTTCAAAGATAGAAGTATGTCAAAACGAAGAAACGTGTTAAAATGTTACTGAAATCTCAAAATGATCTTTACTCACTTGAGTCTAGAAAGTTCTCCGGTCATTAGTTGCTGTTGGTAACGATCAGTTGAAATGGGCTAATGAGGTCAAAACGTCCCAAACCACGATCGTATTTTAGGCAAAAAACATCCATGTAACATGACCATAAAGCTTACATACGAACAGACTATACTTGCAAATCTAATTGGTCATCACACATACGGGTTGACACAAGGAGACTCAGAAAACAGACGCTCAAAGCACTGGCGGTTGAGCCAAACCTCCAATGAGATGGGGACTCTTTTCAAAGAGGGGGAATCAGCACAAGTCAGGTCATTGCTGAATACTGTATTCTCACATTTTTCGCGATTTGTTGTCATTTCATGAGCATGGAATTTCTTAAAATCATTCAGTTTCAGAGAATCAAGAAGTTATGAGCCGTGAAAAGTATTAGCCTTTTCTCAAATTCAAGAACACAAAATTGTGAAGTTGCTCAACAAACAGCTCTAGTGTTATCCGTTTACGGTCACATAGGTGCCTTCATATGTAGTTTGAGTTGTAACTTTTTTCGTTACTTTATTCTTAACATTCGTTTCGACATTATCTCCCGTTTCCTTCTTGTTTCCTTTTCGATGTTTACAGAAAACAAGTTGCAACTCGAACTATGTACGTGACCTAAGAAACATGCTATTCTATTTTAACATTAATGACTTTAGAGACCATGGTCATTTCGTTAACACTTTGTTTGTCAACATCACTCACTCAATCACTGAAGGTTGCTCACTCACTCACTCCCTCCCTCACTCACTCACTCACTCACTCACTCACTCACTCACTCACTCACTCACTCACTCACTCACTCACTCAATGACTCACTCATTCACACACTCACTCACTCACACACTCACTCACTCACTCACTCACTCACTCACTCACTCACTCACTCACTCACTCACTCACTCACTCACTCACTCACTCACTCACTCACTCACTCACTCACTCACTCACTCATCACTCACTCACTCACTCACTCACTCACTCACTCACTCACTCACTCACTCACTCACTCACTCACTCACTCACTCACTCACTCACTCACTCACTCACTCACTCACTCACCTAAAAAATTACAGTAGTTAGTAGTTCTCTCAAGATGTAGCATTTTATCTTATAAGAATTACAAAAAAGAAATGATGGAGAAACAAAAAAAGCATGACAAAAATATATAAAAGACGCTTCGAAGTTATGTACACACATATTTATATGACAGATACTGTATCTATAAATGGCTGATTGACATTATGTATGTATGTAGGTTGGTGAGTTCGTAAGTGTAGGGTAGTTATGTAAGTCTGACGTAGAACATTTAATGAAATTTATGTCGTTTCTAAGGACGTTTTACAAATAAGATTAGACAAGTTGTACTTGTACATACTGTAGGTTGGTCTTTCACGCACTTACACGATAACTTTATTTTGTTCGTGTTATATAGGTCATTTGGTTATTCAGATTATAATGTAGATCATGAATAGGTCATTAGTCATGAAATTGCTCAAAATAGAAATCAAACTACATTTTAGAAGCTCAAAGATATGCCTAAAGTAATCCGTTTGAAAGTTGAATTTCATGTGAACATCAAGAATAGTTAGAACGTAGCCAATAAGTAATTTAGTCACTGAGCTTTTGCATAAGCCTTAATCAAAGCCTAAGTCTTAGCCTAAGCTTAGTCTAAGGCAAATCCATAAGTTATCAACTTCTATCCAGCTTCATGTAAACGTTGAGATTAATTCACTTTGTCGAAAAGAAGAAAATTATCCAGTTGGCACGGTTCCAAAATAAATAATTAATTTTGCATTCCTCGCATGAAAAGACGTACTTCAGTGGACCACCGATTTCATTACATAACCTGGTGGCATGTCTTCCATTGGTGGTTATTTTTAGTAACTACAGTTTGGCATACAGTAACTTAATTAGCTCAGAGTTCCTACTGATGTATCTTTCTCTACGCCTTTCCAGATGGATCCGTTCTCAGTGGCTATACAGTAACTCCGTTTTGCATAACTCAGTTAACTGACATAACTGTTGGATGACTGGTTATTAGAAGTGTCAAGGAAGATTTGATTTTTCTCTACCAAATCGGTAAATAAACATTGTATTTATTTGGTCGATTTTGGTTTCTGATTGACGTTTAATAAACGTCAGTGAAGAAGAGAAGATGAGAAAAATTATAATTATGTAGAAATATGTAGCTTTGAGAATCCATTTGATTCTTCCATCGATTTGATGTAAGAATTTCGAATTGTTTTTAAAAACAAAACCCGCCAAACTTCCCGGCCCCTTCTAAAAACCCTATAATACTGTATATATTTTTCCCTACACTTTCCCAGATGCATCAGTTTCTCATGAGCTAGACAGTAACTCCCTTTTGCATTGCTCAGTTATGTAACAGCCATAAGTTCCTTGGTCAAATCACACTACGTATGCCGTTAGTTAACTTCCAGTACCTAAGTACCTTAGTTAACTCACAAAAACAAGACCACGCTTTGAGTTTTGTCTGAACAAAATCCCTTACAAACACTTGGGCTGGTGCAAAAAAATATTATCTTCTTAACACGGTACCAACCAACTGGGTTTTTAGTAAATAACATAAAATAAATATGTATAAGTTTGTAAATGAATGTGTAATAAAGTAAACGCGGGAATCAGTGAATCAGGTTTTGCTTCACGAGTCAGTGGCATAGACAATCTGAAAGAATCGGAAAGCATGGAAAGATATGCTGCGAGCACTAGCGGACGAGAAGGGGAGGGAAAAAAGGAATTCACCCCTTTTGACATTTTCAAAAAGTTGAGATTGTTCTTTAAGGTGTAGGTAAAATGGGCTGCAAACTACTGATTCCCCTCTTTGATGAAATTCCCCCCTCTTTGATGAAATTCCCCTCCCTGTAGAGGACTAGCTTGTCCGCCGTTGGCTGTGAGTGCATTCTGCCGAAACTCGACATCCACTGTATTTGCAGATGATAATAAATTTACGTACAGTATTCATTTGGATTTTAATGTTACCATCTCTAATTGAAGTCCATACAACCGGAAACGTGTATGCAACTCGCAACACAACATTTTGCATTTCCTTTAGAAACAATTTTCGGAGCTGTTTGAGTAGTTTTGGAGCTCAAATGCAGGAAGAACTGTCGAGGTATGACATGGTTTTTTATACAAAGACCGAAAATAAGTGGCTTAGAAGGTGATTGACGTTGTTGGCACAGCTATAAAAATAACTCATGAACATGACAAACGAACTAATCTACTTACATATATGTATATATGTACATGGCAGGAAAGATCTAATTACAGCCAATTGTCGGAATGTCACGTTCACGTGATGTTTGCATTTCCGGCTCTGCATTGATTTATCTCAGTAAAAAACATGTAAATGTTATCTCAGTTTTTGTATAATCTACAATGACTTACTCCGGAGTGAAAACGTTATATTGTTTTTCTTATGCACCAAATTCAGAGAAGTGAATACACGGGTCAGACACAGGCTCACAGTGGATTCTTGAATTTCAATTAAAAAATTCGATATAATTTGAGTACAACAATTTCTGAAATTTGACATTCCGGGAAGTACCACCGATTTAATGATCTATCCTCAACAGAATTGTGCTGTGGTAAGCCGCATATAGAAGCAAATTCTTTGTGCAATGTAAACACAGGTAAACAACTACTATTATAACAAAAAGAAGTTTGTTTTGACTCCAGAGATTACGGTAGGGTATTATATTCTAGTACATATAACACATACTCGAACACGCAATGGTATTATAATACACAGACAATGTTCGGAAGTGGATGAACCTCAGACCACACAAATGCCATTTGTCACTTCCAACCGTATTTGTCTTGCCTTGTAAGTTCCACACAAACATCATGGAAAACAAAAAAACACACAAGTTCATGAAAGACGGTTAAAAGCGAAAACAGTACGAAGCAAGACCACCAACAGTCCGTTTTCTTTGAATATGTACATATATGGCCGATTCATTGTTACCGCGTGTGACCTTTCATTGTCCCTGCACGCATGTGAAACATTAGTGAAAACTTTGGCAGCAGTGTTACAACAACTTTGCGGCGATGAACTAGTTTAATTTCTTGTAAAGAAATTTCAAGATGCATCAGTTGAACTAATTCGGATAACTGAATGAGTTGAGTTTTGAAATTGATTAGTAAAAAGCTACTATGTAAGGGGGCATAAAGCGCATGCACGCAGAGACAATGCAAGGCCGCACCCAGTAACAATAAACCAGCCAACCAATAAATACATAAATATTGGATAACTTTTGTCTTGAAAAAAGGTCTTGTAAATTTTTTGAAGATCTTGTTAAAAATGGAAAAAATTGCAAAAGTTAACATCTTCTCATGCTTACGTAAATGATAACACTACAGTACGCTATTCAAACCAGATTATACAAGAAATGGCTACGATAGTCTGGATAATATCATCATACAAGAAAGAAGACAAAAACTCATTATGACGGAATAATATCCTATACATTCAAACTCAAATTTCTTGAATAACTCAACTTTGATGGAGTCGGAAAGCTGAACAGATTTTTTAATAAAAACAATAGTCGGGCAAAAAGAAACTGCTTTGATCCGGTGGCAGTGAGATTTCTATGGAGACACTACAGTAATCAACTAATTGATTGACTCTAGGTTATCTGCTAAGTAGTCAGTATTGTTTACGTTGTGGTCAATTATAGAATAAAGACATCAGATAAAAGCCAACTGGGGAAAAGGATTAATTCTGCTTCTCAGTATATATACTTTTCTACTTGTCAATTTCCAATACGCAACACAATAGAGTTTACTGTATTGAGTCAAGTTTCTGGTTAAACGTTTTCACACGCAAATCTTTTTCATGATTAAAATGTGAAATCTTGTAACAACATAAGTGCTATTTAAGTTTTCCAAAATATGGTTAGGTATATGAAATATTTATAATGTTACATGCACAGTAACGATGTGACATGACATGTATGACATGACATGTATGACATGACATGTATGACATGACATGTATGACATGACATGTATGACATGGCAAGCATGTAATAAACTTGTCAGTCACTCAGAGTGCCTTCATAGTCGGAGATGCAACTTATTTTTCGGAGTCGAAACGTTTCTGAGAACTTTTTTACGTTACAATTGTTTCCGAGAAGTTTTCAAAAACGAAACCGAAAGAGAATACAGGAAAATGTCGAAACGAAACAGTAAAATATACACACAGAAAAGTTCCGAAAAACAACTATGAAAAGGCACATTTATTAGTATGTGAAAAGTTGTATATCATCTTTAAGTTTGAACGCGCGCCTAAATTTGAACGCGCACCTAAATGATTACGGTATTTCTTAAGTAACGAGAAACTCTGACCAAGCTATAGTATCTGATTTATTGTCCACCGTTCATGGGTTCACCGAAGTAAACATGAAATTCAACCATATGGAACACTTGGGTTATACGGTACGTGATTCATCTGCTTCCGGCATGCTCTTGGCGCACCGGATGTACTGTAACTGGAGATCAGTCAGAATTTAATATGAGATCAGATTCAGATTCAGATTTTATTGGTTCACCAAGCAATAGCGGAGGAGGGAGGAACTGAACAAGTGTATTTCCCTCTCCTTGACAAGTCCGAAAAGTATAACTTGTTCCTTTATGTGTATGTAAAGTAACCTTAGAACTGCTAATTTCCCGTCCCTCTGTAGGATGGGCTCTTCCGCCAGTGAAACCAAGTCATATACTGTAAACACTAGCGGACGAAAAAGGAGGGGGGGAGAAAAGAGGAATTCCCCCTCTTTGGCATTTTCAAAAAATTGAATTTTTTCCTTAAGGTTTAGATAAAATGACCTAATCATTGCCGATTCCCCCCTCTTTGGAGAGATTCCCTTTCCTTTGGAGGATTAGCTCGTCTGCCAGTGACTGTAAATGCAATAGGTACCCTAATATCAGTCACGGGTGTATGACTGAGTTCAGAATATGACTATTACTATTTGCGCTTTGAGAAAGTTAACTTGAATTGGAAAGTATATTGCTATTTAATTTTTCTTATCGTTTGGTTGGCTGATTCTTGTTGATATAATTTTACTGTTGGTGATGGTGAGATATCCCGAGAACTTTCTCGAAAACAAACCGGATATTACGTGTGTGATCCATTAGGTGAACCCGATATGCAGATTGAGCAGCATGCTAATCGACTAATAACAGGTGATGAAAAAACAACATTATACATATTACAAACATTAATTAGCATTGTACGTTTTAGGGGAAAAAGATAAAGGAAACTTTCTACCATGATTCGTGAAGTTTTGACTTCGTTCTCAAAGACGTTCACGTCATACAGAGCTTCTTGAAATGATGAACTGCAAAGAGAAAACGGTCGAGAAACATGATTGTCCCGACCGTTCATGGGAAACTTTTTTTCATGACGGTATGTATATAAATATGTAAAACCAGCATTCGATATTAATTAGGATCCTATAACCTTTCACTTAATAACATATATGTATGTTAAGTCGAGTATGGAACGCTTTTGTAAAAATCTTTTCAAATTGAACCTAATAAGGCTATATTAACTGATACAGTAGCTTTACAACATATGTTTTCTAGACGTTAATGATCGGGTTTTATACCAAAATACGCTTATAATTTGGCATATTATGCATGGTCGACTGATCTTAGTTAGTTCTGAGTGAGTTTGTGAGTGAGTGAGTGAGTAGTGAGTGAGTGAAGTGAGTAAATAGTGAGTGAGTGAGTGTGTGAGTGAGTGAGTGAGTAGTGAGTGAGTGAGTGAGTGAGTGAGTGAGTGAGTGAGTGAGTGAGTGAGTGAGTGAGTGTAGTGTGTGCGTGAGTTTTTTATACTTTGTCATCCAATAATCAAGCAAATCATAGTCTTTCGTCTTAATGAGAAATACATATAGCAACCTAATGTATTAGCGTAATGTACATAACGTCACGGTAAGATAAAGGCCTAATAAACGATATTAGACCGACTACCCGTCCCCAGTTACGGTTGAAATCCTAGAAAATCATCTCCCATAAAAGCAATGATTTTACCGAATGTGAACTAAGTGGTTAACAAACTTATGTGATCTTATTGTAGCACAGATTTTTCATATCACTTAACCGTATGAAAGACACAAACACGTTTGGTTGTTTTCAGAACAAGAAATGACCATGTGATAAATTCTATTCAATCACTCAATCGACATACAGACAACGTCACCGAGCACATGCGACCATCATGAAACGAAACCAACTAAGAAATCTGGAAAAAAAATCTCCCATCAGATGGAACCATTAAAAAAGTTTCTCGTTCAACGAAAGCTGACCAAAAGCAATGTATGTGGGATTGGAAAACACACTGACAGTCTGCTGAAGAATCAGTGTCAGCGTGCGCATGGCAGAAGTACAGGAATATAATCTGGCTAGACAGGATGGATTATACTCACGGTATGGCCAAGTTACCATGTCAATGAGTATTACTCTGACAACTAACTAAACTTTCATTGTCGACTTTTTTATATCTGGCTCATTAAAACATATTTCAAGCTTGGCAAACGGTGTTACATATGTTATGACGCAACTACCATATTATTATGATACCCGTAATCAGTCTCAGTCTAACATAATTAAAAGCAATCATATATCGACTGTAACTACACTAAAAATACTTTTAATAAACCAAGTTTGGAAACAGATCTTTTCAAGAAACAATCAAAACACTTTAAGAATAAAATAATGTAACGAGATGAATGTTCACCACAAAAAACATTCTGGCTAGACTTGACGGATCAGACATTACGGTATGTTCAAATTACCATGTCAATGCGGATTATTCTGACCACTAATTGAACTGTCGTCCGTCAGATTTGAAACTATAGCTTGACCAGGTTTTCGTGTTGTCAAAAAAAATTTATGAACCAATTACGCACATGAACAATGATTTAGTTTGAGTTTCATGTGATGAAAAAAATTATTCCAAAAAATTTTGAAATTAAACTGCGCGACAAACTTGTTTCCGAGCAACAAGGAACCCTAATTAGGCTGTACAGATACCTCGAGACACCACCAATTAGTGGTCCTGACCCGTAATCTATTTGATACGTACTGTACGTCATTTCGACAGTCTGGCCACAAACTAATTGATACTCTACTCAAATATTGCAAGGTGCAGCAACAGTTTTGGTTTCAGATTTAACAAGGTTATGCATATTGTGTACGGCTTAATTTTTTGTCCTTTCGGTTGCCCTATTAATTTCGTCTAACTTACGTCGTCTTCAAGTTATAACATTAATTAGGACAATATTCGAACTCTGTAAACATCGTTCGAAGGAGAGAATATTCCAACAGGCTTTCTGTTGATTTATATAATCATGTTCTAGTTCGAAGTTTTTCATATGTATATGCAGCGTAATCGGGTCATCTGTTAATGTGCGGGAAACCAGTCACACATGAAACATTATGCGTTCATTAACATATGTATTATTAACCTTTGAATAGAGAGAGGACAATATTCGGTCATACAGCGTAATGTTTCAGGAGCGACACCTTTGTGTTTCCCCATACGTTAACTGACACGAACCGTTTCCCGAACACGCTATTGGTCTTGGAATAGTGTTCATACTGTCTGTTCAACATCTATGAAAAGTTCAGTAGAAAGTTCAGTAGAAAGTTCTAGCTCATCCGATTAATCCCAAAGTCAGAATCTGCAGGTGAAAAAGATGGTTAGAATGATTTATCTAGATCCACCGGCGGACGAGCTTATCGTTCAAAAGGAGGGGAATTTTCCAAAGCGGGGGAATTGGCAGTTTTCTGACTGTTTTATTAACACCTCAGGAAAAAAACAATATTCTTGAAACTGTTAAAGAGGGGGGAAATCTACTTTTCCCACCCCTTCTCGTCCGCTAGTGTCTAAATCCAGTTACATACGCAGGTCAGCATGGCTCAGATTCGATCTTTGTATGTAACATAACCATTGTTCATTTTTTTTCTGTATTTAATGGCAGTGTAACTGGATTTTGTCTCTGGTTGCTGGGTATTTATCGTTGCTTTATGTAGTGCTTATCAGTTATCCATTGGCCGTAAGTCGTAAATAAAGTGATGGATGATGAATGGATGGATTTCAATGGAAAGGTTCAATTTTCGATTTTCTAGGCAGTAAGTCTAATATAACTGAGGTTCGAATATTTCGCGACAGTTTTTCCGGGACATTGTCGGGACAGTATTTTTTGTTTGTTTTTTTTTGTAAATTTTTCCAGGCACATTAATTTTAAGTTTTTAATTTAGGGTGTGTGGCAAGAGTTTTATAAAAAAAACTGTGAATTTGTCGCCTTTGTGGCGAAATATTCGAACCTCAGTTATACAGCTGTAACACAACGCTGATGCTGGCCAATCAAAAGGCAACATGCGGTCGCTGAAAAAATTAGTTATGAGATCCTCTTGACACTGTAATTACCAGCCACTCAGTAGACTTGTGCTTCGATCCGGATCAGATTGAAAAGATGGCAGATCGGATTGGATCGAGCTGTTTTTACCATCTCGGATAGTATGTATATAAACACACTCACTCACTCACTCACTCACTCACTCACTCACTCACTCACTCTTTCACTCACTCACTCACTCACTCACTCACTCACTCACTCACTCACTCACTCACTCACTCACTCACTCACTCACTCACTCACTCACTCACTCACTCACTCACTCACTCACTCACTCACTCACTCACTCATTCACTCACTCACTCACTCACTCACTCACTCACTCACGTCACTCACTCACTCTCTCACTCACTCACTCACTCACTCACTCACTCACTCACTCACTCACTCATTCACTCACTCACTCACTCACTCACTCACTCACTCACTCACTCACTCACTCACTCACTCACTCACTCACTCACTCACTCACTCACTCACTCACTCACTCACTCACTCGCTCAGAGGAGACCCAGATCAGCCACCGCTTCCTTTCTGATGAAATCCAATTATACAGCGCCATTTTACACAGAAAAAATGAAAACTGATTACGTACATACACAGAAGGATTGAATGTGAGGCGCGCTGACCTGCGTAACTGAATTTCGATAATATTGTTTTATACGTACACACTGGCGGACGAGATAACCTTCCAAAAGGAGAGGGATTTTTTCGAAAGAAGGGAATCGGCAGTTTCCAGGCTAATTTACCCACACATTAGAAAACAAATTCTACCTTTCGAAAAAACCATAAAGGGGGAATACACTTTTCCTACCCCTTCGTATCCGCAAGTAAACGGGACCTGTAAAGGGACCTGTAAACAAATACTGTACTGTGGTGACCCTGATTATGCGGACGTGAGCTTCCGCTGAACGTGAGTTTCACAGTCGATGGGCATCAAGTTATAAATACGGCGAAAATGATATTTTCTACAATAAAATGTAAGAAGAGGCACACCACACACATTGACATCACAAAGCGGCACAGATCATCACATCCAACAAAGAAGATATAGAATGACATGATTACAGTATGTACATACAATTTGTAGGTACGTTTTATATTGAAATTAAAATTCTAATATATCAGAAATATTGGCTTCTCATAGGATACAAACAACGCTGTTCCTGAATAAGAATAACCAATCATACTGTGAACAAAATTTTCCACCGACTGACTGACTGACTGAGGGAGTGATTAATTGACTGAATGACTGACTGAATCACTGACTGACTGACTGACTGACGCCTGACTGACTGACTGAATGACTGACTGACTGACTGACTGACTGACTGACTGACTGACTGACTGACTGACTGACTGACTGACTGACTGACTGACTGACTGACTGACTGACTGACTGACTGACTGTCTGACTATCTGATGAAAAAGTGAATTATATAAAGTGACCTGATTACCTTAGTTACGTTCTATAAATCAGATTGGAGCGTTGCTAGTTTACAGTTGACGTTTCACTACACGTATTGACTTTGTTTCGTCAATTTTACAATTACGGGAGGGGCAACTCTGTTCAAATTGGGCGGTAACGACAGCCACGGCAGAAGCTTGGAGCGTTGCTAGTTTACAGTTGACGTTTCACTACACGTATTCATTTTGTTTCGTCAACTTCTCAATTACGGGAGGGGAAACTCTATCCAAATTGGACGGTAACGACAGCCACTGCAGCGAACTGGAGCGTTGATAGTTTACAGTTGACGTTTCACTACACGTATATAATATTTGGTTCCGTAAACTTTTCAATTATGGGAGGAAAAATCCTGGTCAATTTGGGCGTTAACGACAGCCACTGCAGCGGGCTGGAGCGTTGCTAGTTTACAGTTGACGTTTCACTACACGTATACATTTTGTTTAGTCAACTTTTCAATTACGGGAGGGGAAATCCTGGTCAATTTGGGCGGTAACGACAGCCACTGTAGCGGGCTGGAGCATTGATAGTTTACAGTTGACGTTTCACTACACGTATAGATTTTGTTTCGTCAACTTTTCAATTACGGGAGGGGAAACTCTGGTCACTTTGGATGGTAACGACAGCCACTGTTGCGGCTTGGAGCGTTGCTAGTTTACAGTTGACGTTTCACTACACGTATAGGTTTTGTTTAGTCAACTTTTCAATCACGGGAGGGGAAATCCTGGTCAATTTGGGCGGTAACGACAGCCACTGCAGCGGCTTGGAGCGTTGCTAGTTTACAGTTGACGTTTCACTACACGTATACATTTTGTTTCGTGAACTTTTCAAGTACGGAAAGGGAAACTCTGGTCAATTTGGGCGGTAACGACAGCCACTTCAACGGACTGGAGCGCTGCTAGTTTACAGTTGACGTTTCACTACACGTTTACATTTTGTTTCGTCAACTTTTCAAGTACGGGAGGGGAAACTCTGGTCAAATCGGGCGATAACGACAGCCACTGCAGCAGCTTGGAGCGTTGCTAGTTTAGAGTTGACGTTTCACTACACGTATTCATTTTGATTCGTCAATTTTACAATTACGGGAGGGGAAACTCTGTTCAAGTTGGGTGGTAACGACAGCCACTGAAGCAGCTTGGAGCGTTGCTAGTTTAATGTTGACGTTTCACTACACGTATATATTTGGTTTCGTAAATTTTTCAACCACGGGAGGGGAAATCCTGGTCAATTTCGGCGGTAACGACAGCCACTTCAACGGGCAGGAGCGTTGCTAATTTACAGTTGACGTTTCACTACACGTATTTATTTTTTTGTCAACTTTTCAAGTACGGGAGGGGAAACTCTGGTCAAATTGGGCGGTAACGACAGCCACTGCAGCGGCTTGGAGCGTTGCTAGTTTACAGTTGACGTTTCACTACACGTATACATTTGGTTTCGTCAACTTTTCAATCACGGGAGGGGAAACCCTGGTTAAATTGGGCGTTAACGACAGCCACTGAAGGGGCTTGGAGCGTTGCTAGTTTACAGTTGACGTTTCACTACACGTATTGATTTTGTTTCGTCAGCTTTACAATTACGGGAGGGGAAACTCTGTTCAAATTGGGCAGTAACGACAGCCACTGAAGCGGCTTTGAGCGTTGCTAGTTTACAGTTGACGTTTCACTACACGTATAGATTTGGTTTCGTCACCTTCACAATTACGGGAGGGGAAACTCTGTTCAAATTGGGCGGTAACGACAGCCATTGGAGCGGCTTTGAGAGTTGCTAGTTTACAGTTGACGTTTCACTACACGTATATATTTGGTTTCGTAAACTTTTCAATCACGGGAGGAGAAATCCTGGTCAATTTGAGCGGTAACGACAGCCACTGCCGTGGCTTGGAGCATTACTAGTTTACAATTGACGTTTCACTACACGTATTGATTTTGTTTCTTCACCTTCACAATTACGGGAGGGGAAACTCTGTTAAAATTGGGCGGTAACGACAGCCACTGAAGCGGCTTTGAGCGTTGCTAGTTTACAGTTGACGTTTCACTACACGTATAGATTTGGTTTCGTCAACTTTTCAATCATGGTAGGAGAAACCCTGGTCAATGCGGGCGGTAACGACAGCCACTGCAGTGGCTTGGAGCGTTGCTAGTTTACAGTTGACGTTTCACTACACGTATTGATTTTGTTTCGTCAACTTTACAATTACGGGAGGGGAAACTCTGTTCAAATTGGGCGGTAACGACAGCCACTGAAGCGGCTTTGAGCGTTGCTAGTTTACAGTTGACGTTTAACTACACGTATAGATTTGGTTTCGTCAACTTTACAATTACGGGAGGGGAAACTCTGTTCAAATTGGGCGGTAACGACAGCCACTGAAGCGGCTTTGAGCGTTGCTAGTTTACAGTTGACGTTTCACTACACGTATAGATTTTGTTTCGTCAAACTTTCAAGTACGGGAGGGGAAATTCTGGTCAAATTGGGCGGTAACGACAGCCACTTCAACGGGCTGGAGCGTTGCTAGTCAACGATTCATGTTTCACAGCATTGTTAAAACAAGAAATTAATCACTTTTCACAGGCAGCGAAGCTCTGGTTAATTAACGGGGTAACGACAGCCACTGTAAATCGATGCTGAGTTTATGCTCATGTTTCACGTCAGTCAATAGATAATAAAAGTATCATGCACAACAAGTCTTTCTGGGCGAAAGCCCACCACTACGTAACAGATGCATCATAACTGACATGTTCAACTACCAACATTAATATTTATACAAAAAATACCCTAGTGGCGTTTCAAAGACAGCAAAATATCATTTTATGACAAACGACAGGCCAATAAGTAAAAGTTTTAACCCACACCGTGTTATTTTTTTACTTTGAACTAAATACAAAATAAAATATGAATATTAAATATTCGACTATAGTGTACTCCATGAATATTTAATGAAACTCAGACATTCTGGTACAAACAACGCTGTTTTTGACGGAAAGCAACAAATCATACTGCAAAAGAAGTTTTCGTCTACTGACTGACTACTGACTGACTGACTGACTGCCTGACTGACTGACTGACTGACTGACTGACTGACTGACTGTCTGACTGACTGACTGACTGACTGACTGACTGACTGACTGACTGACTGACTGACTGACTGACTGACTGACTGACTGTCTGACTGTCTGACTGAATGACTGACTGACTGACGGACTGACCTTACTGACCTGGCGGACCTGACTGACTGACTGACTGACTGACTAAATGACGGACTGACTGACTGAATGGCTGGCTGATGGAGAAATGAAAAAAACCTATAAACAACCTCAAGTTCCACTCACATGTATGTGACCTATGCAACCCGAAGACGTGAATCATTAATCGGATCACGCTGACATGCCATGTGAGAAAACACTTTTTGACCAACCATTCCCGTTATAGAACAGAACATGGAGACGCGTTTTTGATGCACTCACTTACTGACTAACTGACTGACTGACTGACTGACTGACTGACTGACTGACTGACTGACTGACTGACTGACTGACTGACTGACTGACTGACTGACTGACTGACTGATGGCTGACTGACTGACTGACTGACTGACTGACTGACTGACTGATGGCTGACTGACTGACTGACTGACTGACTGACTGACTGACTGACTGACAGACTGCTGACTCACTAACTGACTGACTGACTGACTGACTGACTGACTGGCTGTTAGTTTGACTGTCTGGCTGACTGACGGAATGAATGATTGACTGACTGACTGACTATCTGACTGACTGGCTGACTGACTGACGGAATGAATGATTGACAGACTGACTAACGGACTGAAAACTATTTAAGTGAGAAAGTACAATTCATCATACCGTACAGGGTATTATAAAAGGAACTCCCAGCCAATAAAACGCCACATACCAATCACTTTTCGGCCAGGTTTCTCCCAGACGCCGGTAAATTCAGTTAAGAACGGCTGATGAAGACATGAACTGTAGGCATCTTCCAATGAATACCGGTCTGGACGTTTGGAAAGGGGCTGATGGTACGTGGGCGGTTCCAGAACTCCTTTCATACCACTCAAAAATTTCTGTTCGGCTGACTTTATAGCAGAGGTCTGTTTTCATCCGCAACGACAAAATAATCTTGGAGTAACTGATGTTGAAACATCGGCAGACAACCGATGTTTATAACAATAGCATGAATCATCATCATCCATACTGCTGACAGATTGGAAGAAAAAATTTCTGTACGAAACTTGAAACTTGAAACTTGAAACTTGGATAATTCGCTTATCATTGTTCAAGCGTGTTTTCTTGCATTGGTCCTGCGCACATGTGAAACATTATTGAAAATTTTTGCGGAGTTTTGCCACAAAAATAATGCGATCAAATTTATATTTTCTCTTTCAGATGTTCACAAG
>OZ038443.1:9687121-9715944 GCA_964036265.1 Daptonema setosum
CGAGCATAGTTCGTGTGTTTCACATGCGATAAAGATAATGAGTTTACAAGTCGCCTTTGTCTTTAGGGAGCTGTTTACTCATTAATTTATTCAGTCTGCATGACTGGCCAATTTATTCATTAGTTAAAAAAAGTGGGAATTCTCGTAAATTCGATGACCGGGGGTGTCAAAACTTGATAAATGGGGAACTAATTGTTAATGATGATCAAGTCAAAACATGGTCCAGACACTCAGTACTCGGTCAGTTAATCTAATCAACATGCCTGCACGTTAGGTCACTTACAGTATATCTGATTTATGGATACATAAATGCATTTATTTCAACTTTGTCCATTACCATACTCCGGTCAATATACAGTATGCGTTATGGTGAGAACGGAAACGGAAATACCTAAGCATAATTTTCATTTTTTACAGCCATAATATGATATTGAAATATATAATATGACTTTGAAAAACAAACTCTGATTTTTGAAACCGCCAAAGAGGGGGGACTTTCACTTTCCCTCCCCTTCTCGTCTGCGTTACTGTACCCACCTACATACGGATAACAGGTGAAACTTTGATCACTTTAGTAATTAATTGACCGATACTAGTACTAAATATGTGATGATTGGGTTTTATAACACCTGTCTTCAATTGTAATGCAAATCAAGTCAAAGATAACTCGCTAAATCCATTGTACTGTTTGTAAGGTAAGATGTGCTTCTTGATTGAACCACAGTATGATCACAGGTGCAATGTTAGATGTCTTAAGTAAAACTACCATCACTTAGGTATCCAAAAGAAGACTAATATTAGTATATGATTATTACAAAATCTCATTGTTGAACGAAACTGACCAAATGAGAAGTTCTGACCGACGGAAATTGGGCTTCATAACATAAACAACTAGCTTCCTAATAGAAGTGCTCATTATATGGCATCTAAATGATCAGAATATCTTTAACTGTCAGAACTATCGGTCCTAGAAAAAGTACACAAGTGGAACCAAAATGGTACAATGAAAGAACGGACACAGTTGGCAGTAGTCATTTTGGCAGAGAGTGGACCACTTGATACATCGTCTCCGGTACAGTTCGGACATGAAAGAGCTTGCGTTCAATTGACCTGATATAACGACGTAATAGCCGACATGAAACCAGTTTTTTCTGAAAACTGAGATATGGCTGATAAAATATGAACGGAACTAAGGGCGCCATGGAATTGCTGAAGTCTGCAACTAAATGTCTTCCGATTCCTGTGATTATATTGTTGACGTTGTTGTGGTGGAGGAGGTATTGAACTTTCTATAGGAGTTTGAACTTAATTAAATGCGTTATAATTCTTGCAGAAATTCTATGGAGTTAGACAGATATCATGGATAATGCCATCCGATATAATAGAAAAAAAAACTAAACAAAGTTCATATAGAAAACAATTACAATGAAATCGAAAAAGTGTAGTTGAGGCTATTCTTACTAAAGTTAAAGATAAGAGAACAAACCTATAGTTGTGCTTCAACCTAAAAGTTTCGCCCTGCAGTGAAACATAAAAGAACAAGTTTGTTTGACGTACTTGATGCCGACCAATGACTGATCTGATAATGTCTACCGTATTTAGAATAAATAGCGTGATCAAAGGGAATCATTAATCTCAGACAATTTCATTTAATGTTTGTGCGTGTTTAATTTTCCCATGTCCAATTCAATTTATCGGTAATAACATGCCAACAAATCTATATATAGCAAATTAAAATATTAGATTGAAAAAATGATTTTTTATAGATTATATGTATCTAATCGAAGTTAAAACAAACGGTAGGCGAGTAAGGCTTTATTTTGTCCCTATTTTTACGCCATTTATGCAGTTTGCATAAATGATTTCTACAAATACGTACATAAAATAAGTACATACATAAAACAATACCTACAATAATAATAATAATAAAATAATAATAAAATAATACCTACATAAAATAAGGTATGGCATTCTCTGTTGATTACGAAACTACATATAATAAAAAGTCAGCTCTTTTTAACTCGAGTTAGACTTTCACTTGTATGTAAGTCTAAGTAAAGACCGAGTCAGCAAAAATACGCATGTTTTTTTCATCCAGTATGAAGATCCAAGAGTTAATGGCACGTATTGATTTTCAGTCTTGTTAATCAATGGAGAAAACCAATACATTGGCTATTGGTTTCGATAACTCAAAAATATAACGCTTAAAATTATAACTCAAAAATATAACGCTTAAAATTATGACTCAAAAATATAACGCTTAAAATTATAACTCAAAAATATAACGCTTAAAATTGCCTTGGCAAACTGCTTTAAATCTGACAAGTTCACCTGTTTTAGTGTTGTCAAACACGGAAGACCGTTTTGACCTTTTACAGATGTTTTCCTGATTGCTTTGCACTTGGAACTCAAAATAGAAATACTTTGACAGACACAGCATTTATAGCTGATTAAATAGGTACATAAATCAAAGATTTATTGCAAAAATATGATCAATAAAGCATAGTTGAAAGTCCTAAAATACTTTGACGTCATGTGAAAAAAGCAGGAAATGGTATCTGTTGCTTAATGGTATGCAGGAAATTGTGATCTTACGGATATTAGCGACAAGTAATCTTCAGACTTCATTGAGCTGACTCGGATATACCTTTTATGCATGGTCTGTGGTATTCACAAAGGACTAGACGATATACTGTAGACCGGACAATATATTAAATAACTAAAAAAATTGTGACACATTTCTGAGGGCGGAACGTTCTAGAGAGGCTTTTTGAATTGGAATTTCATATTTTTCTAAAACGGATTTTTTGATTCTTGGAAAAAAATTCGACAAAATCACTTCATTTGAAAAAAAATATGCATTTCCGGACTAATCTATACTTTTCATTTATCATATAAACTACATACATTATACTGACATTCCTGAACATATTTATAGTGATAAATAGCAGAAGACGTCATCCGAAACGAAACCCAATCTAATCGCGTTTGATCGAATTGATGGGATTACTGTTTTCAATTACTCTGAGTGTCTGGTTTATGAACCAGGGGAATCCAATAACGTTAAGATTATATAGATCATGAGCTAAAGACCGGTAATATAATTTTTGAGCCAAAACGTTCAATTTTATATGTAAATAATAAAGAGCTTCTGGAGATTCAAGTGAAAAAATGACACGTTAATGTGTCCAACCCAGTGTAATACCCACTGAACATGATGATTGCATGTTATAGCATACAGCTGTTTGGTTGAGTTGAGTCGGACAGCCGACTATTGTGCATGTGCATCATCTTCTCTTACTTTTGATGCAGCTAACGATTCACAAGTTGGAGTAGTTAACACTACAACTTTTGTAGCTGGTTCATATTATATGTCTGTCACCTAGAGTTTTTTTTCGTGTAATTCAGTTTAATTATTTTGGGTACCAAGCTGAGTGGTTTACATTGCATGCACAAAATATTCAACTATCGATATTTCATTTATCTTTGGAATAAATTCTAGGTATAACAAGAGACACGGATGAGAAAAGAATCAAAGAACTCAATTAAACCTCAGAATCAGTTTGAAAAAATTATGCACACTAATACCATATTAGAATGGTGTTTTAGTAATAACCAAAGCGATTGAACAAAATGACGGGCAAAGGCATACACCCCAGAGTCAGCGTCTGTATTTCATGCCCGATTTCGTACCAGGACCATCAAATTTTGACGCTGGCACCGTAAGCACTATCAGACGACATTCATTTTGCATACTTGAAATACCACATACCCAACTCCAAAATAAAAGTTCTAAAGAAATAAATAATTTTCAAATGATCTACATATGTATTTACATATGGCTTACAAAGCAAAGTTACGCTATCGAATCTATTCGAGAACATGCTAATACATCAAAGAGGTAGTCCTTTCATTTGTGTGATCGACTGCTCCCATGATGCACATCATCTTGTTGATTAGTCTTATATATCATATCATCTCAATAAACATAAAGATATGAAAACTCAAGTCCATGATCATATTTCATAATTGTATATTGGTAATCGTATATCATGATTCAAGGTACCATAGGCTTTCGAAACAGCTGAAACTAAATACGTTTCCAGAAAACCTAGAAAGAATTCTGACGTTTCCGAAGTCAGAGAACAAATATTGTGACAGATGTAAATTTCTACTGAATAAAGTACCGAAAAAGAGCAAAAACGTGATGTTTTTCATTGTTCACATTTTTAGGAACATGAATGGTTCGTCAAAGATTGCGACACAGCTGACACAATGCGCTTCATTATCCTCGGTTCTTCTTTCTTTAGAACTGTGGGAGCACGAAAAAAAGTTTGGTATTCACTAGAAATTTTTGGGAAACAACACAGTTTTTGTCCACGTTTTTACGTTTTCCGAAAAGTCTGCGACATTTATTCTCAATACGACTCTGAACGCATGTTTACTTTGAACAACGAAAGTGTGCTCAGCGAACGAACGCAAAGAAGATCATGGTTAATAATACATGTCAAGGGACGGAGGATAGTCCGTTATCCTAATAGAAAATGTTCTATTCTAGTAATGGATACATAAATTAGACTTGAAGTAACTCGGCGGATGGGGAAATGGAACAAAGAGAAGACATAAGTTTTACAGATGTCAACTGGTCATTCTACTTTTTTTCACACTTATCGTCAAAGCGGACAAAGTTAAATTACAAGTTAAAGTTAAAAGACACAATAAATACCAAAAATTACATTAATTCATTAGACTTGTTCGACAGTTTACCTATGTAAGATATGAACAGCAATTTGTTTATGGAAATTATCATAATTCACTGATGAACCCTATTTTGTGGTAAAGTGCATCAAACCACTAATTTCTGGATTTATGAAGCTGATGAAGATTTCTTTCAAACTGAAGCTGTCTGTGTAAATGATCGGATATATGAAGCCAACTCATCTAATGTGTGTTTATCGGGTTAAGACTTTTTCGGAATATTTCCTGTTGAACCTTTCCCTTACGCCCAAATAGGGTGCACATCTTTCCGTTAGATAGGGTGAACAATTCACCTTCAACAAAAACTACCTCGTTCAGCATGATCCACACTGGCTTCTTCAGTCATTGAAAAACATATTTTTTTGCATTCAAACATGCATTTTGATGGCATATACGGGAGTGCGGTTAAGGTTTTACGAAAAAAATCCAGAAAAGAGTCTTAATCAAACAAACAGAGTATACTGTACAGTACATTTTCAAGAACAGCGTGGGGAACACCTCTGTTTGAAGTTGATAACTCCCCAGAAATTGTGGGGTTCAAGTACTCTTCTTCAAGTGTTCATTGGTCTTTAGGAAATTAGTTCAACTAAATACATAGTTCACAAAAGGCAGTAAAAACAAGTAAACGGACAATGTATGTACATATATGTATGTATGTACATATGTACATGTACATATATACGTATACATGTATGCGGATTCCATAGCTGATATGGAATGGCCCAGGGCAAATTGAAGAATGCATATGTTCCGTTTTATGCCACCACAAAATATTACGATTCAATTGAATGTGACAGGAAATGTTGTTGCAAAGTTTTTTATGTAGCCGAGAGACCGGAAAGTTTTTTGGCTGGAAGCGCATGTTCGTTGTCGTGTACCGGATAAAGCGGATAAAGCTGAAAAGAATCATAAAGCTGAAAAGAACCATAAAGCTGAAAAGAACCAATGAACAAGGAAATCCCTGTTTTAGCGTTTTCCAGGGAAGAGTATCATTTCTCAATAGTAGGCAAAACAACTTTAACCCTAAGTATGCCCATCGTATACCAAATTGCCGGTTCACATGTCCGTTCCGCTCACATGAATTTCCGACTGTCTCTGACCACATGGTCTCCTCAACTCTCATTACATAATCGGTTAAAGAATCAGGAACTAAGCCGATTTATGATGAATCGAAGCATTAGGAATTCATCATTTAAGGCTCGCGAAAATCAAGGTATGGACGGTAGTCCGTTCCCCTAATATTTATAATTACATATGCATAAACCTGAGTAGTACCATAGCCGGCGAGTTCATAATCGTCTTTGGTGATGTCTACAAGGATTTGATTAATAATTGTATTTCAATTAATTAAGAAACTGAATTTAAATGCGCGCCATTTCTTCAAAAAACTGTTTTCCTAAAAGGATAATCCAACGATCTCTTCCATTATGTCTGTGCTTGAACGGAAAAATCTTGCTAAGGTCCGAACAATGTAGGACGTTAAAATTCTGCCGATTAGAATCAATTAAGAATGTTTCAAAGCAAAGCTTCTGAAGGTGTCAAGATGATCGGCTTACATAACAATTCAGATTGAGGATATGTAGGCTTATACAACACAGCGATTCATTGGCAAGATGATTATCCTCATATATAATAACTTTACACGTGACTGGACTTGAAATGTACATATTGCTGTGAAATGATCCACTAATGAGCTAGAATACTGTATGTAATATAGAATATGTACATATATGTATGTATTATATGTATGTACCATACACACAGTACATACTGTACATACATATTATACTGTATGTACATAGCAAGTGCGTGGCATACAAAAGAAGCTTACTACATGGAACACATTGTAATTCTCCTTCAGAATATGTGAAATTTAGCTTCCATTAGGTATCTGAGCATTCCTTTATATTTCCTGATAAGTTATGAAATCCTCCGGTTTATATCTATATATAATGTTTGTTGTGTAATATAACGGTGAAGCATGTCAAGCTAAATAATTGATAAACTAAAAATTTCCTATCATTTTCATTTCTAGGCATGTGAAATCGGGCATACTTCTGTGAGACTAATAAACCGAGAAAAAAACGTATAAACAAAATTGTATGCATCGAGTTTTTCATCATTAAATGGGATCATTTATCAAAGTTTTAGATAAATCAGAAGATAAACATAACTTATAGGCACCGGACATCACTGACGGTTGACCAGGTTTTTTTGTTCAAAAGCGGTTTTTTTGATTAATTGATTAAGAACAAATAAAAACAAATTCTGGTAGAATTTCTACTTTCCCTCCATCTCTAGTGATTAAGGCAAAGGCAATATTGTAAACACATTGCCTATTGCCAAAGTGCAAGGATTGAACAGTGGCAAGAAACAACTTAGTCGCCTGTCTAGTCTAGTGCGTAGGGCGCCAGCCTAAAAAACAGGCGGTTGTATGTTCGAAACCTGGCTCAAGACACAGATCCTGACGCGTTGATCTGGGGTTTCTGCCATTGCACATCAGTTTAATCAACTTTCTGGCCACTATGAAAACATCATTTTGATATGGTATTAGTGGGCTTTGATGACTTCAGTTATTAAAGAAGTTCAAACCAGTACCATCCAGTCTAGAGATATAAAAAAAACGGAACAGCAACTGACTGGCAGTACTTTCCACCGTCCGCAGGGCCTGATTTTAGAGCGCATATGTATGCAGGTCTATCTGATTTATGGCAGAAATAGTGCCTCAAGGCACTGGCGGACGAGCCAATCCTCCAAAGGGAGGGGAATTTCGTCAAAGAGAGGGAAACGGCAGTTTTTAGGCTATGTTACCTACACCTTAGGGAACAAATTCCACGTTTTGAATCCGCCAAAGAGGGGGGGAATTCCACTTTTCCTTCCCCTTTTCTGGGACTCTGTTGTTCACGTGGACAAATGTTCTGATTAAACAGATTTTACCGTGAATAACAAACATTTCAGTGTTCCCCGTTCGTGAAACATCATTTTGTTCTTTAACGATGGCAGAGGATGATGATTGGCCTGACCTAAGCTTTACTCACAGTTGGGCACCATGACTTGAACCGTGCAATAAGATGATGTTTGAGGAACCGGAAAAGCAGAGTATGTGTTAAAGAAATTCGAGATTCTGTTGATTAGTAGACACTTGAGCTTTTTGATGTCCATCTGATACCCTTTTATGAATAAAGTGTTAATGATTGACGAATAGTTAGTGAGATGAAAAATAGCAAACAATAACAAACAAAACAATAAACCATCGATTTGTAATAGATCAAGATCAACGATATATGTCAAAACGAAGAAGTTAGTTAAAATGTTACTGAAATCTCAAAAAGTTCTTTACTCCCTTGAATCTAGAAAGTTCTTCGGTCATTGGTTGCTGTTAGTAACGATCGCTTGAAATGGGCTAATGAGGTCAAAACGTACCAAACCACGATCATATTTTACGCCAAAAAACATCCATGTAACATGATCATAAAGCTTACATACGAACAGATAAACTAAACTTGGAAATCTAATTGGTCTTCACACATACGGGCTAACACAAGGAGACTCAGAAAACAGACGCTCAAAGCATTGGCGGTTGAGCCAAACCCCAAAGGGAGGGAATCTTTCGAAAGAGGGGGAATCAGCACAAGTCAGGTCATTTTACCTTGACCTTGAGGAACAAACTCTAGTTTCTCAAACCACAAAGATGGGAATTGAACTTCTCCCCCTCTTATCGTCCGTTAGTGGCTCAAAGTAAACAATCATGTTTACTAGCGATAAAAGTGTAGTCCAGCAAACAATTTAGGGATTTGAGATATGTACATACATAATGAGAAATTGGGTGAAACTGCTTACTGTCATGAAGTGTAAATGCGATGATTAATCACTAATACAGCGTAATGCATGAAAATATGCAACGCCGAATACTGTAGTCTCGAATTTTTAAAAACATAAAGTTGTGAAGTTGCTCAACAAACAGCGCTAGTGTTATCACAATGGTACCTTCACATGTAGTTTGAGTTGTAACTTTTTTCGTTACTTTATTCTTAACCCTTTCTTGGTTCGTTTCGACATTATCTTCCGTTTCCTTCTTATTTCCATTTCGATGTTTACAGAAAACAAGTTGCAACTCAGACTATGTACGTGACCTAAGAAACATGCTATTCTATTTTAACATTAATGACTTTAGAGACCATGGTCACTTCGCTAACACTTTGTTTGTCAAACTCACTCACTCACTCCCTCGCACTCACTCACTTACTCGTTCACTCACTCACTCACTCACTCACTCACTCACTCACTCACTCACTCACTCACTCACTCACTCACTCACTCACTCACTCACTCACTCACTCACTCACTCACTCACTCACTCACTCACTCACTCACTCACTCACTCACTCACTCACTCACTCACTCACTCACTCACTCACTCACTCACTCACTCACTCACTGCCTCACTGCCTCACTCACTCACTCACTCACTCACTCACTCACTCATTCACTCACTCACTCACTCACTCACTCACTCACTCACTCACTCACTCACTCACTCACTCACTCACTCACTCACTCACTCACTCACTCACTCACTCACTCACTCACTCACTCACTCACTCACTAACTCACTCGCTCTTTCATTCACTCACTCACTCACTCACTGACTCACTGACTCACTGACTCACTGACTCACTCACTCACTCACTCACTCACTCACTCACTCACTCACTCACTCACTCACTCACTCACTCACTCACTCACTCACTCACTCACTCACTCACTCACTCACTCACTCACTCACTCACTCACTCACTCACTCACTCACTCACTCACTCACTCACTCACTCACTCATTCATTCACACACTCACTCGCACACTCACTCACTCACTCACTTAAAAAATTAAAACTAGATAGTAGTTCTTTTAAGATGTAGCATTTTATCTTATAAGAAATACAAAAAAGAAATGGTAGAAAAACAAACAGTATGACAAAAATATATAAAAGACGCTTCGAAGTTATGTACACACATATTTATATGACAGATACTGTATCTATAAATGGCTGATTGACATTATGTATGTATGTAGGTTGGTGAGTTCGTAAGTGTAGGGTAGGTATGTAAGTCTGACGTGGAATATTTAATGAAATTTATGTCGTTTCTAAGGACGTTTCACAAATAAGATTTGACAAGTTGTACTTGTACATACTGTAGGTTGGTCTTTCACGCACTTACACGATAACTTTATTTGTTCGTGTTATATAGGTCATTTGGTTATTCAGATTATAATGTAGATCATGAATAGGTCATTAGTCATGAAATTGCTCAAAATAGAAATCAAACTACATTTTAGAAGCTCAAAGATATGCCTAAAGTAATCCGTTTGAAAGTTGAATTTCATGTGAACATCAAGAATAGTTCGAACGTAGCCAATAAGAAATTTAGCCACCGAGCTTTTGCATAAGCCTTAATCAAAGCCTAAGTCTTAGCCTAAGCCAAATCCATAAGTTATCAACTTAACTATCCAGCTACATGTAAACATTGAGATTAGCTCACTTTGTAGAAATGAAGAAAATTATCTACTCGGCATGATTCCAAAATACATATGTAATTAATTTTGCATTCCTCGCATGAAACGACGTACTTCAGTGGACCACCGATTTGATCACATGACCTGGTGGCATGTCTCCCATTGGTGGGTATTTTTAGTAACTACAGTTTGGCATACAGTAACTTAATTAGCTCAGAGTTCCTACCGATGTATCTTTCTCTACGCCTTCCCAGATGGATCCGTTCTCAGTGGCTATACAGTAACTCCGTTTCACATAACTCAGTTAACTAACATAACTTTAGGATAACTGTTTATTAGAATGGTCAAGGAACGTTTGATTTTTCTCTACCAAATCGAAGATTGGATTTATTTGGTCGATTTTGGTTTCTGATTAAAGTTTTAAAAAACGTCAATGAAGAAGGAAAATTATAAAAATTATATTTAGAAGTATGTACATGTAGCTCTGAGAATCCATTTGATTCATTAAAGAAAACCCGCCAAACTTCCCGGCCATTATAACAACCCTATATTGTATCTATATTTTCCCTACACTTTTCCAGATGCATCAGTTCTCATAAGCTAGACAGTAACTCCCTTTTGCATTACTCAGTTATGTAACAGCGATAAGTTCCTTGGTCAAATCACACTACGTATGCCATTAGTTAACTCCCAGTACCTAAGTACCTTAGTTAACTCACAAAAACTAGGCAACGGCATGAGTTTCGTGAGAAAAAATCCCTTACGAACGCTTATCACGTTTGCACCAAATTTTATCTTCTTGTATTTTTAGCAAATTCCTTACACGAAACCAACCAAATGGGTTTTCAGCAAATAACATGTAATAAATATGTATAAGTTTGTAAATAAAGATGTAATAAAGTAAATGCGGGAATCAGTGAATCAGATTTTGCTTTATGAGTCATTTGCATTAACAATTTCTTAGAGAATCGGACTACATGGAAAGGTGTGCTGCGAGCATTAACAGACGAGAAGAGGATGGAAAAAAGGAATTCACCCCTTTTGACGTTCTCAAAAAATTGAGATTGTTCTTTAAGGTGTAGGTAAAATGGGCGGCAAACTGCTGATTCTCCCTCTTTGATGAAATTCCCCCCTCTTTGAATAAATTTCCCTTCTTTGATGAAATTCCCCCTCTTTGATGAAAGTCCCCCCTCTTTGGTAAAATTCCCCTCCCTGTAGAGGATTAGCTTATCCGCCGGTGGCTGCGAGTGCATTCTGCCGAAACTTGTCATCCACTGTATTTAGAAGGAAAATAAATTTACGTACAGTATTCATTTGGAGTTTAATGTTACCATCTCTAATTGAAGTCCATACAACCGGAAACGTGTATGCAACTCGCAACACAACGTTTTGCATTTCCTTTATAAACAATTTTCGGAGCTGCTTTGAGAAGTTTTGGAGCTCAAATGCAAGAAGAACTGTCGAGGCACTGGCAGACAAGCCAAACCTCTAAAGGGATGGGAATTCTTTCAAAGAGAAGGGATCGGCAGTTTACATGCCGTTTTTCCTTCACCTGTGAGCGAGTGAGTGAGTGAGTGAGTCAGTCACTCAGTCAGTCAGTCAGTGAGTCAGTCAGTCAGTGAGTCAGTGAGTCAGTCATTCAGTCAGTCAGTCAGTCAGTCAGTCCGTCAGTAAGGAACAAATTCTACTTTTTGAAACCGCCAAAGAGGAGGGAATTCCTCTTTTCCTTCTCGTCCGCTAATGTGTCGAGGCGAGGTATGACATGGTTTTTTATACAAAGACCGAAAATAAGTGGCTTAGAAGGTGATTGACGTTGTTGGCACAGCTATAAAAATAACTCATGAACATGACAAACGAACTAATCTACTTACATATATATGTACATAGCAGGAAAGATCTAATTACAGCCGATTGTCGGAATGTCACGTTCATGTAATGGTTGCCTTTACGGCTGCAGTTGATACATCTCAGTAAAAAAACATGTAAATGTTATCTCAATTTTTTGTAAAATCAGCAATGACTTACTCCGCCGCGAAACATTATTTTGTTTTTCTTATGCACCAAATTTAGAGAAGTGAACACACGGGTCAGACACAGGCTCACAGTAGATTCTTGAATTTCAATTAAAAATTTCGACATAATTTGAGTACAACAATTTCTTAAATTTGACATTCACCACTTCCGGGAAGTACCACCGATTTCAATGACCTATCCATAACATAGCAGTGGTCAGCCGCATATAGAAAAACGTCTTTGTGGAATGTACACACAAGTAAACAACAACGAACAGAAAGAAGTTTGTTTTGACTCGAGGGATTACGGTAGGGTATTATAGTATAATACTACCGAACATGCTATGGTATTAATATAATACACAGACAATACAAGGAAAGGGATGAATCTTAGACCACACAAAATGCCATTTGTCATTTCCAACCGTATTTGTCCTGCCTTGTAACTTCCACACGAACATCATGGAAAACAAAAAAACATAAGTTCGTGATAGACAGTTAAAAGCGAAAACAGTACGAAGCAAGAACACCAACAGTCCGTTTTCCTTGAATATGTGCATATACGGCCGATTCATTGTTACCGCGTGTGGCCTTTGATTGTCCCTGCACGCATGTGAAACATTAGTGAAAACTTTGTCAGCAGTGTTACAACAACTTTGCGGCGATGAACTAGTTTAATTTCATGTTAAGGAATTTCAAGATAAAATGGTTGGACGAATCCTGATAACTGAATGAGTTAAGTTTCGAAATTGATGAGTAAAAATGCAAGGCCACACGCAGTGACAATAAACCAGCCATACATAAATATTGGATAACTTTTGTCGAACGCACGTGTTTGGGTATCTTTAAACGTTACAAATAATAAGATGTAGTAAAAAACTGGGAAAAGTTGCAAAACGTATACAGATTCTCATGCCTACCAAGGGTACGTTTATAGTTTTCCCTGGACTTTCCCGGGAAACGTGAGGTTTCACAATTTAACACGCTTTGCTATAGCAGCCACATTGGTCGCTGCTTATGACAACTGTTTCCTGGGAAAGTCCAGGGAAAGTCTAGGGAAGACTATAAACGTACCCTTAAATGATAATACTACAGTACGCTATTCAAACCAGATTATACAAGAAATGGCTACGATAGTCTCGATAAGATTATCATACAAGAAAGAAGACAAAAACTCATTATGACGGAATAATTTCCTCAATATTCAAATTCAAATATCTTGAATAACTTAACTTTGATGGAGTCGGAAAGCTTAACTGATTTTTTTAGAAAAACAATAGTCGGTTAAAAAGAAACTGCTTTGATCCGGTAGCAGTGAGATTTCTATGGAGACACAGTAATCAACTGATTGACAGATTTCAGATTATCTGCTAAGTAGTCAGTAATGTTTACGTTGTGGTCAATTATAGAATACAAAACAGCAGATAAAAGCCATCTTGGGGAAACGATTAATACTGCTTCTCAGTATTATATACCTTTCTACATGTCAATTTCCAATACGCAACACAATAGAGTTTACTGTAGTGAGTCGAGTTTCTGGTTGAACATTTTTGCACGCAAATCTTTTTAATGATTAAAATGTGAAATCTTGTAACAACATAAGTGCTATTTGAAAGTTTTCCAAAGTATGGTTAGGTATATGAATTTTTTTTAATGATGTTACATGTACAGTAACGATGTGACATGACATGTATGACACGGCAAGCATGTGATAAACATGTCAGTCACTCAGAGTGCCGTCATAGTCGGAGATGCAACTTATTTTTCAGAGTCGGAACTTTTCTGAGAACTTTCTTCACGTTGCAATTGTTTCCGAGAAGTTTTCAAAAACGAAACCGAAAGAGAATACAGGAAAATGGCGAAACGAAACAGGAAAAGGTACACAGAAAAGTTCGGAAAAACAACTATGAAAAGGCACATATATTAGTATGTGAAAAGTTGTATATCATCTTTTTCGAGTTTGAACGCGCACCTAAATTTGAATGCGCGCCTAAATGATTACGGTATTTCTTAAGTAACGAGAAACTCTGGCCAAGCTATAATATCTGATTTATTGTCCACCGTTCATGGGTTCACCGAAGTAAACATGAAATTCAACCATATGGAACACTTAGGTTATACGGTACATGATTTATCTGCTTCCGGCATGCTCTTGGCGAACCGGATGTAACTGGATACAGTCAGAATTTATTATTAGATCAGATTCAGATTTTATTGGTTCATAAATCCGATTGAAATATATGTATGTAAAGACCAAGCAATATCGGAGGAGGGAGGAACAGAAAAAGTGTATTTTCCCTCTCCTTGACAACTCAAAAAAGTATAACTTGTTCCTTTATGTGTACGTAAAGTTCCCTTAAAACTGCTAGTTTCCCGTCCCTCTGTAGGATTGCCTCTTTCGCAAGTGAGACCAAGTCATATGCTGTAAATGCAATAAGTACCCTAATATCAGTCACGCGTTTATGACTGAGTTCAGAATATGACTATTACTATTCGCGCTTTGGGAAAGCTAACTTGAATTAAAAAGTATGTTGCTATTTAATTTTTCTTTTATTATTATTTTGTTGGCTGACTCTTGTTGATATAAATTAACTGTTGGTGATGGTGAGATATCTCGAGAACTTTCTCGAAAACAAACCGGATATTACGTGTGTGATCCATTAGGTGAAACGGATATGCAGATTGAGCAGCATGCTAATCGACTAATAACAGGTGATGTAGAACTTCATGTGATTACAAACATAAATTGGCAAAACGCCTTATAATAGCAATTAAAAAAGATGAATGAAACTTTCTCCCATGATTCGTAAAGTTTTGATTTTTGTGAGAACGTTCTCAAAGAAGTTCACGTCATACAGAGCTCCATGCTATTTGAAATGACGAACTGAAAAGAGAAAACGGTTGAGAAACCTGATTGTCCCGACCGTTAATGGGAAACTTTTTGTTTTAATACGGTATGTATATAATATGTAAAACCAGCGTTCGTTATTAATTAGGATCCTATAACCTTTCACTTAATAACATATGTTAAGTCGAGTATGGAACGCTTTTGTAAAAATCTTTTCAAATTGAACCTAATAAGGCTATATTAACTGATACATTAGCTTTACAACATATGTTTTCTAGACGTTAATGATCGGGTTTTATACCAACATACGCTTATAATTTGGCATATTATGGATGGTCGACTGATCTTAGTGAGTTCTGAGTGAGTGAGTGAGTGAGTGAGTGAGTGTGTGAGTGAGTGAGTGAGTAGTGAGTGAGTGAAGTGAGTAAACAGTGAGTGAGTGAGTGAGTGAGTGAGTGAGTGAGTGAGTGAGTGAGTGAGTGAGTGAGTGAGTGAGTGAGTGAGTGAGTGAGTGAGTGAGTGAGTGAGTGAGTGAGTGAGTGAGTGAGTGAGTGAGTGAGTGAGTGAGTGAGTGAGTGAGTGAGTGAGTGAGTGAGTGAGTGAGTGAGTGAGTGAGTGAGTGAGTGAGTGAGTGAGTGAGTGAGTGAGTGAGTGAGTGAGTGAGTGAGTGAGTGAGTGAGTGAGTGAGTGAGTGAGTGAGTGAGTGAGTGTAGTGTGTGCGTGAGTTTTTATATTTTGTCATCCAATAATCAAGCAAATCATAGTCTTTCGTCTTAATGAGAAATACATATAGCAACCTAATGTATTAGCGTCCAGACAAAAAGCATACGTAATACCATAATGCATTAGGATCAAGAATGTTCTTGTTGAATGTACATACATAATGTCACGGTGAGATAAAAGCCTAATGAACAATATTAGACCGACTACCCGTCCCCGGTTGCGGTTGAAATCCTAGAAAATCATCTCCCAGAAAAGCAATGATATTACCGAATGTGAACTAAGTGGTTAACAAACTTATGTGATTTTATTGTACTATAGATTTTTTTATATCACTTAACCGTATGAAAGACATAAACACGTTTGGTTGTTTTCAGAACAAGAAATGACCATGTGATAAATTCTATTCAATCACTCAATCGACAGACAGACAACGTCACATCCGACCATCATGAGACGAAACCATTTAAGTAATCTGGAAAAAAATCTCCCATCAGATGGAACCATTAAAAAGTTCCTCGTTCAACGAAAGCTGACTAAAATCAATGTATGTGGGATTGGAAATCACACTGGCAGTCTGCTGAAGAATCAGTGTCAGCGTGCGCATGGCAGAAGAACAGAAATATAATCTGGCTAGACATGATGGATTATACTCACGGTATGGCCAAGTTACCATGTCAATGAGTATTACTCTGAAAACAAAATCTGTGGGCTTCAAAATGCTAAAATTTCGGCGCTGCGTGCCACTCAGCCTGTCAGATAACTGAACTTTAATTGTCACCTTTTTATATCTGGCTCATTAAAACATATTTCAAGCTTAGCAAACGGTCTTATGACGCAACTACCATATAATTATGATACCGTAATCAGTCTCAGTCTAACATAATTAAGCAATCTTATAACGACTGTAACTACGCTCAAAATACTTTTAATAAATCAATTATGGAAACATATCTTTTCAAGAAACAATCAAACATTATAATAATAAAATAACGACTGTGTCTGTAACTAAGCTCAAAATACTTTTAATAAATCAAGTTTGGAAACAGATCTTTTCAAGAAACAATCGAAACATTATAATAATAAAATAAGGTAACGAGATGAATGTTCATCACAAAAAATATTCTGGCCAGACTTGATGGAACAGACCTTACGATAGGCTCAAATTACCATGTCAATGCGGATTATTCTGACCACTAATTGAAGTGTCGGCCGTCAAATTCGAAACTAAGCTTGATCAGGTTTTCATGTGGTCAAGAATTTTTATGAACCCATTACGCACATGAACGATGAATTAGTTTGAGTATCATGGGAAAAGAAAGCTTATTTCAAAAAATTTCGAACGCTTGTCAAAATTAATTTGAATCGAAATTGCGTGATAAACTTGTTTCCGAATAACAAGGAACCCTAATTAGGCTGTACAGATACTTCGAGACACGTCCAATTAGTGGCCCTGACCCGTAATCTATTTGATACGTACTGTACGTCATTTCGACAGTCTGGCCACAAACTAATTGATACTCTACTCAAATGTTGCCAGGTGCGGAAACAGTTTTGGTTTCAGATTTAACAATGTTAGGCATAATATGTACGGCTTAAATTTTTATCATTTAGTGTGTCCTATTCATTTCATCTAATTTACGTCGTCTTCAAGTTATAACATTAATTAATATTCCAACTCTGTAAGAAGAAGAGAATATTCCAACTGACTTTCTGTTGATATTTTAGTCCAATAGTTATTCAAATAGGCAGCGTAATCAAGTCATCTGTTAATGTGCGGGAAACCAGTCACCCATGACATGAAACATTATGCGTTCATTAACATATTATTAACATTGAATAGAGAGAAACAATATTCGGTCATACAGCGTAATGTTTCAGGAGCGACACCTTTGGGTTTCCCATACGTTAACTGACGGGCCGGGCCCCGAACACGCTAATGGTCTTGGAATAGTGTTCATACTGTTTGTTCAACATCAATGAAGAATAGTTCAGTGGAAGGTTCAGTAGAAAGTTCTAGCTCATCCGATTAATCCCAAAGTCAGAATCTGCAGGTGAAGAAGAAGGTTAGAATGATTGTATCTAGATCCACTGGCGGACGAGCTTATCTTTCAAAAGGAGAGGAATTTTCCCAAAGAGAGGGGAATTGACAATTTTCCGACTGTTTTATTAACACCTCAAGAACAAACAATATTTTTGAAATGGTTAAAAAGGGGGGAATTCTACTTCTCGACCGCTAGTGTCTAAATCTAGTTACATATGTACGCAGGTCAGCGTGGCTCAGATTCGATCTTTGTATGTAACATAACCATTGTTAATTTTTCCTGTATTTAATGGCAGTGTATAATTAGATTTTGTCTTTGGTTGCTGGGTATTTATCGTTGCTTTATCTAGTGTCTATCAGTTATCACTCGGCATTAAGCCGTAAATAAAGTGATGGATGATGAATGGATGGATTTTAACGTAAGGGTTCAATTTTCGATTTTCTAGGCAGTAAGTCTATTAAAGCTGTAACACAACGCCGATACTGGCCAATCAAAAGGCAACATGCGGACGCTGAAAAACTTAGTTATGAGATCCTCTCGACACTGTAATTACCAGCCACTCAGTAGACTTGTGCTTCGATCCGGATCAGATTGAAAAGATGGCAGATCGGATTGGATCGAGCTGTTTTTACCATCTCGGATAGTATATAAACACACTCACTCACTGACTCACTCACTCACTCACTCACGCACTCACTCACTCACTCACTCACTCACTCACTCACTCACTCACTCACTTACTCACTCACTCACTCACTCACTCACTCACTCACTCACTCACTCACTCACTCACTCACTCACTCACTCACTCATTCACTCACTCACTCACTCACTCACTCACTCACTCACTCACTCACTCACTCACTCACTCACTCACTCACTCACTCACTCACTCACTCACTCACTCACTCACTCACTCACTCACTCACTCACTCACTCACTCACTCACTCACTCACTCACTCACTCACTCACTCACTCACTCACTCACTCACTCACTCACTCACTCACTCACTCACTCACTCACTCACTCACTCACTCACTCACTCACTCACTCACTCACTCACTCACTCACTCACTCACTCACTCACTCACTCACTCATTCACTCACTCACTCACTCACTCACTCACTCACTCACTCACTCACTCACTCACTCACTCACTCACTCACTCAGAGGAGACCCAGATCAGCCACAGCTTCCTTTCTGATGAAATCCAATTATACAGCGCCATTTTACACAGAAAAAATGAAAACTGATTATTTTATACGTACATACACAGAAGGATTGAATGTGAGGCGCGCTGACCTGCGTAACTGAATTTAGATAATATTGTTTTATACGTACACACTGGCGGACGAGATAACCCTCCAAAGAGAAGAGGCTTTTCTTCAAAGAAGGAGAATTAGCAGTTTCCAGGCTATTTTACGTAGTCATTGGTTATTAAGTTCTACCTTTTGAAAACGCCAAAGAGTGGAGAATCCCCTTTTCCCACCCCTTCTTATCCGCTAGTACGGACATGTAAACGAATACTGTACTGTCGTGACCCTGATTATGCGGACGTGAGCTTCCGCTGAACGTGAGTTTCACAGCCGTTGGGCATCAAGTTATAAATACGGCGAAAATGATATTTTCTACAATAAAATGTAAGAAGAGGCGCACCACACACATTGACATCACACAGCGGCACATACCATCAAATCCAACAAAGAAGATATAGAATGACATGATTACAGTAAATACAGTTTGTAGGTACGTTTTAATATTGGAATTAAAATTCTAATATATCATAATTATTGGCTTCTCATAGGATACAAACAACGCTGTCTCTGAATAAGAACAACAAATCATATTGAAAACAACATTTTCGACCCACTGACTGAAGGACTGACTGAGGGAGTGATTATTTGACTGATTGACTGACTGAATCACTGACTGACTGACTGACTGACGCCTGACTGACTGACTAACTTACTGACTGACTGACTGACTGACTGACTGACTGACTGACTGACTGACTGACTGACTGACTGACTGACTGACTGACTAACTGACTGACTGACAGACTAACTGACTGACTGACTGACTGTCTGACTATCTGATGAAAAAGTGAATTATATAAAGTTACCTGATTACTTGAGTTACGTTCTATAAATCAGATTGGAGCGTTGCTAGTTTACAGTTGACGTTTCACTACACGTTTACATTTTGTTTAGTTAACTTTTCAATTACGGGAGGGGAAACTCTGGTCAATTTGGGCAGTAACGACAGCCACTGCAGCGGCTTGGAGCGTTGCTAGTTTACAATTGACGTTTCACTACACGTATACATTTTGTTTAGTTAACTTTTCAATTACGGGAGGGGAAACTCTGGTAAATTTGGGCGGTAACGACAGCCACTGCAGCGGCTTGGAGCGTTGCTAGTTTACAATTGACGTTTCACTACACGTATACATTTTGTTTAGTTAACTTTTCAATTACGGGAGGGGAAACTCTGGTAAATTTGGGCGGTAACGACAGCCACTGCAGCGGCTTGGAGTGTTGCTAGTTTACAGTTGACGTTTCACTACACGAATACATTTTGTTTAGTTAACTTTTCAATTACGGGAGGGGAAACTCTGTCCCAATTGGGCGGTAACGACAGCCACTGCAGCGGCTTGAAGTGTTGCTAGTTTACAGTTGACGTTTCACTACACGTATACGTTTTGTTTCGTGAGCTTTTATAGTACGGGAGGAGAAACTCTGGTCAAATTGGGCGTTAACGACAGCCACTGCAGCGGCTTGGAGCGTTGTTAGTTTACAGTTGACGTTTCACTACACGTAATTATTTTTTTTCGTCAACTTTTCAAGTACGGGAGGGGAAACTCTGGTCAATTTGGGCGGTAACGACAGCCACTGCAGCGGCTTGAAGTGTTGCTAGTTTACAGTTGACGTTTCACTACACGTATACATTTTGTTTAGTTAACTTTTCAGTTACGGGAGGGGAAACTCTGGTCAATTTGGGCGGTAACGACAGCCACTGCAGCGGCTTGGAGCGTTGCTAGTTTACAATTGACGTTTCACTACACGTATAGATTTGGTTTCGTCAATTTTTCAATCACGGGAGGGGAAACCATGGTCAATTCGGGCGTTAACGACAGCCACTGCAGCGGCTTGAAGTGTTGCTAGTTTACAATTGACGTTTCACTACACGTATAGATTTGGTTTCGTCAATTTTTCAATCACGGGAGGGAAAACCATGGTCAATTCGGGCGGTAACGACAGCCACTGCAGCGGCTTGGAGCGTTGCTAGTTTACAGTTGACGTTTCACTACACGTATAGATTTTTTTCGTCAACTTTTCAACAACGGGAGGGGAAACTCTGGTCAATTTGGGCGGTAACGACAGCCACTGCAGCGGCTTGAAGTGTTGCTAGTTTACAGTTGACGTTTCACTACACGTATACGTTTTGTTTCGTGAGCTTTTATAATACGGGAGGGGAAACTCTGGTCAAATTGGGCGTTAACGGCAGCCACTGCAGCGGCTTGGAGCGTTGTTAGTTTACAGTTGACGTTTCACTACACGTATTGATTTTGTTTCGTCAACTTTACAACTACGGGAGGGGAAACTCTGTTCATATTGGGCGGTAACGACAGCCACTGCAGCGGCTTGGAGCGTTGCTAGTTTACAGTTGACGTTTCACTACACGTATACATTTTGTTTAGTTAACTTTTCAATTACGGGAGGGGAAACTCTGGTCAATTTGGGCGGTAACGACAGCCACTGCAGCGGCTTGAAGTGTTGCTAGTTTACAGTTGACGTTCCACTACACGTATACGTTTTGTTTCGTGAGCTTTTATAGTACGGGAGGGGAAACTCTGGTCAAATTGGGCGTTAACGACAGCCACTGCAGCGGCTTGGAGCGTTGTTAGTTTACAGTTGACGTTTCACTACACGTATTGATTTTGTTTCGTCAACTTTACAATTACGGGAGGGGAAACTCTGTTCAAATTGGGCGGTAACGACAGCCACTGCGGCGGCTTGGAGCGTTGCTAATTTACAGTTGTCGTTTCACTACACATATACAATTTGTTTTGTCGAACTTTCAAGTACGGGAGGGGTAATTCTGGTCAAATTGGGCGGTAACGACAGCCACTGCAGCGGCTTGGAGCGTTGCTAGTTTACGGTTGACGTTTCACTACACTTATAGATTTTGTTTCGTCACCTTTTCAAGAACGGGAGGGGAAATTCTGGTCAATTTGAGCGGTAACGACAGCCACTGCGGCGGCTTGGAGCGTTGCTAATTTACAGTTGACGTTTCACTACACATATACAATTTGTTTTGTCGAACTTTCAAGTACGGGAGGGGTAATTCTGGTCAAATTGGGCGGTAACGACAGCCACTTCAACGGGCTGGAGCGTTGATAGTCAACGATTCATGTTTCACAGCATTCTTAAAACAAGAAATTAATCACTTTTCACAGGCAGCGAAGCTCTGGTGATTTAACGGGGTAACGACAGCCACTGTAAATCGATGCTGAGTTTATGCTCATGTTTCACGTCAGTCAATAGATAATAAAAGTATCATGCACAACAGTCTTTCTGGGCGAAAGCCCACCACTATGAACAGATGCTGATGCATCATAACTGACATGTTCAACTACCGCCATTAATATTTGTACAAAAAAATACCCCGGTGGCGTTTCATACAGCAAAATTTCACATTTGACTGAAGTCTCAAAAAGGTCGTAAATATCATTTTATGACAAACGACAGGACAAGTAGTAAAGGTTTTAACCCACATCTGGTTATTTTTTTACTTTGAATTACAAAATAAAATATGAATATGAAATATTGATCGACTATAGTGTACCATGAATATTTAATGAAACTCAGACATTCTGGTACAAACAATGCTGTTTTTGACGGAAAGCAACAAATCATATACTGTAAAAGAAGTTTTCGTCTACTGACTGACTGACTGACTGACTGACTGACTGACTGACTAACTGACTTACTGACTGACTGACTGACTGACTGACTGACTGACTGACTGACTGACTGACTGACTGACTGACTGACTGACTGACTGACTGACTGACTGACTGACTGACCGACTGACTGACTGACTGACTAAATGACTGACTGACTGACTGACTGACTGACTATGACTGACTATGACTGACTGACTGACTGAATCACTGACTGACTGACTGATTGACTGACTGACTGACTGACTGAGTAACTGACTGACTGACTGACTGACTGACTGACTGACTGACTAAATGACAGACTGACTGACTGACTGGCTGGCTGATGGAGAAATAAAAAAATCTATAAACAAGCTTAAGTTCCACTCACATGCATGTGACCTATGCAACCCGAAGACGTGAATCATTAATCGGATCACGCTGACATGCCATGTGAGAAAACACTTTTTGACCAATCATTCCCGTTATAGAACAGAACATGGAGACCCGTTTTTGATGCACTCACTTACTGACTGACTGACTGACTGACTGACTGACTGACTGACTGACTGACTGACTGACTGACTGACTGACTGACTGACTGACTGACTGACTGACTGACTGACGGACTGACTGACTGACTGACTGACTGACTGACTAACTGACTGACTGACTGACTGACTGACACACTGACTGACTGACTGACTGACTGATTGACTGACTGACTGACTGACTGACTGACTGACTGACTGACTGACTGACTGACTGACTGACTGACTGACTGACTGACTGGCTGGCTGTTAGTTTGACTGTCTGGCTGACTGAAGGAATGAATGATTGACTGACTGACTGTCTGTCTGACTGACTGACCGGCTGACTGACGGAATGAATGATTAACTGACAAACTGACTGACTCACTGAAAACTATTTTAGTGAGAAAGTACAATTCATCATACCGTACAGGGTATTATAAAACTCCCAGCCAATAAAACGCCACATACCAATCACTTTTCGGACAGGTTTCTCCCAGACGCCGGTAAATTCAGTTAAGAACTGCTGATGAAGACATGAACTGTAGGCATCTTCCAATGAATACCGGTCTGGACGTTTGTAAAGGGGCTAACCATGCGTGGGCGTTTCCAGAACTCCTTTCATACCACTCAAAAATTTCTGTTCGGCTGACTTTATAGCAGAGGTCTGTTTTCATCCGCAACGACAAAATAATCTTGGAGTAACTGATGTTGAAACATCGGCAGACAACCGATGTTTATAACAATCGCATGAATCATCATCATCCATACTGCTGACAGATTTGAAGAAAAAATTTCAGTATGGATAATTCATTTATCATTGTTCAAGCGTGTTGTCTTGCATTGGCTTTGCGGCTTGCGCACATGTGAAACATTATTGAAAACAACGGCAGGTGTTACCACGAAAATAATGCGATAAGAAATTTTTATGTTCTCTTTTAGATGCATCAAGTTTACATGAGGTAATCTTGTTTTAGGGGGGAGTGGAATAAGTAGAAAGTCCTAACTTAAAGAGAAAAAAGTAACTTTGAAAATGTTTATCGTGTGTGCTAAGACTTTTAGTGTTCACATGGACTTACTATGCATGAGTCACACACAACAAAATAATCTGATCAAGTTATGTATAAAATGTAGAAAAAGTTGATACTACGATTAATCAGGAAGTTAAGCACGGCAACGGCGTGAAGTGATGAATTGTTGCAATTGTGTAATCCAGATTAATAAACATAATATAACTCCATTGGCTAATCAACAAACAACATGGATTTTACGACCGTCAGGCACGCCAGTTATGTACATACTGTACATAATGTACGGGATCTATTTTTGTTGCTTATAATCTGGCCTGGGATTCACGTACGTGAATCAATCACTTCTTTTTTACTGGGTCTTCTTCATTACTGAAGTCATCATGGCACACTTATACCATCAGAATGGTGTTTTCGAAGTGTCCACAGATGTTGAATAATCTGATGGGCAATGGCAGAAACAGCAGAGCAATGCGTCATAGGGTCTGTGTCTCAGGTGTGGTTTCAAACCAGGATTACCTGTTTTCGAGGCTGGCACCCAATCACTAGACAATACAAGAGAAGATTCACCATTGCTTCACTCGTTGAATACTCATTCATTTACTCGCAAACTCGAAAAGACCCTCGTTGACTCACGGACTCACTCGTAGAATCACGGATACTCCCATAAACTTACGAATTCACTGGCTGTATAATTCAGTAGTATATCAACTCAATAATGCAACTCGACATGATATATAAACGAAAGAAGACACATTTGTGCAAAGCGTGACTGAAAATACATTTATAGTCCATCACTCTTGTCAAGGGACGGCCGCTAGGCCGTTCCCTTAATATGGTTCGATTAAGATAAGGTTTTTTGCGGGTATCTCGATCTAGCCTCATCGTATCAACTTCTAGTCTTCTATGTTTCATCGGTTTTCTCGTGAGATTCTACATCTTTTTGGCTATTTTCAACTTGGTAGGGATGAATTTTCATTTTTCAGGTCCGAAAATGATGAAAATGCGATTTTCCGTTTTTTTTTTCTCCACCCAAAACGTTGTATGGGAACTGGGTAAGACCTGCAAAGCTGAAAATTGGTACATGGGTAAATGTCACGCCCAGAACACGATTTCCTGAGTGTCACGGAGATCGGATGAAGCTTTTCACTATTTTCAATGGATTTTATGAAAAAAATGTCCAAAATCGCAGGCAAAATGGAGAAAGAATTGTTGTATGAGCGATAGGGTGGTCCGATCGAACTGAAATTCTAACTGGATGTGTATTACACATGTCCAAGTTTGTTCCGCTATTCAATTCAGTTATCTAATAAAACACACAAAAAAGGCCACGGGTTATGTAAGAGGCAAAATTTGCGAAAAATTTCACAAAAGCTCTATTCCTTGTGACAAACTTATCGAATGGCTATAAAAACTAGTCTATCATATGTGGAATTAAATTTCAATATGACCTCTATTCGACGCATTTTTCGATAAAATCATCGTACTTTGACAAAAACTTTAAGAAACTGATCTAGAAAGTTTCAACGTTTTTGACGAATTTTGCTGCATCGAAAATCAAATTATCTCAAGCCTTGACACCCATTGTATTATCTGAATGTCTAGAATGACTGAAGCTATATCGAATACAGAAAAGATGATTCTCTGCGTGTTTTCAAAAAATATTTATGAGCCGCCAAAAACCGGTGAAAATTTAAGTTTACTTATTCACGCTGTTTCAGCCACATTGGATTTCAAAATTTTTATTTATATAGAAACAGGAAAAACTACATTTTAACAGGAGGTCTAGGGAGAGTACATTTCTAATAAACTACATTTTTAAAACTCGATCAGTACCTTTAAATAAATTTTTATGATCCGTCAAAATGTACAAAAAAACAGGTCAAATTTTTTTCTCAAAGTAAATTTTTTTCTTCGTTTCCAGACGTGTACCAATATCAATAAAACACCCCAAATTTTTTATTATAAGTGGTCTGGAAGTAGGGAAAAAAATCAAGTGTCACATGGTACATAGCGTCCGCTGTTAAGTACAGCTCGGCGCTAACCTAATAATAGTCAAGTTTTGAAGCTATTTTCACACTAACACTAGATATAATGATAAATTTATGATTTGCAACTAGGTTTGATGTAGCAAATCAACTTTTAAAATATTTTCCTCAAGGTAGTCAAGTGGATAGTGTGTTTGCAAGTTAAACGAGTGGTGCTGGGTTCAATACCCCGGAAAGTCAAAAACAACGAAAGCGTTAATTTTTTTGTTTTTGATATAATAGACTTCTCCCGAGCTTCAACTGTCTATTTTACAATCATAAGGCATCTTTTAACTCACTATATTACTAATTCAGGGACTTTTTTTTCATCATTATGTCAATTATGTTGAGACTCCTTGTTACTAGGAAAATATTGAAGGGGGCTCGCAAACGATCACTGTTTACAAATAATATTGTAATTCAATATTCGAAAATCTAAAGTTAAAAAAGGGCTGAAGTTCATGAATCTTATGAACAATTTTCAACTAAAAAAACTTTTTTGTTACATTAGCTCATATATGTATTTAGTCTACATGTGATTTGTTCACACATAAAAAAGTTATAGACAAGCAACTAAAAATGCCCTTTAGGCATGGGGAGTAACGAATATGGTTCGATCCTGGGTAGTCCAATCGTGAAAAAGTATGAGACAAGAAGTTTTATTCTCATATTTTAAATAGTCTGATCGTGAAAAAGCAGGAAACAAGATTTGCGATGAATCACGAAAAAATTTCGTACTTCATTAAGTCAAGAATTAAACCAAATTACACGAAACATATTTGGGACTTTTCGGTGAAAACCAAATCCCCTTTTTCGTTTAGCTCGTTGTGAGCATGGGTCATTTTACTTCAGTTTGTGTGACACGAAATTTTTTTATTTCATTTCTATCCAATAATGATGGGATTTTTTTATAAGACACTTATTTTTTTAAATTGGATACCAGCATTTTGAATAAGGATAAATCATACTACAACAATCGTGAAAAGTCCCAAATACGTTTCGTGTAATTTGGTTCAATTCTTGACTTAATGAAGTACGACATTTTTTCGTGATTCATCGCAAATCTTGTTTCCTGCTTTTTCACGATCAGACTATTTAAAATATGAGAATAAAACTTCTTGTCTCATACTTTTTCACGATTGGACTACCCAGGATCGAACCATATTCGTTACTCCCCATGCCTAAAGGGCATTTTTAGTTGCTTGTATAAATATGGTAGAAAACTCTACATAAAAAAACACCAAATTTCTGGTCGTGGTTTTTCGTTTGTCTAAAACTATTCTAATTGAAACTCATCACAACGTAGAGAATTTGAAAGAATAACTTTTTTCATTTTTTCAAACTTTTCTCTAGTTATGTGACATTAAGTTAGAACAAAACTTCCGTAGTTCAGTATTCCGCAGTTTGTATGACTAAACACACACGTAACACAATGACGCATACGCATTTGCACTGGGTTGTAGTCGGCCAGCCAGCTACCAGACACGTAGCCTCCATAGCTCAGTTGGTAGAGCGTCAGACTTTTAATCTGAATGTCAGGGGATCGAGACCCCTTGGGGGCGCATCTTTTTGTTTCTTGAATTATGCTAGGTGATTTGAATACGGATAGTGCCAATTTTACATTTTTCGCTTTAAACATTTTTACTGTTTTTGATTACTCGTTCACATCGAGCTTACATCAACATAAATATGCTTTTGTGTCCACCAATTTTGAAAGAAACGAAAGAGCTTTTTTCGTGAAAGGGGTTCTGAAATTAAGAGGAAGTGATCTTTCCAAACATCGTTTATTGAAGCAACGAAGTTCCCCTAATAACAAAGGCATCAATATACTCGAAAGTTTTCTTAGAAAACAAACAGACTGTAAAAGACAAACCGTTTTCTATTATTTTTTCTTCAATCTGAACATGATGCAACCAGTTTCTCTCAACCCGAAAAAAACCAAAACTTTGACCCCGTAGTGGCATCATAGTCGCATATTTCCGGGGTTACGCAAAGATTGACGTTGGTACAAATATTGCATAATCAGTAAAATTAATATCAATGTCTGGACGTACCAGCGCGTAAGAGTATTGTACACACTTATACCTAGTACTAGTAATAGGGCCATCTTATCGATGCCTTTTTATAAATTATGCATTGATAAACAAGAATATACTAGGAAACACAATTCACTATTATGATAGTTAAATATCATGTTATCATAGTTTATGACTGTACCAACAAGTAAACCATAATGAAAAGTATTTTATCATTTATTGTTATTATATCTATTATTCGTTAAGGTCTGATATCTCACGGTCCTAGGCTGAAGTTGTTTTAGGGACGTACACTGCGTGGTTGTGAAGATGTATTCCGTCAGGTTGCTCACGCACGCACGCACGCACTCACTCACTCAC
>OZ038443.1:9716144-9761144 GCA_964036265.1 Daptonema setosum
AGTCAGTCAGTCAGTCAGTCAGACAGTCAGTCAGTCAGTCAGTCAGTCAGTCAGTTAGTCAGTCAGTCAGTCAGTCAGTCAGTCAGTCAGTCAGTCAGTCAGTCTGTCAGTCGTTCTGTCAGTCAATTAGTTCTGTCAGTCAATTAGTCAGTCAGTCAGTCAGTCAATCAGTCAGTTAGTCAGTCAGTCAGTCAGTCAGTCAGTCAGTCAGTCAGTCAGTCAGTCAGTCAGTCAGTCAGTCAGTCAGTCATTCAGTCAGTCAGTCAGTCAGTTAGCCGGTTAAGCAATCTCTTTAGGCAACCAATGTAGTGATGGTAAATGGTTCACAAGACCCGTGGCACGCCTTGGGAATGTATTATATTGCTGAGATTCGACCCAATTTTGATGTCGTTTACGTCACTGGTTGGCTTATGCTCACTCACTCTCTCTCTCACTCACTCACTCACTCACTCACTCACTCACTCACTCACTCACTCACTCACTCACTCACTCACTCACTCACTCACTCACTCACTCACTCACTCACTCACTCACTCACTCACTCACTCACTCACTCACTCACTCACTCACTCACTCACTCACTCACTCACTCACTCACTCACTCACTCACTCACTCACTCACTCACTCACTCACTCACTCACTCACTCACTCACTCACTCACTCACTCACTCACTCACACACTCACTCACTCACTCACTCACTCACTCACTCACTCACTCACTCACTCACTCACTCACTCACTCACTCACTCACTCACTCACTCACTCACTCACTCACTCACTCACTCACTCACTCACTCACTCACTCACTCACTCACTCACTCACTCACTCACTCACTCACTCACTCACTCACTCACTCACTCACTTACTCACTCACTCACTCACTCACTCACTTACTCACTCACTCACTCACTCATTCACTCACTCACTCATTCACTCACTCACTCACTCACTCACTCACTCACTCACTCACTCACTCACTCACTCACTCACTCACTCACTCACTCACTCACTCACTCACTCACTCACTCACTCACTCACTTACTCACTCACTCACTCACTCATTCACTCACTCATTCACTCACTCACTCACTCACTCACTCACTCACTCACTCACTCACTCACTCACTCACTCACTCATTGTCAGGTACGGCTCACTGTGCTGACATGTATCCGGCCTCGGAGACTGATTCAGAATCATTGAAGAAGGCCCGCCAGCTGGTTGCCGATCGGATCGGCAAGTGGGTGTCGGAATAGAATGGTAGCTATGCAATTTCTCAATCTCCTACAACTGTGATATTATAACTTTCTGGTGATAACACAAAACACCATTTTGAAATATTTTCTACGCACCGGTGCTGAAATTGAATAATGAAAATTATAAATCCTTTGTCTTGGTTAATGCCTTCAATACTCCCATGTGATCGCTGGTAAGCCGAAATACACATATGCACATTTCATGTCATAACTTATGTGATCATAAACAACTGTATTCCACGCCCGAACTACATACAGGTCAAGAAGATTCCATTATAATGTTTGCTCTAAACAGTCTTCCATCTGTAAGTGCAAAAAGATTTTCATGATTCAATCATGAGTTAGCACAAAGAAAAATGACGCACTTTGAAAGCTGGTCGCCTTATCAATTACAGTTGGTTCATCTGTCCGACCTGATTCATTACGAACGGCACAACCGGTATATCGATTTTGGTGGAACTAATAGAAGGCAGTGGTAATGTTAAGAAGCACTTAGTCCGTCAGCCGCACTAACAAGCTCGAACCGTATATTATGTTGTCCCTGGCGGACGAGCTAATCCTCCAAAGCGAGTGGGATTTCGTCAAAGATGGGCGGTAGTTTTCAGGCCATTTACCCAAACCTTAGGGAAAAATTCGACTTTTTAAAAACACCAAAGACGGTGGAATTCCACGTTTCCCAGCCCCTTTTCGTTCGCCAGTGCCAACAGTTATAAAACCCAGCGGAGAACAAAGAACACTAATAAATCGTAATCTCCCGTGCCCAATGTACGGAACGAACATATAAGATAAGTCAGGTAATAAATGATTGCATTAATGCGGCCCGTACATGAGTGGTCGTGGCATTGGGTATGTGCCATGCTGCCATTAGGCCCAACAAATTGATGACCCCGTGGCTACATCGCCCAAAGTGGTCGTCAAGACGTTCTCGTCGACGAATAAGATATTAGCCAAATTATCTACCAGTGTGACCATGGACGGTTTTCTCCAGATAGTTGAAACGATTGACTGCTTTGATTGGAGGATTACGGTAATTAGGAAGTTTATTGGCCTAAGCATATATCTGCCTTTAGCCCAATAATTTGAGAACTTCTTTACTGTTATGACGCAAATGGCCGTGAGAAAAATAATGGTGACCACACAAGCAAGAGCGAAATTATGCACCGCAGCAATTATCAAGATAGTCGATAGTGTAATGATACGTTTCTTGTCTTAGGTTGACGGTCTCTGTTTACTGCACATGTTTGTAGTAGTCGTCAAGTATGTCTACCATCATCAGGAATCAGGCCTTTAATCAATACTTCAGTGTGCGGTCCCATTGTAACTTCCCGTTTCCCAAATTTATACTTGTTTGCCATATGTATACATGTTCACCATTTATACTTAGCAGGCTTGCTAATCAACAATGATTCCCATGAATGTATGTACTCCAACATTCAGCATTACCATTACCACCATCTCTACTCTTCAATTACCGCATACTCAAGTTGGTGCACTTTGACAATACAATTACATAACGGCATACAATAATTCCATTAGTGCCGTGTTATTGTAAGGAATTAAAGCCGGGGCATTGACTGGATAACGATTGTATTGTTACATACCACCGCTATAAACCAACTCGACTATTAGCTGAGGCAGCCAGGCAGTAGCGGACAAGAAGGGGAGGGAAAAGTGGAATCCTCTTTCTTCATAAAAAATAGGGCTTTGGTTGCTAAAGGTGTGAAAAAATAGCCTCAAAACTGCTAGTTCCCCCTTTTTAAAGAATATTTTCCCTTTGGTGGGTAGGTGACTGGTCGACCAACAACTTCTTCAAAACGAGGAGACTTTCCCCAAGCCAGGGGCACCGCCATTTTTGCTGAGCTCGTCAAGGAAAATACCTTATCAAAAAATTTCAAACAATTTTTTCTTAAAGAGAGGAGTCAGTCTTCTCGTCCGCTCATGTATGCAGTCAACCATTAGCCAACAACAACTAACCACCATAACGACTGATTAAGATATACCAGTGAAGGCCAGTGGCAAAGTCTCTCTGGCTTCCGGTGCTGCATGTCGATCAGTCAAGCAGTGCTTAATTCTATTAAATGCCTTGCTGTCATATGGTTGGGTTGGGGGCGGATTGCCCTGAACATTGAAATATGGGGTAGTCCCCCATATTTTTTTTGCCAAATACGGAGATTATCCTTATTGTTCACACTTTTATTCCATGAAAATTTTCACCCAAAGGCCAGTTATTAGGAGTCGTACCCGGTTACCCCTCTGTTCCCCCATCCATTTCATAAGACCAAATGAAACGGTGCCATGCATATTATTGGTGCCCTGCCCCCCCCCCACCATTCCTTACTTGGTCACCTGCGGGGGTTCAGGGGGTGGCGCACCCCTTTTAATTGAATTTTAATGCCACTTATTAAGGTGGTTGAGCGGTGCCTCATTGGCATACGTATGCAGTTGTACCCAGGCGTATGATTTGTGTACCTTTCGGTTCCAGTTTGAGTATGCCTTGGGGGAGGTGGTCTAGAAGGTGACCTAATAAGTAGTTACATTCCATGATTCCATGGTTAAGAGGCTTAATTGGGTCAATTGTGGTCGCTGATCCTGTGGTATCCGGTTTATGTACCGTTGGTACATTCATGTCATGGAAACTGCCTTAATGCAAGTAAAGAAGATTGATGCCAAGTCCAGCTATGATTTATTGCCATTTTTACCAATCCTGTTTACTTGTCATGCATAATCCTAATTGTCTTTGCATGGAAATCAGCGTTCATCAGGTTCCAACCGTAATTGGTATGATATAACGCTAGTAAGTTGTTCAATACTTAGATTTCTCAAATGAATCGCATCAAAAAACGTAAAGTTCCATTGCATCACAATCAGGTAACGTATTCTGGTAACATGTTCTCAGACCTGCTAGTTGGAGGTTGCCTGATTAGAGGACGCTTCATGGCAAGTGGGGGGCAGGGCTGTCCAAAGTACACAAACCACGGAAGGCACTAACTGGGCGCCCTGATTGGAGCCGCTGCTCCCTTATGTACCATTGTATGTGTGGGCCACCGTCAATTAACAGGTCGCAATAACAATGCTTGTAGCAATTGAAATCATAATGACATACACTCGTTGGCCCATCGAAGTATACACAGGTACATATTCTATATTTCCATTGGAAGTTTAAAAATCGATTTTTAAAATACTGTGACTTCTTCATCAGAGCATCAAAATATCATAAAGTTGTATTGTATTGACCAGCGAATGCGATATGTGAGTTATCTAAGTATGTTTAACCAGCAGTTGGTATTACCGCCACAGCTAAGCCAGTTGCATCAGCGCTTCATCTTCTTGCAACACCGATTGTCATGCGACCACATTGTGAACAGACCTGAATATGTGCGCTAACTAGCTAACCAGCGATGTGGTATGTCAGTCAGTGGCTAACTAGCCGATACCCAGTTAGCGGCTTCTTCCTCTGCTTCCAGTAACGCTGAAACTGAATACCATGCCAATTTAGGTTGGGCTGCTGCGGCAGTTAGCGCCGGGCCGATGGTAACTAGCTGGTGCTTATTGACAGGCGCCCAACTCTGAGACATCGGCGCCTCAATTAGAGACGTCTGGCTCATTGGCTGATGTCGTACAGTATTTTGGTGCGGTTTTGGACATTTAGTAGGCATGTTGATTGACTTGAATTTCATAGTGATCAGTTTCATGAAATCTCGTGGCAGAATAATATTCCTGACAAATTTTTTTTTAATTCAGACTATTAAAATCGGGTTGTGGCAGTTAGCGCAAGAACGATGGTAACTAACTGGTGCTTATTGACAGGCGCCCAACTCTGAGACATCTGCGCCTCAATTAGAGACGTCTGGCTCATTGGCTGATGTCGTACAGTATTTTGGTGCGGTTTTGAACATTTAGTAGGTTTTTTGTTTGACTTGAATTTCATAATGATCAGTTTCATGAAATCTCGTGGCAGATCAATATTTCTGACACCAAATTTTTTAATTCAGCAAATTTAGGTTGGGTGGCAGTTAGCGCCAGGCCGATGGTAACTAGCTGGTGCTTATTGACAGGCGCCCAACTCTGAGACATCGGCGCCTCAATTAGAGACGTCTGGCTCATTGGCTGATGTCGTACAGTATTTTGATGCGGTTTTGAACATTTAGTAGGTTTTTTGATTGACTTGAATTTCATAATGATCAGTTTCATGAAATTTCGTGGCAGATTAATATTTCTGACAGTAATTTCTTTTTAATTCAGCCAATTTCGATTGGGTGGCAGTTAGCGCCAGGCAGATGGTAACTAGCTGGTGCTTATTGACAGGCACCCAACTCTGAGACATCTGCGCCTCAATTAGAGACGTCTGGCTCATTCGTACTTTGGGTACTGAAACTGCCGGCCGACTTTCACCATTTAATAGTTTGGTTTAATTGACTGGCGATTCGTGATGATGAATTTCGAGATTACGGGATTCAGTAGGTGAGTTCACGGACAATTATGAATGTGAAGAATAACGGAAAGATCTCGAACAACGGAAACCGATTCATTTCGTGCGCGATTCGGCCTCAGGTTCATTAAAACAGAAATTGTCTGTACGAGTCCGACGAAAGCTCGAATGGGCGCAGAGAGATGGAATGAGATGAGTTAATGAAAGAAACACTATGCCAGCTTATATATGTATGTATGTATGCCAAGGCCATCAGACCCTGCAGAATCACGGCACGCTCATTTACCAAAACACACTAGCGGACTAGGCGGGGAGGGAAAAGTGGTTTTCCCCCTCTTTGGCGAGTTTGAAAAGCGCAGATTAATCTCTTAGGTAAAGGTAAAATGAAACTAAAAACTGATGATTCCCCCTCTTTGGGGAAATTCCCCTCCTTTTGGCGGTTTCACTCGTCCGCCAGTGCCAAAACACACAATCAAATGAGTTCGTCTCACTGAATCTGTTCCTTCTGTGTTTTCGTCTGCTGTTTCTTATATGGAACCTTAATTAACTATGTATGTATGTTTGCTTCCTGAATTCAGATGGTTTCATGGCTAAGATATTTATGATTATGATGCTTAGATAAGTTGTCTTGGTTGTACATTAGTGCCTTGGCGAAACATTAGTACATCCATCGTATTGCTGATTCACGACACGCTCAGTGATTCACGACCAAGAAGTGATATGACTTTACTTCTGTATTTCAACTGTTTCATTTATGTGTTTCGTCGGCGTTTCGTTTGTTAGGTAATTTTACTGTGTTTCAGCGGGAAATTAAAAGGGAGAATCTGCGGTTTCTATGCCATCCTATGTAACCCTGCATTTCCAACTATCCAAAAGGTGAATCCCACAATCCCCCATCTCCTCAACTAGTGCCAAGGATGGAACTCTACATCCACAAGTGTACCACGGTTAATTACCCGGCCCCGACTCGTTGCCAATGCTGTCCAGAGCAGTCGATCCATCAAACTGTATACGAGAACGGCGTAAAGATACTTGGCATGTCATGATATGGCAATGAAACAATGGAACCAGAAGCGGCTAAAATTGAAGCCCGGGCGGGCGGGGGCCGGGAGCCCAATTTGTGCCAGCACATCTTTCCAAACCATCGACTCATCTCAAATGGTCGGCCACACAACGCCCATAAATGACACAGATCCATTAAAAGTCCCGTCGGCGTCCGTGGGGAGTATTTTAGTTGGGCTGAGCTGAGCGGGGGGCTCGGGGGTGGACCCACCGTCGGCTGTAACCGTGGTGCGGTGCCCTTGATTTGGGAATATGCACCCATTGGCTTTTAACCGGCATGATTGGGGATAACAATGACACGGGCATCCTGGAAATCTCCGCGTTTTCGAGTTGGAAATCCATAAACTTGTTTCTGGTCATGTTGGTGGAATCTCTCAGACGCCGGGGGGTTTTCTCTGATTTACGAAATTATACCTTGACATGCTCCGCCACTAGCATATATACATAGGGCACCATGACTAGATTGGCCCCCACACACATACCATATACCCATTATAATCGTCAATGCTCGATCCTCTTTCGCGCCCTGCGCTCCACAAAGTCAGAGGCGCCTTTTTGACAGTTTAATTTGGGTGCATAGCCACGTCCAGACTATATAACCAGTGCCGGCTTTGTCTCTCTCTCTCTCTAACCGTATCGTATATTGCGGTCTACGTTGATCAAGCCCATTTATCTAAGCAGCAGCATCCAAGGGTGTTTGTAGTTAACAATGGGATGAAGTAACGAAACTGGTAAGTCGGTGGATGGGAAGACAATGCCGGGTGATGGTAGTGTACTGGGAAGTATGTACTAGAAGTACTGGAGAACAATTATCACTCAAAATCATTCGTTTCGATAACTCAACTTAATTAACTAATGAGAAGGCTTTTCTAGTAAGTTACATATTCGATTACATGGGATTTCAACGCTCCTACCGTACCTAACCCTGCAACTCAAATTTCCGACCAAATCGGTCAATTTGTCATTGTTACATCTTGATTATCAATCGATCATTATCAATTCATCTGGCAGCAGATATAATATTGACAAAGTTTGTGAATTACTGAGGATACTAACCCATATGGTATCAACCGAAAGCTCCCTCCCTTAAATCCCAAAAATCTGGCGCGCATTCAAAAATTTCGTCTCGTAAGCCACTGTGATCGCCATATCAGCCACATTGGTACACTACAGTATTGGTATTTAGTTGCGGCGGTGGCGCCCAAATGAAGTTGGTCGCTCCATCGGTGGAGGAAGTCATTGGAGACTTGACAGTTTGATTGGACCGCCAACAAACGAAGCAGCAGCAGCCCCAATCTCTCTATGAAGTCAACTCTGCGATTGATGCGCGCATTGCCCGTCTGTAATATGTAGCACTAGCGAACGAGAAGGGTGGGGGAAAAGTGGAATTCCCCCTCTGTGGCGGTTACAAAAAGTTTAGTTAGTTCCTCAAGGTGTTGGTAAATTGGTCTAGTTTCTATCAATTCCTCCCTCTTTAGAAAAATTCGCCTCCTTTCGGAGGTTTGGCTCGCCCGCGGGCGATATGTATGCCGTTGTGCGCTGGGAATTGGCTTAGATGGGTGGTTAGCACGGTGGGGGTACTGGGGGGGGGGGCTGGTAAACACTCTGACGCCCCCAATTATACCACTTGAGGTCCGAACTTGCAGTGATACATGATGGTATGGTCAGTTACTGAGACCATTCATGTTATCTTATCGTACCATTGTCCACTCATGTACTTACTTCGTGAGATTAAGGTGTCATGTATACTACTGATTCAGGTTCTAATTACTTCCTCCATGTTCGTGTTTGGAAAACACTAGATAATTTTTTACTAAAAGTTCACTTGAAAAGTTCATCCAGTTTCGCCTGACATTACAACATTAACACTTGATCTCTGACACTGAATAAGAACTGTAGGCAGCATGTTAACATGACTTGACCTAATGAATGAATCCCTCTCTCGGGCACAATCCAGCCTGTAATTAACCATGGTACATGTGCCACAAGGTGCCCTATTGTGCCATACAGTCTTGCCGCTGCCTAGTTATAGTCCGGGCCAATAAAACTATAAACAAACATGTTTTATCATCCATTTCATTCATAACTTAACCTATTTCACATAGATAAAAGTAGGTTCATTGAACATTTGACGAATTTTAACGATGATCATGAAATACCAAGTCTTCTGTTCCACGGATGTCAAAAGCCGGCTTGAAAGCCATACATCTGGGACAGTCTCTGTAATTATCATCAAAGCTCTCGTCAGTGAGCTTGTTATAGCACTGCGTACAAATTAATGTCAGTTAATTACGTATAATCTTTGTGATCTGACAGTGTGGTATTTGAAATATATGTCCTTTACCATTGTTTTTGTCTTGTAAAAAGAGGTTTTTATTCTACGAAATGCACTTCACTGCATAAACAGAGATCCACCGATTTACCGGTACCCCGGTTCACCGAATAACGAGACGAGAAAGAAATATACATACGTACATACATAAAGTCGAATTTTTTGGTTACGACTTTTTTTCGGAATTTTTTTCTGTGTAAATCCTTTTTCTGACCTCACAATTGCTGCTTCCGATCGCCATATGGGTTTCATTAAAAAGGTTGATCGGGACTTTGAAGACGTGTCTAGGTCAATTCGAACACGCTCTACACGATGGAGTTGAATTTTCGCCGATCCGAGTTTCCTATCGCGCGGTTGGAAGCAGCGATTTGGGGTTGAGGAAAGGTTTGACACCCAAAAAAGTTCCTAGAAAAAGTCGTAACCAAAAAATTCGACTATACATATGTACCAAAGAAAAACGTCAGATGTTTCGCTCATAGGAGCACGAAGGGACAGTTAATTAAAAGTTCGCCCCGACCTGGCTAACTCTGGGGAGTGACTAATTAAACGTGCGCTATGTACTCAATGAATGCGGGATTATATCATGTTGGTTATGGTTAATATTGGTTGAAAAGCCATGTTCAGGCTCTGATGTTATACAGTAAGTCGGTCAAGCTAATCAGCTATTCTTCGGGTAATTAACTAGGCGTCCACCGCCGACATCGGAGTTGGATGCAGAAAGTTTGATTAGACGGTGGCTGTAATTAATTTTTTGAGAGAGCGAAGTGGCGCGCTATGATGGGCCCATTCATAAGTACATAGGTATAAAAAAATACTACAGTAACCAATTATAAAGTTCTACGGAGTAACTAGTTATAGTTACTGTAGTTACATAGCTTTAACGTCGGATGGTATGATCGCCTTTTAGACTTCTAAACTTTCAAAAAATTCAGTCTTTTAGCTAAAACCTGAACCGTGGCCAAAAGATCAAAAGCCAATCCGTTGGAATACATATATTCAATATCAGTGTTGTTGCACTCAGTTTAACGATCACTCTCCATGTGGTAAAAAAACTGTTTGTTGGTCTTCCACAGCTGGCATATGCATAACATTTTAATATATCACTTAATTATGTAATACACCAAGTATACAGTATGAAGAAGTATCCAACTTTCTCCATTTCAATTCTACGTACACGAGGTCACGTACATACAGTAATTAACATTGCACTAATATCCTAATACAAAGTGAATATGAGAACTTGTTAACAATGAATGGAACCCGGCCAACTTACCAATGTACGGGCGGACGAGAAAATCGCCCTAAACGGGGGAAAATACCCCCAATGAGGGGATAAACAGTTTTCACTCTGTTTCAGCTTTGTATTTATCACAAACAGTTTCCACTTTTAAGTTGGCTGAAGAACGAGAATTTCTATTAATCACTTTCTATCTCCCCCGCTAGTCAACTGGTGCCCTGCTAATAACGACTGTGTTCTTTATAATTAACCGCCGTGTTGCAGCCGCGAACCGAATTGACGTATTTCTGCTTTTATTAACAGCACATGCAGACCGTTGGCGGACGAGAAGGGGAGGGAAAAGTGGAATTCCCCCCTCTTTGGCAATTCCAAATAGTAGAATTTGTTCCCGAAGGCATAGGTACAATGGCCAAAAAACTGTTAATTCCCTCCTCTTTGACGAAATTCCCCTCCCTTTGGGGATTTAGCTCGTCCGCCAGTGATGCAGACGAAACGGTTCTTCCTGGTGTTGAAAAGGCAGACCAACTAATTAACTATTTAGCTTGTCATATTGTACGACTTTTATTTAACTAATTAAAATGCTGCATTTGAATGCATGACTTTTTTTAATGCTTAAAAAACTTTATGTGTGAAACGTGTTGTGCGATCTTGTGTAGAGGTTTTGAAACTCCCAGCCTGTACAAAGTAGTTGTGTACAAAAGGACACCATGTAATGATTAACTGTACTTTAATGTGATGCATTTAATTGTGAACCTATTCAAAAAAAATCAATCATAGAAAGGTCGAAGATCGTCCCTCTCTACGTAGAATAGTTCAATACATGTTTGAGCAATAACTAATCACGTTATGTAACTTTACAAAGTAAACCTTTTGATCAGCAACTGGACCTCGTCACCTCATATTAATATAGCCGACTAATCAGCTATTATTCGTAATTAACCGTGTTGTCGGCTGTTGCTGAAAGTTTGATTAGATATGTGCGTAATTAATCTCAACAAAGTGGGACGGATGTACATAGATAGGGTGATAATGCAGGAGAAATGGATATGTAGCTTGAGATAGATAATGTCCTAATAACAGGATCAAGCTCTTTTAGAATCTGTTTTCGAATCCGGCTCTCTGTCTGAAGATTCTTCTGAAATCTGTACAGGTCAAACAAACAAAATTACTGAAAAAAAATATTATTTTGATTGCTCACTAAGTTTGTTTTCACCTGAGAGAACTTAATGTATGTGAGCCGCCAACTACTCAGCGGTGTATGAAATTAGTTTATCCCTATTCTCATACTTTTATTCTGCCACCCAGAAAATAAAAAGGCAATCTTCTCGGAATGGAACTTCTTAGTTTGCATATGAAAGAATTCCTCGAAAGCAACTCGTTGTAGAAATTGATTATCTCTTTACGCCGTCATTTAATTAAGGTACAAAAAAGTTGCGTTCCTTATCCACTTTGTTTTCGCCTTTTGCTGTATCACAGATCGCAAACAGACTTAACTAATAACAAAACCCTATCAGCCCCCATATAATAACTCCCATATTGTGCTGACAGCGGACTTTCTAGCGGACAAGAAGATAAATTAGAAGTAGAACCAGAAATTCCCTCCTCTTGGGTTTCAAGAGTACAATCTTCTTTTCCCAACTTTTCCAACAGCCATTTTTCCTTATCTGTTTAGAAATGTTTTTCTACTTAGGAAGTGTTCTAATCCGCTGGTCCTACATGAGCCAACAATACGAAACTGTGCTAATCAAGCCAAACAGTGCTAATCAGTGACGACGTGTAATTAGCCGGACATATGGCGACCCACTAGCGGACGAGAAGGAGTGGGAAAAGTGGAAGTCCCCCCTCTTTGGTGGTTTCAAGAAGTGGAGTTCGTTCCCAAAGGTGTAGGTAAAATGACCTGAAAACTGCCAATTCCACCCTCTTTGACGAAATTCCCCTCCCTTCGGAGGATTAGCTCGCCGCCAGTGTGGCTACCCCAGCGTTACGGGTTCCAAGTTGCGTCTACGCGCGCGCTAAGCCACTAGCGGATGAGGGTGGAACGGAAAAGAGGAATTCCCCTCTTTTTGGTGATTTTGAGAAGCTGAATGCCGTGCCGTCCCATTAATAGGATGAGAAACACACAATTAAATTCCGTTTTTTTGAATGACTTGAAAACGTGGATTCTTTTATGCGCAGATTATGTTATCACAAAATAAATGAAGAAATCTTACTACTGTCTTTCGACACGAATTTTACGTCCATGTGGTTATATCACTGAAGCTACGGATGCTATGTTAATTAACTTTCACTTAACGTACGTTTGTTCATCCGCGACTCACATACTCATTCCACGTTGGCCCGCTAGCCATTTTTCATTAATCAATACGGTTAATTACTGCCATGGGTACGGCCAAGGCTCACGCTTGTGGCGGATTATGTGGTATGGTACATTCAATTGTGGTAAGCTCCTAAAAACATATCAACCATGAGTATATTATGGATATAAAAAGAAATATTGAATAATTTCAGACTCTTTCATACAACTTCTCGCTGTTGTGCCTCCCGCTCTCTGGGCTTATAAGACAGGGGTTGCGCAATGATATAGCGGCATATATTCCGGTATACGGGATGCAGAACGCAGAGGTATAGAATGAGCGTTCCTTATCTTCATAGAATATTTATATCTATCTTCATCTATATATGTTCCTCATCTTTATTGTATCTCTTTAAAATGATTAGATTGTCTAGTCCGATCAGTAACGAATATGTGATTTGAAATTGAGTACTTTCTATTTCCGTTACAACATACTGTAAGTTTCCTTAAAGAATCCATTGAACAAATAGAATTAGTTTGTTAAACACTTCCATTTATTTCCTGCTCTCAGGAAAGTACACTCTTATGGCATTGAATTATTATTGCTGCTATTGAATTGGCGAATTAAGACTTTTATGGCCTTCGTGTGACTTTGTCTCAAGCGGCCGCTACTCATTCTGATAGACTCAATTATGTCTCAACTAAATTATTGGATTCAAAACTGCTGAATGGTATCTTTTCTCCTGGGCGACAAGATTCATAGTTATATTATAAGAAAACAGCATTTAACACTCGCGAATTTGGTGAACAAAATTTTTTTTTGACTTACTATGAGTACTCACATTGTCTAAGAAAGTAAAGATTCCTTCAAATTGTCAGATGGTATTGTCACGCTTTTATACACTGTATACACTTTTAATATCGTCGTATCCCATGTGCCCTGGATTTGATTGGTACGTCGACCAAGACATTGGGCTCCCGTCTTTTGATGGGCGCAATTAATCTGGACGATGTTGCCGCACTGTACCACGGGGCCACTGCGTATACCACTAGCGGGCTAGAAGGGGAAGGAAAAGTGGAATTCCCCCTCTTTAAAGTTTTCAAAAAGTTTGGTTTATTCCCTAAGGTATAGGTAAAATAGCTTAATTTTTGCTAATTCCCCCTCTTTGTTGAAATTCCTCTCCCTTTGGAGACTTTGCTCGTCCGCCAGTGACGTATACCACTGGGTATTGGCACATGTTCTAGCCGATGGCGGACTAGTAACTAAAAAGAACCTAGAAATTTTTGTCAAAAAATTTTTAATCATCATTTACAGATTTATTCCCCGGCATTAATATATGTGCTTCACACCAAAATCTCCACACGTTGATTCACTAATCCTAAATTGGAAATGATTGCTGAGAAGTTTCGAAAGCGAGGTTATTGCGAATTAAGTGAAACGGTACAAACTTCCACAAATGTGTTTTGTGATTATTACAAATTTTTTGCTAATTTTCATCCGCCTTATTTTTATCCGGTAGGCATTATTTGCTCACAAAACGCTAATTGTCGGCTATTGCGCGTGCTGGCGCTGGCAGCCAATTCTTGACGGTCTTGGTATAATTGTGAGATTCGTGCAACTCCGGGAACCGATGTTGAGATTGTGCCATTGACACATTCTGAGCCTTCGAATCGTATGCTCAAGTAAATCTTATGTAGTTTATTCGTTAGCAGAAAAAAAAAACATTTAATTGTCGTTATCGTTATCGTTTTTGTAATCTTGAAGAAACGCTCAGATATTTTTCGGGTTAGCTACAATAAATTACAATGCGTTTGTTCCATTCTTACTACTTCCAAAGATTTGATCGCTATTCAAGTCTAATGAAAAGCCATTAAAGTTCACTAGTTTTTTTTTCTGAAAAAAACTGTGTTCTTATAAAAGCATTTCCATGCCAAACTCGTGCAGTCACCTCTGACCCTTTTATCTAACATTAAACATTTCGGATTTTAGTTGTTGTTCTAAAATTCATTAAATGCTAAATTTGTGATAAATTGTATGTTTGTTTGCACACAATCATTAATTGCTCGCCGCATGCTGTCATTCGGTGTTTTTTTCTGTCGGTAATTTGGTATGGCCGCGCACCGAACATTAATTGCCGGGTTCGGTTCCGTACCCAAGTAGAAATTCTCTGTGATATATTTTGTACAAATGTGTTCTGGCTGTCCTGTTTCACTCACTCACTCACTCACTCACTCACTCACTCACTCACTCACTCACTCACTCACTCACTCACTCACTCACTCACTCACTCACTCACTCACTCACTCACTCACTCACTCACTCACTAACTCACTCACTCACTCACTCTCTCATTCACTCACTCACTCACTCACTCACTCACTCACTCACTCACTCATTCACTCACTCACTCACTCACTCAATCACTCACTCACTCACTCACTCACTCACTCACTCACTCACTCACTCACTCACTCACTCGCTCACTCACTCACTCACTCACTCACTCACTCAGTTACTCACTCACTGACTGACTGACTGACTGACTGACTCACTCACTCACTCACTCACTCACTCACTCACTCACACACTCACTCACTCACTCACTCACTCACTCACTCACATACTCACTCACACACACACTCACTCACTCACTCACTCACTCACTCACTCACTCACTCACTCACTCACTAACTCACCCTGTGTATAACTCGTGAACTTGCAACACACAATTACCATTGCATTCAATTTGTTAATTACCGCAGCCATACAGTCAGTGAGTTCAATTAGTTGGCCAGCGCCCTGTATGTCTAATTATGGCTGACATCTCTATGTACTCCACGGGGCGTCCGCCTTTCTGATTCACTCACGACCAACTTTTACTTCATAATTAATTTTTTAGAAATCAATTTATTCACATAAAAACTCAGCAAAAGTTTGTTTTTGTTAATTATGTACCACGCACGGGCGTGAGAGCGAAAGTTTGAAACGATCGAGTCTGATACTGTCTGGTTCAGGTTGACATAGAAGCTGTTTGTTTACGGGTTTGATTTGTAGTATCAGTTCGCCATCATTCATCTTTTCTAAATTTTACAGAAAAAAAACCAAAAAAACAACCCAACAACATCATGAGTATGTTGCATTTGAGTGAACTTGTGTCGTTATATATTACAACATACATCACAACATTTTTCAAAAACTTGATGCAATCTGAAAACTTTCTTTGGTTTGTCAACTGAAGGAAACTAGAGAAGACTGTAACAGTTGTTTACAGTCAATAACAACGGTATACGTATATTCAATTAGGTGATTAACCGAATGTTATACGGTCATAGTATAACTACGGTTTGTAGTTTGAGACAAAGTTTCTGATTGATCAAACATTTTCATTAAACTAACCAAATTCAAATAATATTGGAATTCAAAAAAGTTTCACAAATACACTACAAAAAGTAGCGGTAATTACCATGGGCCGCGCCTTTGTTAGTCCAATTAGTCAGCCAGTCAGTCAGTATGTCTAATTAGTGGTGACATTTGTGTACTTTACTTTCCAAGTCTTGTATGTAATTTGAAATCCTACTGCTCATTTTAGTTACGTCATTCCCACATGTAATTAATAAACAGTATTTGATCAGAGTTTCTTGTTGCTTTTTGGTTTATTTCTGTCCAAACTTCACCTCAAAAATTGTAAAAACTGCAAAAAATTGGCTTGTGGCATGTGAACGATATACCGTTTGAAAGAGTGAATGAAAGAATGTTACGCTCTGCCATTTTGCATGTTAAAACAACTTTTGCATGATAAATTGAATTAACCTAATTGATCATTTCAATAAAAGTTGAACAGTAAAATACCGTTCTTCTGCCGTTGAAATGTTTACGGTTTCATTAATTCACTCATTGTCGTTATAATGGGCTTGTTGTAAAAAGTAGCGTCGATTAATTAATTTCTCTCATGGCTGTTATCGAGGCAATTATGTACGTACTTGTTCATTTATTGTTTTTGAGTTTTAATTACAGTTAAGGTTTACTCACCTTAGGACACAAATTTTCATGCAAACTATGTAGGTCGACTAACCAGCGATGTACATAAGTACCATTTACATAAACAGTGTTTATTACCCAATTAATCGTTCTCTCCTTCAACTTTCTGCAATAGGGTATTTCCAACAGATTAAAATGTGTTTATTTCTTCTGTTATGCTCAAAATTTTTCCTATAATCCCAGTACAGGAATATAATAATCACAAACTGCACCACTCAAGATAACATGTCTTCATATTCTGTTAAAGTACTCCACAATTCGTTAACATTTATTCCACTTTTCCACTTACCAAAAATACATAACCATTTTATCAAGTACTGTATGTAAGCCTAGACCTGAACATGTTCACAGTTATTCTGTCAGAGTTGTTAAAAAATCTAACTAAGATGCTTGGAAATTTTGATCTTCCACAAAGTGGAAAACTCGAATGAATGACAGCAGTTTATCAATTAATTTCACTGATGAATGTAATTGTATGGTAATTAAAAATATTTTTTGTTTTTGAGTTTTAGTTACAGATGTGGTTTAATCAATTAAGAGTCTAACTAGGTCGGTAAAAACACTTAATTTTTTTTACTCATCTTGCAACTATGAACGTCTGATACGGCGTTATGCGTAATGTGTAACACAATTATCAGTGGCACATCTACCAATTTACATGGTACCGTTGTCGGGCTACCCATCGTGGCGCCCTAAATTAGGCCACTTGAAGTGCCAGGACTGAAGGTTCATTAGAGATCGCTTCTGTATATAGAAAGAGGGGCGCACTCGTATCCTGATTCTGCTCAACCCTTTGTGGACGAGAAGATGATAAACTAGCGCTTGAGCGGCAGGCAAATGTGAACCTGGAGAATCAGGCATATTACCGGAAGGGTGTGGTAAGGGCGTCCCCCAGTTTTTAGTGAATCATGTACTTTATGTATTTATGTAAGGTTCGTTGTCCTGCAAAGTTACTCATGCATGATACATGGATTCATGAAACAACACCAACTTCGCTATGGATATAATACGATTTATCCCGAAAAAAATTTACCAATGTATTTTTTTCAAAATAACTATTTTAAAGGCTAATTTCAAGAATTCTGTGCTCTCCCCTGCCGCTACCAAAATCAACCCGCCCAAGATGGTAAAGATACTTCGAAACATTCTGTGGTGGCGAGCACCCTTCGCCTTACATGAGCGACTGGTCTCATAGGCATCATTGGATTAATACGGCCCCACCCCCTCCCGGACTCCAAGACCCACCAACCCTTAGACGAGCTAATTGTTATGCACCCAGTATCGTCGTTGGAAATGAACGATAATCACCGGTTTGCTAATAAATTTGACCATTTCACTCATTATGAGACGTCTGGCTCATTGGTCAATGAGAATTAGTAGGACACTCACTGCTCCATTCTGCTCATGGTTATCTTGTAGAACTTGATTGGGCCTTCATGATCATGACTCACACTAAACATTTTAACGTGTTCATCAAACATTCAATTGTTTGCATGCTGTGTAGTTTCAGATTGTTTTCTCAGAAGAAGCAGTTCTGGATTAACCATGTTTACTATTTTTATGATAAGACATTTTAAATAAGTTTAGATGGATGGCTCTAACTAAATAGCAAGTCAAGAGTTCCACATGTTCATCCTGAAGGTGTATTATACGGAACTCAGCTGAAACTAATGATCAGTTTTTTTCTCAAAATACCATGTTTATCCAAATAATTATCTGAATCATTAGTTCGCTATTCGCCACTAGAAACTCATGAATACCAAACAGTCATTCTTCAGTCCAATAATTGAAACCCCGGAATAAGAACGTTTCAATTCATCGAATGTGGGCGTTCATTAGGCACAACGAATAAATGAATAAATTCATTTGTCCAATGAGACCAGTGGAATAAAAGCGCGACCAATTGCCGAAGCAGGTCAACAGATCACCGCCACGGCACCACTTGCGGACGGTATAAACCTCTAAAGGGAGGGAAATTTCTCTAAAGACGGCGAACTTTCAGAAATTAAATCGTTTTACCAATACATTGAGGAAAAAACGTTACTTTATAAAAAAAACAAGCCGCCAAAGAAGGGGAATTCCACTTTTCCCTTCCCATCTCGTTCTTTAGTGGTCCACGGCATTACGCATTCATTGATTACGTAACGAATGCTTGGTAACGAGCTACGTACTGTTGACTTGATGATAGTCAGGAGTTAGGACCTCTTAACTGTCGCCGTCAATTAGCATTACGATAAATATCTTAAAAATTTATGTTGTTTTTATTTTTTTTTACTACTTATTTTATGCTGCATGGTTAGCTGAACTACTATATATTATACACTTCCTAGCTGCCAAATCCTGCACACCACCAGTGTGTAACGAGTGTAAAACTTAGCTTCATGGGTGGAAAAGTTTTACACGGCACTGACTGGTCATGCATTGATTGATCCCAAACCGGATACCCGCTTGCACACCATTACACTTCGACTGGTGCCACTAATGGTGTAATTGTTGTACTACTGTGCCACTGTGACGTCGTGGCATCTTCAGTCACTCATAATTGTGCATGCATGGTACTGGCGACCGTTAGCATGATGATCATGAAGGCGGATGAGGTATAGTACTTTACACAAAAAGACATCTTACATTTTAAAAACTTAGGATTGTTTCATGATTAACATTTCTTCAAAGCTGCTCTTAAACAGTTCTTCAACCCCACGTGACTGCTTTCTCAAATTTCCCACACGCCTCGGATGATAGTCGGTGGATGGTGCGTTGTGGAAGTGGTGGACACTTGATGTGCTTGTTCACTCCATCATACCCGGGCTAACCATCGCCTCAAGACACTTGGACAAGCCGTCGCACTAACTGGCTAACTGGCGCATGCCGCCCGGCCCTGTCTATCCGCTCTCTCTCTCCGGCTGGCCCATCCATAATTTGGTGGCAATTCAGCCTGTATATGTACCATGATGAGCCATGGTCCATCTAGTTGTAGTGTGGCCGAGTCCTAATCATGACGGCCAGTTATGATGAGCACCAACGTGTGTGCCACAGTGACCAATGTGCCAATAGGCCTCGACTTGTGATTGCTGAACAAAGGCATCAGAGTCACAGACTGCGTCGGTTGGTCCACTCATCAGACCACTTCTTCGACAGCAGCAACTATGGAAATGAGATAAGTTTTAGTTGTGCTCCAGGGGCACCCGATCGGGTAGTTATAGATGGTGGACTCGGGCGCAAATTGGGCCAGCCGGCCATCAAGATGCGATGGACGATGGCAGCGGGCAAGTATCGCGCATGTATCGTGTCTTCGGCTGCAGCATCGTGCATAGATGAGCGCACAACAGTTAAAGTGACATACCAATCTTGGCTATGTCGGGTGCATGCCATCACATAACGAGTGTGATGGGCCGGGGCTGTTAAAGCCATAAAGCAACGAGTAACTAACTTGCTCTCTGCCTTGTTACGAGTCGGTCGACGGCCACTGATTTCGCATCCTGTCATCATCAGTGGTCGAGAGTCTGGCGCAACAACGTCCCGCCTAACTACCACCAATTGAATTATTGCTCATAACAACTTGACGCCGTCCAACTGGCCACTGATTACTGTATTCATCATCCATGTGCTTGTAATTGTGGACTCAACCACGTTAGTCATGCATCCGGACATGACCATTGGTTCAAGCTATTACTCACATTAACATGTTAAGTCCACAACTTCAAGTAATCATCACATGTCAGATCACATATTCAGTCATATTACTGTACAAGCTTAGCAAACGCTCTGTTTACAGTCCAACTAAAGTCCACTTGAATCATAGCTGATCACAACTTGTGAGCATGTCGGCTTGTTTGAGATATCCTCCAACGTCCGATACCACATTCCCCTCGTATGTATGTGTAATTGTTGACCATCCACGCCAACTACAGTAAGTATGATTCGGCACTTGCTTGATCGTGATTACGGCCCCGGTTTATGATACTGGTCACACCGGCATAACTCGCACTCATCACACCTCGCCTCATCACAATCATCATTGTACAAGCACACACAAACACACCTCGAACATACAAACAGTCCGTTTATTTACAGTCCGGCTATTAACAGGTCGAGTGACACCGATGACGATGCCTGGTGCTCGTCTCTCTGCGCTCGTCGGTGCTCTCCAGCTAATAGCAATTTCGGCCTGTTAACGCATGTCGTCGTTATTTGCCGGCCAGTTTAGACGGAATTGTGCGACGATGATGATGATGATGACCGACTAAGCAAACACATGATAAAGCATCATTTGAGCCAGAGTGGCGGAGGAGTATCACTGGTACTGGTGGACTGCCGGTGGTTGGTGGGTGTTGCCCAAACGCTACCTATCTTCATGTATAGCTAGAGTATGAGAAAGTTGGATATTTGACTTTGTATGTTATTTTTAATTAAACCCGGCTTTTCCGCGACCGATTCGTTGTCATACGTTGACATATACCTGTGTACAGTACTTACATATATGTATGGCTGATTATGATGAGAGACGACGACTATATGATTAGTCACGTTTGTGTGCCTTGTGCGATGCATCACGTTTTAGCTGAATAAACGCACCGTTATTATTACTAATGTTATTATTATTATATTTATTTATTGGCGGTGTTGGTGTTATCGCGCCGATTACGACGGCCCCGAGTCTTTGAGAGGGCGCTCGTTTAACGACACTCATCAAGGCATCACAATCATCACCTTGTTTGTACATATGAATGAGTGATTGTGGGCCTTGAGGGTGTAGGTGTGCTGACCTTATTGTGTCCTATGCAAACACTCATCTAATTATTGCCTACATACATGCTCTAAGGGGTGCAGGTTAATCGAGCATGCATGCCACTTGGCCACAATTAGCCACTTGGACGCATAGGCACACTACCGTAACCCGACATGCTTGCCGGGCGTGAAATGGCCGTCCGGTCGCACTCCAATTCACTGTATAATGACGCCATCGTACATACATCAAATTTGGTATATCATTATGGCACCATCATCCCATCTATCTTATGCTCGGCCAATTGGCAGCCGCAGCAGCAGCATAGCAAAGTCCAATTTAAGATGCATTGCTTAGCCAAACACATTGGTTGGCACTGTGTGTATGGCCATCATTGGCTAGGACAGGCGCATGTGCCGGCGGGTTGCTCCAATTGGGCCCAAATAAGCTCATCATTACTTAGCAATATATTGGGAGGAAGACGAGCGCACACGGACACACAACATTGGGGTACAGGCACACGCACCCTAAGTTGCCGAGTATTTAAGCATTTAGTCGGTGCGCCATCCATGTAGATGTGTGTGTATGCGACGGCACATTTATTGGTGCTGCTTGTGGGTGCCCGGCCGCATGACCATGTCTTCTTGTATTGCTCATCAACATTCTAATAGCCAAAGTAGTGGCGGTCGACGGGGCAACCCACTCGCCCCACTAGTGCCGCGCGCCATCTTAAGGCCCGCATCCTTGAATTAAGCAATCAGTTTGTATGTGTGTGTGTGTGCACTTGGGCTTTGGTGGCTCGTCGTGGCATCGTTCGTTCGTTTAGGTGCCCTGGTCAGCGGAATCATATATGACGCATGCATGCTTACCTCCATCATGAAACAGGAGTGCCTCTCAATAAACGACCTAATCTGTACGACCCGTCAGGTTAATTGTATTCGGATCGAGTTGTCAGTCGTTGCCGTGGCTTCAGCGCTCTACTTGACCGCAAACTCAATTAATCGCTGCCAACTTAATTAACTGTGATTGTGCGGACTAGTCAGTACAATCTAATTGTTGTGCCAAGTGACTCGTTGTCGATTGTCGGTTATACAACATGTCTTATCACCATACCATGGACACGTTCTTAATTGCTGATGTCTTTCCGTCATTGTTGTTGTAAAGATAAGTCATAATACCTGTATATTTTCAATGAATTAAACAAATAAATATTCAAATTCACAAGTCACAAAGTCAACGGCTGTTATTAGAACTTGTTCCACGATTGCATTTCATGCCATCAAGTGTTCGCACGCTCATTGAAGCTACATACATACCCACATTCATTAACTGCCAGTAAAGTCTGGTCACAGTTTCTCGTTACTCCAAATTTTTTACCGTAATCCTTTTGGCGCGCATTTGAATTTCGGCGCGCATTCAAATTTTATCAAAAATTCCAGCTGTTCACACTTCATGTGTACAACATATTATTGAACATACCCAACTCATTAATTGTTTAGTATAACGTTTTCAGAAAAATAATGAGTAACAAGATACCCTGACCAAACTATATACATTAACCACGTGTGCAAAAAGAGCGTCAGTTATTTTAATGATAAATTTTATTCATCTTAAGGGCTCTTAAGCTAACAGCCCACTTGTGACTGACTACCAACTAATAAACATACAACCTCTCGCAGAGAGCAGCGTAATCAAGAGGAAGTGAAGTGGGTTTTCATGACAGAGACTACCATTTTTGCATGCAACCATGTCGGATGAGTCATGTACATTTCATCAACTAAAACTGTTCCACACCCAATTGTAGTCACATTACATTGCGTCCGCTCGTTACGGTCCCCTGGCATTAATAAGCATAGTGCGAATGCGATTAAATGCTCGTAAAACAAACACAGTGCAGAGCAACGGTGCTGCACAGTGCTTAAGGGTGCAAGTATTCAAACAGCACTAGTGGTGCAGTAATGCACTAAATCAGTCGATTATAAAGAGCCGAGAGACACAGGGCAGCAACAACCCCAAACAACCACTAGTAGATTATGTGCAATTCGGTCTAAATGATTGGCGCTGCACAAACGCGTATAGGCATCGAGGCGAGATTAAAATGTATTACGGAAACCATCCGAGCATCGCTTAAGCCTGTTATTTGCATTGCGAACATGCCATCATTACATTGTCCAGTCCCGTGGTGTGTGTCTAGTTTTAGTGTAATTGAGTTGTGATGTACGCCCGTTGCGCTACAGTGGTCCTGTCTCTAACTTATTACACGCATGCGTTGGATGTTGCATGCCCAATTGATTACGGCCATGCAGCCGAGAATACAGCCACTCTACCATCATAAAGCAGTGATTAAAGCTTAGTTTCAGCTGCCAATCACAGTCTATATAACACTGTTGCACGCATGCTCAACTAATAAAATGAACAGTGCAAAAGCGCAATTTCATTAGACCGGCCAGTGCCGATAGCCGCCAGCGCTCGTGCGCCCACCACCAGATTGGTGCAATTAATAATTGCCAGCCGTCGTGTGTCTCTATGTTCATAATAGACACACAGTACGGCCATATCTCTACCACCATCTGGGGCGGATCAGAATGCCTGCTAAACGTGGGGTCAGCATAGTTTAATTGTCTTCGTCACGGTGTTTTGTAATAGTATGGTTGTATTAAAAAATATATAATAGCTTATAAAGTCTTAACTCTTCTATTAATTTCGCATCTGAAACTACACACCGCCGCACGTGTTACTGTAACCTTATGGGGCCACGGTGGATTATGAGCTGAATGGGCCCAGTTTCAGTGCTGCTTCCACTTTGTAATAATAATATTATTGGGGCGGACTAAGCGCGAGAGATACTAGTATTCATTGCAAATGGGTGATTAAACACAGCTGAATCTCATTCTCCGTCAGCTCGGGTTGAGAGCGCCACTTGTGTGATCACGTACAACAACACCATTAGCATTCACTTTGGCTCACTGTACACACATTATGTTCGTATAATAATAATAAGAATAATAATAATAATACTTTGTTTGGTAGGCAATGAGCAATGATGGCAATTACATTGGACCGTTGTTGCATATTATTGGGCGTGTTTAGTTATGTTGTCCACCAGCTGTTGTGCTCGCAGACTGTAAGTGGCTGACATTAAGTCATAAAGCATTGCATTAGTTAGATATACGTACGTGTACATGGTAGTGTTATTAGGCCGATTCAGGTCTCAACCTAGAGTCTCGAATTAGAAGTTTATATCGACACCGAGGCACCATGCATCGTCTAAAATAGTATGATTGATATAGTCAAAAATGTTAATTTTAATTAGTCATCAAACTTCACATAATTTTCTATCGTTTAATTGTTTATACCTATATTTTTCACTTCATGTAACCCGATGTTCGAACTTGGTAAGTATAACTAAGACCGAGAGCGCACATCCGGGCATCCACATACTTCTGAGGGACAGGATGTGCATTTAACTCGTCAATTAGGCAGCTTTCTCCGGCTTTTTAATGTGGCCCACATCTTTAGCACGGCTGTAGGGCAAGTTGCCATTGGACTGATGTGCCACATGGTGCGCTGTAAACACCCAAATGAGCCATCATAAGACTCGGGTTCGTAATGAGTCCGACTGACCCATTAGCAGTGCGACAGAGAGGCAGACCGCACCTCTCAGTTTCACTTATGTGCCAGAGACGACAGCTCTCTTCGCACAGACCCGCTAATTTTCTGGCTCATTTGCACGCCCGACATGTTCCGTCTTACGACACACATTTATGTACTTGTATGAGTTAGAAGTGCAAGATTTCTGTGTTGTATGTAAATTTCTGTGCGTCTCTATGGCCGGTGTTGATGTTGTTAATCAGCCAAATTGTGCATAACGCATAGTTTGCCTCCCCAATTTGTCGTAATCAAAGGTATTACAGCCCGACTGCGAATGGACACCATTTGTCCATCCTTGACGGCCAGTGGCAGAAGTATTCATTAATGGAATGCGGCCTGAGGTTCATGGCCTCTACCAGTGTCAAGGCCACTTACCAAATTAGACGCCCGGCTCAAAGTACTGGTTGCACAGGCTGCAGGTGCTCTTGGAAATGGGCATCCAAAAGCACATCCGTGTTGTTCATTAGCGTAATGAAAACTGTAGTGGCTCGGCATTCGCTATCTGTCTCTCTCTCGTGTGTGTGTGCAAACATATTATTATTATATACCGGCTGCCCAAATAGGCGAGCTACCAGCGACCATTCAGTCATTCATTCACTTTCACTAAGACGAACCAGCGGTGGCAGCGAGCTAATCTTGGTAATTGCGCCCGGCCCGACTACGGTAGATACAATGATGGATGGTGCTGGCGATCGTCAAATTAATCGAGCCGGCCGCCTGTACCTGCTTCATAACTCTTCCATACCTGAATTAATACCTGATCGCTGGCGACGCACGTACTCGCACTTCCTGTCTTGTATTACCATTGCCATTACCAGTGCTAGCACTACCAAATACCAATTTATGTGCACATACACCTCTATCTACATATGTGTGTACATGCATATTCAAAACGGTCAATGATCAGTGGTGTAGAGAGCACAGCGCACTGATTAATTTCATGGCCCATTGGGTTCACCTTTGCGACGTATATGACTCTGCTAGGCATCGGGCGTTGTTCTTGACCGTCATAGTTATGTTACCATGGGGAATACTAACAGCATGAGCAGTCATACAGTAGTGCTAATTGTCGACCGCTGCATTCCGCTGACGATCGTTATTTCATTATGGTCCTGATAAGCGCTGAATCTGAAAGTACCTCGATCATATGTTTGCACTCGAAGACGTCGATCAGTGTCTCCGGATTCGGTCGAGTGACGATGACGCCTGAAGGTCATGATCATGTGTGCAAAGTAATAATTGTTGAGAGCAGCACATGCACAACACAGCACAACACACCGATAATTACTGGACTCAACACGACATGCACTCATATGCACTAGCCTCCGTACTCTTACTCATCATCATCCCTCCTGTTCGCTCTCCTGTCTTTGTTGTTTCCAGCAGCACGTCTCCACAATGAGCGCTGTTTTTACGCACACATTGTTAATTACAAGCCGGCCATCACCCGAGTAATGCTATATATGATATTACTCAATACCCAATGTGCGCTCCACACCACTCTCATCCTGTTTGCCCCCATGATTTTAATTTCCACATTTTTTCTCTGCCATTCGCAGTGCATGCTATTTTGTCGGATCGTGATTTCATCATGATCAACACTAGTCCCCTAACAACAGCAAGGTAGCCAGAGAATTTTCGTCTTTCGTTGAGTTTAATCGTTAGACTGAATTTATATTAAAACGTCGAGTTTTCAGAGTGCAGCACATCGGTCGCGCATAATACACAATGTTAAATTGCACAATGCGCAATTATAAGGCACCTGTAGTTAATACCGGTTTGCATCTGCGCTCACCAGCACAGCACTGGCTCGACGCGTCGGCACTCACCAGTTGAGTCAACTCATTGCGCTGCCTGCACAGCCGCGATCACGTTCTCTAGCATTATACCAGTACTCGCACAACCCAGTAATATTATAATTAGTTGTTGACGGCCCGAGTCAAACTGGTCAGAGTGTTGTGTTTTCGATTGTTTGAATGCTCGACGTAGTCTGATAGCTATCATGTGACGCTGACAAGGATTGCTTGATCAATGAATCTGTTGTCCAACTATCTTTTGAGCGTCAGACAGTCAGTGATTGACTCTCACCGTCACCTGTATGCACCTTAATCCAACCACACATACATGATGTGAACACCAGATAATTGTTCACACAACTGGAATTACGGGCCGACCGGAGTCTGTGCAATCCCCCGATCACAGCAGCGCTCAACTCTGCGTCCTCTGCGCGCCACCACCGCAGCAAATTTTTTAATGATCGTCATTATACTCATTATTTGGCGAGTAGGCAGCAGCAGCGTCGAGCGCCGCAGACGTGAGCGTTACGCAGTTGTTATTGTTATTGCAGATGTATGTGGATGCGACTAATAACAATAAATATACATTGGGGCGACTGGCACACCAAAACTGCAATACTCGGTAATTCCCGATAATTAACTTGTGGGCTATACCAGTACGTGGATACCAGTTTCATTACACATCCATATGTGCGGCAGCTGTTTCTTATATTGCGGTGGTGAACACGGCAATCATTCCGAATGATGATACTTCTCATTAAAACAGAGTCTGTACGCGGGCAGTGTTATGCGACCGACTGCTCAGCATGTCAACATTTATACTTTTCATTTTGTTTCCCCTTCCGCCATTATAGTTTGGGTCGGAAACCAGTCCTGTGCTAATGCGTGTGCTTTGTATTTGTCATAATCTGGCACTACCAGCATATATTTAATGTGTTGTTGTGGTTTCATACTTCAATCATTAATCGATAGCACCACACACCATTCGATGCAAGTATTTATGTACATAGCTAAGTTCTGAGACAGTATTCAATTAATCGTGTTAATGTCATGTGTAAACTGCCATCGTAACTTATATTTGACACCGGCGTGGTGACGATGCGGGCTGATGAGCTCAATTACTTGCCAGCTAGTTGTTGTCCTGTCGTATGTAAGGTGTATCAATAATTAAACACGACAAGGCAGTAGCAGCCGCGTAACGTCGTCCGGTGTAAGTGGCACAGTAGGACAGTTGACAGGCACAATTAAATACGTGCTCCATAGCCGCAGCACACCAATTATATGTCATTGCACTGTGGTCATGCTCGCGGCCACATGTATTCAACTTCGCCATATGTGGCCATCTCATGATGCTCAGTACCTGCCACTTCATGACCGACAATCACTAAAACATGATTCAATACAGTAAGTGATTCATACCAAAGACTTACCAACAGTTTGTGCTTGTGTCACATTCTCATTCACCAGCCGCCAGCCGGCACGACCGGCAAGTTTGAATCAGAGCTATCGGGACGGCGCGCGCGCAATTAGTGCGCTAACGCAGTGAGCAGGGGCAGATAATGATTTCCGTGTTGTCGTATGGTTATACAGCAGAGTGTGTCGTATCAGCCACATGTCTTGTGGCACATGAACCCGCAGTTGGCGCCGCTCAGCCTGATTTGTGTCTCGACACCTGGTCATTGAAGGCAAGCGAACCGACCCGTGCTTAGCAAATTAACACCAGCCAACTGAAATGGCGTAAATGGAGAGCCGGACATGTGTGCCGCCGAACCTGATACCGTTAATCAGGCGGTGCGTGTAATTATACAGTGCCAGTGCTGCAGCTAGATACTGTGCGCCTGCAGCTGTGTTCCACCTCGCCACTTTGACACACTTTCCAATTAACTTTTTCAATTAAGCCACACCCTGTGTTGTGCCCTGTTATTCTATGCCACAGGTCTGTGTGTCGCTATATATATGTAGTTTAACAGACTGCCTCCCTGTTGCCGACACTGCTGCTACTGCTCTTGCTTATGCTTGTTAATTAACCACAACATGTTGTTAATTAAAAAAACGCTGACAACCGCAAAGTGCACGCCTGTTGCGGTTATGCAGGCAGTGCTATCGCATCGGACCGCATGCTGTTCGCTGTTTATGTAGCCAATTAAACTGGTGGTCATTATACTGCTGTGATCGATGGCTGTCCGACGGCAATGCACTGTTCATTAGACTCGACTACTAACTGTCTTGGCCGTGGCCCTTTAAGCAAGTACCGTAATTCATTGAGTCAGGCCGTCATATGGCAGCGCCACTTATTGACAGTGCCCATTAAGTGTAACGCATATTAACCGCCGCTATCTCAACGGGGCAATACCTGACATTTGCTCGACGTTAAATTAGAAATTAAAAACGGACAACAGCTCTGACTGTGATGCGTCTCTCCGACATGGAGCACACTGTGTTGTGGACCAACACAAACTTTTGCAATTGCACTGCCCTCCTATGACACTAATGAACGCAGTGGGCTGACCCCACAGCACTGTATTTAAATATTGGTCGATACTTAACCAGTCAAACTCTGGTGAGATAAGCATCTGGCCGTTAGCACTAGTGAATAGTGTAGTGCTGTGCACTTAATGCGTGCTATAACTCGCAGTTTGTAAACCGATCGTCCCATACCATCCCACACAATTGACAGCATCGCCCCACATACCCGCTTAATCACCACACCAAACATGTGGCAGTAATGCACGATTCCGCCATTACATCATTTCAGTTTATAATCACCATTTTAGTGATGTGATGATGTGAGTTCTTGCGCTGGCGATGCTTATCTTTATATTTAACTTAACCAATGTGCTGTACCATCAATTCACTAACAACATCAGCGTGCAAAGTCTTGCCGCGACGTCACATGTTGCGGGTGCTTAATGAGCGCCAAATTATTAATAAAAAAACAATCAGTTGTGTTATCACAGTTTGTTGACAGTGGTACTGAGAGATTGCCGTCGCATCTGCAGACCACATGTTGTGCAGGGGAACACAATACACAGTAGATGTTACTTAATGAGTGCTTCATTGCGGGTACTAAGTTCGATAAGCGACAAATGAGCAACCGTTTCCCTTCCCCAGAAAACATACTTGCGTTATCGCAGCATCTTGAACTGCAATTGATTAAACAGTAAAAACTGTTCACCAGTATTCAATAAACATAGCTACATAGAATACAACACATAATAAACGGAGAGTGCGCATTTTATGATTAAAAAATGATTTTTTAATCCCAATATAAAAAAATGTATAAAAACATGAAATTCATAATAAAAAAGCTTTGCCGGCAGATTTGGGTACTACTTTCACAGTTGAATCCTTGCAACTGCTTACCATCACTTACAGTAAGCCAATATAAATACAGGTGAACCTCGTCACGTTCGCTCGAGCACGTCAGCCAGAAATTAGACGCATTAATTCACGGTACAGAGTTGTAGTGTTGTGCCCGTGTGGTGATCGTGCTAGCTTAATAAATACTATACAACGCTAATGAATGCCGACGCACACTACCAACAACACCCTGACCAAAAAGTGGCGGGCGAGGCCATTACTCCCATCATGGTCAACTTTTGTCATTTTCAGCCTAATCTGTATCGTGTTCGAAACGACTAGGAGCAATCTACCTGTTATCTGTACCAGAGTCGACAGGCAAAGTTCATTAATTTGTCATATTATATTCCTTCGCTGACACCAACACGCCAACAACACCCTACGCAATAATGATATTAATAATAATGATCCACACCATCTAGTTTACATTGTGTGTGTGTGTTGATTCATTCTATTCATAAACGTGTGGTCCATACACAGACAGGACGATGAGAGCGCCAATCATTTGTGTTTCACCGGTTTGCGCCATGTCACGTGCCTGTCAACCTAAGATGATGTTGATCAAGTCTGGTTGTATGACGAACAGAAATATATGATCACTATCGCATTGGATAACCACTTCCCAGTATCATTATTAATCATCATTGTTAACAGTGATTAGAGCAATTCTAAATTTTTTGGGTAATTTCTTTATTACGATGACGAAGTTTCATGACTTTTCATCTTTTTCGACCATCCATTCGTTCTTTGTCAATGTTCTTCACCATCCAGTCTCTACCAAATAGTCTCTATAAGACAGCCAAATGTACACAGGCACACATGTCGACACAGCATAGACAACAGACCATGTCGACGGCTGCGCGCAATTAAAACTCGTTAGTCAGTCGTACGGCGCATTGAGTCTTGCAGATGTCTCGACGCACTGAGAATCTTCTCTGGCGCTCCATTGGTCTTATGGCATCACATCATTGTCTACGTTTCTGTCTGATTCCCAGTCCCTTGTATTCGGTCAGTAATTACGGATATGTTTGATGTTTATTTCAGTTTTGTTTCGACACTGAGGTTCAGCATTACTCAAAATGTTGACCCTACTAAATTCAAACTAATCATCAAACCTTTTGGTGCGGCATGGTATGCAGTCTCTGCCCATACACACATCTGCTGACAAACATAGATACCACCACAAAGTCACAAACACACACAATTAATCTACATACGCGTGTGCTGTTATAGCGGACAGCCGATACCATCGACCTATACGTAGCGATGACTGACTCGACCAAGCTGGCTGCAACCCCGGACCCCGAATCCAGCTCACATACAACAGCACACAAATACAACAGCGCACCTATAACATAACCTCTGTCTGTTTAAATTGCTCATTATTTACATTAACGAAGCAGCCAAAAGCCAAACCAGCCCAATCCGTCTGTATTGTACGATGTGTACAGGACGGAGCGTCGAAACCAACTGATTCTGGTCAATGGATAGCGTTCGATATGCATTGTTATGAAATCGATATGATCCGAACTTTCAAGAAATTAGTTTTTGTTATAATTGGTCAAGTAATTAACGTTGGTCTATAGTCTGTTCGCTCGTCCGCCACCGATACAGGGATACGATAGTGATGGTCGGGTCGTCTGATTCACGTCCGAATCTGTTTAGTTAGCGTTGTTAGCCATACATACAGATAGATGGGCCTCTAATCATCGAGCCCCATCCCAACTAATAACATTGTGTGCTCTCTCAACGCATTCAACGCATTTAACATTGCCTCGGTCGCGCTGCGATCGCTTATCAGGCACAGGGCACCGTTGCTCGCTTGCTCTTGCTTGTTGTGCTCTGCACACCCAAAACTGTTGATGGGTGTTTAGCTGTAATCACTTTGTGTGCTCATGTCGTACAACCCACCATACCATACACACATACATATTATAATACATAAATGGCCGGTTAATGGGTGTCTTACCGCGCTGGTTGGCTTTGTTGACGCCGGCTTGCTGCTCTCACGTTCGTGGTCACGTGGGTGGAAGCACCACCGATGACATCGCATCATGAACGGGGCCGGGTCTCGCAACCAGTTGCACTGATCCGGTATTATTAATAAATTGCAATTATACATTTGCTGCCATGCAATGCAACCAGGCGCGCACTCAGTATCACTGATTAAACGGCCGAATGCTGCGTTTATATACATGCATGTACGCATTCTATACATACGATTCATTTCTGTTTATATTTATATGTGCATGTTGTTGTTTGTACAATCAAATCAGTGTTTTGCTGTGGTGTTCGTGTACATATACATACATAGTATGTGCCTGCGCGTAGTGCTGATTGATCCCTACAGAGGTTGCAATTTGTTCACTTTTTACACATCGCGCGTCTTCACGTTCTCCCGATTAGTCGATCGCCGGCCGTCGTCTGCCCACAATACCGATTACTCATTGCTAAATTATAACTCATCATATCTTGTACACACACAGATGGATATATTCTCGTTCATTTCCCAGGCTTTGTTTTGCATATAAAATAGTAATTTCGGACTGATTGTCCTGACACCGGCGGTTGAGTGGTGGTGACTCATTGACGGATGGGTAAAATCATTGAATAAGAGTAGTTTTTTTATAATGTGAGGCTTTTTTTTATTTAAACTTAGTTATTAATTATGTAACTATTTAAAAATGTAAGTCATTATCTAGATCCAAGATGGTATCACTTTTTCAAATGCAGTCTCGACCGCCACACCAGGTGTTCGCTCATTTGTTTGGTTTTCTGGCGGATGTGCAGCACTTTTCAAAAAGCTGGTGTATTGATTGGTTCGGCTGATAATGACTCCATCTATGTATTGATTACATACATGCGTCCTGTCCGCTTCCATATCAGATTTCATCCACCTAATTACAATCATAAGTGTGTAAACTGGTTCAACCCTGCGTTTTCTTTCACTCAGTGCATGATAAGTCAAACTTTGTTATTTCACAAAATAGTTCCAGTAACATTTGAACTTTGAGACCAATGTTTATTGCATGTACTGTTACGAGAACAAACGGGCAGCATGAAAAAAAACAAGTGTGGACCATTTCACGGCCATTAAAATAGCGAGTAACAAGTTGATCTAACAAGCCATACTAACTATCGTGCTTCCATTGAGTCCGTCCAACAACACGTAACCAGCAATCAGGCCGCACTTAAACATATGATCGATGATGTACTCCAACTAAATTATGGTCACACCAACCCAACCCAACCAAACAAGCGATCAGATAATGATGATGATCAAACCTGGAATTATCGTCATGTTCACTAGCTGGTAGTCGGTGAGATGAGCTAAGGTAGCTCGTTGGCCCTGATATCACACTCTTGCTTATTATACCGAGTCGAGGAGAAAATGGCTGGCAAAATGAGCACCGTAATTTATGGGGTGTGTAGGTCGATAAGGCGACCCTGTTATTAGCCGTCATACAATCAGCATCAATTGATTGATTTGTTGATAGTTTTATTTCTTGTCTGTTATCTATCTATCAGACTATGAGATAAATAATTCTCTTTTGATCCAACACTATCTCATATCATTATTCGACATCCTATATCTCTCAACAAACGTCTCCAATTGGTCCAACGTCCGTTATGCCCTCATGATTATTGTCGAACGATTGCCACCAACATGATTGTGATCATAATTTATTACCCAAATTACCTCAGCTCGTTGTCGCTGAGTCAACTTGTCATCGACACCTTCAGCATGTTATATTGTCGTCCTGTATGACCTCTGTATTACGCAAACAATTTGACGTTTCTGTCGATTGAGCGGCCCGCAATCAGTGGAGTGAGTGCGTAAAACAGCCTGCCAGTCAGGGTCATCAGCATTATCAAACACTGTTGTCGTCCAGCCCCCCGAAGGTGTTAACATAATAAATCGTCAACCGATCGGTCCCGAAGTGTCGCGAGACGACGTCGAACGTAATGATCGTTGTGACTAACGGACAGCCAGTAAATCTTTCATGTAATAATCGTGCTATCGTAGCAAGAGGCGTGGAGAACGTGAGGTGGACGGGTAATTGGTTCCAAAAAAGTTATACATTCGCTACGGTATTAATATTTGGACACCGATGGATAGATCTAATGTTTTCATTTTCATGCCATACAGTATGGATATATGCATTTAGTGGTTTCACACTTGTTCGATCCGCCACTATCATGAGCTATGAGCGATGATGATGAGCTTAATCGGTGACTGCCTGACTGACTGACTGCCTGTCATGTTGCCCTGTCACATGCGGATGAAAAATGTCATTGTTTCTCGACCAAAGTAGCCAAACCAGAATTTTGCTATAACGAAACAACTTTGCCAGAACCCAGGAGGATTATAACAATTTTTTGAACACCTGAAATCAGTTTAAGCCAACTGATCATTGTCCTCATCCACCACCGATGGCACAGCCTTGACGTCCGATCGGTACGGTAACGGACCGATGAATCGGCGGCCAAGATTCATTACCTCCTCATGATTTTTCGATTGATGATTCGCATGTCTGACCTGTCACTTTCATTTTGTCGAGATGCCAATCATCGACGAACGCTCTTTCACTTTCACATTCAGTCGATGTCTTTGGTCATCTGACCAGGTGACCAACTTCTATATAACTTGCATGGCTTGGGAGTGACTGATCCTCATATTTCATTTCCCCTTATTAACTACTTAGCTGTATCTGCCACGCCCATATGGCGTTAGTGAGGCCCAAGTTGTGCACCATAAATTAACACTAACGTCGATCGAATTGACATATCATCCTTCGATACTCAATACCTACCGTAATGCCATCAAACTTCTATTAAGTATTTCTACCAAACAGTGATCCATCTATTCATATACTACAAACTTTCATTAAAAGTCCCTTCCAACTTGTTGAAAACAAATTAGCACTGTGTTCCATCAAACTGAGCTATCAGCCGTGATTGCTGCCGGTGTAGTGCCCCGTAAATTGCCATTACCGCTCTTATCATCAAACGCTGCTCATCATTCTTGCCCGCTGCCCACACCGTGTTTTACTGGTGTACATCACTAATTTATGGTTAAACAAGATGGCCGTCAATTATACAGCATAGCCTCCTGCTATCGGCCCTGTTGTTCATTGACCTGCCAATGGCGATATTAATGTGCTTTCCGACACACAGAGTGGACTCGGCTGCTGATCGCTCCAACTCTGCAGTCGGCGTAATTACCCGGTCCATCCCATCCATGTAGTTCGTTTTCGAACGTGCATAGTCGTACGGACTCGGTTGTTTTAATGACGCTAATTCTAATTAACTCACGACTGTTCGGTTCACCCCGTGACGCTCGCGGTCCAACTGTTGACTAACGCGATTTACCATCCAAACATGTACCACCCGAGTTAAATTCGATTTCGAAATAAAAAAACATTCTAACCACCATGTAATTTTTTAGATCTTTTCTCTTGAACTAAGTCGTTGGCTGTCCTGCCCATTGTCACTAAATAGCAATTCGGCAATATGCTACAGCAAAACATCGTTATGAACAGTTTTTTTAATCCACTACGTTAAATAGCAACAGTGCACGTAAAACATGTAGTTTTGATGATTTAACGAGAAAACTGCAACAACAGTGCACACGAATGTACACGATGTAATTTGAAAGTCAAAACCACAAGAACAGCAAACATCCAATCACAAACACACTGTTTTGTAATTAATTTGTGAATTGAACATATTTCTGTTCGGTTGTAGGAGTTTCGGAGGTAATTGGTAATGGTGGCTATCCTGTGTACCTTAACCTTGTTCAATTTAATATAATATCTGTTCAAATATGTACGATGTCTCTGTGTTGATTATGGTATTGTTTATCACCCAAAACTATTACACTATTAAAACTACAATCACTATGTTTGATAATGGCCCAATCTATATCACTCAAACTTCCCTGAAAGCATCCGAAAAAAAACTTTGCAAAAATCCATACCATGATTGATTCACTCACTCATTCACTCACTCACTCACTCACTCACTGACTCACTCACTCACTCACTCACTCACTCACTCACTCACTCACTCACTCACTCACTCACTCACTCACTCACTCACTCACTCACTCACTCACTCACTCACTCACTCACTCACTCACTCACTCACTCACTCACTCACTCACTCACTCACTCACTCACTCACTCACTCACTCACTCACTCACTCACTCACTCACTCACTCACTCACTCACTCACTCACTCACTCACTCACTCACTCACTCACTCACTCACTCACTCACTCACTCACTCACTCACTCACTCACTCACTCACTCACTCACTCACTCACTCACTCACTCACTCACTCACTCACTCACTCACTCACTCACTCACTCACTCACTCACTCACTCACTCACTCACTCACTCACTCACTCACTCACTCACTCACTCACTCACTCACTGACATAACTTGCAGACACAATCAATCCCATAATGACGGACACGATGGCGCTGCCATTCGGTCTGCCCGTCGTCTCGCCCACACTCCGACCGGACGAGAACGATCAACCCGATGGTGACCAACCCGGCACCAGTATCGGCACGTATAGACTTTACTGCGGTGGCAACGAGTCGTCATCGTCAACCGTTTACGTCGTACCCGAATCTGCCACCAATTCCTTTGATGCCACCGAATGTACGTCGTTCGACGCCGACACCCACGGCACCGATCCGACCGAAGTGATCGTGATCGCCGACGATGGTCACGGACGTCGTGAGTTCGAAGTATCGACGTCATTCGATGATGCCATCGACGGAGCCGCCGATTCGTCGGATACATCGATGAGGATGTGTCTGTCATGCTCGGCCATTTTTGACGATTATTTGGCTTTCTCCTCGCATCTGAACAATGAACACCAGTTCACGCCGGTGTTCGATCCGGACAACCAGCTGGCGTTGGTTTACCTGACTAGGCAAGGCGAGTCGACCCTGCTCAGGTTGATCGCCCGACCCGACGCCGGTCCGACGTCAGAGGCGGCTGATTTGAGCGTGGAAAAGTCGGCCACGACGTTCAACAGTGAATCGTCGTCTGGTTTCAACTTCAATGACGAACTGGCGAAAAGCGTATTTGGTGGTCCGCTGGCACGACACTCGTCCGAGTCGGGTGACCGTGGCACACCATCCGACTGTGGCAATGTTCCAACATACCGTAGTCTGTGTCCAGCACATCCGGATGGCAAACCGTTCAACACGGAATGTTCGTTAACCTTTTTTGATTATTTTATTTATTTATTTTTGTTTACTTATGACAATGCAAATTAAAAATAAGGTTTAGGTTATGGTTGTCTTAATGCAAGTCAGAGAAACCTTTTCACAACAGTGGTTCAGCGCTGATGGCTATGCGAGCGTTCATAACGTGCATATTAGGTCGATTTGAGGGTTCTGCTTTAACGTACATAATCATCATAATTATATATTAACGTTGTTTCGTACATAAAGTTTATCATGTAATGTCAGTTTGGTTTATAAGTTATTTGTTAGCGCTCAGAATTGTGCAGCGGAAATTGGTTGCCGTATTTTACGTGCACAAATTTGTCTTAATTAGATGATATTAGGCGATTTACTGCGGTAATTATTTTTCGAACATGGTTTGTCCGTTTTGTCAGATTGATCATTAGTTGACGTTCACGTTTCGAATACGTTTCGTTCACGACTTAATGATTTGTGATAGGCTTACATATGAAATCTTTAAAATAGAAATGAAGCATCTGATCGAACTAATTATGTTATGACAATCAATAAGTTGTGAAAGGTTTCAATTGTAACTTTAGTAAATGCCTTCAAACTGTTCACAACTGTCGTTATTGTTGCTTTTGAATGCGTTATTTCTTTTCATAATCCCGTAAAACTTTAACAACGAATATTGTTGTGATTAATTAGACGCTGTTAGTCGGATCGGAATGATAGTAATTATCAGTTTCGGCAGTTTTTTTTCATCTCAGATAAATTGAGTTTTTTTTCATTTTCAAATGGTATAGTTTCTTTGTGCATTGCTGTACAAACCTGTACGCACGTGGACACATACGAATATGATGTCTTAATTAGATGATATTACGCATTCACATGTGGTGATGTCGGGTAATTATCATCAATTTCGGCTCGGGTGATCGATGTGCATATTTGGTGATCATCACCGTTTGGGTTATACACCTTGGTGATCACTATTCTGACGCCCCTGGGGGTACCACCATTTTCATAAAACTGAAACCAGATCTACGATGGACTTGTTACATGGCACCAAGTCTACTCAAGGAACATATCTGGCAAAACCAGTTGCAACTTAACTTGTTTGTAACATTATTGATTAACCGTGAGTAAGTTAATGAGTTGGTCGGACGCGTGCTGTGTCTGTCTGTCTGTCTCTCTATGTATCCGTGTTGGCAGATGACGCACATAAATCAGTTTAATCGATGCTACTTTCATCACCGTAGTTTTAATAGTTGTAGAAAATATAATAATTACATACATATTTGAAATAAGGCAATTAAAATTTTCAACCGAAATAACTTAAATGCTCCTATTTTTTTCATCGTTGCTTTCTGGCAGCCTATCTGACTAGGAGTGTTCTGATCTCGAAACTCAAAAAACGACTTAGATGCCAGTAAAACATACTGTTAGTGGCTTATGCGCATGAAAAGTCTTACAAAGTTGCGCGCGTTCAAAAATTCAAATTCAAATTAGTTGTGATTAGTTATGTTTATGAGACAGACTTGGCTGGCGGACAGTAATCATTACGTACATAATGTACGGACTGTCGTAGTAATTAGTTTGCTGCCAGTGCACTTGTGTTGTTACCAAACGCTATATTACCGGCTGGTTAATGAGTTTGATTGTCAGATAGTCTGATTGTCTAATTGTCTGATTTTCTGATTGTCTGATTAACTGATATTCTAGTCCGATCGTCTGATAGTTCATATTTACGTTGAAATGGTACAGGTTTTCTAGTTTTTATCTTTCAATTACCGTATGGTCTATTAGTTTCTCAAAGATTTGACCGCACGCCAAAATAAATTTTCATTCCAAATGGTACTTCACAAAAGAAACACTAGACTATCGTTAAAGATTATATTGTTGGTTTAGGACAATTTCCTTTTCTGTTAACCTTTACCCACCCGTGACTTCAGTTGCGCGCGAAATTTGAATGGTGTTCCCTCTCTACATGCGATTTGAACTTCATGACTTCTTCATAAGTCTAATTTGGACTGTTTCCGGTCATGAAACTGTCTGTTTATGCTGTTATATGCTTTCCGGCATACATTTGCTTTATTATTACACGAATGATTCTCATTGTAAATAACTTAATCATCATTCATTGCACTGTCATTATGAACCTACAAACAATCGTGCCCGATGCTATTTTAACCATTTCGATTGGCACAGTTAAATATGTCAGCCTATACAAAGTCCATATCAAACGCAGTCTTTTGATGGTAATTAATTGGGTTGCTGCCACTGGTGTTGTCACCAACAAACGGCTTAACGAGTGTGATATACCGATGGATGGCTCACTTGCCACCAAATCATGTGGCTCATTGCCGCGGCGCCTATCACAACAGTTTTAGCGGCCGTTTTTAGCAGTGCAATTAATTAGGGCGAATCTGCTGCTGCAGTTAACCAGCTAATGAGAATGATAAACTGACATCGATATCCCGGTCAATGATATGTAGTTGACTTAGACCAACTATGTGTGTTTTAGCTTAAAAACCACCTACAGTTTCATATTTGGGCGCGCACCTTGCGTGCTCTACTCCACGCATCGTGTATGGCCAGGCTTACGTACTGTATATAGGTACGGGGCACTCATACCATTTACTGCCCGCAAAGTTTCATGGCATAAGTCTTGCTGTGGCAATTAATTCACATCTGACTCGGGTGCCCTCATCAGTCGGCAGTCGCCAGTGAGCACCCTGTTTCATACCCGGGCGCGCATCTTCAGTGTTCTATTCCACGCATCGCGTATGGCCAGGCTTACGTATATAGGTATGGGGGCACTGATACCATTTACTGCCCGCAATGTGTCATGGCATAAGTCTTGCTGTGGCAATTAATTCACATCTGACTCGGGTGCACTCATCAGTCGGCAGTCGCCAGTGAGCACCCTGTTTCATACCCGGGCGCGCATCTTCAGTGCTCTATTTCACGCATCGCGTTCGCGTATGGCCAGGCTTACGTATGGGTGGGATAGGTATGGGGGCACTGATACCATTTACTGCCCGCAATGTGTCATGGCATAAGTCTTGCTGTGGCAATTAATTCACATCTGACTCGGTCGGCAGTAGTTACCAAGCGCCAAACATTGAGCTAATGAGTGTGATGATATACTGATAATTGATAGTGCTGTTACTGGTATATGTACATTGGTACATACGTACGTGTGCCATGTTGCTGGCAAAAATTTACCAATTTGTTAACTCGATTCGTTAAGCTATGTGCCATTAAGTGGGCCCAAGTGAGATATCGCCCCATAATTTATCACTTTGTTATACTACGATTTCGGGGTATTGTTAGGACGATGGTAAGGTAAAGATTGCCAGATCCCCATCTTCTAGACCCCCATAATTCATCTCTACCTGTAGCAACTCTGCGGTTGGAACTATTGTCGTTGGTTTCGAACTCGCGGCGGTCAACTTAACTTAACCTAACCAAAAAAAGTCTTTAACCCACTGCGCTACGTTGCAGGTATGGCATGCGATTTGTCGATGGCTGCCAGCCTGTCCAATCAGCGACTGGCCAACTCTGGCAACTCGGCCAACCACTCCCGCTCCAATACACCGCTGTCCAACAGTCAGATAATCAACCAACATCTGCAACAAAATCAACAACAACAACAACAACAACAACAGTTGCCATCCATGATGGCTCAACACTCCAATCTGGCTGCCGCCAGGAACTCGTGCAAAACACTGAAATGCCCCAAGTGCAATTGGCATTATAAATATCAGGAGACGCTCGAGATTCACATGAAGGTTGCTCACTCACTCACTCACTCACTCACTCACTCACTCACTCACTCACTCACTCACTCACTCACTCACTCACTCACTCACTCACTCACTCACTCACTCACTCACTCACTCACTCACTCACTCACTCACTCACTCACTCACTCACTCACTCACTCACTCACTCACTCACTCACTCACTCACTCACTCACTCACTCACTCACTCACTCACTCACTCACTCACTCACTCACTCACTCACTCACTCACTCACTCACTCACTCACTCACTCACTCACTCACTCACTCACTCACTCACTCACTCACTCACTCACTCACTCACTCACTCACTCACTCACTCACTCACTCACTCACCCATTGCAGGAGAAACACTCGGATGAGGAGATCACCTGCGTGTACTGTCTGTCGAATCGTGCCCATCCGAAACTGGCTCGTGGCGAGACCTACAGTTGTGGCTATAAACCTTACCGTTGTGACATCTGCAAGTATTCGACAACGACCAAGGGAAATCTCAGCATTCACATGCAGTCAGATAAACATCTGAACAATGTTCAGGAGTTGCAGGTAAAAATTATTGTAGGTGATGGATGAAATTTTTTTTCACTCATTCAGTTAAAGAAGTCTATCAATCGATCACAAATTGCATGGACCTCTGTGATCAATAGCACCCATATTTTTGTTTTGTTTTTCAAATTTTTGTATTTTCTTAATCAGCGGTTCGTTTCTCATAATATCTTTAATTTGCAGGCCGGCAACTCAATGATCGACCCGAGCTCGCTCATCCACGCCGATCCGCCAGCGCCGTTGGTCGGTGCCACCAATAATGGGTTGGGTGAAATTTTCGTTTTTTGTTAAATTTTTTTTTATTTTTTTTTGTAATTTTTCAACGTTGTTTTTTTTCTTCATTACGTCATGTACATGTTCGCCCATGAGCAGTAATTCGCGTCCATTAAACAACAAGTAAAAACAAAAAATGGTTTCAATCAGCCACCGCCATCTCTGACCGTGTTAATTTTGAACTTTTTTGCGCAATATTTAACTCGAACTTTGCGTTAATGAGCGTTGTACTGCCCACCGTTCAAGTAACGTTAAATTGCGCTGAACAAAATAGACATTTTATTAGCGTTTTGATATATGAAAATATTTTGATTCACAAAGTATAAATTTTTTTAAACAATATCGTTTCTGGTAGTCATGAATCAGTAGTTTCAATATATTTATATTGATCTTTTCGTGATAATTCTACACGTTTTTCCCAAACCCTACCATCCGCTTCCATCATCCCAACCCGACCACATAATTCGAACCCGTTAGGCAATAAAAATTAATTTCTCCCCAGTTAATGGTGGTGAGCCTGTTTTTCTCACCGTTCTCGTCCAATGTTTTTCCAAGGGCATCAGTGCTTTTACTCGAAAACCCATTAAGAATGTGTTTTTCGGACGACCACGCAAAGTTATAGCGTTCATAATTGATTAGGGGACTGGATTTGAATGCGCGGGCTAGTTTTCAGGGGTTTGTGAAACATTGATATTGTTTGTTTGCAATATCGGATGCAGACTTTCAATGATATGAAAGATAAGATACGCAATGAAGATTTTTTTAGCAATAATCAGCCTGTGTATAACTGCTCATAAAAAACATGGATTCACTCAAAGATTCTAGATTACACTAATCCAACAATTTGTGATAAGGTCCTAGCTTATAATGGATGACCTAATGTTTCACAATCACATCAAGATGAGCGCAACTTTACTTGGTGTGTTTTGTTTCTTGATCGTCAACAGAGCGTGGCCTACTGGCAACAAATTAAAAGTAGTTACGCGGACCACGATTTCTGTAAAATAGCTAATTAGTATAAATGGGTGCGCACTAAAGTTAATTGGTGATCGGGCGATTTTGGCTGTTGTAAATATGTTGTAGTCGATTAAAGTGGTTGGAGCAAAATGAAGGGCAGGGAGATGAATAGCTAAATTTCCCTCCTTTTGGTGAACCCAAACTGGAGTCGGTTGAGAAAAATTTAGATTTTAAACCACTTTGTAGAAGTTCCTATTGTATTAATTAGTTTATCGTTTTATTGTAAAGCCTACGTAATTGACTGTAACTTAAAACACAGAAAGGCGTGGCGGCTATGTAATGGGAGACGACAATTATGGAAAATGTTGTTTTCGAATCAGTTATTTTGAATCGAATTCCTAATAAAAAGTAATGGAATTGACCTTTGGGAGTATTAAAGGCAATAAAAGGCTATTCGGAAACCAGGATTACTAATTATGGTTCATTGCCCCCGAGTTGTCTGTTCATTGACATTTAATTAACTTTAATGTCAGTGGTTCTGATCGGCTATCCCAAAGTTTAATTTAAAATATGTAGTTACGTGGTTTATTGGTAATTACTTGCCGCTTTGTAGAATTCTGCAAATGAACAACTAAATTTGAAAACTAAAAGGCAGTTAATACTGATGATCGCATTGTTTTTTATAAACATACAATTAACGTTAGAACCAGGAGCGCGATGGTAATTAACATGCGTAGATACAACAAATAAACTTTTTACAGGATGCTGATAATAATGATAAATTGTTTTCTGGACACAAACGCTTTAAGTTAAATATACTGTACACAACATAAGGAAGGTAAGAAGGTATTAATTAATAACGAGACTAAATTTAAGAGTCGTTGCCACTAAAAAGCACCCCAGCGAGCCCGATTTCCGATAATTTCCAAAATCACGGATTTGGCTGAAAACAACTCCATATGTGCTAAAATTTACGCTGATTTCAAATATCTTTTCAGATTTTGCTTGGGTGCTCCGTATAACTTGAAAACAGAACTTTTATGACAGCAAGTCAAAATTATTTTGAGAAAATGCTTGATTTTACAAAAATACGAAATGTAAGAGGTGGGAATGACCTACAGCGATGAAATTTTTTCATGTAAAACCTGAGATGATAACCCTAATGGCATGCAATTTGCAGCTTACAGAACGACGTTTTCGGCAGTTAATTATTCCACGAAAATAGGTCGTTAGCTGAAAATTTTCTATAAAGTTTTACGTTTCCAGACTTTTTAAAAGAAAATTAACATTATATACGCTGGCTTAACTAAAATTAGATGCAGTTTTTCACGGTGAATCAAGCTTAGTAAAAGATCCTACAAGGTAATGGCTGTAATTTATGGAATTAAATCGCAAAAACTAGGTTTTCACGTTGATAATTCAATGGTAAATCAGTTCGTTCACAAACAGCCCGACAAAATTTTATAAAACGCTCGTTATTTAGTATTCTGAAATGGTTTATAGAAAGAAACACGAGCAAGAGGAACTGGCTTGTCGTTCTGAGCGAAAACAATATAATTCCGCTTTAAAATAACAAAAAACAACGTCATTATCCGACCTCCTTCACCTCGATGAGAATTGAACCTAGGACTGATGGTTTATAAGTCTGACGCTTTAAAACCACTGAGCTACGCAGGAGACGAAGCGCGGATTAAAAAAACTGACTATATGCGCGAGGACTGAGTGCTAGCGTCTGTTTGGCGTTCCAACGTGTGATCCAGCCAATGCACCGGACTCGATGTTTTCGGTGATTTTCAGTTTTCGGCGGTTAATTCTGAGAGATAGAGGAATTACCTTGCAAGGTCTTCAATATTTCCTGATTCACCGTGAAAAACTGCATCTGATTTTAGTTAAGCGAGCTTATATAATGTGAATTTTCTTTGAAAAAATCTGGAAACGTAAATCTTTATGGGAAACTTTTAGCTAAAGACCTATGTTTCGCGGAATTAGTAACTGCCGAAGACGTCGTTTTTCAAGCTGCAA
>OZ038443.1:9766144-9823644 GCA_964036265.1 Daptonema setosum
AGTCGGCACAGAAAGTACATGCATTAGCAAAACCATAATTTTCCGAACCATAAACTTTCGAACCATAATTTTTCAAACCATATTCTCAAACTATCGAACCAGAATTTTCAAAATCCTAATTTGCTCAACCTCGTATTGATTCCAATAAACAGGCGTTAATATTGTCTCAGTATCGTATGTCTTCTATGTAGATCACTGATGTGCATACTCGATACACCATGTTCGCTTATCTATGTGGTCGATCTGCATGTAAGACGTACTAACGACCTACTAATATGCATTACCACAACCAGTCGATCGCTAATTAGTAATTGACTGAACACTGACTGAATTGTTCGTTTCATTGAACTGACTGACTGACTGACTGACTGCCTGCCTTTCTCATTGGAAGAATCGACGGTCAGTCGTTGATTCATTGGAAGAATTCATGACCAATATTTATTGACACATATTTCTTGTATTTTAAGTAATTCAGGAAAATTTTTTTAAATAATTTTCATATTTTAATGTTTCACGAATCCTAGACGTACAGCTAATGCATTGTTTCTTTCTAAATCATCGGCCCCACCATCCAAACAATCCAACGCCATTTCTATCAAATGCCCATTATTCAGCCCGTATTTCGTTATTTTTATTATGAGCAACAGCAGCAACCACCAGCAGCAGCAATCGCTCTCCGCAACACCCCACCCTTTATTATTATTATTATGATTATTACATTAGTGCGTTGGTATTTCATTATTATTCAAACTGTTATTATTAGTCCGCCCCAACTTTGTAGAGTATAACAACTTTGGTCGGCCATGTTTTAGGGGGTATCCAACACCACAGCTAAAGGCTCAGTTTAAATTATGTTGATTTATGCCACGTTCGCAATTAGAATACTTATTATGTACGTAATACCATACATACTGTAAGTTAGATATGTGAACGTACATCTGTTTCTAGACCCATCATAATCATATTATAATTACAATAATGTATACTTAACCATTATTATTATTAGGTTATTATATAGTTCTTCCGGTCGTAACGTATTTTATGGTAACCAATCAGTTACTTGATGGTTTGTCACAAGCTTTTACTCAATCCTAAAACATTTTGTCCAAACCTCCACCCATTAATCCTAATTGCACTGGCGGAAAAGAAGGGGTGGTGAAAGTGGAATTTCACCCTTTTTTGCGTTTTCAAAAAGTAGAAGTTGTTCATTGAGGTGAAATAGTCCGAAAACAGGCCATTACCGCTTCTTTGACGAAATTCCTCTCCTTTTGGAGGGTCAGCTCGTCGGCCAGTTTCAATTATTCAGCTTTTCTCTACAAAAAGAGAGTGTTTGTTCAACACTCGATAACTCGACCGGATCAGATTAATAACGAGCGTTCTTTCCTAGTCACCTGATTAACCCCAATTTGCCCAAATTTTGGGTAAATAACCGCACTCAGTTGTCCTTTTCTCCGAATACTGTGGGGTTATCGCCACTGTTTGATCTGTCTCCAAGATAACATGGGGGGGGGGGCTAATCGCAGTTAGGGGTATCCCCCACACTCACGGAGACCTGTTGCGCTCTGGAGAAATTACCTATAGAGAGAAATTACTTCATACTGTTTTGATGGGAAATTTTTATATTCTAATTTCAAAGATTTCTCACCATTCCCATAAACTTTCGCAATTCCCATCCAACTGAGGAAACTTCCCATTTTCCTAATCCGCCCCCGTTTCCGGTGTGTTTAGGTTTCACACGTTCCCAACAAAAAAGGTCAAGTGTTGATGGTGATTGATCAAGCGTTTAATTATACAGTTATATTGGTCGGAAAGATCTTATTGATTGATTGGTTGATTGATTGATTGATTGGGCTTGATTGGCAAAGCTGGCTGTAATTGATTGTTTACCTTGGTTGGGGATCAATTGAGTATGGGGATCGTTTTCTATTTGGCTCCCAATGGTAAAACAAACATTCTTTAGAACATTCTTCTAAATGCTATTCAATGGAAATGTAAGCTTGCTTGTTCACATTCAATTTCAGTTAATCTGTTTTATGTTAAAACTTGAGATGGAGAGCAAACAATTGAAATGGGCAATCCGTTAAAAAAGCGTGATCCTTTCCTATATCCTTACCAAATAACCAAATAAACGAAAATGCCGACCGAAATTAATACGCTCAACTTGTTTGTTTCCGGTAACATACACTTAAGTTCATTAACTAGAATGAGATTTCGCGGAACATCAGTGGTAGGAAAATTATTTAGCGTTCGTTAAAACGGCGAACAGCAGAAACGAACAGCACAAATTAGTCATCGGTGTTAAAATTCTGACCGCAGTTTGTTAGCCACAATCAGACCACCAATATAATATGTATGTACGAAATCTGCTAAATGTTGGGCTAATATTCAGTCAGACAGTCAGAGAACACCGTGTTTTTTTTCGCGCTGATTTTTCACAGATTCGCGTAATTTCCACCGCCGAAACCAGTGCTTTCGATTTTGATTCTGGAAATGGTCGGGAATATAATTTGGGTTATTATACTCGACTATTCGGTAGAATTTGAATAAATATTAGTATTAGTTTCACTTTCACATACCACTCGTATTTGGATGGTAGGTACATACATATGTACTGTAGCTATGTATCCGGAGTAATAACTAAAAGGTGGCATTTATACCATGACTTCATCACCACCAAGTCAATTGTTAGAAAAAACGCCCGTTCCCAGGCAATAGTACTACACCAATAAGCTCCCAGTCTGCAAAATGACCTTTCAACAAAAGTGACCCTAAGACGTCTATGAAAAGCCTACTTTTCACGACGACATGTGTTTCACTGAATACAGTCCATTCACCGGTTATTAGAAAATTGCGTCTGAAATTACTTTTTTGATGTTTCGCCATTTTCAGACCTACATAGACTATAATATACAAAAACATTTTGACAACCACATATTATGAATCTATAAAACCATTTCACATGTAAAACAGGTAAAATGGAGTGTTTTCGAAATTCCAAATTCCTAATAAATTGTGAGCGCTATATAAAGAAATGCCCTTAGCCTTACAATGCGGTCGCATTAGTTGAGCAGAGAGAGTCGGTCAGACAATCGAACCGATCCGATTCCGCTTGTATATTTACATGGGAAGATTGAAAATAACATTGAAATCTGGCGGACAATAAAGTCGCCCTTAGAAAACTGCAGAATGGTACCGAAATTGCAGCATCTGAAGCATGAAAGGCTAATTCATTTAGTACGATACTTCGAGCGCTTTTGTTATTAGACGGGATTCAGTGGTCTAAGAGCGCATTCAAGTACAGATACATACATACATGTACCTGTATCCGTTGCTGGTACATATTAAGATGGATATCGCATTATTCAATGTCAAATCGCATTATGTTTCGTTATTGTAAATGCGTTATGGGAAAGTCCATGCGATTCCAATGTGTGTTTGTGTGTGTGCGCATTATTTTGACTGAATCAATTTGTATTTCATGTATTTATATGTATAGACCTGATTATATTCATCATCATCATTAGACTTTATACCGTTGCGTTTGATCGTGCCGCCACCGTCCGCATTTATAGGCAAACTGGCAGTAGTTTGTTAACTTATAATAATAACAACTATAACAATAACGATAAACACATTCCACTATATCCAACTTTATTATCGTTTACTCCGAATATCATGTCCTTTAATAAGTCGCTGTTGAACACGAGTCGTTTATTAGATTTATTTTCCATCGTCAATATCAATTGTATCTGCGTCAAATTTGCCACAATCAGTCTGTCAGTCTGTCAATCGTTCCGTTACTCGAGTCATAATCAGTCAATCAGTCAGTCAATCAGTCAATCAGTCAATCAATCAATTCATGTAAATATGTAAGTTGATTACTACCGTGAATTGAACTCTATTCGATCATTCACAATGATTATTATTAAATTCATTTGGATCAATTCTATTCACTTGATCATTACCAACTCGCTTTATCCTTCATTGAGGGTGCCATTCTATTTTCGTCACCAGTAAGATAAATACTTTCACACTGGTGGTGTGTGGGTAGAAGAAACCAACTTATGAAGCAGAATTTCTCCGCTGGAAAAGTTTCCTAATTTGGAAAAACCTGTTTAACTCAATGTTTTTCACGATTCCCTAAGTGGTGGGGTTTTCACCCTTTTTTCTCTGAGATCCGCATTCCGCAGCCTTTCCCGTTCGTTCACCTTCTTCTTCCTTGTTTCCTTCGGCACCGAGATTTTTCATTGTCAAATGGAAAGAACGTGTCCAGGGGGAGGGGCTGTGATCAACGTATTGGCCCATTCGTTTGAACTTGGCTGATCTGGTTGTATACGTTCGTAGTGCAAGCGAAAGTTGAATAACTACCTTTTTATTCATTTTTCATTTAAATTTATTTTTAATTGTTTTATAAAAACACATCGTTCCATCAGCTGAAATGCCCATTTCCTGTTTGTAAGTGAAAAAAATGATTATGGTTGATGTTACACATGTTCCAGCTATTAAAGGTTGGCTCTTTTAGTTCCAAATCCATTCAGTCATCCAATGTTATTTTTTCATCCCGTATTCTCTAAATCTCAAAAGCCACCATCACGGTTAAATATATTTCTGTCTCTGATAAAAAATATAACTGCCAGTTATCCAAGTATCGAACCCGCACCCTTCGATTCTCTACAGTCCACCACCCAACCAGCTGCACTACGAACGCACTGCCAGCCGGATCACACCTTGCATACGCGCGTGTAAATCCGATCGCTCGCCTCACTCACTATTCGTAATTCCCTCATTTATAGTCGTATTCATCAACTGATCCCTAGCGGATAGGAAAATACCCAAACTGAGGAAATGGACTTCGATGTTTTTTAGGTTCCTCTAATGATTTATCAATCAGTTGAGCTCGAGAAAGTACCTCATGGGTTTACCCAAAAGGGTGATTCTCCCGATTCCGTTTGATTTCCCACCGCTATCCGCCGTCACCAACATATGAAATTTCGGCGGCGTAATTTTCGACGGCCCCCGCCCTCACGTCACCTCAACCCGTCAGATTTTACACACACATTCAATTTCAATTATCTCACTCATTTCAATTCATTATCACACACGCTTTTACATCGATTCCCGTGCGCGCGCGCGTATTCCCGTAAATGTCGCTAAAAGACCGGTCGGTCGGTCGATCGGGTCGGATCGAACGGGATTACACGATCCCCAATGGTGGACGGGAAATGGTGGGAAAAGTTGATTTCCCCCTGTTTGGGACCAAAAGGATACCAAAGAGTTCAATCAGTTACTTGAGGTGTAGGTGACCTCAGAACTGCTAATTCTCTTATTTGAGGAATTTTCCCTCCCATTTGAAGGATTGGGTCGTTCGCCAATTCCGCCTTACCCCCAACGATGGCTTGATGGGGGTCACCCCTCCCCACCACAATCCGTAAGTGAAAATTTCCTTTATTTAACGCCTTCACGCCCGGACAACGGATAATGGGCTCATAATGGTTAAAGTTACGAAGAAGTTTGATGCAATTAGTGCAGTCATTGAGTCATTATCGATTCACAGCCCAAGTCTGCCCCGACGTGAATGACGAGAGAATATCGCGATTTTGCTCTCGCATCGTCTTTGTATAACTTCAGCAATCGATTAATATTTGATTGATTTGACTATGACAATGTTCGGGTTGATTGATGAAATCGATTGATTCTGGTGATCAGCGAAAATTTCCGTGTGCTGGGATGGGCGGTGACGGCGTTTCGATTGTTCGTAGAGTGATAGGTTATTGGCTTAGTGACTCGGATTAGAGGTAATGAGTGAGTTAGTGAGTGAGTGAGAGAATGAGTGAATGAGTAAGTGTGTGATTAGATGATGTGCGGCTAACAGATAATTGGCGGTCAATACGAAATGTACATATACGATTTGAAAGGATAGAGTGAAATGTCTTGTCTGACTTTTGTTTAACTTTTGACTGACTTTGACTCCAGCCTTCCATGAAGTATGCAACATTTCTTTCCATAGACGTTCACTGTTTCTGGCTGCTGCAGTTTACATACCTAAATCATAAAATCTTACTGTAAATATTCCTAACAAATTTTTCTGCAAAAATATTTCATCATAATTTAGCGGATATCAGTTATAATGAACTGGGATACATTCATCTCGAAATCTCCATTACGTCAACCGAATCGACCAAATCCGGTTTTCATTAGACCAGACCCATTTCACAATATCGATGATTCCACCAATAGTGGATGGCAAGCGTGGCAGAATTCCCTCATTTTTAGCGTTTTCAAAAAGTATACTTTGCTCCCTAAGGTGTCGTCAAAATAACCTGAAAACTGCCGAATCCCACGTTTTCACGAAGCTCCCCTTCCTTTGGAGGATCAGCTCCTTCGCCAGTGCTCCGAAGTGTCAGTATCCACGACACTGAGTTGTAAGTCATCTGTTGTGTTTCTTTGTTTGTTTGAACAATTTAACTTGGCCCATCAAATGTTGAAAACTATTGTGTAGTCGGTTAGTTAGTTAAATGTCTGTAGTTTAGTTCTGTAAAACTTTTTGCCGTTTTTTGCTCTTTCGGTCGTTCATTTCTTCACTGATGTAGTGGAAAGATTATGTAACCCCAAAGAAACTCAACCTTAAAGAACGGTAAACAAGTTTATCATTATTTGAACGCGCTAATGCAGCATGACCAAGTTATATACTGTATGTATGTACATTGTACATATATCATATACACACTATATGCGTTTCATGTATGTACTATAGTATTCTCTATATAACACATCGTTCATGATGAGCGCGCGAGTGTGCTACCGTAACCCGTACCGTATGCGCGCGCAACATATCCTTTACACATAAACTTATGTGCATGTATTCTATGTAAGGTTTAAAACACAAAACATGAAAACATGTTTCAATGAGGAGGTTATGAAACAAAACTTTATCAGTCTCTGATTTGTCGCTCTCATTCGAAAGCTCAACCTCCATATTTAGATTACAAATTCAATGAAAATCTGTTATTTCATAGACGCATGGAACAATATCCGACGAAACTATAGAAAGGATAAACAAGAAGATTGCAAAGCAAAGTCGTTAAGGCCACTGATCTTCACTAAAAGAATGGGTTATTCACTACGCTTCAGTTGTCTAATGTAAATGTGCTCTGGTATTATGACAGTCTTTAATGAGCACCTTATGGTGCCAATTACTTACTTGTAATGCTTTATCTTTGCTTGATCAGGCAAACACTGATGTTGACCAACAGCCATTATGTGACACACAAAATCACTGGCGGAGGAGAAGGGGAAATACCCCCTCTTTAATAAATTCGCAAATCAATTTTTTCTTTTCAAGAAATGCCAAAAGAACGTGAAACTGGAAATCTTCATTGTTTTGAAGCAATCGCCTATTTTAGCGGTATTTTATTTCGGTCAGTCATTATGAATCACGATCATTATGCACTGTTAAAACAGATCGTTTGGTGGATGGAGCGCCAAGTTCCATAATTTTGCAAACAAGTTTCTTTATCGAACTTTACGATGCCGTACAAAAACATAACAAGTGACAATATATTAGAATATTATCATTGTATTTCTGTTAAATGGTTTTTATTTCCTTCAAATCCCACTCTTCCGCCGGTGTTTGACAAATAAGGTTACACGTCTAAAAGTCAGAATTAAGGTTAATGAAACATGATCTGGAGGTGGCCGCTCACCTGAATTATTACAGATAATAGAAACTATACATCGTAAGTTTGTCAATATGATGTCGTAAATTAGTGGTTGATAAAATCTGAATGACTTTAGTGAAAATTTATACTTTAGTTTACAAACTTTATACCTTAGTTTGTATAAGTTTATACTTAGTTTACTTACTTATTAACGGCCTTCCTGATATTCAAGTAAAAAAGTTGGAATACTAAATATTTCAACTTTGGAACATCAGCTGCATCTAATATGTACATGAGACTGTTTGAATCAACTCAACCAAGCTCTATGCTATAACATGCAATCATCGCGTTCAATTGGTGTTACCCTTGTTGGAAAAGTTAACGTGCTAACTATTCACTGAAATCTGTTTTATACAAAATAACATCTAATACTTAGTTGATACATAGTTTAAAAAAGAAAATTTTTCGAAATAATGAAACCGATTGTCATTGTTAAGTAAATGACACTGCCATCTTCCCACATATCCAGCCGTTGTGTTTGTTTGCCCCAGCTGCCCAAATTACCTCGACTCTTTACTCTTCAACCCCAATTTACCTGAGTATCCGGTTATTATGAAAGTCGTTTGCAGTCAATCAGTCAGCCCGTCCAGAACTCAATAATAACAATAATGGTAAACTTTTCTCCCGGCACCCCGCCGAACCTCGTTACATAAACTTCTGCCACTACACCGGACGGAAAAACACATCTTTCAATATAGGGGAAATTTCCTCAAAGAGGGGGGTTTACCGTTTGAGGTTGTAATTAGCATATGTTGATGAGTACTTTTTATTTTTTGAGCTCCCTAGTGGAAGGAAATAGTAAATTTTTCTTAATTTAGGATCCGCCACTGTGATCTGTACGCTCGTTACCGCCGACTCGTTAATAGTTGTATTGTTATTTAACCGGTTTGCATTGGGGCTGTGTGATGGCGTTTCTTCCAATCTTAAAATCGGCGGAAGGTGGGTGTTATCCCCTCTACCTAGGAAAATTAGAAACTCTAAAGTTCGGGGATCTTCAATCATTAAATCTCAATTTTAGAGAAACATTTTTATGTGAATTCCGTAACAGAGGGAAGAACTTTTAGCACTAATTTCTAGTTCGCAGGTTACTTAGTTGAGAGAAGAACTATATGCTCGGTGAGAACAATGGTCAGTCGGGTGTTGCTGTGGCGTGGTATGGTCGATGAGTGAGTGACTGAGTGAGTGACTGAATCAGTGACAGGATGAGTGACTGACTTGTTTTTAATTTTGGTTTGATTGTTGTTGTTGTTGTTGTTTTAGTTTTTCTTTCATAAACATGCAGTTCCGGTGTATCCAGACTCTTGATTACCTCTTCTTGTACTGCTTCATCAACATGTTGAGTGATTGGCTGACTACTTCCAATTATTATTCTGTCATTATTATTTTTATAACCGTTCCAATATAATACAACTTTTTTATGTTAATTGTCAGAGAGTAATTGTTAATCCGCTAATTTTACTACAGTATTGTCAACCATCTAGCCATTCAGTTAGTCATTCAGTCAAGCCCGCAAGCACCTAACAGTTTTATTATGTACAATCATTAATGTTGATTGCCGTCACAAATTGGAAAATACCTACGCGTAAAATTTAATTCACGTGTACGAAAAAATACATACACGACCATCACTACAAGTTCAGAAACAATTAACCAAGCAGTCAGTCAGTCAGCCAGTCAGTCAGTCAGCTCAGCTGCTACAACATCTTACATGCTGCTTCATTACTGGCCTCTTCATAAACTTCACTCAATATTATTGCGATTGTCAATTGTCATCGGACAGCAGCAAATTGCGACCAAATTATAAATAAGCGTGTGAAATCATCATCAACACTCCGGTCTTTTGTTGTCCGATTTGCTGCTTGTCGATTAGTGCATCGTGTAGTGCTAACGTTTTTCTTTTACTCTCAGTAGCTCACTTCATCATGTATTGCATGAGTGAGTGAGTGAGTGAGTGAGTGAGTGAGTGAGTGAGTGAGTGAGTGAGTGAGTGAGTGAGTGAGTGAGTGAGTGAGTGAGTGAGTGAGTGAGTGAGTGAGTGAGTGAGTGAGTGAGTGAGTGAGTGAGTGAGTGAGTGAGTGAGTGAGTGAGTGAGTGAGTGAGTGAGTGAGTGAGTGAGTGAGTGAGTGAGTGAGTGAGTGAGTGAGTGAGTGAGTGAGTGAGTGAGTGAGTGAGTGAGTGAGTGAGTGAGTGAGTGAGTGAGTGAGTGAGTGAGTGAGTGAGTGAGTGAGTGAGTGAGTGAGTGAGTGAGTGAGTGAGTGAGTGAGTGAGTGAGTGAGTGAGTGAGTGAGTGAGTGAGTGAGTGAGTGAGTGAGTGAGTGAGTGAGTGAGTGAGTGAGTGAGTGAGTGAGTGAGTGACTGTAACTTACTAAATGACTGACGAACTGACTGACGTGCTAGCCAATTAGTCTGACATTGACTGGCGTAACGAAATTTCCTGTCGCAAGTGTGATGTTGTTGATTTCTAATTTACACGCCCGTCAATCATTATGCGACAAATTTTTTCATCTTTCTTGACTTACTGTCATATTCCCTAATTCGTATCCAGACGAGTTCCGTGGTCAGTGTTTTGAGTTTTGACTGAAAGATTGTGTGACTGACTTACTAACTTACTGATTGACTGACTGACTGACTGACTGACCGACTGACTGACTAACTGACTTACGGACGGACTGACTGACTGACTGACTGACTGACTGACTGACTGACTGACTGACTGATTGATTTACCGACTGATTTTTTTGATTTACTGACTGCCTGACTGATTGACTGGACATCAAATAATAGCAACTATGTTGATGATGACGCTTTTCGGCGGATGGGTAACGTTATAACTAACAAAAAGTTTTTCCAAAGACTCATGAATATTCCGATTTGTGAAACAGTATTTTCGAAATCCAATAACCCTTGAAATTTCCCCAAGTGGAGACTTTTCCCATGTAGAGGATTTCCCATCCACGGATGTCTCTGCCCGCTAATGCTTGGCGTTCATTCTCTATTGAGCTCTCCAAAAATTATCAATTGTACTTTGCTGTCAACTGACTGCCATGCAGGCGGGAGTGATTTTTATTTCAATTGATTGCTTGATGGGCTGACTGACTGATTGATCGACGACTGATTGGTTGATTGGTTGATTGATTGACTGGCTGAGTTTGGGTGACGACGAGCTGTCATTCTTTTAGAAAATGGTGAAAAAAACAGTCTGTCACTCAGTGCAACAATCAGATTTCTATATGTGTCTTTATGTCTGTCTGTCTGTCTGTCTGCCTTGCCTGTCTGTCTGCCTGTCTGTCTGTCTGTCTGACTGTCTGTCAGTCTGTCTGTCTGTCTGACTGTCTGTCAGTCTGTCTGTCTGACTGTCTGTCTGTCTGTCTGTCTGTCTGTCTGTCTGTCTGTCTGTCTGTCTGTCTGTCTGTCTGTCTGTCTGTCTGTCTGTCTGTCTGTCTGTCTGTCTGTCTGTCTGTCGTTCCGACGATTGTAATTAGTCAGATGGAGACTGAATGTATGTAAGTTATAAAATGTCACCACAAGTACAACCACATTAATCAGCGTCCATAAACCACTCGTTTAATTATTTTGTTTATTTACTACATTTGCACGTTACATGACTATTTCAGTAATGAAAACGCTATAACGCACTCATACTTAACCATACTAGTTTAAAAATTTTGCTCGCCAAATAAAATGAAAATTTCACGCTGCCCGAATACCAGTTTTGAAATGCCATATCTGAGCATTACACGGGCATTAGTTTGGCGATTTTGATAAGTATTGGTATGTACGTAAGCACACCCACGAAAGTCTGCGTTATTTCACGATCGATTGCTCCGCGCCTGTCACGGAAGTTGGGTGCATCACTTTTAATTCTGTTAAAAAACCCCCACCATGTTACAAACCAACATTAGTCAGTAATTTAATCGACTAATTTACCGGTCTAATTTGTAATTTTCTGCTTTTCTGTAGTCACCGTCATCATTAGTTTACTGTTGTTATTCTCCGGTTAATTCGGCGTTGTTTGTCATTATTTCATCGTGTTATTCTGGTTTTCGAGTTGGTTTTGTTTGTCTTGTTGGAAGTTATTGTTTGCTCAGAACATTCATAATTCACGTGTGATTTTGTGCTCGTTGCTCTTCACGCAATGTTTATTCGGCGTAATTTCTAATTATCCATTTCCATTTCACTGAGTCAGTGATATTGTGTTTTTGTAGTTTGGAGTCTTTATTGGCTTCTCTCTCGGACAGTAACACAGTTTCTATGTCAGTCAGTCAATTTCTTAGTGAAATTGCCACTCATTTTCATTCATTAAAAGCGTGGGCTATATGTGTACACAACTGAAAAACACGCCATAAATGACGAATCGTATGGAACGTGTTTACATAAACACACTGCTTGTACCAACAAGTTTCAGTTTCATAACTAAATTTTTGAAAATCCCTCTCCATTTCTCGTAATGCTCTTCATCAATCAAATCCTACTCCTGTCTCAGATATATGTAAGCCTTTCCTCCAAAATTTTTCATCACTGCATTAACATGATGTTTCACGAAGTTTCAACTTAAAAGTTGATGTTTCATAATGTTTCAGACTCAATCACCGAGGACACAGCAGCCGACGACAGTGCGCATGGGGTGTACGCGTGCGTGTGGTGTGAGCATACAACGAACGCAGCTGCTGCTTATGACAACAAGTCGGATTATTTGAAACATCTGGACGAGATGCACGAGAAACTACAGAAAGCCGAAGCAGAGGCTGAATTATCACAAACGGATAAAATGGATAATCAGTGTGCTGAAACATCAGGTGCTGACGAAGTTCAAGTGGCATGTCCCCTGTGCAAGGAGAAGTACGCGCCGGATTGGGTGACGCTGGAGAGGCATTTCACGGAGGTCAGTGAGTGAATGAGTGAGTGAGTGAGTGAGTGAGTGAGTGAGTGAGTGAGTGAGTGAGTGAGTGAGTGAGTGAGTGAGTGAGTGAGTGAGTGAGTGAGTGAGTGAGTGAGTGAGTGAGTGAGTGAGTGAGTGAGTGAGTGAGTGAGTGAATGAGTGAACTGTTTTATTCTTCCAGGCGCACAAAGTCTCGGCCGATATGTTAAGTGGCCTGATCGACCCACTACTGGCCGACCAAACGAAATGTACGGAATGCCAGGAAAACTTCGATGACGTGGAAAGTCGGAAACGCCACGAACGAGAGACTGGTCATTTCTTCAAGTCATTGGGATCCGATGGTCAGATGGCATACCAGTGCTGGCATAATGCCTGTACCGTGGCACTCATGTCCAAGGAGGGCATTTTGGTGAGTTGTATTTTAAGTAGTTTTATATTAGCTATCTCAAATGTAAAAAAGTGACTGATGTTGAAACATCAGAGAAAACCGTCATAAAAACAAGATCTACTACGGACACACTTTTAAGTTTATCGACCAGTTTCTCCGCAAATGACCACTTTACATTTGCATACCTAAATGCAAACTGATTACCGTAACCTACCGTAACCCTGACAGGCTCACTACTCGGCTCAACATGACGGCACGGAAAGTGACGATTCGCCGACCACAGATGTCACGGCAGCACGACATCGATGCAGTCAGTGTTCGATCGCCTTCCAAGACAAACAGATGCTGGATGAACATCTGACCATTCACGTTGTCACCAATGGCACGCGGTGGGTAGAAATTTTTTTCATTAATAAAAAACTTAAATAAAATAAAAATAATAATATTACATAACAATGAAGAACAATTCATAAGATTCGCTGAAGCGTTCTAACTTGTTGAGGTTGAAATATTCGAAAATTTCTTGAATGACGTTCCGTTCCATCCGACGCCAAGCCTAAACGGAGTCGGATCTCTGTTTTTTTTTCTCAGCATATTTCCTCGGCGTTTCCAAGACTCATTTAGTACCATAATACATTCCCCATGATCGCATTTCCATAACCGCATTCATCTAAATGCCAAACACAATTGCTGAATTCTCTAAGTTTCTCCAGCGTTATGCCGTTGATTTCAAACAATTACGGGCCCAAGCAACGCTGGCGTTTGTGTAATAGGCTGAATGAAGTAGAATAGTTAAATTAACAATACCACTTAGTAATCGGGTGCACCACCGTCTGTTTACCATTTAGGCCATTTTACAGTGGTGGATCGGGCGTACCCGATAATAATAATAATAATAACAATACAATAGCCATTTTAGTGGTGTTTGTGGAGTTTTGTGGTGTTGGGGCTGTTGCGCAGCGCATTTGCAGAGACCAATTTGCATGTCAAACAGCGTATGCAAATCTAAAGTACATACAATACATGGGTGTATGGAACACAGTGCTGTATGGGATAGCACTGAAGATGGGCCATTACAATACTTCTTGCACCGTACTGTTTTATGACTGCTGCTAATCCGCTGGCGTTTAAGTTTGTGGTAGCTTACAATAGTTGTTTTTGTTGTTCGTTCATACAGATAAACAGGTAGTTATTAAGAAGTTAGATTAAAGTCTATTTGTGAATCATCTGATATGTACCATGATAGCTGTCAACATATGTTTTTGGGAATTAGAAACTACAACTATTAATCTTCATTTTATCTTGGATGTAGCAAATGTAAGAGACCAACATTTTAAGTCACTCATTCACTCACTAACTCACTCACTCACTCACTCACTCACTCACTCACTCACTCACTCACTCACTCACTCACTCACTCACTCACTCACTCACTCATTCACTCACTCACTGACTCACTCACTCATTCACTCACTCATTCACTCACTCACTCACTCACTCATTCACTCACTCACTCACTCACTCACTCAATCGTTCACGTTTCAGCTGTGTACTATGCGACCAGACATTTGCCACCACATCAGCCCTGCGACTGCACGTGGCCACCGAACACACACTGACAGACAATAATGACCCACAATTGAATGGTCATTCCAATGACAGTCATTTTGACAGTCAGTCAGTCACCGAAGAAGATTCGTTAAACACTCAGGAAATGGCCGAAGCCGCCTACGGTAGTACTGACAGACCGTATAAATGTGACAAGTGTTGCGTGGCTTATACCAAACAGGTCAGTCAGTCAGTCAGTCAGTCAGTCAGTCAGTCATTCAGTCAGTCAGTCAGTCAGACAGTCAGTCAGTCATTCAGTCAGTCAGTCAGTGAATCTGCGAGTCAGTCAGTTAGTCAGTCAATCAGTGAGTCAGACAGTCAGTTAGTTAGTCATATTTCATGTACACACTCATTGACTGAGTGACTGCCAGTTGCCACACTCACTCATTCACTTATTTCAGGGATTTCTCAACTCTCACTATCGATCCATCAACCATCGAACGCTGAACCTGACGAATGGTGGATCGACACAATCGATGGAAAAATACATGGATCCCTCAAGACCCCATAAATGTGAAGTATGCAAAGAATCGTTTACTCAGAGGACTATACTACAAGTTCACTTCAACTCCGTGGGACATCTGGCCAAGACGAAGAAGTTAATGGAAACACAGGTTTGTTGTTCAGTCACTTACTCACTCACTCACTCACTCACTCACTCACCAACTCACTCAGTCACTCACTCACTCACTCACTCACTCATCAATTCACTCAGTCACTTACTCACTCATTTAGGTACCGGCCAAGAGGAGCAACAGTCGCAATCGCGTCCCGCACCCAGCGCCTCTCAAGTCAACATGCCTAGTCAAAGTCCGCAACGGAGGGCCAGAACCCGAATCACTGATGAACAGTTGAAGGTATGTTACTATGATAGTCCAGTGGTTAACGTGTTAGACCCATAATCGTAACGTGCCGGGTTCACGGCTGACTGCGCAAAAATGTGAATGAAAAAGAAGGTATTTAACTACGATCATTCATTATGAGTGTCCTTAGTATTTTTCCAGAACATCGGCTCCATTATAAATAACAGTTTATATCTAATCAAACACAGATCCTAATTAAGATATGTAAAGCTTTGTTTTTTTATGAAAGACATAAGCCAGGTGGTTGACGCGAATCAATTAGTGGTCGATTAGACTTAGGCTTATCAGTTTGATAATTACCACACTATCAGGTATCAATATATAGATTTACAGTTACCCGGTTCATTACTTATGTTAGTTATCAAAGACCTAAAACATGCATGCACCACTTGTTTATTTAGTCGTTAATTATCGTTGACTCCTTTCATTAGTCTCATTTATACCGGCTAATTACTCGGGATCATTAGTATGTAATTGGCTGATATCTATGTTAATTAGCTTGTTTTGGATTGCAGAAATAACTGAAAGGTTGATTGAAGAGGATAATACGGTATTCAATACTGTTCTGCTGCTAAACTTAGTTATGCAATGTCCAATCAAGATGCGGGAAAACTAGTATCTACTGAAAGTAGTTCAATATGACTAAATTTATCGCTAAATAAGTCAACGCAAGTTTCCTAAAACTACTTCTCATTTGATAGCAAACAAATCTGATTAGCTAATCTTGCGTCATAAACAGCTCTGAAAATAAAGAACGCCGAAGAAAACGCCAACAAAATACTCGTATTGCAACCTGAAGTTTTAACTCGAACATCATAACTCTGTCAAAACGAAACATTGGGATACATTTTCACCGAAACCCACTAACTTTGAAACCCCGACCTGAGTTTCCCACAACATAAAACCCCAACCTAAAACATCACAACCTAAAACCCCGACACCCAACCATGCAACTCATCCAGATTCTTCGCGAGTACTTCGACATCAACAACTCGCCGACGGAACAGCAGATCCTGGAAATGTCTGCCAAGTCTGGACTGCCGCAGAAGGTGATCAAGCATTGGTTCCGCAACACCCTGTTCAAGGAACGTCAAAAGTCCAAGGATTCACCCTACAACTTCAACATTCCACCATCAATGAGTATTGATCTTGACGCTTATGAGAAGACGGGAGAGACCAAGGTGATGATGATCAACAAGGAAGAGGTGAGTGGTGCGAGTGAGTGAGTGAGTGAGTGAGTGAGTGAGTGAGTGAGTGAGTGAGTGAGTGAGTGAGTGAGTGAGTGAGTGAGTGAGTGAGTGAGTGAGTAAAGGATTACATTAACAGGTACCGCCACCGATCCCACCGCCAAAGGCATTAAAAGAGGAGAGCTCATTTGGCAACACCGCTGTTACGAAACAGGAGCCGATCGAGTCCACTGGATTCAACATGGTGAGTTGTTGTTGTTGTTGTTGTTGTTGTTGTTGTTGTTGTTGTTGTTGTTGTTGTTGTTGTTGTTGTTGTTGTTGTTGTTGTTGTTGTTGTTGTTGTTGTTGTTGTTGTTGTATGTGGAGCAGAACCCTAAATACTTATTTGAAACTCTGAATATTCGGTTAGAAATGCGCTCGCCCTGTAGGTTAATTGAACGTGTATGTACAGTACTGTTAATTGGATAATGCAACGATGGCCACCACAGCGGATCAAGATTGCAGGGGCAAGAAAAATACATTTTCTAATTATTGATCATAAACTACTGAGAAAAAATCGAAAATTACTCTTTTTTCGGATCACTTATCCGCTTTTCGTCAGTACATAAATCGGCCTTTCCGTACTGGAAAGCGGAAGAGCAAGCAACAAAAAGGCGGAACTCCCCCATTCCACCAGGCAGATCTGAAAGTGTAGGCAGAATGACCACAAAAAGCTGAATGTTCTTGTTTTTAGAAAAAGATTTCCCTCCTTTTGGAGGATTGGCTCATCCGCCGTTTATACTGAATAAGAAGGAGCTGCCATAGGCAAATATTCTAGATGGCCGTTTTGTTTGACTAATTACTCATTAACCATTAACGAGCCAGTCTAGTGTGTGTTGGCAGTTTATAATGATTTGATTATATACACCCTGTTTTGGTGCTGCGCTCCCATCAGCTGATTACCAACAACAACTTCTGGCATATGTATTTATAGGTTCCACAGAATAAAATAACACTTTAATGCCATATTAGGAAATTTCGGTGTTAAGTTCAGATGCTAGTATTCATTAACTTTAACTGTCAACTAGTTCCATCAGAATAGACACAATACCAATGATGAAGAATTAGAAACACTGCTAGGTTAAGGCATAATATAATTCGACAATAAAAAGCATTTTCAGTCTTTTATAACTGACCCCGTATTTAGACTTGAATTTTTTTCCACCATTATCAGCGATATATTATAGTTATCACGTCTGCAGAAAAGTCAATTATTCGAAGAAACCTGTCTCTAGAATAGCCAGCATTGTTTTTATGACAGCACAACATCAATTACTCATTAGCTACTAACGAGCGAAACCTTATGTATGTTTGTAGGTGCAGCAGTGTATTCGTATACTTGCTAACCTAGAATATATGCTGCTGTTTATAAGTCTATTGTCTATTTGGCTGGTAATCATTACCTTCAGCACAATAGAAAGTTATCTAATGCTCAACTGAAAAAGTAATCATTTTAACCGTCTTTGTTGTTGTTGTTGTTGTTCTTGTTGTTTTTTTTTTATTCTTGTTGTTGTTTTTCTGTGGTTAAAACTTTTATTAAACTGCTGTTTATTCAGGACACTCCAATGAACGGTATGATGAGTGCTCAGGATGCACTGCGACGTTTGTCCACTCAACGTCAGCAGCAACAACAACAACAACAACAACATCTACAACAACCGCAACAACAGCCTCCTCAACCACAACAACAACCACAATCACAGCAACCGATGGGTAATGGAAACTTACAGAATGCGCTGAGTTTGTTGTTGGCTGCTTCCAAAAATCAAAACAATGCCACAAAGCAGGAACCAAGCGACCTGGCTTCTCCCGGTTGGTCACTAACTCACTCACTCACTCACTCACTCACTCACTCACTCACTCACTCACTCACTCACTCACTCACTCACTCCCTCACTCACTCACTTACTTACAGCTGCCAACTCAGATGAGTACGACTGCAACGATGATGACAACAACTCAACGTACGAGACATCGGCCAACACGTCGACTGCCATCAACAACTATCAGTGCCATTTGTGCCAGGCTCAATTCACCGATGGTCAGTCGTTGGACGAACATAAAATGGTTGGTTACTTTTCTGAAGTTACCGTAATCTGTTTCTTCTGGTTGTTGAGAATATTTTACTACAGTAAGTCACTTTTCTGATGTACTATTGTTGTTTGTCGTCAATTCAGTCAATCAGTCAATGAAAGGCTTTACACTCAATAAATCAGTCAGAAACTCAGTGGTCACCAATTACATGTGACTTCAATCAGTCAATAACAACTCACTAACTTACGCAAACAGTCACCGATTCAGTAGCTCAGTACAACAGTATCAGTCAGTCAGTCAGTCAGTCAGTCAGTCAACATAATTTGTCTGTCATTACAGAACGTGCACAACGTGTTCTCCGACGAACCGACCGACAGTCTGCAGATCGATCTGTCACCACCATCGGTTGCACCATCGGTCGAATTCCGCAAACGCTGTCCGTACTGCAGTATAACACTGCACGCCAAATCGGCCATGGAACATCATCTCAATCGTAAACATGCGTCCATGTCAAAACTCGTCGATATTGACTCGCTGCCCAATGTGGATCCGGTTAGAAGAAGATTTACTTATTACTCAATAAATAACTCATCAACTCACTCACTCACCACTCACTCAGTCACTCACTCACTCACTCACTCACTCACTCACTCACTCACTCACTCACTCACTCACTCACTCACTCACTCACTCACTCACTCACTCACTCACTCACTCGCTCGCTCACTCACTCACTCACTCACTGCCATCTCACTCATTAACCAGATTATTTCCTTGCAGAAGACAGTAATCCCACCCGAAGAGAAGACCGCCTCGCGTGCGTTAATCTCATCTCAACCACTGCAACAGCAACAACCATCTGACACTCAACAACAACAGACGTCGCAACAACAACAACAGTTTCTTAATACATTACTGTTGCAACAACTTTCCAACCAACAGCAGAATGCCACCACCACCACCAACAACAACAACAACACTTCGGTGGCAATGAACAACAGCAGCAATGCGTTTGGCAAGTTGGACTCGTCGAATGCCATGGAGTTCCTGAGGCGATTATCACAACAGGCTCAACAACAACAACAACAACAACCTGACTCTTCAACAACAACATTTAATGCCGGCTCACCACTCAACCTGACCCGATTGCAAGCTGATACGACCTCACCGAGTCAACACAGTGACGAAGTCGACAACGACGGTTGGTGTTAGTGTTGTTGTTGCTGTTGTTTTTGTTTTCATTTTCGTTATTGTTGTTGTTTTTGACGTTATTATTGTTGTTGTTGTTTATAGCCGGAGTCTTTACTTACTCACTCAACATTCGGTTTACTTGCTCAATCATTATTTATTTCAAACTCCTTATCAATTCACTCACTCACTCACTCACTCACTCACTCACTCACTCACTCACTCACTCACTCACTCACTCACTCACTCACTCACTCACTCACTCACTCACTCACTCACTCACTCACTCACTCACTCACTCACTCACTCACTCACTCACTCACTCACTCACTCACTCACTCACTCACTCACTCTCTCACTCACTTCAGGCGACTACGACGGTGATTCCATGACGTTCTCGCACGATCAGGAGGATTTTGACGAATCATCGTCACCCGGACGTCAGCTGGCATCACCCTCGTCAAGTTCGGGTGGTAAACGCAGTTCGGCCACGTCACATTTTAGGTGGGTACTTCGTCGAGATATTGTTTCCCAGATTCGGCACTATTAGAAAAAATACAGAATCATTATAATACATTTGCAGTCGCGTGGAATTAAACGTTTCACTAAGGTTGCTATTTTATACATGCATTATTCTATGTTGAGCCATTATATCTTCTTCACTTTATTGCATACGTAATATCGTAAAAAATTAATTATCATGATCATACCTAGTAAACAGATTAAATAAAGTTTGGCTTATATATGATTTTTCTCATAAATATTGATGTTATAAAATATCCATCACTTCGTATTTCAGCAATCCCCAAGCCAACAACGCCAGTCGTTCGGCCAACTCGAAGAGATTCCGGACGCATCTGACTGGCATGCAGGTGCAGGTGATGAAATACGTGTTCACGGTTGGTACAAGGCTCACTCACTCACTTACTCACTCACTCACTCACTCACTCACTCACTCACTCACACACTCACTCACTCACTCACTCACTCACTCTCTCACTCACTCATTCACTCACTCACTCACTGACTCACTCACTCACATCACTCACTCATTCGTTCATTCTCTCACTGACTCACTCACTGACTCACTCAGTCACCCACTCACTCACATCATTCATTCATTCACTAACTCACTCACGTCACTGCAGGACTACAAAACACCATCGATGGCCGAGTGTGAACAGCTTGGTGCCGAGATCGGACTCCATAAACGAGTGGTACAGGTCTGGTTCCAGAATGCCCGAGCCAAGGAACGGAAGGCAAAGACACCCGGTTCTGGATCGGACTCTGTGAATCCCACACCGACGGAATGTGCCCTCTGCGGCATCAAGTACTCGGCCAAGACCTGCTCCACCATCCAGGACCACATCTTCACCGCCGAGCACGTGCTCAAAGTCAGGTTGGGACGGAAGATTGGTTCAGTCAGGTCTCTAGATGGTTTTCAATGTTCGGTCCAATATTTGTTGCCATGATATCGAAATCTAGTACACTCACACACTCACTCATTTCACTCACTTTATTTTCAAATCGTACCTCCCATTTCAGGCAGTACCTGAAAGCGCAGGGTGTTGAGGACAACCTGAATGCCGGTTCATCCATCCAGCCGAATACGCCGATTCAGCGCAATGGCAGTTCTTCCCAGCTCGGTGGGACGTCCGGAGAGCCAGCGGCCAAGAAGACGAAACGTCAGTCATCCATCGAAATGTCAATCAACAGTGTGGCCAACAGTGTGCTGAAGAACAACAACAGCAACAGTGATAACAACAACAACAACAACAGCAACAACGTTAACAGTGACAACAGCAACAGTATTAACGGCAATATGAACGCCTATAATATGATGTTGGCGGCGGCGAGTGCTGGTGGATTGCCGGGTTGGTTGAGATGGATTCACTCACTCACTCACTCACTCACTCACTCACTCACTCACTCACTCACTCACTCACTCACTCACTCACTCACTCACTCACTCACTCACTCACTCACTCACTCACTCACTCACTCACTCACTCACTCATTGCAGGTATGCCGATGTATCTGGACACGTCTCTACTCGGCACGCCGGTCTCGATGCTGCAGATCCCCAGCTCGGTGATGCAGAACATCGTGCAGACGATGCAACGATCCAGCTGCATGCAGGTCACATTCACGCAGGATGGCAAACGTCTGCCAGACATGTCCACCGTGCTCACCCATGCCGACTACCAGTGTCTGCAGCCGGCTGATCTGCAGGTACGTTCGCGCAGAGTTCTGCAAATCTGCGATTTTTGTGCATTTTATCACCAAACCCTGATGAAGATCCAAAAGTCATGATTTCTAGATTGCGTTCATGAGAGAATGAGGTATAGTATTTTGAAAACCATTCATTTATTCCCTAAGCCACCTTAATTTCCAGGTCGGTTGGGCTTGCCGAAAGTGTTCCACTGTGTTCCAGTCAGCTCAACTTTACCAGAATCATCAGAACGCCATCTGCCATTCGTCGGAGACCGCGTTCAAGCTGATTCAGACTCACTACGCGTGCTCCGTCTGTGATCAACGATTCGGCAAACAGGTATCACATTCATTACTTACTCACTCACTCACTCACTCACTCACTCACTCACTCACTCACTCACTCACTCACTCACTCACTCACTCACTCACTCACTCACTCACTCATTCACTCACTCACTCACTCACTCACTCACTCACTCACTCACTCACTCACTCACTCACTCAATCACTCATCCGCAACTCTTTTTTCAGGACGAATTCAAAGACCACTGCAAGACGCCTGAGCATGTGAGCATGCGCCCATAACTGCCATTCACACAGAATCCATCGTCTCATCTCGTATCTGATTTACCAGTCACCCGGTAATTCTCATCCATCAAGTGTACAATCCATCCACGATTCCTCATGTCCACACAGATTTCTCGTCCAACATTTGCATCCCAAATACCAAATGATTCATCATTAGAATACCGTAACCCGAGCTTCCCGATTCGCCTGTATAAGTAGCGGCGACGGCAACCCACATCCACATGATTCCAGAACATTCATTCATCTATTCATTCATATATTACACATATATTTGTATTATTATTATATAATTAATAATTCTGAATGCATGCCCAACGTTAATGATTCAAATGCTGAACACACTTTATAGTCATGATGATTTCATTTTATATATTTTGTCCATGAATTTGGTTTTCATTCACATTGACCGACCTAACAATAGCTATAATGTACAGAGTTTTATATTCCAATTATAATGATTTTCATCTTACGTATGAATTTTTGTTTGAAATAAATGTGTCACGGTTATATCAATGATTTCACTGTTTTCTCTGCAAAGTTTTATGTAGCGTGCTTCCAATACGTTTCATGTCGTACTCGTACATTGAACATTTCAGTATAGTTATTGTCAATTATACAACCATATAACATTGTGAAATGCGTGTCCACAAGCACTTCAAGGATCTCTCCAATCATCCACCTTCTTTCTATTGTGTGAATTCTCTTCAACAATTTCCTGTTTTTTCCTTGTTTTTCCCACTCACGTAGTCAATTACCAGATTGCCTTAGTCAGTTGGCTTGAACCAATCTATTCCTCAATAAATGTTTTTTTTTGAAATTTTGAAAATATTTCATGAAATTTTTGAAGATAATATTGGTTCCTGTCACAATACAGATAGAAAATATGCAGTCTATGTAGAATGCACGCCGCACTCATTCACATCCCTATATATATGTACCATTATTCTATACGTCCACTATATTCCGCGAGCAATAATTCGTGCAACATAAATCATGTAACTGTTACTATTACTGTACTATTCGTGAGAACTTTCGCATTTCTTTAAGAAGCTTATTACATGTAAACCAATAGTTTTACAAAGTCGGAAATGCCGCTCATTACTCTGTAGTGAAATGTGAATTTCATGTTTCATATAGCCCAAACTCCCCTATGTGATATAGAAATACAGTACGTTCGTCTATTCTGTTTGTACTGCGCCACTAAATGTTGTACCAAGTTAACATATTATCTTATGATTGGTTGTTTCCCTAATGTGTTCTGTGTTGTGCAAAATATCTACACCATACATTCATATTCTTTACAAGTTTTATATTATTCTGAAGTTTCGTCGAACTGTCAATGTAATTGTTTGTTTCTCAGCCAGTTAATCCTTGTAACATTATTTCGTGTCAATGTGTATTTGATTCAAGCGGACACTATATTTATAGTGCTAGACGCGCTTCCAAATTCCAAAGGGTTCTTTCAGAGTAAAAAGGAAAGTAAAAAGGAAAGTAAAACGGAAAGTAAAAAGGAAAGTAAAAAGGAAAGTAAAACGGAAAGTAAAATCTGTAAACCTATTGACCGGAAAGAAATTTTCGGGAACAAAATTGACGTTCCAGTCAATAGGTTTACAGATTTTACTTTCCTTTTTACTTTCCTTTTTACTCTGAAAGCACCCTAAAGGTTTAGCCGCACACAGATCTAGATAACTATTCATAGAAATATTATGACACTTTTACCTGTTCTATGGCTCTTTATAAAAGCGTACATACATGACCAGTGATTAGAGTTCACTAACGAAACTGACCTAAACGAAACTGTCGAAACGAAACTTCTTACCGAAATACGTTGTTTCGTTTCGGAGTATTCGAAACGAATTTTTTTTATTTTCGTTTCGTTAGCTATCGAATCGAAAAGTTTCGGTTGGGTTTTCGTTTCGGTTCGCACTAACGAAATTTGAACGTTTCGTTAAGCGTTTCGTTAAGGTCTCCAATGATTTTATTTAATAATATCGACAAATATAATTTTAAAATAAATTCAAATTCAAATAAAAAAAGGTATGAGTAAACTTGGTAGAAAAAATCTCACTCACTTACTCACATACTTGCTCAATCATTGAATCACTCACTCACTCACTCATTGAAATATTCACTCACTCACTCACTCACTCCTTCACTCACTCCATCACTCACTCACTCACTCCTTCACTTATTCAGATAATCACAGACTCACAGTTCCCGATAACTGAGGAATAATTGAGACTTTTTCTACCAGGTTTACTCATACCCTAATTTATTTGAATTTGAATTTATTTTGAAATTTTATTTGTTGATATTATTAAATTAAATCATTGGAGACCTTAACGAAACCCTTAACGAAACTTTTTCGTTTCGGTAGCTAACGAAACGAAACACAGAAATTTCGTTTCGAATCAATCGAAACGAAACAAAAAAAGTTTTGTTTCGATGGGATCGAAACGAAAGTCAAAAGTTTCGATTCGTTTCGTTTCGTTCGTTAGTGATCACTACCAGTGATCCTGTACTGAAAATGTCTCCAAGCTCTTATGTAACAAAGGTTCATTCGTGATTCAATATTTTTATTTTACTCCTGGTTCTACATGTGTATTTTTCTTTACTGTATTTTGTGGGTAGTCTGACTTTATGCGAATCAATTAGAGTTTCGTGATTTACAATTTAGAAATGGAAATTTGTGATGTATGTCAGAATTTCATGTCTAAACGTACCACCGTCTGCTCCCATTCATAGGGTATTGGGGTATACTTCTACAAAACCAATCAGCTTTATCTTACCGTGTTTCGTTCCACTATATATCCTGATGTTAACATAATTGTGTTAAACACATTTCTGTACAAGTTTCCCTGATTCGTATAACAATTCATGTATTTTTCATGTTTTATTTGTTTGCCCACTCAATATAGACTCAGATAACATCATAACAGCCAACCACTTTAGGGTGTGTTTGCAAGTTATATTTAAAAATTCTGTACTTGAAAATCCATGTGGTGAATTTCTTTATATGACTAGTGACACGCCCTAATTTATTCAATCATTGCCTTTCTGTAACTAGTGGTTTGTAGTTGGATAAATTTTCAAGTTTGTCTGAAAACCCCAAGAAATTCAACTATGAACTTGTAGTTAGTCCCATGGCCCATACCTGCTCCATTAGAGTACGAATATTGCAGTCAATAATACCATTTATTGAGCTTTAAAAAACTGGATGTTGTTTATCCAAAACACTCAAAACATTCTCCCAATTCCAATCTCTTCTATTCCTTTGCTTTTTCTGTTTGTATAGCTTATTCCATACGTCTTTGATTTACTGACGGATCGACTGTAGTCAGAATGTGTTATGGAAAAATGTTACAAACTGAAACACACGTGATAAATCGTGGTTATATCTTTGTCTGTCCATTTTCGAGTGATTGTGCTATTTTACTAACCATCGTTACGGTTTACTATAACTAATTTTGTCACACATCGTGGGAAGAAACCTTCGAAACTTCTAGCCAAATTCCTAAAATGCGTGACCAGTCGCCGATTGGTTGATAGATTTCGACTATATATTCTATATAATTATTGGTGTTACGACTATGTACTACATGTCTCTTATTTACTACATACTAGATGCAAGTGCTATATTATATCACACAACTATAACCAACGTTTACTATATAAAAGCAATAATAAAATGCCGCGTTGCGCCATTGCTGCAAATACGAATTGGAAATTGGGATTTATATTATAATGACCGAAGCCACTGAAGGGAAAATATGACATCCAAACTTTTTCGTTCAGCAAAATATACTAAAACTTACTGATAGGATGATTTTTTATAGCTAAACACAACGACAACCAAACACACTTCATATTACTTCACTTCACTTCCTCGTAAAATAAATGACTTAGTTAAAAAAAATCCAAACTCATAAAATATAATACAGCTAAACTTAACAGAAACAGCATAGAATTGATGAATCTAGACAATAATAGCTAGCGGAATCATAACAGAAGAAACATAAGAAGAATAATCAATGTCACGAAGAATCTTCTTGAGTCGGTGAGTTTTCGGTGACTGACGGATCGAGCTTGATTTCGGTAATGCGAAGTACGGTGAGCGGATAGCGCAATACTGAAACATTATATTAAAAGGACTGAACTATTATATATACACTGAAACTATGTTAGTATATGAATGAATTATGAATATATATTATACTGGAACATTACATCGGGTTGAAACTTTTCTATATAAACAAGCTAACTAATGAGTCGGGCAACTTGAATTATGAAAACAGAACTATTACCTACTGTACTATTTGACTATTACATTTTTCCGAAACCCAAATTTTTGCGAAACCCTCTGCGTTTTCAGGAAGTTTACTAATAAATCGAACCAAGTTCATCAACATTTTGTCGTCTGAAACACTGTCTCCAACTTTGAAACATTAGCTGCATCAAACGAAACAGAACGTGATGACTGCTTCAGAGCCGAACTCTTGAGTACGGTCATGCATAACATGCGATCAACAGGATCAGTTCATACAGTTGGGTTGGCAACTACAACGTACCACTTATTCACAGAAGCTGGACACTCTCTTTATAAACTTGGTATTTCCTCGAGCTCGAGATACCTTCTCTAAACTTTTCATGATTTCAAGTTTTGAAAATAATAAAAAATAAAACCCAACGTTTGAGTATGCGAATGAGCTTTCTCGGCACTTGTATGGAGTACGGCTCAACGTTGGTCAGCGTCTTCTCGACCACCACCGCCTTCACCGTAACGCTGTCCAAGCTGAAATGACATTTTCCGGTTTTATTATAGTTTATTCAAAAAATATCTAAAAATAATGTAACACCTTACTCTGTAAAAAGTTTCCTAATCAATTAAGGAGAATGCTATATTAAATAACGAAATTTTGTTATTATGCCAGAACACCAAGTCACTGATGTAGTGAAATAACGGCAATCCTACTTACATACTTAGAAATGATCACGAATATCACTAAGATCATAGACCATAAACATTAAAAAAGGTGTTTCTCAACCCGGGTTTTGAACCAGAACGACCAGTTTTCAAGGCTGGCGCTTTAACCTCTAGACAAAAGAAGTGATAATCCCCACACCAAACCTGAGCAACGGCCGGCCAAACACGGAGAAATCCTTGGACCCGACCATCATCACTTTGTGCAGTCTGATCTCATCGCCAACGTCAAGTGGTCGGTCATGTTGTAGTACGATTAGGTCGTTTTCACTAACCTGAATAAGTCTGTTGAGATATTTCAATAAGCAATTTTTTTTCTGTACTGAAAAATTTATGATCATTCAATTACACTGACTTCCACTGACATATTGTGCCCAATTAACACGTCATTTCACATCAGGAAAATGAAATATGAGACATTTTTTGTTCGTTTTTATCATTTGATGTCCTACTGATGGGTGATGGTCGTTGAAAAATATGCCTTGGAAACCAAAAAGTTACGCAAAATTTTATTGCCATGATATGATGGCAAGCACCATTCGTGATTACAGTAACCCGGCACACGAGCTAAATCCCCAAAGGGAGGGAAAAATTTCACTTGTTGAAAACACCAAAGAGGGGGGAATTCCACTTTCCCCACGTCTTCTCGTCCGCTAGTGACCCGGGCAGGTCTTTTCAAATGAGATAACCAAAAGAACAATCAGTAACCTTGAATTGTTTCTCGCCAACGTACACAACGGCGAATAAACGACCGGCCTTCTGCTCGCTGAGTTGACGATTCACCTGGCTGGTCACATCTGGAAGATTGATTTAATTATCTTTTTTAGACATAGGAACCACATACTATGTTAACGTCATTCAAGAAAGGAAGTTGTTGTATTACCTTGAACGAGCTTAAAGTTTGCAATATAACAAAATGGCGCAAAATGGCGTCCTTCGAAGAAACTTGCACCAATTGCCTTTCAGGGTGCCTTTATAAGCGAGATACAACTTTTTTTCAGCTCTTCATAACTGTATTTCGGAAAACGGAAAAATCCAAACAAAAGGAAAAGCTTCGGAATGTTACAAAAACTCATGAAGACTTCACTTATGAAGGCAGAGGCACCATCACATCACTTGCAAAAGTTTGGCCAACCTTGTGTGTACTGCTCAAGCAGCTGGCGATCGCGCCGCTCTTTCACTGTTTCCTTCTCCACATAGTCGATTGCAAACGGATTATCTCTGCAAAATTGGCATTTTCAAACAAGAATGCTAATGAAAGTCTGATAGCGAAACACAACAAATCGCTTTTGCACCAAGTCTAATTGGTAAACGAATTCTAATCCAACCAAGAAACTGAAAAATTTCAAGTATGATTGGAACCCACGACTTTTGAAGTTGGGTAGTGCTAAGTTACTGCATGATTTTTTAATGTGCCTTCACAGTCTGAAATTTCCCCGTAAACCCCGATTATTTCACCATTCAGATAGAAATGTGGCATAGAAAATAATCCCTATCAGAGTTGCAACTTTTCGGATTCCTTAACTGTTTCTGCGACTGACTATGAAGGCATCTTGCAGAGTTCTACATAAAAATGTTACCTGCTGGCCACACTCCTCACGTGTCTGGTCGAAGTGATAAAGGTAGTAGAACGAGTGGATGAGCCGGGTAGACTGCAGGCCAGTGAGGATAAAAGACGACCACTCACCAATCGTTGCATCTGGCATAGCATAAACATTGGAACAAGTTATTCAACCAGACAACTTGTAGTGAGGCAAAAACAGAAAGGTTCAAAACCCGTTTTCCAGAACGTCGGAGTGACTTCAGTCAACGCTGATACACAAAATACATTTCAAAGATACTGTTGTATTTGGGTACAAATGACCATATCATTCACTTAAGTGAACGAAATATAACATCTAGCAGCCCAACAATTTTATCAACTATATAACTTTTCATTGGTCTTCATATAATGTATAAAAAATCACCGAGGACCAAAAATAGCATAATAATAAAGTCGAGATCAAAGCAAATTTGATTAAAAAAATCAACATTATTTTTTTAAATACTGTATCATCGAGCAGCAAAAACGGAAGATCCTTCATTGAGGTCTGTTTCATCAACCTCATAGGCGGCGCATAGTTTCTGAAACGAAAAATTATTATTAATCAATCACATGCGTCATCCTGATTCATAAGCTTATTCGAATTCATCACTTATCAATATCATCAAAATGAACACTTTAATGTTTGTACATAAACAAACACAAATTTAACCACACTGTAACCATGGAAGACTCAGTTTAAAGTAGAAAGCGTCCCAAAACTTCATCATTATTAACACAAACACATAGATGAAAAAACGTTACAGGAACAAAACAGAACCACGGGGAGAAAATTTGTTACTAGACTTGACCAGACCTGAAATCGTTCGCGTTCGGTTTTTGTGAGTCGACCGAGCAGAGCATTCTCATCGACGGGCAAAGCGTTGAGCGTCAGCTGCCTGTCAACGTCATTCAGATCCAGATCATTGTAGGCGGCCATCGTGCCCTGTTCGACCAGCTAAAGAGCAATACAATACATTCTTAATGATTCCCAAAAAAAATTGTCAGATTTTTCACGTTAACTACCAGTAATAAAAAAAATTGTATTCAGTAATCATTATACCCTTATACTTACAAGTTGAGTTGATTTCATGCCCGTCCACATAAGTCAATTAATGACTATGTTCGTACGCATTCAGCCAGGCAGGATCAGCCATCATGTTAGTTACTTGTTGAGTTGAGCTCCTAATGTTTATCGGCATAATGGCAATGAGAAAAGTCAAGAATGAAACAACAATGGACAATGAACAAGTTTTTATAACAAGAGAAACACACCTCTAAATAATCAGTACCGTAATCCTCATTATCATCAGAATCAGCATCTTGCATCTCATCGTCGCCACCACCGGCCCCGTCTACTCCATATTTTTTCAGCATTGACTTGATCAATTCTGGATTCCCGCCGGTTCGTGCGTTCTCGATCTGTCGAAACTCGAGCTTTTGATCGCCGCTCAGCAAAGACTGGTCCTGTTGAAAGAAGGCTTCGGCGGCTTTTTCTTGCTCTTGGTTTTCTGAAACATGAATCTTCATTCACTCACTCATTCACACACTTATTTACTCACTCATTCATTCATACACTCACTCACACACTCACTAGCTCAATCTCACACTCACTCACTAACTCACTCACGAACTCAATCACTAACTCACTCACTCACTCAGTCACGCATTCAGGTTGTATTCATCTTGGTCTTGGCGTTGCTGTGTTGGTCTACGTGGTTTAAGATGATCTCCTTTTCCATGACGGCACATGTGATCTCGATTTGTCAATTCCCGATTCGACACTGGCCCCACTCAATAACACACTGATTAAATGAAAAACCAACCCCTGATGAACTGTTCCACGCATTCCATATGTTCTGCTGATCGGAAGCATTTCAAGGTGCAGTAGAATAGGTTACATCGCGGACAAGTATAGAGTGAAGACGAAGTCGGCTCGTTTTTGTCGACAGATTTTGACAAACTTCCTCCAGACCCTGAAGGTGCATCTTGGTTTTCGGGTGAGCAGAAGCTACAGCTAGGCTTTGCGTCGGTCATTTCGAAAGATTATAACTGTTTCTTTGTAGATTTATTAACTTTAAATTAATTAATATATATTATTTCTGTCGATTTCGAACTGTCGACAAAACGGTGCTTGGATAATAGATTAATCCATTTGTGCAACCGTAATTTTTTAGTTTACGGTAGCTATGTTATAACACAGGGAATTAATGTACCAAGTGTGCAATACAGTAACCAAAGTGTGCAATTTGGATGCAAGGGTTACGGTAACTTACAAATTTGATTCAAAGATGATTTTGGTATTGAATAATCAACTATTTAAGATATCACGAATCACTCGGAGGTTTTCGAGGGCGCTGATTTCGAATTTCACATTCGTTTTTGAATCAAACAATTATTTCATACCTTAACTGAATCCTTGATGAAAAACGTAATTAATAGTGGATCTAAGGTACTCTAACATGCTAACGATAAATATAATTGCACTTTATAAGTAAAAGGAACTCAAGTGGCTCATTATTCAACTCTGTTTAGAGCTGACACTTGTTAGTAGAGGAAAATAGGGATCTTGGACTGAAATATAATAACTATTTTAATTTATATTCATTTATTCATTAGAAGTAATTTATAGATGGAATAAGAATAGTCAATACATAGGTGTCTGGGATGATGACAGTGAATACCTTAGCAGTTTTAAGATACAACGATTTATCTTAACCGAGGTGATTCGTTTATAAAGTAGTTTCGATCATTTTATATTTCTCTACAGCCACTAGCCTAGATATTTCTATATGCATCTATCATAAGCGTGCAGACGCGTCTGCAAATCATGTTGGAGTCAATTTTTTTGTTTTATCTCAAAACTGTTGAGGTATTTACAGTCATCATCCCAAATACTTGTGTATTGACGATTCGTATTCCGTCTTTATATTAATTTTAATGAATAAATGAATGAGTCATTCACGGATCAGATACATGTGAATGTGAGACTGATACCCTCAGTGCTTACAAACGATAATACACGTTACAGATTTTCTATATTGATTCATCTAAGGCCAACTATAACATCAAAACTCACAGATTTTTACTTTTTCTCAACCTAACGTACATCCTACAACACTGATCACACTCGAACTGACAAGAGTGGGTATCCTTAAATAAACAATAACACCTTATCAAAACTGCCTCATTACCCGCTCATCAGTACCCATATCATACCACTATGCCACCCACCGCACCAAAGTCGTACTCTTGCTGGAAGATCACTCTTACTTTCATTTACCACATGCTTTAACACTAGGTAGATTTCACATTATTATATAATTTTACAGAAACGCTGCAAAAGTTTTATATAAGAAATACTTATCAAAGAGAATGGTTGAATGGTTTTCCAATAATCCCGTCTAATTCCATGAAACCATGATTTCCTTTCTCTAGATGTTTTCCAAAAAGCTTAATATTCTCAGTTTTTGATCAAGATTTTTTAAATCAAACTAAATTTGCATCAATTCTTTTCCTAAACCTTTTTTCATCCAACCATTTTTAATTGATAGCTCCAGCCGTCTCAGGGAGAAAAATGAATACTTTTTGACTACGAAAAACATTTCCATAAACTACCGTAATCGCTACCGTAATCAAGAGAACGGTAGGATTACGGTTGCACAAATGGATTAATCAATTCACCAAATGCCGACAAAACGGAGTAACGAAACGTAATTAATTTTTTTGAGAATACAGTAATCAATATTACGGTAGGGTTACGGTAAAATTACGGTAACTCAAAAATTTGAAAAATTTATTTTTATTCGTTTTTATCAGGGACTAAGCGGAATGGGGCGATAAGTCAATTCCGTCAATATTTGAAATTGTATTTGAGATTGGCCCTACATGAGGTAAATTCCTCACTGTATCAAGTCTTCATTTCAGGTCACGGCATCAAAGTCTTTATTTCAGATCTAATTGTTCCCACTCTCAATTCTTCAAGTGAACAAATAAAAATCAAGAAGAAAGAAGTAAGAAATATAATATGATTTTGAACATCAACAGATAAAGCACTTGGTAATTTGCACAACATATGCATTGGTAGAACACAAATAAATCGTAGTAAGAAATATATAGTTTACTGATGCATACTGCCAGAACCTGCATTTAGTTCACCTTTATTATAGCCGAAATGCATGTTCTATAGTCTGTCACTGAGTAAGCTTTGCGCAAATCAAACCGAAATTAGGTTTTGGCACGCGTTAAGAGTTCAGAAAACATCACATTGCACTCAATGTGATATACTATACATAATATACAAATAGGGTTTTTAATAACTCATCACATTTGCAAAAGACAAAAAGTGATTTGACAAATTACATTTGCAAAAAGTGATCGTTGCATCTAACATCGACAGCATACAGTTCGAGCAGGGTGTGCATCTGCGCCTCGTAAACTCCGAACAGCTCGGGCAATGACGATGTCAGACGGCAAATTCGACTGATCTGCAGTTTATAAATCTATATCATCACTGTACATTTCAACTAAACATACAGCTAGATCGATATTCGAGTCTTTGTTTTGTTTATATCACGAACAGAGAAAAACAGGTTTTTTAAACATAAGAGCTCGTTAATTTGTCCACCCAACTATACGAATGAATTTGTGGGTATAATGACCAACATCGTCGAGTGCAGCAGCCACATGTCCATCAACGAGTCGGCACATAATGTTGTGTGTCGGCCAGCAGTGCCGGTAGGTCCGAGTTGTTGAGCTTTTGGGCAACCGTGTGCCGTCGGGTTGTGTGATGAGCGTGGATTGAACATCTGCAAAATAATAAACTTAAATTATAAACTCAATGCAATTGTCATGCCTTAATCGGAAAGTTGGATATTACCAAAGTAGTGAAGTGACGGCCACTCTATTTGTAATAACAATCAGTATTCAGATAAGATATAAAACAAGAACTAACTGATTTCGAAATCAATGAACAAACAATACAAAACAGTAGTGAGTGGAGAACAACTTACCATTTGATTTATTCTTGTTAATGCAATTTTTTCTCAAAACGGTTACACATTTCATTACCACTCAACATGTCTTCCGAAGGTTGAAAATGTAGTCAAGTTGAGTGCTATGTCATTGATTTGATTGTGATATTGAATCATTGAAAAATAATCCAAGCTATTGTAAACTCACGTAGCTAACTTGAACGTCGCGTTCGGTAGTTGGTGGATAGTTTTCATCATCGTCGTTTTCATAATGAGGTGGTTTGAATGGAGATTGCCGCGAAGGTGATGCTATTTGACCCGGCGTGTGTGTTTGTGACCGCCTAAGAAAAGACAGGGTGAGTGAATAAGTGACACGTGACAGTGAGTGAGTGAGTAGAGTAATAGTAAGTGTATGAGCGGTGGTACGTGAGTGAGAGTCAACAATAATTTAACAACCCCACTCAAGGAGTGTGGGGCCGGAGGGTTAATCGTACCATGACACACCATCATGTTCCACCCAAAGTATCAAAACGAGCTCTTCCTTCCTTCTCATACAGCATAAAGTACTAGCCCCGATGCAAATACTGATCTAACGAAACAATTATCAACCAACCCATCCGTCGTGCCACTGTGCCGCAGTTTAGTCATCAAGTTCGAATCGGCCAAATTGGGCGGCCACTTAAACTGATGTTTGGGCGTGACACTGGCCGCCGGACTCTGCTCGTCCAAAGCTCCAAGCGTCTGAAATTAGGAGTCCTCCTGATCTACTGCATATAGTTTGGCTGAGACTGAAGAAAACGGGTAAATTCAGAAAATCCCGACCCGATCGAACAAGCTTTCTGAGTTTCTAGGATGGAGCAGGCGAGCCGTTACCGTCAATTGCTATCCGACGAATTATTTAATACTGTAACCTTGAATTCCTGGTTACCATTATGGTGACGAAACAATGAATAAAACCTCCAAACCTGACTGAACTCTTCCGGAACCCAACCTGTCTTTTATTCGATTCGGCATTACCAGTTGACGGAGCTGGACTGCAAATGGAGACGGATGAATGAAACCCTGCGGTGAATTGGAGTAGTCTCCGTCCTCTAGTAAAGCTTGTTTTTTTTTGGCTAGAGTTATATAAATTAAATATATTTAATTTTAATTCAATAAAATTTGAACAAAATTTGCTTTTTTACTTGTCTCAGAATGTTCTACAGTTATGATCCAGCGAGCGGATGAGGAAGTGAGTGAGTTTAAGATGCGATGCACGTAAGCGACGACCAAAACATCATGAAAATTGGGACAAAATGAAAATTTGAAAAAAATTAGATTTGGATACAAAACGACTCACTTGTCTCCCGTGAACTCAAAAATGTCCTTGCTTCACGTTAAAACCACGTATAGTCCAAAATGAATTTCTGTTCCCACAAAAATGTTTCGCTCGTGCCACTTTTTTGTCGATGCACTATTCGTTTCTTTGATTTTTCGAGTTATTTTCGACGAATTTAAAAAAAGTTGAGAGCAAATTAAAGATAAATTTTTACTCTTTCACGTGACGCTAAAATTTTCTTAATTGGTTACGTGTAGCTTGAAATAATTGAAAAACGAATAGTGCATCGACAAAAAAAGTGGCACGAACGAAACATTTTTGTGGGAACAGTAATTCATTTTGGACTATAAACAGGCCAAAATTCGCATCACTAAATGGTGCACCCTAATTTCCCTATACAAAAAGGGTTAATCAAGAAACCCTATATTTCTCATGTACTTCCAAAAAGATCGGAAAACCAAGCACATCGGGTTGAAGGTGAGAATTTTCTCTACAAAACCTGCATAACAAGCCAATGCAATTTCGACTTTTTTTTTAAACTACCGTAATTCCAAACAACAATTCTCTTGTTCTCTAATTATTTTTCCCTGTGCGGTCATTAACGAAACATTAGGTTTTGCCACCAGAAATTAGTTGCGTGTAGGTCATCAGACAACAAATATTTTAACTGCTAAATTACTGAAATATGATTCTGTTCGATAATATATCACGTTTAGCTCTGTTATGACTCTATTAGATATTGATTCAACCCCTTGAAATGCAACTGGATTTAGAAGCTTTCATATCGTAATATCGTTTCATATCGACGGGCGACCGTTAAAACTCCCGTTACATAACGTAAACTGAAACAAATGGTATTCCCAAGCTGCCGTTGTTAAGATTACGAATTAGGTTTGAAATATTTATTCAATTGCTTATTTATCTCATTTTCAGGCGTAGCCGACGATTCGGGTGGCTGGCGTTAAAATGACATCGACCCATGCGAGCTGGTGAACGGCGTTGTTCTGAGCCGACTAAATCCGCCCAGCGGTTGGCTAACGTTTTTTTGTATTCTCCATTTAAACAATGTACAAAGAATTCAGTATGGACAAGAAGAAATACATTGAATAAGTAATGCTTTTTGAGTGGATGAAAAACAACTTGATGTATGCAGTTCCGCCACTTTCATGATCACGCCAGAATCTTTATGTCAGGTGTCGAATCGGGGGCCAAATAGGCAAATACGTATATGCCGATCCATATATGCCGGAGGGATCGGCATACGTGGACCGGCATATACGTATATGCCATGCCATCGGCATATACGTATATGCCGAACGCCGGTATATACGGATACGCTGGCATATATGGATCGGCATATACGTATATACCAAACGACGTTTTGACATATACGTATATGCCGATCCGGGGCAGATTGAACTTTAGGTATCCTTTGGTCACTGAAGGATATTTATTATATATATCCGGACATATTCATATATGTCCGGATATATAGCCTTAAAGTAATATATCCGGATATATACGAATATGTCCGGATATAAATTTTTTTTGGTGTAAAACTGAATTTTTATATATCCGGACATATTTATAAATTATATTCATTGTTTATAAGGCTTCGGCTTAGTCATTAGCACAGACTGTTCGTTCTAAGCGAGATCGCCGAGTATGAGGCTAAGAGTTAGTTTTCAGTGTAGGCTTAGGATTAGGCTTAGGGTTTGAGAAGGGCTTGGGCGCGTAGCGCCCGAGCCCTTCTTCAAAGGCTAAGCCTAAGTCTAAGCCTACACTGAAACCTAAGTTTTATGCCCCCGCCTTGGACCGTTAGCACCGCGAAGCGGAGGTGTCCAGCGTGGTTTTCCACTCATGAAACCTTTTAATATATCCGGACATTTTCGTATATATCCGGATATATTACTTTAAGGTTATATATCCGGACATATATGAATATATCCGGATATATATAATATATATCCTTCAGTGACCAAAGGATACCTAAAGTTCAATCTGCCCCCGATCCGTATATGCCAGCTGGCATATACGTATATGCCGATCCATATATGCCAAAACGGCATATACGTGTTTGCCTATTCGGCCCCCGATTCGACACCTGACCCGAATCTTTTTTGACTCGCTAAAAATGTTAAGCATAAGCAGTATGAGGATCATAATGCCTATTCATTGTTTTTATAAGTTACATCCATTGTGATTTCAATAACGAATTTTATTTTCAGCGCCATCTTCATATTATTTGAGTTCGAAGAGCGCGGTTTTCTTATCAACTCGATAGTCTCGACGGTCACGTTGACTTCTCCAGCGACTCGCTCTGCGTGTCACTGATGGCGCCCTGGTCGTCGTCAATTGCGTCAGTGGTGAGTTGTTATTTCCTTGGCTTGTTATTGCTAGTTCAATTTCGTGTTGTTCTAGTTCACTGAATCCTGAAACGTTGAAACTTGGTATTCCTCATTGCCATTATGGCGTGGAACTGAAACAAATCTGAATCTGAAAATCTTCGATAAATTTCTTGATATGTACGTTAGCAGTAATATGTGCTTCTGAGCGGTACAGCATCCATTTTATATTCCTGTTGTGTGTCTGATTTCCAGTATATGACCAGTTTTTGGTATTCAGGTGTGTGCGTGCAAACCGAGACTGTGCTGCGTCAGGCCATTGGTGAGCGTATCAAGCCCGTGCTGTTCATGAACAAGACATTTTCGCGCCGATGAACAAAACATTTTTTTTAAATAACAAATAACGTTGGTGCTCATATATATAACAAACGTGTGCAATTCAATTACTTATTATTATGTCCCCTTTATCAATACATAATAAACTTCAAAAAATTTCTAACAGATTCATGATTGTTTATCTGAAGTATTTCATAGGTCAACGTTATGAGATGATCAGAACTTTATAAGATATCAGTCGTTTTATTATTGTAATTATCATATATTAATTTTATGCACAAGAAAGCAACAATGATATGTTTTAATGATTATCGAATCGGAGCAGTCGGGACCCGTAACTAGCTTAGGCTTGACTGGACAAAAAAGCAAATGCCCCAAAGTTCAATTCACTGCTTGTGATTGATTTTGAGCATCTACTTCATTTATTTCCAACGAATTCCAGTTTGAGAGATGAAATCGAAGGTAACAAAAATAATGGTTCATCACAGTCAGCCACAAAGTAAATCAATCAGATCAAAGATAAATCAATCAGGTAGTTAGTTGTTCAGTGAATGAGAAGGTCAGTCTGTTAATCAGTAAGTCACTCAGTCAGTTCATGAGTCATTCAGTTGGTCAATCTATCTGCCAAATCACTAAAAAAACTCAGTATTCCAGTAAGTTTTCAAGTTAGTGATTCAGTCAGTCTGTAAGTGAGTCAGTCAACTAATCAGCCAGTAGTTCAGTCAATCAGTCAATAAACTGAGGAAGTCAGTCAGTCGGTCAGTAATTAGATATGTCAATCACTCAAACTATAAGTACAACCTGAGACATTATTAACATTAGCAAGCGTCCGGTGAATGGTGATCTTGGCGATGGCATGTTTTAATGTGCTTCCACTGTCGCTTTTCTAACGCTGATATTCCTAAGTCCTTTTATGGCATATGCAAAGTTAAAGATTGATTAACTGACTGAAGATATCAGAAATGTGACATGACTGACCGACCAAGTGACAGACTGATTGATTCTTATCGGGTGAGTCGGATTAACTAACCGACAGGAAAAACAAAAGCGCAATATCGCAGTCAAATACTCTCTGCATACATATAATTCAATGTTTATTCACAAAAAATGAGCGGACTGCGGACTAGCTGGTAAGATTGCGATGCACCGACAAATACAATGCGTCCTAGTTTCCTTTACTTCGAAAAAACTTACATATAGAACAAATAAAACTCATGCAGTCAGATTACTTGTTACTTGAGTTTTTTATGTGACAAACACGAGAATCGGGCGCGTATTTAAACTTAGATGATTGGGATTGGGAAGACAACCATCGTTCGCACTGAACAGTTAAACTAAAAACTAAATTTTACATGGCACAAATAAACATTTCCTTAGAACAAACAATATACAGAAAACAAAATACATTGAATTTCAAATGAATTTATGAACGAATAAAAAAATTCCATCGATCGCTAGTGGAAGAGAAGAGAAAACCACTACACACCGACAACTTGTTTTGAACGCTCAAGTAAAAATTAGTTTTCTGAGAAATCTTCCAAATTTTTCAAACACTTCCATTCCCTTCACCTGATTACGTCGTCCACCTGTGCCACAATGTTTACCATAGAGACAAAAAAACACAATTTATACACAAATCAAAATATTCCACTATCGATTGGCCTGATTAGCAGCCATCATATCCGCGTTTATACACCGACATCCGCAGTTGGAAGGGCACACGTGAAAGTCATTGAACCAGTCACGCACCATGCGCCACATGACCACCGTGACCGCACTGAGCGCACGCCAAGGATAATTTTGCAAAAAGAGGTAGTTCCTCAAAAAAGGATAAACCTTAAGAAAAAAACCGGGATAATCCTTATCGGACAGGGATAATCTTTGACAAAAACAGGGAAGATCCGGAATCAAATTGAAGACAAAGAAGACAAAAAATCACCGGACTCAGATTAGCGAACGTACACGTTTCAACTTATCACGTGAAAACATGAAAAACATCAATCAAATGAGCTCAACTGCCTGAAAATGAAACAACAAAATCACAACATTATTCAAGAAAATTCTCTCGTCTTCTTCATTTTCTAAACTCATCATTATTTTCATCGCAAGAACGATCGATCTGGTTGGTTGGGTAGGCCCTCCTCAAATCACAACAATGGCGAACCACATACGGTGAGGGATAAGGCGGGTTGGTATTTCTCCTGCTCACACCAGGATACGGAACGCCACTCCAGCCTCAGAGTCTGCTGCAAACCATGTTGTCGATTATCAGTGGTAATCGTATGTGTGCGTACCTGGCTATATCGAGTGTGTCTTCACCCGTACGCTGACCGCCACCACCTAACCCAGCCGCCAAGAGTCGAACCCGGGATCTGGCGATCCAAAGTCTAACACTCAACCAACTAAGCTAGGCGGCCGATCTGATCGATGATGAAGACGTGTAGCCAGTTAACCATTGGCCTGCTGCACACGTTGGCGTAAAGTCGCTGAAATTACAATCTATTAAGCACAGTCACAGCTCTCATCATCTCAATTACTTCATTTTTGCAGATAATTTGTTTTTCCTACTGATGCTCTTTGAAATTGTTTTCACACTAGCACACCATTTGTGGCTAGAAAAAAGCTTAGTTAAGTAAGCTACAAACTGCTCTCTGACGACTGACTTGTAAGATGAACTTCCCCATAACGATGTAAAATGTAAAATCCCGCACTTGCACATCATATAATATAATCGATTTCAGTAATTCAGTTGCGCCTGTCAAACAGACCAGCTCCAAAATAACAACTTATCTTATTCTCACCATATTTTATGCAAATAAAACCAACTCATAATCATATGTCACCAAACCCAACACTCACCAGTCTGTGAATCATCAACCACTTTGTTCATGTGTAGTGTCAATATGGCCAACGCCTGTTGTGTCGTGTCAATCTGAGTGTTTTACTGTGTCCCGTCAAGGAGTCCACCTGCGCGTCCACGTTCAGTGCCATCCCCATCTCCATCCTGCAATATATAGCAAGCGTGAAACGTGAACAACACGACACGATTGATCGTTTTTAGAATGGAAAAAGTTAACAAGAGTCGTATATTACAAAACATTATTACCCTAGAATCGTATGCTTACTTCTTTCTTTCTTCTTTCTGGTCTCAACAAGACAGTAATAACAAGACAACATCTGTTTTGGCGTTTGAATTTATGATCAAAACACCCGTCTATTTGTACCAAAAACGTTTTGTGTTCGTCCTTTGCACATGAAAATAAAATTTTCCAAACTTTTTAACGAAATATGGCATGTATTATCTGAAAATGCAATGAGCAGCAAAAAATCAAATGTGATTGCTTTCACAAAACTCCTTTTTAACTAACAATAAAAATAAAAAACGACTAAATGCCACCAACAATCGGGCTCTGTCAACTTCACTCTGATTGATGAATTGGACCGGATGTTCGTAGCCGTCACCCTCAATACCCAGTTTGTTCTCCATCTCACCCAGCAGTGTCCTTCTGATGCAGCTAAACAAAGTTGAGTGCGTGATTGGCGCGGTCCAGGTCGTTTTCCACGTGCTCAATGTCGGTGTTTAGCGTGCACAGCTGAAATACAATGGAGTAAATAAGAATATAAATATGACATATGATATGGGTGCATGTCACTAATTGGAACTACCTCATTGTACATGTAACCACATGTATTCAAAAAAATTTACTGGTGAAGAACCGAGAACCGATGATGATGATGAAAAAAGAAAAATAAAAGTAAGAAAGACGCATAGTTACACACCGTTTAACAATAGACCTAATAAAACTATACAAACCTTGTGTTCATTGGTCCGTAGCACCTTATCCCAGGCAATGGTCTGTGTGGTCTGTTGAGCGAACAACAACTCTTGTTCTTCCAGATCGATTTGATCGCATGGGTCGATGTCATTTTAACGCCAGCCACCCGAATCGTCGGCTACGCCTGAAAATGAGATAAATAAGCAATTGAATAAATATTTCAAACCTAATTCGTAATCTTAACAACGGCAGCTTGGGAATACCATTTGTTTCAGTTTACGTTATGTAACGGGAGTTTTAACGCTCGCCCGTCGATATGAAAGCTTCTAAATCCAGTTGCATTTCAAGGGGTTGAATCAATATAGAGTCATAACAGAGCTAAACGTGATATATTATCGAACAGAATCATATTTCAGTAATTTAGCAGTTAAAATATTTGTTGTCTGATGACCTACACGCAACTAATTTCTGGTGGCAAAACCTAATGTTTCGTTAATGACCGCACAGGGAAAAATAATTAGAGAACAAGAGAATTGTTGTTTGGGATTACGGTAGTTTAAAAAAAAAGTCGAAATTGCATTGGCTTGCTATGCAGGTTTTGTAGAGAAAATTCTCACCTTCAACCCGATGTGCTTGGTTTTCCGATCTTTTCGGAAGTACATGAGATATATAGGGTTTCTTGATTAACCCTTTTCGTATAGGGAAATTAGGGTGCACCATTTAGTGATGCGAATTTTGGCCTGTTTACGTGGTTTTAACGTGAAGCAAGGACATTTTTGAGTTCACGGGAGTCAAGTGAGTCGTTTTGTATCCAAATCTAATTTTTTTCAAATTTTCATTTTGGTCCAAATTTTGGCTGACTTTTACGTGCATCGCATCTTAATAGCTATCTTATTCCTTGTTGGTAATTGAAATAATACCTTTCTTTAAGCAGAGATAGTAATATGAGTTTTAAATACTTCTTCTCTGAAGATTCCTGATTTATAACATTTATTTCAATCAATATCACTATCCGCCGTTGAAATCCTGTCTAAACCATTTCAAATGGGTTACGGTAAGATTTCTATGGATGAGAGAATTCTCAATTCTCAAAAAAATTAATTAACCTTCTAAGAACCGACAAAACTTTCGTTTCGAAATCGATAAAATCTGGTAAGTGGTAAATCGATTATTACATTTGTGAATACCGTATTTTTTTACTGTATTTATACAATAAATTACGGTAACAAGTTTTTTATTAAAGTTTTTTACACCAATAAAAGTAAAATAATGGATTAACCTACCAACCCTCTAAAATTGACCAACCAAATTGACCAAACAACCAGCTCCCACAAACAAGCCAACCAGCTTTATAAACGACAAACCGACCCACTACTCACTTCTCCATTAACTGAACAACCGATACACCTTGCTACTAATAAATGAACTATTATCCAAGCCGTTGACTAACCGGCCGAACCACCGACTCACTAACCAAACCACGCACCTATGAATTAATCAACCTTTAATGAACCCAACCACAGCCCACTAATTCATTCACTAGTAAACCGACCGAGCAAACATAGGCCCTGTGCACGTATAAGCTTTGGGCGTATAATTATAAGCCCAGGGCTTATAATTTACGTGTTAAAGTAAATACCTCAGTAAATACCTCAGTAAAGTTTTTATACTTTACCACGTAAATTATAAGCTCAAAGCTTATACGTGCACAGGGCCATACTCACTGATCCAGCCACTGGCGGACAAGCTAATCCTCCAAAGGGAGGTGAATTTCGTCAAAGAGTTGGGATTTGGCAGCCTTCACACCATTTTAACTACACCATAGCAAACAAAATTCACTTTTTGAAAAAGGTCAAAAAGAGAGAATACCATATTTTCGACCCATTCTTGTCCGCTAGTGAACCCAGCCTCCCACAAACCAACCAATCGAATGACCGAAAACCAACCACTTTATGTCATACACCCGCCAACCAACCGACCAAATAACCAACTCAACAACCAGCTCTGCACCCAATCAACCATTCAACAAACCGACAAAACCATCGATCTACCAACCGATCCAACCACCCACAAATTAATAGACTATCCAGCCGACCGAAAAGCCAACACAACTATTTATCAAAAACAGCTCATTCAGTTAGGCTTAAGATTCATTCTATCGTCGGAGCGAGTTTCAAGTACACTGAATTATTACCTGAAGTGTTTCACTACAAAAACTCACGGATAGACAGCCATAATGTAACAAGTTTGGCTTTAGGCACCGCTTGCGTTGACGTTATTGGCACTGAAAACTTCACACACGTTATCTCCTAGTCCACAGCTAAGAATAAGAAGTTGTGATGTGGCAGCACCGATGGTTTTTCACCAAGTTTCTTTTGTGGAAACGTAATTCTCATTCAAAAGTTTTACAAATAAAAGTTTTGACAAACGCCATAACCAAAATAAAATATACCAAATAATTTTGTATACCGTAATCTAACCGTATTAATACCGTAAACTTGATTACTGTAGAGGGTTTATGGACTAATGCGTTATTCGTACGCCTACATAATCACTTTTTCAACGATTATTTCATCGACAAATTTATTTTAATTATTTTTTCTAAAAATAAATTATTTATTGATAATTAATTATTTCTTTTCATGTTTCCACTTCAAACTTTTAATTCCACTGCTTTCAGATACATTGATGCGTATTTCCGGTTTTTAGCTTAGCACACAACATGTCGGGTAACTATTTCGGGTTTCAACCGGCCGTTTCGTTCACGTTGGTTTTCTTCAAATTCCTTACGTTATATTCAATATGTTTTATAATTGCTATTGTTTAATGTTTAGTTTCTTGTAGTGTACCAGAAGAATCATCTTTATTTACTTCAGGGCGTTGCCACAGCAGCCGCCGGTTACGTATGCGGCCGCCCCGACTTCTTACGCCCACCCGCCGGGCACCACTTACGTACAGCCGCCACCACAGCAGCAAACTTATGCCTATCCGGCTGGTGTCACTGCCGTTCAAGTACGTTTTTCAGATTCATTTTTTTGAGTTCGACAAGGCTATTTCAATCTGTATAATTCACGATGCATGTATACGCTGTCATCGTAGGTTGACTGACATTATATTATGACGATGACATGGGGCTCGGTGTCTAAGCGGGAGTGAGAAAAAGTGCGAAATCATTGCGAACCGGAGGTTTTTGAATTATCCGTCTCACCGCCTCGCAGAATTACTTCATATCGCGCAAGACATGCTTAACATCAACTATCAACTTTATTTATTAAGTTTTACTCACCTATTTTTCTTTTCAGCCCGTCGCGCACGCTGGATTTGTCACCGCAACGGCGGGTGAGTTTTTCTGTTTAGTTTCGGCAACCATTTGCGCGTTTCGGTTCGGCTGTTTTCCCTGAGAATGTTGATCAACAATGTCATCTTTATTGCAGCACCAGTCGCCTACCAGGTACAGCACCAGCAGTCGGCCGTTGTATCACAGCCACAGCCGACAGGAAACACCTACGATGCGGCCGTTTATGCCGCCGCTACTAATTTTATACAGGTCAGGGTGCTACTTGGTCTCGGTTTCATAAAGCCTTTTCATATATTCTGGCTCCATACATGCTTTCATTATGAATAAATGATGGCCCATGCATAAGACGCTCCAGATCTCCCTGAAACTCAATTAAAAGCCCTCCAATTGTTACTCCCTTTGGTTTACCTCCCTTTAGTTTACTGCACGTTTAAATGGGTTACCGGAAACAACCAAGAAACCGTGTATTTTAATTTTCAAGTTATCAGACATTGGAGAAGGATACGCAGACGCAGGTTCGTTTAGTCGAGAAAATGGCACAGCCCATCAATAAAAAGTTGACATTTTACCCAAAATCATACGTCAGTGTTTCTAATGATTGTTATGTATTTGCAGGCCAAAGTAGTGTCAGCGGGTACCGTATCGTCTGGCTCATGGGGTCAACCCAATAGCGGATCGGCAGGTCGCGGCAGTACCAGTGGCACGACGACCAGCAATCAGGGCAGTGCCGGTGGCGCATCTGGTGGATTCCGTGGTGGCAACAATTTTCAGAATCGTTGGTTTCCATTTGATTTTAATTTTTGCAAGTTTGAAAATTCACGATGTCATTTTTTTGTTGATGAAGATGTGTTTTGATAAATTTCGTTGAGGGTGACTTCGTGGAAAAAATCCGAATTCGTGACTTTTTATGATGTTTATCGATAATTCATGCACCCTTTTAAACAGTAGTAATAAATCCATTTTCTAATATGAAAAATAAAGCTATCTAAATTTCATGCGATTTTCAACAGGTTTCTTAACTATTTATTATAGGAAATAATCATGGTCGCGGTGGATTCGGAGGCGGCGGTAACAATAGCGGTGGTGGTGGTGGCAACTTTGGCGGCGGTCGTGGTCGTGGACGTGGCGGTTTCCGCGGTGGTCATAATAACAATCAGGATCGACCGCCCAAGGAACCGCAGCAGATGTTCTACTGCGAGTCGTGCAAGATCAGTTGTGCCGGACCACAGGTTGGGATGGGAGCAACAGGAAACAAACATCATTATTATCATTTTTGTAAGCCTGTTTCTAGCGATTTCGGGAAAAAAATATTGTGTTGTTGTTTCATTAGGTTTAAAACAACAACTTTAAGACATTCTGAAGAAGACTGAACGCGTCATAATGACAAAAAAATTACTACTTCTTTCATCAGTAAGGCAGAGTTGTAGAATTATAATACGCTGGAGCACTGGACTAGACATACATCCGGCGCTGGAAGTATTTTTCAATTCAAATTCTTTTTTTCGGTTTTGTTCACCAATCCCCGTTTAGATTTCCGGAAACGAAGTTTTTAGTGTAAATCGTTTTTCAAGATTTATATAATTCGGAAATCGTCCTATAATCCGTTTTTATACTCGTCACGAAAAGAATTTTCTTCTAAACATAAAGCAAAAGAAATATTTTTGTAGACGTACAACAAACAAAAAATATTTTTGTAGACTTACAAGGAGCACAACGAGGGCCAGCGTCACAAGAAGAAGGTGGCTCAGATCGCGTCGCAGGAGTCGCGTCCGCTACCGCGTCATCGCACGTCGTACCGCTGCGACCTGTGCCTCATCGTGTGCACGTGTCGCGATACCTATGACGCTCATGTGAAGGGTGTCAAACATATGAAGGTACGTGGGTGTGCATTTTGTTGAATAGCTTAAACTGAATTCCTTGGTATTTTCGCTTAATTTTTTGTCTGTGAGCCTTGGTATTACGTCTCAACGTTCATTGCTTTTCATGCATTCCATCGAATCTGCGTTTAGTAAAAAGGTTTTAGATTTAGGTTCCATTGGGTTGACTCGTATATAATGGGGTTTTCAAGTTTACATGAGTCAAAATTATTTTAGGTCGGGTATTTTCATTTATTTATCAGACTTTAGTGTTAACGTTGATATGGGTTGTACTTTCATATATGAAAATAATAAATACTTCGTTAAGTTGTATTTAAAAAATATTATGTTTCGTGCAGTTTATATGTTTTCCTAACGTTTCAGACGGTGAAGCTGCATCAATCATTGGGTAAGCCAGTGCCATCATCGGAGCCCACGATCATACCCAGCCAGACAAAGGTGCGTTTCTTTGCATATGGCGACGTCAATTACACAGAAAGACGACAAATAAAGACCTTTAACAAAGACCAAAATTCATGGCAGGCAAGCGTTTTTGTTTTGGAATGCTATTGATATTTACAGGACCAGGTATTATGAATTTGTCAGTGTGATGATAAATGTGCAGATAAAGCTTTTATAGTACAGCTATTTATTTTGTTTCGTTTTTCAATGGTAACGTTCAGGGGATTTATGCAAACATTATTTTTATCGAATACAATACAAGCAATTGTCGCTTTCGAAGGGAAGTTAATAAAAATGACCAGTAGATAGATAAAAGTGAGTAGTAGATCCAGACCAGGTCATAAAAACAGTAAACCACACTCATAAAAGTCTAAAAAATTCTAATAATTGATAATCATTAAAAATTAAATTGCAGTTGAACATGATGCGTGAATCGGACGATATCGTACTGCCGCCGATGAAACCGGGTGCCATGATCAGTGCGGCCGAGGCGGCTGAAGATGCCATTGATGAGGACAACATACAGCCAGTGGGAGAGGACTATATTGAGGTATACTATCTTCATTTTTACTATTAATTTTATTATATAATTGTTATTTTATTATTGTTGTTGTTTTGTTGTTGTTATTATTATTAATTTTGCATTTCGTGGAATATTCAAGTTCGTGACTTCGGACGACAATACCACAGTCTGACACAGTTTTCTAGTACCTAAAATTTGCGAAACGACCGATATCATTCCGAGAATATTCAATAGTGATTAGTGAACGTAATCATCATTAGAGTCATTTGTTGTTTCCGTTCCGACACTAAATTTTTTCTTTGTCAGGTGATCGGTGAGACATCGGGCAAGTCGATCATCTATTCGTGCAAGCTGTGCGACTGTAAGTTCAATGATAACAGCGCTAAGGATCTGCATCTCAAGGGACGTCGTCATCGTCTCAGTTACAAGGTTAGATTTTTTCGCAGCCGGCTTCTAATACTTTTTTAAAACAACGTAGTGGGATGGGAATACGAATTTTCTCAGGTTCATAGGGTAGACACATTAAGAAATGAGCAACAATTAAATGCGACGGTGATCAATTTTTCATTGTTTGTTCACTATTTTTGTTTGTGACTTGCAGAAGAAGGTGAACCCGGAGCTGGTCGTTGAGATGAAGATGACGTCATCGGCACGTCGTATCCACGAGCAGCGCATGCAGCGAATGATGTTCGGTGGACGTGGTGGTGGCCGATTCTGGGGAACACCCGGCGGGTTGGAGTTGGCCTTACTTTATTGGCTTGATTTTAGTACGATTTGATTATTTTATGTAAGAATTCGTTGTCGCCTGTCTAGTCTTAGTGCGTAAGGCATCAGCCTCGGAGCTGATGGTCCGGGTTTGGAACCTAACTTGAGTTGGGACACAGATACAGACGCGTTGCTAGGGATTTTTGGCCATTGCCTTGGTTTCAGTAAATGAAGAAATCCCATTCCAGTAAAAATCTTATAAGCTTTATTTTCTTACGGAATTTTTTGGTTTTATGCGGGAATTTGTTGATTCCACAGAACTGGTTGATGATTTACTGAGATTATTTCTTGTGATAAACTTTTCCGTTTATTTATTCATTTTGTTGTTGTTTCAGTCCCGGCTTCGGCCCGCCGTTCATGGGTCCCGGTGGACCGGGTGGGTTCGGCGGCCCGCCTCAGCATGGGGTTGGTCCTCTTGAAATGAATGCATGAAAATATCGTTAAAAACTTATAATTTTTTTAATTTGTCATAAATTTTTATTTTTATATTAATTAATTATTAATGTTTTTTGTAAATGATCAATTAATTTAATCAAATTTGCAGCCGTTCGGCGTGGAGACAATGGATGACCATCACGTGCTCTTCAAGCACGACCAGATCTACCCGACCGAACAGGAGTTGACCGCCGTACAGAAGCTTGTCATTAATACCGAAAAGGCGCTCAAGGGTGCGTTTATAATAATACCAAAAATATATTTTGTTATCTTTTTGTTCCGAAATTGTTTTATAAATTTTAGTTAGCCCGTGAAATCGGTGGTTTCCGAATCTGATATGTTTCTGATTATATTATGGTAGTGACGTTTTTATTGCATAGTCTGCCTGAAATCCCATTGAAATGCGTTCCCGAAAAAATAATTTTTTATTATCATTTTACGTGTTTTGATCGCAGGCGTGAGCGATCGTCTGAGCGGTATCAACGCTAATGCGGCTAAAAAGGCGGACGCAAAAGCCGAAGGTGATAAGGCAGCAAAAGAAGGTGAAAAGAAGGATGCTACTAAGGACGCTGCCGCCAAAGACGGTGACAAGGATAAGGAGGCCGTGGATCGGGTGCTTAAGGGTTTGTTCGTGTATGTATTTGTATTGAGATTGAGGAGCCCTTGCCGTTTTTTTTCTCGTGATGAGTCGACTTATAAAAATGATATTTTTGTTAAGCCAAATGATTTTTCATTGAACTTTTTTGAAGCTTGAAGTGGAACACTTGAAAAATTAGGTGGAAGGGAGTCACAAAATCATCAGGTTACTGGTTAGGATACAAAAATTAAGGCTTTACCGATCAAAACACGACATATTTTCATTTTAAATAACTGATTATAACAACAGGCGTGATGCGTGTGGGTCTGCTGGCCAAGGGACTGCTGCTGCGTGGTGACAAGAACGTGCAGCTGGTCGTGCTGTGCGCTGATAAGCCGTCGCGCACGTTGCTCACTCAGATTATCGGCGTGCTGCCCGCTGAGTTAAAGGTTGTTGCTTTAGGGATTTTTTATACTCGGACTTTTTAGACTGCAGTTGCTCTATTGATTCTATTTGGTATTTGGTATTAGACTGGGCTATAAAATGATGAATCCAACCATATTGAATCCAACTGATATTTTTGTTGATGATCAAGTAGGACTGTTTTGCAGGCTGTTGATGAAACATCAACCACATCATGCGCCCTGTGGCAGGAACAGGCGGCCATTACCGTAACCGAGACGACACCTAACGTGCCGCAGGTCAAAGTGACCATCTCGTTCACCAGCGTCAAGTTCCGCGAAGAAGGTACGTTCCGGTTTAGATCAAGATGTCTTCAAGCAAGTGTAGAACCTGGAAAATTTGCTAAGTAATAGTTTACTGTCTGCTATCTAGCTGTTTCATTGGAATCATAAAGAATACAACTTTTTACGATTGTTAGTATCAAATTTAGGTTATTAGTCTGTTGCAAACAAAACCCAATTTGAAATTTTCCATCTAGAGACGTTCTTTGGAAAGATATGTTTCGGATTTGGATTATTTAGTTAATCTTAGGTACTCATCTCATCAGGAAGTTCAAGAATTCATTTTAGGAAATTGAAATCCACCAACGTATTAAGTTATGATTAAAATGACGTCCAAAATACAAGCGAGGGTGTTTTGGATCTATTGGCTAGCGCTAGATACTAGATATTTTCGATAACCAACCCAGTCGAACAAATAAATCAAAGTAGTCTACCTCCTCGTTGACATGTTCTATTAAGCGGGGACAGTATCGCTAATCGCAAACATTATAACGATATTGTCGCCCCGTTAAAAATATTTAAAACGGTCAGTACCAACTTTATCTGAGCTGATTCGCGTTTCACAACGCAGTCAGCTGTGGATATGAATTGGGAACTGCTGCTGTAAAAACTTACTCCTGCATTTATACAGGGTGTCTCTAAAACCTATGACAAACTGATTCCGTTTATATATCACGAAAGCTTGCAGCTGGGATCGGTTTGATCATTGAATTATTTGGGGAGAGTTTTCACATGAATGATCACTGGTTCTGACTAGTACACAGTGGACCGAAATTAAGGGTCCTGTCACTCCTGATAGGCTGCTGGAACCAGTGAGTAAAGAAATTCACCTGTTTGGGTATTTCGAACTGCTGAGAACTACTGAGACATCAACAGGCTTCTTTTCTGCGGGATTTTTCTTGAATTCTTTATTTATAATGGCGCTTAACAAATTATTTACCGATATTTATAAATAAGCGCTTCTGTCTCAGTAGATAAAGTTGTTGCGATCATATGATAGTAGAAACATGGCGATATGTCATTGCATAAGTTTAAAATATTAAGAAAATGATAAAAAAAGGTTTCCAACTTTAGCATCAAAACATAATGTGATGACAGTTGTTTAATAAACCCAAAAGCTCGTGGTATTTATTTTCCGTTTACTAGCGATTTGCACTACTTGATGCCCTGAACTACTCAATCGATGTTGCTGTGATATAATTTTGAATGCGTAAAAAATCAACTTTTACTGTTGCCATCGCGCATCCGATAAGCGACAAAACGGTGCATCGGTTGAATAAAAAAATGTTTTTTTTTCACAAATATATTTTTTTCGTTTAGTCTTATGGTGAGAGATTTGCGTATACAAAGTTCGGTATTGAAATATACAGCACGGTTCACGATATTTAGGAGTTAGTCTGTGAAGCTGTAAACTTCAATAAGCTGTCAAGAGATGTTTATTGAGTATTTGTGAGTGGATTGGTGTTGGATGAGTTCAGATATTAATTCCGATATAAGCTTTTTAATTACAAACTATTATGAACTTAACGCTACATCCATAACTATTGCATTTGTGTTTTTAGTAATCCGGCCCGGTTAGAATAAGCAAGCCGACATGTCAGTGATAGTAATTTTACCACAAAACTATAGGCTATTGCAATATAGTATTGTGTATAGCTGTTTCATATTTTAGACCTGTTTTGATATCAAGCTCAACATTTCTGTTTGTTCAAAATATCACCGAAAAAATGCACGTCTTCATGTAGAAATTATCAAATAATGTAAAATGAAAACAAACACTTGATTTTTTTCTGATTGGAACTCTATTTATTCACTGACGTGTCCAGCTGCTTTAAAAAACCGACAATTGTGGGGAAATAACCTTACAAATTTTCTCCCATCGGTTCCAAAACCAGGCCGGACTGCTTAATATTACAGAGGAACAAGCGGCGGCAGCCAAGGCGGCGGCTGAAAAAAAGGGCGAAAAAGCTGCGGCCCCACCGGCCAATACCACCGACCCTGTAGATGTGTTGGATAAGGCCAAGTGTCTGGATGCACTGGCTGAGTTGCGCCACGCAAAGTGGTTCCAGGTACGGAAATTTTTAATGGTGAAAAAAGTTTTTACAAATCAGAAAAATTAATAGTTAATGTGACGTAATATAGGACGAATCCGCTATAATGTTGACTATATCTTGCACATCTACGGTTAGTCGCCCAACCCCCTCCCCAGTCCCCAGCCATCGCGATAACCCCACAGTTCCGCCAGGGGAGGCTGACTCTAACGAAGGATGGAGCCATATATTTGTAGTGTAGGATTCTTGTCTTGGAATAGAAGTTTTCGTTTACTGGTAGTATTTGAACTGTTTCAAATTTCGTTTTCTGGAAATTTAATCAAAACTCATTAAAAACTTATCTCTTTGCCTATCGATGCGCTATCTCGATTGATGATGAATTGGTTGAGTCAGATACGATTCGGTACTTTGCCCCTCAACCTGACCCAATTTTGCGGAAGTTGTTTTGGTGGGATGTGTATTCGATGTGAAAGGAATTTGAGAGAAGATGGGCATTTGGCAAGCAATGTCAGTTCTCATTAAATCCTTCAACTCAAATGCTCCCACCGACCTCATACTCGCCCACAAACAGTATATTTTGCGTGTTTTCATTTACGGTGGTTTCATCCTAGATGTTTACCGGTGTATGATCATTCCGAAATTGTGCTTTTCATTTGTAAGGTACTCGGCAATAACTCGATAATTTTTTTAATGTCCATCGGAATCGGAGTAACTATTTCATTTATATTATGTAAAATAGATCATTCATCGGTAAACATTTCTGATGATTCATTAGTCAGATCCGTGCGAGCTTCGCGAGTTACCAGGTCTCACGAACTTCGTACTCGACTGAATAAATACCCTTTTCACGCTTCTTACCAGTGTTTTGCTTGTTATATTTATTATTATTGTGTAACTTCAAAGGGTCGGTCGCAAAGAAAATATTTCACGCGTTGATCGCATTGATAACAATGAAGTATCAATCGTGAGCAGACGTGAACTCTTTTCTGTGACCAATAGGAGTTTAGGTTAGGATGAGGTTGGATAGGAACTGTAAGAATATTTTATAAATAAACATAGTAAGGTAGTGGCATTCGGAACACTGTACACCGGTCCAGTTGATTGGCCGATAAGTTTTACGACAGAAATGAGAGAAGCAAAAATCTAGCAAGTATACATTTGATATGTTGTTCAGTGAGTCCAGCCCACTAAAAAGGTCTACCACAACACTGCCGTAATCCATGGCGAAGGAAGATAATACTAAACAGCTCATTTTTGATAAATCGGTTCTTTTGAATTCACCCGTGTAAAACTTATCAGAAACACCAACTGTATCGGTGAACAAAGTGTTTCGTCTGCACGAAATGGACCAGAAATGAAACATTATTCGATTTAACGCCTGGCCCTGGCCGGGGCCGCCTTTACGTTTCAGGCGCGCTGCTCGCAACAGCCCTCCAATCTGATCGTGTTGCGCGTTATGCGTGACGTGTGCATGCGCATCCCAACATGGGCACCGCTCAGTCAGTGGGTTGGTTAATTATGCAACACTATTTTGTAACATTGTTATTAAAATTTTATGCAATTGTTAATGGTATTCATATTTTTATTTGATTAATTTACAAGTAGTTAACAGCTCCATTGTCAAGTTGATGTGTATGCAGGCACTGGAGTTGCTGGTTGAGAAGGTGCTGACCTCGGCCTGCGCCCCGCTGCAGCCGGCCGATGCTCTGCGTCGTGTGTTCGAAGCCATCGCCTCTGGTTAGAGCCTAATTGAATTGGTCATCTTAGTTTTTTTTGACAAATGCGTAAATATCATTCACCGTTTTTTCGACTATATTAAACGTATCTCAAATCCCGTATCAAATGTCGTCGCCTCTGGTAAGAGCATATACTAAAAAATTGGCAAAATGAGTAATATAGCTTTAGTTTTCTTCTGTGACTTTTTTTGCCACTCATTTGAAGTTCAGAAGCTCATAAAGTTCAGTATGTAATATCTAATCCCAACTTGAAATTGAATAATTTACACAGTTCTATATCACGTTTATAGAAATAAAAGAAGTCTATACAATCATACAATTTTAAACAGTAGGATAGGAGGTAAGGAACATTGGGGTTCGACGGAATTAAAGGGCTTGACCCAATGTTCCGATGGCAAGGCTCCGTCATCGTCAGAAGTCTACCTTGCCATCGTCTAATCTACACTTTTAATTCCAATCATTCAAATCATACAGAATAACAGAGAAAAAACAAAGTAATAAACAAAATATTTCAAAAACAAAATTATGTGCGAAATCTAATGTGTATGTAGAATTCAGCTAAAAAGCATAACTGAAGAAGATGTTTGCGTGTATATATATAATGTATAATAAAGTTCTCTAAAACGAAGTTTTAGGACCTGAAAATCAAAAAACTGTTAACTGGTATGAACTATTCCTATCATATCGCAGTGTTGGTTGTGTTTAGGCGTTCTACTGCGCACCGGTCACGGTGTGATTGATCCCTGCGAAAAGGACATGGTCGATGCCATCGCCTATCTGACCGAACAGCAACGTGAGGACATAACTTCCAGCGCTCAGGTAGGATTCTCAAATCAGATTTTTCTATTCTTTATTTATTAAGAAAAAAGTTGGGTATAAAAATATGTAAGAATTTAAGTACCTTGTTGTGCGAAAGCTGGTCCACTCAGCTAAGCTTAGTAACTTGACATTGTTGAAACATTGATCAGTCAGATTTATCGGTGGTTTATACCCGATTTGAACTTGCATTCCACATGTTTTTTTTCGTGGAAGTGGCATGATATATACATGGTTATTTTGTATTAATTAGGTTATCATTATTATTGTTATGATTACCTGATTGTTTTCTATTTATTTTGCAGCACGCTCTGCGTCTGTGCGCCTTCAATCAGCTGTACAAGATTCTGGGCATTGAGCGCATCCGACCCGATCAGCTGCCCAATCCGCGTAAGCGACGACACGGCGCCGAAGGTGCCGAGGGCGAAGAAGAAACTGGTACGTATACATTTATTTTATTCTTTTTAATTTCTAGTTAGACTTTTTACTTTTATAAAAGTTCAGATAATAATCTTATGTTTAAAAGTTTATATAAGCATGAGCTATGTTTTCAAATTATTTTGTGAGGTTCGACGGAGCAAATACGTTTTCAACTCATGAAACATGAGCTGGGATTTCTTTTCCAAAACAGTCGTGACTCGTGAGATAATGAAAGCGGTTTTATGCGTCTTTCATTGATTAGTTGTTGGTATCTTGTTTGTCTTTTTTTATTCATTCACCATATCGATTCAATATCCCTTCGTTGTACAACATTTTCTGTCTTTGCAGAAGAAAAGAAGGAGAAACTCGAGGGTGGCGATGATAAAAAGCCAGAAATCAAGAAGGAATAATCGTGATTTTGTCGATTCCGTTATGATTTGAAGTCAATTTCTATGTTGTGACTTTTGTTTCCTTATAAATTTTAAATTTTTACGTAAAACTTTTGCATTGTGTAAACATTCTGCTGTTTTCTGAAGAAAATCATCATATTTTTTTATCTATTCTAGTTATTGCATTCTCATTTCATTATTTCATGTTATTTTGCTGAAAGTTTCCTTGATTTTTTTATAACTATACCAGCAGGATAATTATGTAAAACTCTCAAAAAGAATAGTAGAGTGTCCATGGTGGACTGATAATATGGAATTTATGTAATTATTAATTCAATGTCAAACTCTATTAATTATGTTTCTTGGATGTTTCTAATATTGTCGTAATTATTCTTTCTTGTCGTTATCAAAGAATAATCGTATCGTTCTATCCCGACGTTCTTTGTTATATAATGGAATGGAAAGCATTGCATGGAAGTCAAGACCCAGAGTGATAATTTACTGTACTGATTTTTCTGTTAAGTCGTGGAAAATTAAACGTTTCTCCTGTTTATGCTGCTTTTTTCTTATAATTTCAATTCAATTGCGTGAATTCTAGTTGATTTTTGTGAACCTGCTTCGTCTCATGAAGATTCTGGTGTTCATTCCTCCAAACAGGTGAACCTAAATATTGTGTATGTTGAAATAGGTAAATCTCCCAAACGTGTCATTTTTAGCCAATCCGTGAATTTTCTGATTGTTTTTCTATTAGTGTTATTTTGATTGATCTTCATGCTATTATTTGGTTGGAAATTGGTATGCGAATGTTAATGGGTTAGATTTGGGTGTGTGTTTTTGTTAGTCTCTATCGGTATTTTCTATATACAATATTTTCTATATACAATATTTTCGAACAATGTTTTTCTATCTACTGTTTCAATATATTCAGTAGATAATTCATTTTATTTGTAAAATCACTACTAATCTGCCGGCATTTGCTTGAAACATTCTCAACTTCGGATGGTTTCAGTCACGGTGGGTTCCAATCTAATTGTGTTAAAATTGTTTCATATTAATCTTCCCATCTCGATGTTTGTCTTGTGCTGTTTTTGTCCCGGATAAAAATGAAATTGTAACGTAACTCACGTTTGATAGCTGATTGATTGACTAAATGATAATCGATTGATCGCAAAATCACATACGGGGGGATAAACAACCATGTTAGTCCTAAAATGTTTGGATTTTAAAGTATGAGAACAGAATATTACAGATGGAGTAAGTTGAAAATAAAAAATATTAATGTACAAAAAATACCAGTAAAAATTCACGTCGGTATATAAGAACAGATAGTTTGTTCCGTATTGAACAAACGTCATTGACATAGAGAACAGATGAGGAAAGGAATTTATATTTTCACACAGGTAAAATCTTAT
>OZ038443.1:9828375-9842303 GCA_964036265.1 Daptonema setosum
CAAAAATGGATTTTGTAGTGCTTTTCTGTGGTTTGTATTTCAATTATAGCATTTAATTATTTCAGGCAACGAGCCGTGCCCTCAGCCACAGACCTCCGAGCATCTGGCTGCCGTCGAGATCATGCAGCTCAAGCACCTGCTGATTCTGCAGAATAAAATCGACCTGATCAAAGAACAGCAGGCCCGCGATCAGTATAATCAGATCAAGGCATTCGTGGATAGCACCGTCGCCGACAAAGCACCAATCATTCCCATCTCTGCACAGCTCAAGTATAATATTGAGGTTGGTAATTTAGACTTTTACTTTAAAGTAAAGGATTAATTTTTTGGGAAGCATCTGAAAAATTCAAATTTCTGAACTTAACATTATTATCCGTAAATAATTACAAATAAAATTATAATAATTTTATTTTAAACTTGCAGGTAATCTGTGAGTATCTTTGCAAGAAAGTGCCCTTGCCGATGCGCGATTTCACGTCGGATGCGCGTCTGATTGTGATTAGGTCATTCGATGTCAACAAACCCGGATGCGAGGTCGATGATCTGAAGGGCGGTGTCGCCGGTGGCAGTATTCTGAGAGGTAAATCATCAAATTTCATTAAATGATTATAATATTATATTTTACATTTGTATGTTTTTTATTATTTATTGTTAGTAACTGATTCCTAATATGGGTGATAACTGATAAGGGTCAGGGTAATTTCTCTGTTATACCTAAAGTTATGAAGAAGGCATAAGGTTCATTTACGCCAACTCGTTACGGTGCAAATCTACAATTAACATATTTCAGCCTGTTTTATTGAAATATCTACGGTCTAGGCTATTAAATAGCAACAATATTAAGCAAGATGAGCCACATAGAAATTAACATAATTTTTCTTCAAGCTAATATTTTTTAACTTAATATCACAACACGCCACTATTTACCTTAAATTACATCAAATTCAACTTTAATCAAATTTTAGGTGTGCTGCGGATGGGCCAAGAGATCGAGGTGCGTCCGGGCATAGTCAAATCGAAGGGTGACGGCAAGGTGACCTGTCGTCCGTTGTTCTCCCGTGTCGTCTCGCTGCTCACCGAGAACAACCAGCTGCAGTACGCCGTGCCCGGTGGTCTCATCGGTGTCGGCACTCAGATCGATCCCACACTATGCAGAGCCGATCGATTGGTCGGACAGGTATGTACATAATGTCATGTATAATTGTATAGTGACCGTTTCATTATTATTATTCAGTTGGGATATAGAGTTCTACTCGAAAGCTACGGCCATATAAAAGTCTTATTTAGAACTGAATTTGTGTCACGATGAATGAAACGGTTTTTATACGGTCGAAAAAACAGATTTTACATTCTTCTCACCTGTTTTCAGGTCCTGGGAGCCGTCGGCACGCTGCCCGATATTTTTAGCGAGATTGAGATCACGTACTTTTTACTGCGTCGTCTGTTGGGTGTGCGCACGGAGGGCGATCGTAAGGGCGCCAAGGTGCAGAAGCTCAGCAAGGGCGAGTTCATCATGGTCAACGTCGGATCATTGTCTACTGGTTGGTTTATTGTTTGAGACTGAGAAAAGAACATCAAACTTCTTCAAAAAAATTCCCAGTCTAGTCCCTGATTTTCGACTTATGTTATCAGTTACAATAATAGAGCTACTGGTTGTCACACAGTATGGTAAATTCAGTAACATCTCCACCCCACGGGCTCTGAGGTGAAGCTCGATGCGCCACTTAGGCTTTCAGTCAAGAGCAATCGAGATATTGTGAATAAACTTACAATAATGTTGTTTTGATATAAAATATTATTTCTAGTGAAAACTCTGTTTCAGGTGGTCGTGTACTGGGTGTGAAGGACGACAAGGCCAAGATCGCCCTGACGGCACCCGTCTGCACCGAAAAGGGCGAGAAGATTGCCCTGAGCCGACGTATTGATAAGCATTGGCGACTCATCGGATGGGGCACCATATTCAAGGGTCAGGTCATCCAACCACTCGGCCCCAATGATAAGGAAGATTAGACGGACTGTCGCGTTGTAGATGATAAGATTCGTAAAAATCGGAATGAGAAATTTAATATCTGGAAATCGGTTGGATAGTTTGCGCTGTTCGTTTGTTTGTTTATCATATACGTAACAAATCGCGTAACTTATCGAACCAGCTGGAATGGAATGCATTTCGGTGTTTGTAGTGTAATTAAGACCGAAATTTTACTACCAGATGACTGACTTTTTGTCGCCCATTATTGAGGTATTCTCAACAGGTTGCGACGATGGAAAAGGTGTTCATGCCAAAAAGTCCTTGTTTTCTTGAGGGCTTTCTGTCAGTTACGTTGGTCCATTTTATGACTGGAGAACGTGGGGAGGGAGAATATACATCAAATTAGTTGTTATGAAATTTTATTATCGTGTTATTTGTTGTTTCTTCGCTCGTTATGGTGACATTTTTCTATGATCGCAAAAAACAACTTTGTGTGAATTCTGGTTAGGTCTTCATATGATTGACCAAAATCCAGAACTACTTATTATTGTGGATTTTCTATATTATGTTATAGGGTGATGTATGTGCTACTCGATACACAAGTATTCGCTAAGAAAATGATTGTGCGAAAAGTTGTTTGTTATCAAATTTTTAATTCAGCATGAGGCTTTAAACAAATAAGCACAGTTATTTTCCCTGGTTCGCCAATGACGCTGAACAGTGATATATATCAAATTAATATTATTATTAAAATCTGAAAGCACGGTGATTTTTATTATTAACCCGTATCGGCAATTACAGCCGCCCCTTTCGCACGGTTTCGTCGCGTTGTTCAATGAATATAACCTATTATAGGTGTTGTGTATTTACTTATCATTTAAAATTAAAATAAGAAATACCAAATGCAGCTAAAAATTCATAAGCCATGAGCGAAAATGGAATTGGACTGGATTATTTGATGAGCAACGGTTAACATGAGCAACGATGAATGTGACTAAACAGAATGATAAAATGGATGAACAAACAAGTATGATACAATTCGCTTCAAGTCTGACTGACTGAAAGTAGATACAAAATGGAACAAAATAAGCAATAAAGATAGGAGAGTAATATTTTCAAGAAAAAGAATAAAAAAACAGCAAATTGAATTAGCGAAAAAAAAGATAAAGGTAAATATGATAGATGGAATTCAATTAGGCAAAGGCAAAAATGCGGAACATAAAATAAGGAAATTTTTTATTCCAGATCTTCAATATCGTGGTTCACATCAACGAACTTGGCTAACACTTCGGTCGCCTGACGCGTTGTCGTGCGAAGAATCCCGAAAACGTCTGTTTTAACCTAAAAATTATATCAATACCATTAACAAGAATGCGGAACATAGTCATGTGAACTCCATGGTCTTCAAATCAAGAGTGGATATTTTTCCAACCCAAACATTTGGGGGAAAACACTCACTTCTCATCATTAAAGACATTCATTCAGTCACAGATACAGATTTGATCTAATATTGGTGTCGAAATGTATTGCGTATGTATGAGTACCTTTTTACTGTGTGTGAATTTTTTATTGCTGAAGTCAAAAACCATATCAGAATGGGGTTTTCGTATTGGCCAGAGAGGCTGAATAAACTGACGGGCAACGGCAGAAACCTCTCAGACTCATGTCTCTGTCTCAAGTCAGTTTCGAACCATGACTACCAGTTTTCGAGTGTTACCGGCCGTCTAGCTTAGTTGGTTGAGTGTTAGACTTTGGACCGCCAGGTCCCGGGTTCGACTCTCGGCTGCTGGGTTGGGTGGTGGCGGTCAGCGTACGGGTGAAGACACATTCGATATAGCCCGGTACGCACACATACGATTACCACTGATAATCGTGCTCGAGTTTGGAGCCAACTCTGAGACTGGAGTGGCGAGACGTATCCTGGTGAGAGCAGGACAAATCCCAAACAACCTCTCCCTCACCGTATGTGGTTCACCGATGTTGTGAATTGAGGGCCCCACAAACAAACAAAAAAAAGGCTGGTGCCCGACTTGCCAGACTAGACGGACGTAAACTAATTAACCTGCACCACGAACACCCGATCACGATGGCGTCCACGATGCTGCAGATCTCTGGCCTCCACCGACGTCACGATTCGCTCGTATTCGGTATCGTGACCGTCGATGGTGATTCTGACGGGTTCCAAGTCAACCTGCAGCGCCCGGGACTCGGTGGGTATCGTCGATGGCTGCAATTAAAAATGATAAAAATATGAGTGGAACGGAACTTGATTAAATCATGGATAAACTGTAGTACTCATAAGCGTTGGGAATTTTTTACACAAACCACGTTTTTATTATTGTGTTACATTTACATATATTATTATTTTGAAAATATGTTCGACCACTAGAAATGCAATAAACGAACCTGATCCGTCTGCGCATCGGCATCTACCGTAACCTTCTCGGCTGTCGGTGGTATCTGAGAAAACTACTTAAAGTTGTTATTTCTAACAAAACAAAACATAACTTGATATTTATAAATAGAGTCACAGTTTCCACTTACTTTTATTGATATTTATTTGAATGCACAAGTTATATAATTCTAATAATTGTATTTCGCGCACCTGCACCACCGGTCTAATGGGCGACTCGTTCATGATCAGACCACCCAGGTCTGAATCGTTCTCCGTCGGGTCATTCAGGAACGTCGAATTACAACTGCCTTCCGAGAACAACGATTTCCTGACGCTGACACGACGAGGCAGCACGGCATCTGACTGGTTGTTCACTGAAATTAAAAGATGCAGTTTAACACGGACCCCCACACTAACAGGAATGACAGGACAGGAGTGAAGCAACTGCCTTGTTTCAGGTCCCCAACTTATGTATGTCATCTTGAAAAAACTCTAAAATGTGAAAATGAAAATCATAATCTAGCCTTGATTCGTAAGTATGAGGAAATTGCCTTTGATGTCCTCAGTCACGTCGTTCGGCTGTGATTGGGCGTCGACGTTTTTCCCTTCGACGATCGGTGTCGGTTTTTTCTGAAAATTTAGCAAAATGACTTATAGCCGGGTTGGGCCGATTTTTGAGTTGGGCAAGTCAGCTTATTCATCACATCACATGCTAAAATGTCGGTTTAAATGTGAGTGGTTCGGTTTTACATGTTTGGAGTTGAGAATTAGTAATATTGCAGTACAAAGCACGTCAAGTTATTTTGCGAAAGAAACCAGTTGTTTCAGTGAAAAACCGATGATAAATAATATTAAAAGGCTAAAATTTTTGTTTCAACATAATTTCAATTTCAGAATAATAGCAGCCAGCCTAAAATGAACCTTGGCAGGTGGTTGCGAATCGTCGAACAGTGGAGAATCGAAGTCAAACAAATCTTCGGCACTCTCACGGCACGGTCCACCGTAAGTCGTCATGAGATTGGGTGCTGACTGAGATGTCAGGTTCTCCTTGTTGTTGTTGTTATCGTCCTTTGCATCCGATACCAACAGACGCTTGCTAACGGCACGCGAGAGCTGAAAATTCACGTGGATTTGATGGAACACAAATTTAGATCACCGATAGATATTGTATTCAAGGGAAAGGCTAAGTGTGCTACCTACAGTCAGAAATGAAGAATTTAACCAGTATTCCATCCTTTCTCATACGCCCTTATGACATGCAAGCACTCTTGTCACTCAAATTCATACAAACTCAAACTCAATCACCTTGCGCAGTATGAATCGCTGAATTTAACCCGTTAAATCTCATCACCATTTTTTAAAAGCTTGCAGAAACAAATTCAATCACCAATAAACGCAAGAAACTATGTAAATTGACCGTTGGTGGTGCATTCAATGATACTTTCTGCTGCTGATTGCGTTGATCGACGACCGGCATTTGCGTACTCCAACGTCGAGACTTTTCCTCAATCAAGTTGGTCAGCTCATCGGACACGGTCTGTACCGGCTGACTGCTACTCGTCATCAGATCGTCCATGAACGAGTAGGCCGGCTGCGAGGCGCTGAAGCTGTTCTGAAGATAATGAAAAATCGGTTCCGAATCGAACTTGGAAACCTGTTTGGATAAGTTGAAGAACTCAGTTCATATTACTACCCACCAACCCAACCCAGATACAGATATTTAGCTTTAGCCATCCTGTTAACAGTTCTTCAGAGTTGAGTTGATGAAACATCATTGTTATTTGATCATCGGTACGGTATCATGGTGATTGTTGGTACTTGTGGTTGAATGAAACTGGTTGTAAAATATTCTAAAAAAGGACAAGGCAAGGGTTGTAATAAAAGGTTATACTTTCATCTACACCCACCGAAAACGATCCGCTGCAGTTCTGCGACAGTCCGGAGAACTCGCCACTCATATCCTGACTGCTGCTGTTGTTGTCGCTGTATTGAATCGTGGCGAATGGCTTGATGAGCTCGAGAAACTCGTGGCAGTTTTGCTGTGCCGATTTCGTACCATCCGATGCGAAGCGAACACGAAACACGCGGGAGGGATGGCCGAAACGCTGAAGTAGTTCACTAAATCAGTCGTTGCTTCAGTAACCGAACAGTAACACGAAACACATAATCTACAGTCAATGACCATAACCATGGACAGAAGTATATTTTAACGAGGAAACTGGTACCGTAGATTTTGTTGATAATGTTGAATGTATCATAGGTTTAAAAGGTTTTAATTCAAATTCAATTATAATTAGAAAGAATTTAGGATCTATTAACCTGACTCATAAACTGGAAGCGACACATGAAATTATCTTTGACGAACACCTGAAACGGCGGCCGACCATCCAGCTGTTCCTCTTCCTGAAAGTAACTAAAGGGTGTTACCGAGACATTGCCAAAACTCAATTAATGGGAGAGAGTTCGGGAGATAGGGACCAACAACGTTGCGGGAATAAATTCCAGACAGCACAGAGACAAAAAGAGTTTGAACTAAAACCACATCTTCCACACTTTTCATTTCGGAGTAACACAGATGCCCAACGACAGCCAACCAAGTCGTGTATTAATATACGCAAAACAAAAAAATTAACAGAATAAAAAAGTTAATACACTTTTGATTCACTAACCATCAGCTGTTTGGCCTTCATCACAGCAATCGTTTTACGTTGCGCATAAAAAGTCAATTTTAGTTTCTCACCGTAACGATGACCGTTGGTTGATTTGGTCTAAAAACTATTGCGGATGAATATTTCAAAACTAACTAACAAGGAATGCTGAAATCATAACATAAAAAAATCCGTAAAAAATCAGATAACTCATTGGTTATTGTTTGAAGGAATAAACCAACGTTTTTCGTCTGCAAATCTACGCTGGTGTATCGGGCCAGACACCAGGTTCGCGATTTTGCCGACTTCAAACTGCTCGCGTTGCCGAACGGCATTCTTCTTCGATTTCGTATCTTCCTAATTTCTGAAATAAATCCACAAGATAATGATTATAAAAATGATTCAATATTCATGTAAAGAAAATTCTTCAATGAATTGAAAAAAAAATAAATTATAAAAAATTTGAATTTCAAATTGCGCGCCAACAATCAGCTTCAAAAATATATATGGCGCGCTCTTCCTGTTTGAATTTTGTAGTCGGCAATTACTGCGACAATTCACTGAGTCGGAATTCGGAAAATAAACCAGTTTTATCTGCGAACGAACTGAATTAGTGAACAGAGCTCACAGTTCCAGGAAACCTTCAACGTCAACCCCAATCCGTCGCTGAATCGATTTTTTTCATTATTGATGTAATTACGAATGAGTGAACGAAGTTATAGCTTGGTCAGGGTTTCTTGTTATCAAAATTAAATTTTGTGGGCTGGTTACGCATGTATGCAATCAATAAATCACGTGCAATTTTTGTATGTAACCAAATTTTTTGTGAAAAAATAATTCATTTCTGGGAAACTTGAAAGCCCGCCGAAACAGATTTGAAATCGAACTGCGCGCCAAAAAGGTTTTGGCCAACAAGACACACTGGATAGGCTTTGAAAGAAATCACTGTTATGTATAATAAACCGGCACAATGATTCAAACATGACTCAAAAAATAGTGAACACGCCATTTTTAGTTGTCCAATCAACGACATAATGCTGAAATCGTTCGACAGCCGAAACTTGTTCATTTAAAAATCGCGACTGTGAATGATAAAATATACTATATAACAAACGATCATGTATTGCATAAATTGTGAATTCAGAAATCAGTTGGTTTCATGACGGATGACTGGAGGATAAATATCGAACTAATCCACCTTTTAATAGAAGAAATAAACGATTGAGTTTTGGGCACACCATTTCACTGTGAAGCCTAAATTAATTAAATAGTTATTCCGGCTTTCTCAAAGAAAATTATTTTTTTTCGGTAAGTTCTGTTCATTCTTGAACGTCAGCCTCTTCGATGGTGCTTTTTTCCGAATCTTTTACTTCTTGTTCAATTTTTGCCCTTTCTTTGGCTTCTACTCGCTTTCGGATATCTTTAGGCAGGGCGTGACCGTAATCTGCGTACTTGTGGGCCGGTTTCTGTGAGTCAGTTAGTGAGTGAGTGAGTGAGTGGCTGGGTTAGTGAGTGAGTGAGTGAGTGAGTGAGTGAGTGAGTGAGTGAGGGAGTGAGTGAGTGGGTCAGTGAGTGAGTGAGTTAGTGAGTTTTTCATCGCTATGTACATAATTAAACCTTTTCAACGGCTGGTTTTTTCTTCTTCTCTTTCTTTGGTCTTCTATTATCTGAAATCAAAAACTTTTCACTATTATTAAGCTAACTATTGTAGTTATTCTCTCAAGGTTACTGCGTTCGTTACTGAACCATTAACCTTCTTAAATTAAAACGTCAAGTCATTTAGTGGAATATTCTAAATACATAAGTGAGTCATTCAGTCAGACCGTGACTGTTACTTTTACTCACGTTCGCCATGTTTCGGCGGGCTTTTCATATCATTTGTCGTTGTAATCATTGTTGTCGGTGATTCCACTACGTCGGTGCTGATGCTGGGCCCCTGCATCTTTTTGACAATTTTCACTTCATTTCGCGTTTTGGAGGCGCACAGGGTGGCCAGAAAAAATAAACTTGCCGTGATACCGACCACTAGCGTGATCAACAGGTGGACGGTCTGAATGAGTGAGTGAGTGAGTGAGTGAGTGAATGAGTGAGTGAGTGAGTGAGTGAGTGAGTGAGTGAGTGAGTGAGTGAGTGAGTGAGTGAGTGAGTGAGTGAGTGAGTGAGTGAGTGAGTGAGTGAGTGAGTGAGTGAGTGAGTGAGTGAGTGAGTGAGTGAGTGAGTGAGTGAGTGAGTGAGTGAGTGAGTGAGTGAGTGAGTGAGTGAGTGAGTGAGTGAGTGAGTGAGTGAGTGAGTGAGTGAGTGAGTGAGTGAGTGAGTGAGTGAGTGAGTGAGTGAGTGAGTGAGTGAGTGAGTGTGTGAGTGTGTAAGTGAGTGAGTGAGTGAGTGAGTGAGTGAGTGAGTGAGTGAGTGAGTGAGTGAGTGAGTGAGTGAGTGAGTGAGTGAGTGAGTGAGTGAGTGAGTGAGTGAGTGAGTGAGTGAGTGAGTGAGTGAGTGAGTGAGTGAGTGAGTGAGTGAGTGAGTGAGTGAGTGAGTGAGTGAGTGAGTGAGTGAGTGAGTGAGTGAGTGAGTGAGTGAGTGAGTGAGTGAGTGAGTGAGTGAGTGAGTGAGTGAGTGAGTGAGTGAGTGAGTGAGTGAGTGAGTGAGTGAGTGAGTGAGTGAGCGAGTGAGTGATGAACAGATGAGTCTCAACAAACCTGTCGATCAGCGAGATCGACCGTTGGAAAGTAATTGAGTTGTGTTGGTACCATGTTGAATTATTTTTTCTTCCGTTACAATTTACTATAGTTAAGTTGTGCACATTTAGGTTCAGTAGGAATCAGTGTTGTATGGAGTGTTGCGGCATGGCATGAGTAAGATTATTTTACAGCTGATAGTCATTCTGCCATAAATCTCCAAATGCCATGGACCACTTAGGTGATTTTTGTAACGATGACAGGCGAAATGTCAGAAAAGTATTAGATTTTGTGTTGAAGTTTAGTTACCCACTAGGGTAAACCCGTTGCAGGGCAACGGACGATCAAGTTAAATAATAACCATTTCCTGCCCTAAACCCGAGGATGAAGTATATTTTTGTATACCATTAAAAGTGTTCGGTTGTGTCAACCTGACCCGTTTATTGTTCAAACTTTAGTCTAGAGTTTAGTATATTGACAGAATACTGTAACAAAAACCCGTCAAAAAGTTAGAGCCACCCGTAAAGTTTTCAACTCAATACAACTTATTTTATATGGTTTCCCTGATTACACGATATGGGGTAATCTATAACGCACAATATCAACCCGTTGAACCCGAGCTTTTAAAATCTTACTTTATACCCACTCAGTATAATTACAGGGTAACAATAGTTAAAAGAACCCGTGGAAAATAGTTGAAAATACAAACCGTGGAGTTTGGCTATTATTAATTTGTTTTCGATTCATGAAATATCATAAAAAATTCCAATCTCGTAAAAAAATTATACTTTTATTAAAGCTCATTTCCAGAATCTGCAAAAATAAAATGCCGAAAAATATTCTGATAATGAAACATTAGTACGTAAGACAATTCAATGCGCAGCGCGATTGCTGTTTGACGAAAATTCCATCGACTATGGCTTGGTAAATGGGCTTGTATGATGAATTTAATGACTTTTACAGGGAAGTTTGCCACCTTTTTTATATCAGCGTGACCGTTAGGTTATCCTACAGACTATAAAATGAAAAATGGAAAGTGCTCCTTAAAGTTTCGTCCGTTATTAATTTAATTCTCTTTTTCCCTCGCAAGCACACGCGTTTCCGTGCTCACTGGTGTGCTTGATGCTGATGCAGGATGGTGTAACTGGCGGCCCGGTGATTATATTAGTTTTGAAAAATCGTAGCTTGGTAATAGATAACATTTTCCAAAGTAAATATATAAATAAGTTTATGATTATTTCAAATGCTGCAATGAAAACGGTTAATACGTAACATTAAATTATTAAAACAAGTATAAACCAGAACGCGAGTTGAACCATTTTCAGTATGCGAATGATAAGCTGACTTGAAGTTGAGATGGGACATGCTTATAAAAAAATTTGTCGCATTTTGATTCGATAGTCTTACTTACTAATGTTTCATTATCAGAATCTTCTTTGGCATTTTGTTTTTGCAGATTCTGGAAATGAGCTTTATCTCATGACCCGACCCGATAATTTGTAGTGAACATTAGATGAAAAACTTCATCCGACTTCCTGAACACAAAACTTTTGGCTCTTGATTTTAACAAAAGTATTTTATTTGAAAAAGACGGATTACGTTTAACTGTTTAGCTAGAAAAAAATTCATGACGAAAGGTGTTGATGATTCGGTTAATCATGGAAAAAAAGCTTTTTTATTCCCACAATTACGATAGTTTGAGTTAAGATCAATGATATTTGCAGTTCAGTTAATTTAGGGAATCTCATTTGAGGGTGTTGATGACAATATCAGCTCAACTTTTATGAGAGAAGGTGATGATGATTCTATATTTTTTGTTTCTGCATGAAAATGACATAAAAGGGTCTTTATGCGTTTCTCTTCTGATATTTATATGAATCGCTTGCGGACAAACATACAAACATCGCGACATTGAGTTTTAATATATAAGACTAGGGTAAACCCGTTGCAGGGCAACGGAGGATCAAGTTTAATATCGACCGTTTGTAGGAAATCTCCGAACCCGATGAACTTTTTATGTTTCATTGAACACCATAAAAGTATTTATTCAGTTTAATTCACCCGATCCCTTTGACTGTTAAAATTTTTGTTCGGAGAATAATTTATTAACATACTAACAGTGAGTAAAACCCGTGGAAAAAAGTTTATCACCCGTAAAGTTCCCAACTGATCTTACTTTTCTTCATAAAATATACCCGACCCGTTGAAAACTCATAGGGTAATGTTATACATACTACATATATCCGACCCGATATGTCAACACGTTAAACTCACTCGACCCATTAAATTCGGACTATTTTTTCTAAATAACAATTATTTTAAGATTAGTTCAGTTGTAGCATTACACTACATAGAACCCGTGGATAATTTTAAGGATATTTCTAACTCATGACCCGACTCGAGAGGAACGTAGATAAAGTGAAGATCGCTGAAACCACTTTGTACTGTTTTTTTAATCAAAGATATCTCCGTTAAGATTGATCACGTTTAGTAGTTGACCGATTTTTTCCGCGATGGAAGGTGTTGATGATTCCCGAGGTGGATGAAAAGAATTACGAAGCTTTTTTCCAACATTAAAATGTAAACATTTGCACATGTGACCTTAATTAGCAGTATATTTGGTTGAGGCCTTTGATATTTCCAGTTCAGTGAATAGAGGGAATCTTCTTTGAGGGTGTCGATGACTCAATTTCTCCTCAACTTTTATGAGAGAAGGTGATGATGATTATAAATTTCTTGATTATGCATGAAAATGACATAAAAGAGTTTTTTAGCGTTTCACTTTTGATATTTATATCGAATCATTGTGCGGACATACAAACCTACCTACGCGGACATTGGAGTTTTAATATATAAGACTAGGGTAAACCCGTTGCTACGCAACTGTTTGTTAAGTTTACAAAGCTAACTATTTTACAATAATTACCGTAACCCGTTGTTTAAATGTTTAACTTACTTGATTTATTAAAATCTGAGTTAATTGTTAACTTTTTCGTTTTGATATTCGTTAACCCGTTGCTAAGCAACTGTTTGTTAAATTTACAAAGTTAACTATTTAATAATAATTATCGTAACCCGTTGTTTAAATGTTTAACTTATTTGATTTATTCAAATCAGAGTTAATTGTTAACTTTTTCGTTTTGATGTTCGTTCAAATTAGATATTAAGAGTGATAAAACCCAGGGGAAATTTTGATAGCCACCCGTAAAGTTTGAGTTTTATTACCAATTGATTTTCGTCTTTTTGTACAACTTATTAGCGCCTATGAAATTTGCAGCGTTTTTCTCTTCATAAAATATCTGTTTTTTACCCGTCATTTTGAAAACGCCTAAAATAATTACAGCGCACGACTGGACATGATTATTTGAATAAGATAAGCTGAAATAACTTCATAAGTTCAGTTGCAGAAAAGCAGTAATACAGTATGAGCCCGTTGCAAAAAAAGTTAGAGTCAACCGTGAATAGCTCATTTTTCTTCATAAGATATCATGTTTTACCGTCCCGATGTAAGGACATGAATTTTTAAAGCTAAATTTATCATGTTCTTGAATAGTTGTTTTAGACAAAATTTACACGATTAAATACATCACCGCTCAATTTTCATTCAAAACTCTTCTAATTTTCAAATAAATTTTTCGGTTAAATGCCATTAAGTTCGATGGTTGTTTTTCGATAAAAAGACGTTGATCATTCCCATGTTTAACAAAGTAAATGTACGACTCTCTTATTCCAACATTTACTTAAATGCCATTTTCATTCGTGGCAAAAATATTAGTTGCAATTATAGTTGAGTTCTCTCGATATTTTAGAAGTTCAGGGAATCTGAACATTATCCTGGGAGGGTGTGGATGACAACTTTCTCCTCAACTTTGATATGAGAAGGTGATGACCATAAAAATTTGATTTCTGAATATTAATGACGAAAGGAGTTTTTCAGAGTTTTATTTCTGATATTTATATCGATTCGTCGCGTGGACATACAAACAAACCCACAAACCCACAAACTCTATTCTTTTTATTTATAGGATTCAGTAGCAAATCAGTTCCGTGAAGTAAAAAAGGTGTGGTTTTAGTGATTTTGACCGAACAAAGCACGTAATGTTTTTATCACTTCAGCATGGCAGTGGCTCTGGTATCGTCTTTGGCAGTGATTGTGGCTGAAGCAACCCGTATGATCCGGTATCCAGATAAAAAGGTGGTCTCTGGTCAGCAATGACGAAAAACGGTTAGCTATTTTGATTGAC